>JAGQAX010000020.1:30021527-31221527 GCA_019142605.1 Cephalopholis sonnerati
AAAACGTCATAGTATAGCATGTCGTCAAAAATTATGAAAATATGACATAGTATAGCATGTCGTCCAAAATCATCAAAAAATGTCATAGTATAGCATGACGTCCAAAATTATGAAAATATGACATAGTATAGCATGTCGTCCAAAATCATCAAAAAATGTCATAGTATAGTATGTCGTTCAAAATCATGAAAAAACGTCATAGTATAGCATGTCGTCCAAAATTATCAAAAAACGTCATAGTATAGCATGTCGTCCAAAACTATAAAAAAAACGTCATAGTATAGCATGTCGTCCAAAATCATGAAAAAACGTCATAGTATAGCATGTCGTCCAAAATTATGAAAAAATGTCATAGTATAGCATGTCGTCCAAAATCATCAAAAAATGTCATAGTATAGCATGTCGTTCAAAATCATCAAAAAACGTCATAGTATAGCATGTCGACCAAAATGATCAAAAAACGTCATAGTATAGCATGTCGTCCAAAATTATGAAAATATGACATAGTATAGCATGTCGTCCAAAATCATCAAAAAATGTCATAGTATAGCATGTCGTCCAAAATCATGAAAAAACGTCATAGTATAGCATGTCGTTCAAAATCATGAAAAAACGTCATGGTATAGTATGTCGTTCAAAATCATAAAAAAACGTCATAGTATTGCATGTCGTTCAAAATCATGAAAAAACATCACATTATAGCATGTCGTCCACATTCATCAAAAAACGTCATAGTATAGTATGTCGTTCAAAATCATGAAAAAATGTCATAGTATAGCATGTCGTCCAAAATCATCAAAAAACGTCATAGTATAGCATGTCGTCCAAAATCATAAAAAAATGTCATAGTATAGTAAGTCGTTCAAAATCATGAAAAAAACGTCATAGTATCGCATGTCGTCCAAAATCATGAAAAAATGTCATAGTATAGCATGTCGTTCAAAATCATCAAAAAACGTCATAGTATAGCATGTCGTTCAAAATCATCAAAAAACGTCATAGTATAGCATGTCGTTCAAAATCATGAAAAAACGTCATAGTATAGCATGTCGTTCAAAATCATCAAAAAACGTCATAGTATAGCATGTCGTTCAAAATCATCAAAAAACGTCATAGTATAGCATGTCGTTCAAAATCATGAAAAAACGTCATAGTATAGCATGTCGTCCAAAATTATGAAAAAATGTCATAGTATAGCATGTCGTCAAAATCATGAAAAAATGTCATAGTATAGCATGTCATTCAAAATCATCAAAAAACGTCATAGTATAGTATGTCGTTCAAAATCATCAAAAAACGTCATAGTATAGCATGTCGTCCAAAATTATCAAAAAACGTCATAGTATAGTATGTCGTTCAAAATCATCAAAAAATGTCATAGTATAGCATGTCGTTCAAAATCATGAAAAAATGTCATAGTATAGCATGTCGTCAAAATCATGAAAAAATGTCATAGTATAGCATGTCGTTCAAAATCATCAAAAAACGTCATAGTATAGTATGTCGTTCAAAATCATCAAAAAATGTCATAGTATAGCATGTCGTTCAAAATCATCAAAAAACGTCATAGTATAGTATGTCGTTCAAAATCATGAAAAAACGTCATAGTATAGTATGTCGTTCAAAATCATAAAAAAACGTCATAGTATTGCATGTCGTTCAAAATCATGAAAAAACATCATATTATAGCATGTCGTCCACAATCATCAAAAAAACGTCATAGTATAGTATGTCGTTCAAAATCATGAAAAAATGTCATAGTATAGCATGTCGTCCAAAATCATCAAAAAACGTCATAGTATAGCATGTCGTCCAAAATCCTAAAAAAATGTCATAGTATAGTAAGTCGTTCAAAATCATGAAAAAACGTCATAGTATAGCATGTCGTTCAAAATCATCAAAAAATGTCATAGTATAGCACGTCGACCAAAATCATCAAAAAACGTCATAGTATAGCATGTCGTTCAAAATCATGAAACTATGACATAGTATAGCATGTCGTCCAAAATCATGAAAAAATGTCATAGTATAGCATGTCGTCCAAAATTCTGAAAAAACGTCATAGTATAGCATGTCGTCCAAAATTATGAAAATATGACATAGTATAGCATGTCGTTCAAAATCATCAAAAAACGTCATAGTATAGCATGTCGTCCAAAATCATCAAAAAACGTCATAGTATAGCATGTCGACCAAAATCATCAAAAAATGTCATAGTATAGCATGTCCTTCAAAATCATCAAAAAATGTCATAGTATAGCATGTCGTCCAAAATCATCAAAAAATGTCATAGTATAGCATGTCGTTCAAAATCATGAAAAAATGTCATAGTATCGCATGTCATTCAAAATCATGAAAAAACGTCATAGTATAGCATGTCGACCAAAATCATGCAAAAAATGTCATAGTATAGCATGTCGTCCAAAATCATCAAAAAACGTCATAGTATAGCATGTCGTCCAAAATCATCAAAAAACGTCATAGTATAGCATGTCGTCCAAAATCATGAAAAACGTCATAGTATAGCATGTCGTTCAAAATCATGAAAAAACGTCATAGTATAGCATGTCGTTCAAAATCATGAAAAAACGTCATAGTATAGCATGTCGTCCAAAATCATCAAAAAACGTCATTTTATAGCATGTCGTTCAAAATCATCAAAACACGTCATAGTATAGCATGTCGTTCAAAATCATGAAAAAACGTCATAGTATAGCATGTCGTTCAAAATCATCAAAAAACGTCATAGTATAGCATGTCGTCCAAAATCATCAAAAAACGTCATTTTATAGCATGTCGTTCAAAATCATCAAAAAACGTCATAGTATAGCATGTCGTTCAAAATCATGAAAAAATGTCATAGTATAGCATGTCGTCCAAAATTATGGAAATATGTCATAGTATAGCATGTCGTTCAAAATCATGAAAATATGACATAGTATAGCATGTCGTCCAAAATCATAAAAAAATGTCATAGTATAGTATGTCGTCAAAATCATGAAAAAATGTCATAGTATAGCATGTCGTTCAAAATCATGAAAAAATGTCATAGTATAGCATGTCGTCCAAAATTATGAAAATATGTCACAGTATAGCATGTCGTTCAAAATCATGAAAATATGACATAGTATAGTATGTCGTCAAAATCATGAAAAAATGTCATAGTATAGCATATCGTTCAAAATCATGAAAATATGACATAGTATAGCATGTCGTCCAAAATCATCAAAAAATGTCATAGTATAGCATGTCGTCAAAATCATGAAAAAATGTCATAGTATAGCATGTCGTCAAAATCATGAAAAAACGTCATAGTATAGCATGTCGTCCAAAATCATGAAAAAAATGTCATAGTATCGCATGTCGTCCAAAATCATAAAAAAATGTCATAGTACAGTATGTCTTTCAAAATCATGAAAAAACGTCATAGTATAGCATGTCGTTCAAAATCATCAAAAAACGTCATAGTATAGCATGTCGATCAAAATCATCAAAAAACGTCATAGTATAGCATGTCGATCAAAATCATCAAAAAACGTCATAGTATAGCATGTCGTTCAAAATTATGAAAATATGACATAGTATAGTATGTCGTCCAAAATCATCAAAAAATGTCATAGTATAGTATGTCGTCAAAATCATGAAAAAATGTCATAGTATAGCATGTCGTTCAAAATCATGAAAAAACATCATATTATAGCATGTCGTCCACAATCATCAAAAAACGTCATAGTATAGTATGTCGTTCAAAATCATGAAAAAATGTCATAGTATAGCATGTCGTCCAAAATCATCAAAAAACGTCATAGTATAGCATGTCGTCCAAAATCCTAAAAAAATGTCATAGTATAGTAAGTCGTTCAAAATCATGAAAAAACGTCATAGTATAGCATGTCGTTCAAAATCATCAAAAAATGTCATAGTATAGCACGTCGACCAAAATCATCAAAAAACGTCATAGTATAGCATGTCGTTCAAAATCATGAAACTATGACATAGTATAGCATGTCGTCCAAAATCATGAAAAAATGTCATAGTATAGCATGTCGTCCAAAATTCTGAAAAAACGTCATAGTATAGCATGTCGTCCAAAATTATGAAAATATGACATAGTATAGCATGTCGTTCAAAATCATCAAAAAACGTCATAGTATAGCATGTCGTCCAAAATCATCAAAAAACGTCATAGTATAGCATGTCGACCAAAATCATCAAAAAATGTCATAGTATAGCATGTCCTTCAAAATCATCAAAAAATGTCATAGTATAGCATGTCGTCCAAAATCATCAAAAAATGTCATAGTATAGCATGTCGTTCAAAATCATGAAAAAATGTCATAGTATCGCATGTCATTCAAAATCATGAAAAAACGTCATAGTATAGCATGTCGACCAAAATCATGCAAAAAATGTCATAGTATAGCATGTCGTCCAAAATCATCAAAAAACGTCATAGTATAGCATGTCGTCCAAAATCATCAAAAAACGTCATAGTATAGCATGTCGTCCAAAATCATGAAAAACGTCATAGTATAGCATGTCGTTCAAAATCATGAAAAAACGTCATAGTATAGCATGTCGTTCAAAATCATGAAAAAACGTCATAGTATAGCATGTCGTCCAAAATCATCAAAAAACGTCATTTTATAGCATGTCGTTCAAAATCATCAAAAAACGTCATAGTATAGCATGTCGTTCAAAATCATGAAAAAACGTCATAGTATAGCATGTCGTTCAAAATCATCAAAAAACGTCATAGTATAGCATGTCGTCCAAAATCATCAAAAAACGTCATTTTATAGCATGTCGTTCAAAATCATCAAAAAACGTCATAGTATAGCATGTCGTTCAAAATCATGAAAAAATGTCATAGTATAGCATGTCGTCCAAAATTATGGAAATATGTCATAGTATAGCATGTCGTTCAAAATCATGAAAATATGACATAGTATAGCATGTCGTCCAAAATCATAAAAAAATGTCATAGTATAGTATGTCGTCAAAATCATGAAAAAATGTCATAGTATAGCATGTCGTTCAAAATCATGAAAAAATGTCATAGTATAGCATGTCGTCCAAAATTATGAAAATATGTCACAGTATAGCATGTCGTTCAAAATCATGAAAATATGACATAGTATAGTATGTCGTCAAAATCATGAAAAAATGTCATAGTATAGCATATCGTTCAAAATCATGAAAATATGACATAGTATAGCATGTCGTCCAAAATCATCAAAAAATGTCATAGTATAGCATGTCGTCAAAATCATGAAAAAATGTCATAGTATAGCATGTCGTCAAAATCATGAAAAAACGTCATAGTATAGCATGTCGTCCAAAATCATGAAAAAATGTCATAGTATCGCATGTCGTCCAAAATCATAAAAAAATGTCATAGTACAGTATGTCTTTCAAAATCATGAAAAAACGTCATAGTATAGCATGTCGTTCAAAATCATCAAAAAACGTCATAGTATAGCATGTCGATCAAAATCATCAAAAAACGTCATAGTATAGCATGTCGATCAAAATCATCAAAAAACGTCATAGTATAGCATGTCGTTCAAAATTATGAAAATATGACATAGTATAGTATGTCGTCCAAAATCATCAAAAAATGTCATAGTATAGTATGTCGTCAAAATCATGAAAAAATGTCATAGTATAGCATGTCGTTCAAAATCATGAAAAAACGTCATAGTATAGCATGTCGTCAAAAATTATGAAAATATGACATAGTATAGCATGTCGTCCAAAATCATCAAAAAATGTCATAGTATAGCATGACGTCCAAAATTATGAAAATATGACATAGTATAGCATGTCGTCCAAAATCATCAAAAAATGTCATAGTATAGTATGTCGTTCAAAATCATGAAAAAACGTCATAGTATAGCATGTCGTCCAAAACTATAAAAAAACGTCATAGTATAGCATGTCGTTCAAAATCATGAAAAAACGTCATAGTATAGCATGTCGTTCAAAATCATGAAAAAACGTCATAGTATAGCATGTCGTTCAAAATCATCAAAAAACGACATAGTATAGCATGTCGTCCAAAATCATCAAAAAACGTCATAGTATAGCATGTCGTCCAAAACTATAAAAAAACGTCATAGTATAGCATGTCGTTCAAAATCATGAAAAAATGTCATAGTATCGCATGTCGTCCAAAATCATGAAAAAATGTCATAGTATAGTATGTCGTCCAAAAGCATAAAAAAACATCATAGTATAGCATGTCGTCCAAAACTATAAAAAAACATCATAGTATAGCATGTCGTCCAAAATCATCAAAAAACGTCATAGTATAGTATGTCGTTCAAAATCATGAAAAAACGTCATAGTATAGCATGTCGTCCAAAATCATGAAAAAATGTCATAGTATAGCATGTCGTCCAAAATCATGAAAAAATGTCATAGTATAGCATGTCGTTCAAAATCATCAAAAAACGTCATAGTATAGCATGTCGTTCAAAATCATGTAAATATGACATAGTATAGTATGTCGTCCAAAATCATAAAAAAATGTCATAGTATAGTATGTCGTCAAAATCATGAAAAAATGTCATAGTATAGCATGTCGTTCAAAATCATGAAAATATGACATAGTATAGCATGTCGTCCAAAATCATCAAAAAATGTCATAGTATAGCATGTCGTCAAAATCCTGAAAAAATGTCATAGTATAGCATGTCGTCCAAAATCATGAAAAAATGTCATAGTATCGCATGTCGTCCAAAATCATAAAAAAATGTCATAGTACAGTATGTCTTTCAAAATCATGAAAAAACGTCATAGTATAGCATGTCGATCAAAATCATCAAAAAACGTCATAGTATCGCATGTCGTCCAAAATCATAAAAAAATGTCATAGTACAGTATGTCGTTCAAAATCATCAAAAAACGTCATAGTATAGCATGTCGATCAAAATCATCAAAAAACGTCATAGTATAGCATGTCGTCCAAAATTATGAAAATATGACATAGTATAGCATGTCGTCCAAAATCATCAAAAAATGTCATAGTATAGTATGTCGTCAAAATCATGAAAAAATGTCATAGTATAGCATGTCGTTCAAAATCATGAAAAAACGTCATAGTATAGCATGTCGTCCAAAATCATCAAAAAATGTCATAGTATAGTATGTCGTTCAAAATCATGAAAAAACGTCATAGTATAGCATGTCGTCCAAAACTATAAAAAAACGTCATAGTATAGCATGTCGTTCAAAATCATGAAAAAACGTCATAGTATAGCATGTCGTTCAAAATCATGAAAAAACGTCATAGTATAGCATGTCGTTCAAAATCATCAAAAAACGACATAGTATAGCATGTCGTCCAAAACTATAAAAAAACGTCATAGTATAGCATGTCGTTCAAAATCATGAAAAAATGTCATAGTATCGCATGTCGTCCAAAATCATGAAAAAATGTCATAGTATAGTATGTCGTCCAAAAGCATAAAAAAACATCATAGTATAGCATGTCGTCCAAAACTATAAAAAAACATCATAGTATAGCATGTCGTCCAAAATCATCAAAAAACGTCATAGTATAGTATGTCGTTCAAAATCATGAAAAAACGTCATAGTATAGCATGTCGTTCAAAATCATGAAAAAACGTCATAGTATAGCATGTCGTCCAAAACTATAAAAAAACGTCATAGTATAGCATGTCGTTCAAAATCATCAAAAAACGTCATAGTATAGCATGTCGTTCAAAATCATCAAAAAACGTCATAGTATAGCATGTCGTTCAAAATCATCAAAAAACGACATAGTATAGCATGTCGTTCAAAATCATCAAAAAATGTCATAGTATAGTATGTCGTCCAAAAGCATAAAAAAACATCATAGTATAGCATGTCGTCCAAAACTATAAAAAAACATCATAGTATAGCATGTCGTCCAAAATCATCAAAAAACGTCATAGTATAGCATGTCGTCCAAAATCATGAAAAAATGTCATAGTATAGCATGTCGTTCAAAATCATGAAAAAACGTCATAGTATAGCATGTCGTCCAAAATTATAAAAAAACGTCATAGTATAGCATGTCGTTCAAAATCATGAAAAAACGTCATAGTATAGCATGTCGTTCAAAATCATCAAAAAACGTCATAGTATAGCATGTCGTTCAAAATCATCAAAAAACGTCATAGTATAGCATGTCGTTCAAAATCATGAAAAAACATCATAGTATAGCATGTCGTTCAAAATCATGAAAAAACGTCATAGTATAGCATGTCGTTCAAAATCATGAAAAAACGTCATAGTATAGCATGTCGTCCAAAATTATGAAAAAACGTCATAGTATAGCATGTCGTCAAAATCATGAAAAAATGTCATAGTATAGCATGTCGTTCAAAATCATGAAAAAACGTCATAGTATAGCATGTCGTTCAAAAACATCAAAAAACGTCATAGTATAGCATGTCGACCAAAATCATCAAAAAACGTCATAGTATAGCATGTCGTCCAAAATCATGAAAAACCGTCATAGTATAGCATGTCGTCCAAAATTATGAAAATATGACATAGTATAGCATGTCGTCCAAAATCATCAAAAAATGTCATAGTATAGCATGTCGTCCAAAATTATGAAAATATGACATAGTATAGCATGTCGTCCAAAATCATCAAAAAATGTCATAGTATAGCATGTCGTTCAAAATCACGAAAAAACGTCATGGTATAGTATGTCGTTCAAAATCATAAAAAAACGTCATAGTATTGCATGTCGTTCAAAATCATGAAAAAACGTCATATTATAGCATGTCGTCCACAATCATCAAAAAACGTCATAGTATAGCATGTCGTTCAAAATCATCAAAAAATGTCATAGTATAGCATGTCGTTCAAAATCATCAAAAAACGTCATAGTATAGCATGTTGTTCAAAATCATCAAAAAACGTCATAGTATAGCATGTCGTCCAAAATCATCAAAAAACGTCATAGTATAGCATGTCGTTCAAAATCATCAAAAAACGTCATAGTATAGCATGTCGTCCAAAATTATGAAAAAACGTCATAGTATAGCATGTCGTCAAAATCATGAAAAAATGTCATAGTATAGCATGTCGTCCAAAATCATGAAAAAACGTCATAGTATAGTATGTCGTTCAAAATCATCAAAAAACGTCATAGTATAGCATGTCGTCCAAAACTATAAAAAAACGTCATAGTATAGCATGACGTCCAAAATTATGAAAATATGACATAGTATAGCATGTCGTTCAAAATCATGAAAAAACGTCATAGTATAGCATGTCGTTCAAAATCATCAAAAAACGTCATATTATAGCATGTCGTCCACAATCATCAAAAAACGTCATAGTATAGTATGTCGTTCAAAATCATGAAAAAATGTCATAGTATAGCATGTCGTTCAAAATCATGAAAAAACGTCATATTATAGCATGTCGTCCACAATCATCAAAAAACGTCATATTATAGCATGTCGTCCACAATCATCAAAAAACGTCATAGTATAGCATGTCGTTCAAAATCATGAAAAAACGTCATATTATAGCATGTCGTTCAAAATCATGAAAAAATATCATAGTATAGCATGTCGTTCAAAATCATGAAAAAACGTCATAGTATAGCATGTCGTCCAAAATCATCAAAAAATGTCATAGTATAGCATGTCGACCAAAATCATCAAAAAACGTCATAGTATAGCATGTCGATCAAAATCATCAAAAAACGTCATAGTATAGCATGTCGTCCAAAATTATGAAAATATGACATAGTATAGCATGTCGTCCAAAATCATCAAAAAATGTCATAGTATAGTATGACGTCCAAAATCATCAAAAAACGTCATAGTACAGTATGTCGTCAAAATCATGAAAAAATGTCATAGTATAGCATGTCGTTCAAAATCATGAAAATATGACATAGTATAGTATGTCGTTCAAAATCATGAAAAAACGTCATAGTATAGCATGTCGTTCAAAATCATCAAAAAACGTCATAGTATAGAATGTCGTTCAAAATCATGAAAAAACGTCATAGTATAGCATGTCGTTCAAAATCATGAAAAAACGTCATAGTATAGCATGTCGTTCAAAATCATGAAAAAACGTCATAGTATAGCATGTCGTCCAAAATCATCAAAAAACGTCATAGTATAGCATGTCGTTCAAAATCATGAAAAAACGTCATAGTATAGCATGTCGTCCAAAATTATGAAAATATGTCATAGTATAGTATGTCGTCCAAAATCATGAAAAAATGTCATAGTATAGCATGTCGTTCAAAATCATGAAAAAATGTCATAGTATAGCATGTCGTTCAAAATCATGAAAAAACGTCATATTATAGCATGTCGTCCACAATCATCAAAAAACGTCATAGTATAGCATGTCGTTCAAAATCATGAAAAAATATCATAGTATAGCATGTCGTTCAAAATCATGAAAAAACGTCATAGTATAGCATGTCGTCCAAAATCATCAAAAAATGTCATAGTATAGCATGTCGACCAAAATCATCAAAAAACGTCATAGTATAGCATGTCGATCAAAATCATCAAAAAACGTCATAGTATAGCATGTCGTCCAAAATTATGAAAATATGACATAGTATAGCATGTCGTCCAAAATCATCAAAAAATGTCATAGTATAGTATGACGTCCAAAATCATCAAAAAACGTCATAGTACAGTATGTCGTCAAAATCATGAAAAAATGTCATAGTATAGCATGTCGTTCAAAATCATGAAAATATGACATAGTATAGTATGTCGTTCAAAATCATGAAAAAACGTCATAGTATAGAATGTCGTTCAAAATCATGAAAAAACGTCATAGTATAGCATGTCGTTCAAAATCATGAAAAAACGTCATAGTATAGCATGTCGTTCAAAATCATGAAAAAACGTCATAGTATAGCATGTCGTCCAAAATCATCAAAAAACGTCATAGTATAGCATGTCGTTCAAAATCATGAAAAAACGTCATAGTATAGCATGTCGTCCAAAATTATGAAAATATGTCATAGTATAGTATGTCGTCAAAATCATGAAAAAATGTCATAGTATAGCATGTCGTTCAAAATCATGAAAATATGACATAGTATAGCATGTCGTCCAAAATCATAAAAAAATGTCATAGTATAGTATGTCGTCAAAATCATGAAAAATGTCATAGTATAGCATGTCGTTCAAAATCATCAAAAAACGTCATAGTATAGCATGTCGTTCAAAATCATGAAAAAACGTCATAGTATAGCATGTCGTCCAAAACTATAAAAAAACGTCATAGTATAGTATGTCGTCAAAATCATGAAAAAATGTCATAGTATAGCATGTGGTCCAAAATCATGTAAAAATATTATAGTTCATGATGTTGAAAAAATTAATAGTGAAGTTGTTGAAATTTGTCATAGTATTAAAATTGTATTAAAAATCACAGTATGGTCACAAAGGATTTGTAACTCCAAAAAGTTCTAATCTACCATGTCAACAGGTATAGTTTACTCTATTGAAGAAAGTCATCATAAGGAATGCTGAAGAAAGAGTTTTAAAAAGTCACAGTATGTGTGTAGATATATATATATATATATATATATATATATATATATAGTGGGAGAGAGAGAGAGAGAGAGAGAGAGAGAGAGAGAGAGAGAGAGAGTATAACATTTTAAAATGCCATAAGTAGTTATACCTTGTTACATAAAATAAGTCATAGCATAGTCATGTTTAAAAAAAGACAGTATTGTTAGTATGTCATGATAATCATGAAAAATGTCGTTCTCCAGTGTGACATAAGAAAGACAGTATATGTCAAAAGAGTCGTAGTATAGTATGTAAAAAAAACAAAAAGACAAGAAAACAGACGTCTTTATTAATTCCATAATGGGGAAATTCACACGTTACAGCAGCTCAGAGTCAGAAACAAAAGACAAAATGATGAATAGAGAGTGAGTGCTCAAGACGGATAGAAATATAAAAACAATAGATAAAATAAAACTCTAATAAAATTGATAGACACTGCATACACCTTCCAGTTATACAGATACCATCATGTCCATAATTGATAGTTGTAAAGGGTAATCGTAATATACACATGGTGTGTAATAATTTAGAGAAATATAGAAACATTGGTACAAAGTTAGTGGTATAATAAATAATCATAATGATAGTAATGATTAACAATTACACAGTGTAAGTATGCATAGTGTCTATGTAACATACATGATAAAATATGCATATATTATTTGTATATTTCAAAACACATACACACCAAATTGACAGTATATAATAATGTGTTTATATTTGTGTATATAGAACAAGCACTTTAGTTTGTTGAGTCTTTTTCTGTCCCACTCTGTACCTCCAGCTCTCCTGCAGACCACAGTGTAGAAGACTGCAGATGGACACTGTGATAAAATGTTCTCAGCATTGTCCTGCACCCTCCAAGGGACCACGGTCTCCTCAGCAAATGAGGACAACTTTGTCCCTTGTTGTTTGACCAGTCAAGTGCAATGTTGAGGTGAGCGCCCAGGTGTTGGCACGTTCCCACCATCTCAGTATCCAGTCCCTGGATGTTCACTGATGCAGTCTGGGGTTGCTTCGTGCGGCTGTCTGTCACCATTTGATTTGTCTTGTTGATGTTTAGGT
The DNA here is from genome assembly GCA_019142605.1 of Cephalopholis sonnerati. Classification (NCBI taxonomy): domain Eukaryota; kingdom Metazoa; phylum Chordata; class Actinopteri; order Perciformes; family Serranidae; genus Cephalopholis; species Cephalopholis sonnerati. The sequence continues at coordinate 30,034,166 of JAGQAX010000020.1, forward strand.
GAACGTAGCTGAGCTCTCAGCAGACAAAGCCCTTGACGACGTCCTTGTGTTCCTGTTCTTTCCCCTCTGATACAAATCCAACGATGGCTGTATCGTCAGAGAACTTCTGGAGGTGAGTGTCTGTTGTTATGTTTGAAGCCTGTAGGAAACACGAAAGAGAGCAAAATGTCACAGTACAGTATGCCATAAAAATGATCAACAGTATAAAATAAAAATTAGCACTAGAATAAAATAACAATGTTACTTAAAAAGGAGTCATATTATACCATGCAAAAACACCCCATAATATACAACATTAAAATCTCGTGAAAAAGTCATACTGCACTGTACCATAAAATTTCACTAAAAAGTCACAGTGCATGATATAGTATGTTGAAAAAAGTCAAACTATAATATGTTAAGTAGTATACAGTAGTACAAGTATGCCAAAAAAAAAAATGTAATGACATGCTATACTGACTTTATCTTTAAATTTTAGAAATTCTGGTTACTTTAAATTTTAATTTTGCTATACTATGAAGTGAAAAAAAAAATCATAAAACCTCCCTGAAAACTAACAGAAAATTTCTGAAATATTTCAGAAAATTTCCAATGAAATAAAAAAAAAACCAATGTAGCACATCATAAAAAAAAGGTAACAGTAAAGTATGGCATAAAAAGTCATTGTATTATTTGTAAAAATGTCCTGGTGTTTAACAAAGAAGGCACAGTATAGTGGGCAATGAAAAAAAATTTAAACAATTCATAATATATGTCATAAAAAGTCATGCCATAAAAGCACCAAAGAAATCACAATACAGCATGTCATAAAAAAGTTGTAGCTTAGTATGCCATGATGGAAGCTTAAAAAAATAGTTCTTATATAGTATGTCAAAAGGTCATTTTACAGTATGCCATAAAAATGTCATAGTACTCAGAGTGCAGCCCGGCGTCCAATGGTGGCGCTCTGAATGTGACAATACATGCATCAATTATATGTTCATCACTCACAGTCCATTTCAATAGCTTACATTTAATGCATAAAGTCTCACTTCCCTAACAGGCATCTGTATGGTTAGAAATGACAGCCTGTAGGAAGCTAGTTGTTGGTTGTATGGCAACGAGTGGCACATAAAGATTGTCACAGTAATGACAGGCGTGACGTTTGACACAACAGTGTCGGCCTCTAGTGTGATAGAAACCATAAGAAATCTAAACAATAACAATGGCATAACATGGCGATAACAATCACTTCATGTCTCTGTTACGTGGCGGCTGATCTCATCCTCTGCTCGGAGGGTAAGGACCTCCCAAATCTCATTGTTTTTCCAGTTTGGGGACAATTAGGGTCGCTGTTTATATTTGAGTTGGCCGCTAACTGCTACTAGCTGCTTTTTAAATCTTCTGTGGGAGGGTGTGTGCATACCATGCTGTCAAAATGTCACACCTGCCCTGCCCGTGGTCCTGTCCTGCTGGCTGTCCTGTTTAAACAGACACCAGTGAGGCGGCGTGACTGTGTTATATTCTCGCTCTGAACAGGCAGTGTAAAAGGGGCCAGTGTTTGGTTTGTCCATTCTGGGCTACTGTAGAAACATGGTGGTGCAACAAGGCAATCGCTGTGGAAGAGGACCCACTTCCTGTGTAGATATAAACAGCTCATTCTAAGGCAGTGGTTCCCAGTTGGTGGGTTGTGGGTCCATTCTGAATGGACCCCAAGTGACTTTATTCACACTTTATTCTGAAGTACAGTGAATTTCCAGGACAGAGCTTTGATTTTGAAGTGTTGTTTCCTGCTGTAGAGTGAGTGACTGATGGTCAGCTACTTTATAGAGAAAGCAGATTAGCTTGACGACTTGGCCAAACGCAAGCATGACGCTGAGTGTATGAACCTGAGTGTATGTTGAACTAATGTAGGGGTAGGCAGCCTGTGGCTTCGGAGCCACATACGGCTCTTTGGCCCCTCTCCTGTGGCTCCCTGTGGCTTTGACCAAAAAATATATGGAAATGCTTTTTTTATTTAACATTTGAATTTTCATTTATTAGTGTACTTTCAGCCATGCTTGTTGTTGCTGTGAGTAACAGTATGATATCAGTATGTCAACAATTTAAATATCGCGAGTATCACGATATGAATTGTTCATAACATATTAAAAATTATTCAGATATTATCATGAATGAGATGACATGGCACACCCCTGCTCCACACACTGTTTTGTTTTGTTTTTTGTCAAAAATGGCTGTTTTGATAGTACAGGTTGCCGAACCCTGAACAAATGATTAAAGAGAAATCTGGACCCCATGATCTAAAGCGGGATAAATAGTTGTGCGGCAGAGCCTACGTCGTAGCCTACGCATGTCAGCTATGCCGTTGTGAGCATTTATACTTGTGCGGTGATCTGTCTTTGTCACTTTGCAGTTACACCTCCAAAACACTAGTCGGTGGCTAAACACATTAAACATGGCTTAATAGAGACCATTTTTGCACTTTGAGCCCCATTCCTGGTTGTTTATGATGAAATAGAGTGGTTAAGACCAAAATCTTGACGATTGCTCCTTCTCTGACAATTTGAGAGAATTTGTCTTTCCCCTGCCTGGCTTAACAATGCTGTCTATGGCCATGTGTAAATCTGTCCTAAAACCACCTTGAACGTTGGTTTTCAAAGCCATGAAACTCACCCAGTGGTCAGTGGTGTTCCTTGATGTTCCCACATAAAAATCGTAGCAAACTGTGGTTTCCGTGATGATTTATTTGACATTTTGTCCATGCATTGATTTCCTATAGGAAGCCTCATTGTCCGTTGGTAGTAATCCGCCACTGGAAACAGAAAGGGGGTTGTTTACGACAAGGTTGTAGTCATTGTAGTCTTTTAGCTCAGTGAAAGTCCCGACTTGACACTGCTGTGTGCTCCTCCTCTTCAGAGGAATTCTCCCGCAGTCGCTGACCGCACAAAACTTGCCCATTATTACTCGCTTGTAAACAACCTTCACAGTACGATGCCTTTGAACACAACGCCAGCCTTCTTCTTCTGCTTCTTTCTGTGTCCCATTACATTGCAATGGTTTCCTGCCGGTTGGCGACACTCACGTAAAGGAGCATTATCGCCATCAAGTGGGCTGGAGTGTATAACGCTTCAGGGTCAAACCAACGATCAAGCGGAAGTTTACACACGGGTGTGAGGCAGCTGAAAAAATAGTTCCACAATCCAGATGAATAGAAAACACAGATGGAAACCACAGTTTGCTACGATTTTTATGTGGGAACATCAAGGAACACCACTGACCACTGGGTGAGTTTCATGGCTTTGAAAACCAACGTTTAAGGTGGTTTTAGGACAGATTTACACATGGCCATAGACAGCATTGTTAAGCCAGGCAGGGGAAAGACAAATTCTCTCAAATTGTCAGAGAAGGAGCAATCGTCAAGATTTTGGTCGTAACCACTCTATTTCATCACAAACAACCAGGAATGGGGCTCAAAGTGCAAAATACTGGACTTCTCCTTTAAACTGTGTGGATGTTGAACTAATGAGTTTCTTTTTTTTTTTTTAGCTAACTATACACTAAAGAAAACATACTTGCTATATTATTTTCTATTTCTTCTGATATATCCCCTTAAATCCTTCACAATGGAACTTTAATGTTAGAGAATTTTCTTTAGCTGAACTTTTCCTTTAAATGTCCTCTAACCAAACAGTTAGCAGAACTTGTCTCATCTATTAGTCCAGGGTTTGTGTCTCCGGAGCCCCGCCAAGTTGAAGTTCCTCCTTTTGTTATGTGTTGTGTATAAACGGGCCTCTGTCCCTTTAAACCGCAGCAGGAGGTGGTGCTCTCCGGCACATGAGAGGAGGAGGAGGGTGGAGGAGGGGGAGGGCCGCTTTGTGCGCCACACACATGCAAAGTAAACGGACATTGGAGCAGCAACAAGGGAACTGTCCTGCCGCAACTCTCTGCCGAGGAAACTAAACAGAGTCTGCGGTGACACGGAGGCTTTTCTCCCGCTTCTCTCCTCTCCTGTGTACGGAAAGCCGAGTGGAATATAACCTGAAAGTTCGCCTTTACTCGGAGAATACAGAAAGGTAACTCCTCTAATTATTGTGTCAGAGTTGACTGAGACATAATGTCCTGTTGTATCACACTTATACAGGTTAGTTGTGCCAGTGACGACTCTTCATAATGACTCAGCTGGAGTTAATGTGTGTAATGTAGTTAGCAGAGCTGTCTGTGAGGTCAGAGAACAGATGAAGGTTGAAGGAAAGCCAACGGTGTGAAATCTGCATCTCATTTGAATGTCAAACCTGCCTGTAGTCAATCAGCTCCAGGCTGTCCCATATGGAGGGACAACAATGAGCCCTCTGGCGTCCTCTGTGTCCTCCATCAGCCTGGTGGAGACTGGAAAGCAAAGGGCAGAGCATAACATGATCAAAGTCACTACTTTAGTTTGTCTTACTGGGTCAAAATGTGCTGGACAGGTTTATTAAAACTTTAATGTCTTTTTTTAATCTCAGCTACTTTCAGTTAAAACAGTTCTGTAGTGCATACTGTCTGGATCACGTCCATGAAGTTGTGCAAAACTTTTTTCTTTGTACTGTCATGGGGATCTACAAATATAGCAGTATAACTGACCCCGTTATATTTGAGCTCAGAGGCACCGTTTTGTAAGAAATCCTGCTTTGTATCATTATGACATTACGTAATTATCTTCTCCAGAGGCAAGGCCGTAATAAGCTGATGAAAGGACTCATTAACTGGGTTAAACAACAAAGACAGTAAATGATTCTACATTTGGGATCCCCATTAGGAGCACCCAAGGGTCCACAGACCTCTGGACTCACACATTACAAACCACTAAGGGACTGTACTGTATTATCACAGTAAGGAGGGTGGCTGGGGTTTGACTTGTGTTTTTTTAAACTGTGTAATTAAAATTGGATGACATGACAGCTTCCGGAAAGTGAAGCCAAAATATTTTGATCGCCCCCTGGTGGCTGGCTGCAGTATGGGTCATGAGCGCTCTCTATGTTAGCGGATAGGACACAGGCCAAACTACAAACTCAAAGTACACGTCAAATAAAATTTTCTCAAAGATGGTTTCTGTCATGTTAGGTAGATTTAGTAGTTTCAGGTAGTTTAATGCGACATGGTGGGGCAGTGGTTAGCATTGTTGCCTCACACCAAGAGGGTAATGAGGGGTATGCGAAGTTTGTATGGGTCTGGTACTCCAGCTTCCTCCCACAGTCCAAAGACATGCAGGTTAATTGGTGACTCTAAATTGTCCGTAGGTGTGAATGTGAGTGTGAATGGTTGTCTGTCTCTATGTGTTAGTCTGGTGACCTGTCCAGGGTGAACCCTGCCTCTCACCCAATGTCAGCTGGGATAGGCTCCAGGCCCCCCCCGCAACCCCTAACAAGATAAGCGGTTATGGAAAATAAATGAATGAATGAATAGGTGGATTTTATCATGCTCATTTATGTCCAAATGTTTATTATGTAGTAGTTATTTGACACTATTAAAAGGGGGTTTGACGTCATGATTAACAGTTGTCTGTGCCAATCAGTGTGCTCCTGATCAGTGGCACTGCTTGTGATTGGTCGGACAAGTGAATGTGCGGGAATTCGATAACGCTGAGATCGTTACTGCGCAGACTCTGGCTCCAGATGACATCACCAGTGCAAGATGACAGCTGCCGTACCTGGGATATTTTGACTACGTTTTGTACAGTAGGATTAAGCAGGGACCAGCCCCCCACGAACGCCACTCAGCAAGTTTTTCCCAGTGGCCACTCGCAGTATTGCAGCGAAAAAATCCCCTGCAACCCGAAAACATTTTGCCCACAAGCCACTATCATAAAAGAGATGTCTGTTGAACTATTGACAGGACATTTCAAACTGCAAACACAGTCAATAATGAATCCTTCTATTTGGAATATTTGAGCCATGGTGGTTTTATAGTCGTAAAACTTTCCTTAAGCCAAGAAAAGCAATTAGTAAAGTCTAAGTCTGAGTATGAACTCACAGTGGGGGCAAGCAGGAGAAACACTGCTGCTCATATTCAGCAGGCTGCATACTGTAAATGTAAACCTAGAAGCTAGAAAATGAATAGGCGCCATCTTGGTGTCCAGTATGTAGATAATATTAAAATCTAAGGTGGGGACTTTTTGTCCATCTTTATATACAGCCTATGATCATCACCCTCCCTGGAGCTACAGATATTTTTCTTTGAGCCTCCCTGAGTGACTCGGGGGGAAAATAATGACACTACCACAACCATAAATAACCATGTTTCATAGTTTCTGGTCATGAGAAAGGTTGTGATTTTGGATATTTTTTAAGGAAAACGCCATTCAAACCCACTTGCGGTTTTTGGGGTTCTGAAGATATTTAAAATAAATTCAAAATAAGATCATTTAAAGCTGAATGTCCCTCCCCTGAGCCAAATCAAAAACATAACTCCCTCTCCAGTATTTAAAAAATAATTTGAAGTGCCTCCCATGTTTTGCAACACTCCATTCCCTCTCATAAATAACGAACAGTCCCTTGTAATTTTAGTTCGCAGATGCGCAGTAGTGGGAACTAGGTTGCAGAGTCTGAAATAAGTGTCCCAAATAACTATTTCCAGCTACAGGACAGGATATGGTTTAATCAGAGCGGCCAGATGGACGTAAAAGCATCAGTTCTCTTCACTGAGAGTTACGTAACACTAATACTCTGCCATGGGAACACAAAGCACAGCAAACTCTCTGAGAATCTACCGAAAGCTCAACAAGCTACACGGCCACTTTCACCTCATCCCTCACTCCCAAATTTGTCCACTTTCCCGCGTCATTAGTGAGTTGTTCCTGTTTGTGTTTACAGACCTGGCACTTGCCTCTCATGCCTCATCATGCCTGATGAACTGGCTAATTTACTCCAGAATTTCCACAGTGGCTGTATACCTGCCCGGCCCCATTCATCATGCTCCGATCGAAGGCCGTATAAGTGTGTGCTTGACTTTAACTACACTGACCATAAAGTGAGGAGGCCGTTTTATAACGCTCACTTTAATTATTCCTCGCTCATCATCAGTAATCAAGCCTTGTTGTTAAAGCGTCATTCTGGACAAAAGCAGGAGGACATGTTGACAAATGGGCTTGGCTTTAGTGTTGTCTTTGTACGGCTGCTGCCCTTTGACCTCTTCCTACTCGTATACACAAACACACAGCCACACCCTAATAACAGCCCTGAGGTCGGTCACTATTTGTCATGTTGCTAGATGAATCATTTACCAAACACTGTATGTGTTGCTCTGTGATAAAGAGGAATTAGGCAACTGGATTTAGGTCAAGGTCACATTCAGCCTGGTCACCACTAACCCAGCAGCACCACTTTTCCGAGTGTCCCCTTGCCTTTCTGTGTCTTTCCCAGTCACTAAAGTGGCACATTATCGCGCACACTCCAGGCCTTTCAGCTCCTTATTGTACGACTTCTCCAGAGCTGCCAGGCAGATATCTCTCCATCAAGATCTATTGTGTGCGCTGCAGAGTCAGAGGGGAGGGGAGCATGTGTGTGTGTCATCTCTGACTGACTGTGCTTTTTTTTGTGCAATGGAGGCTCTGGAGAATACTGCCGCTGCGTAGTGAGGAAGCTGGCTACCTGCCCGACTCTGACTGCGCTGAGGTCATTACAGTTTTATACTGGAAAGAGGGTGTGCAGGAGTGGGGGCTGGGGAGAGGCAGTTAGACTCATTTTGCGCACTCATGAAAACACTACCTTCAGGCTGTTTCACAAGCAACTTAACTTCGTTAAAGTGGAGGGCAACCAATTTCCTTGTGAATCAACACTGAGTCAGTGCTTTATTTATGTGTCTGGGTTTTATATTATGTGGAGGTTAAATGTATGGAGTATAAACTTTTCACTTTAAATGAGAAAAGAAATAAGTTAACTGGAGTCAGATGTGATAACTTGGAAGTATACTGTGTGTTCTCTTTGCTCCCCATGCCTCAGGAAATGCCTATGTAAATTGTTTGTGGCCTCGGTAATCCACCCACCTTTATCCCATGCTCTATAGGAGGCCGGCAGGGGATGATTGGAGACTGCTTTGACATTTGGTCCTCTGGATTTTGTTGCCTGGGTAAAAGGGGAAAAAGAAAATATCAGTAAAATAATTTTCTATTAAAGGCCCAGTGTGTAAGATTTAGGGGGATTTAGTGGCATCTAGTGGTGAGGATTGCAGACTGCAACCGGCTGAAACTTCTGGTTAAAGTTCCTTCAGCGTTCACTGTTCAGGAGGTTTTTACCATGAGCTGAATTATCCGTAGAGGTCTCTTCCTCTTTAAAACTGACAAAACTGACAAAGTGATTAAAACCATTGAAAACACTGAGGGTGCTTTGCTTTGGTCTGAATCAGGGACTAATTTTGTTGCAAAGTTGTGTAATTGCCTTGAGTTGGTTCGTTTTCTCTTTTACAAGTGGACCAGATCAAATGCCTTGTGTGAGAAAGCTGCTCTTGATTGGCAGAATTTCCTTGTTGGAAAAATCCAGGAAGTAAAGAAAACGTTGAAGCAGAGTACACTTGCAAGATAAATGTGACACTTTCTAATGTCACAATGGAGGGACAACTACGCAGGTTGATTTTAGCGCTGCTCATCGTGGACTATATTGCTGTCATTGTTCATTTGAGTCAAAGCATACAGTTTGAAAACGAGGCGCGGCTCCAACTAGAAAACAATGTTTTGATGCATTGGATGTGCTGAATGTGCATATTAAGGCAGTACAGGAGGAGGCGCACATTAATAATCCTCCAGGACTGTAACATGCTCATGTTTAACCCAAACAATGTGTCATGTGACTGCAGTTGGTTCAGATCGAGGACGGAACACGTTCTCACCACAAACGAACCGCTCCAGAGTTCATTTGTAACCAGACTGAGACCACCTCTTCAAGAAGGTCTCGGTCTGTTTTTTTTGGTGCACACCTGAGAGTGATTGCTGTGTTCACACCTGCCCAAACGAACCGCACTTAGGGGGCAAACGAACTTGAGTTTGACTGAACCGAACCAAACAGGGCAGGTGTGATTGAACTGCTAATCTTCTGATTGGTGGACGATCCGCTCTACCTACGAGCCACCACTGCAGTGTTTCTTTTACACTGTTTGGCTCATTGCAGACGGCCCGCTTGCCCAAAAACCTGCAAATGTGTGCTCACATTGTTTTTGTTACCGTGAGCTGAATTGTCCACAGGGGTCTTTTCCACTCTATAACAGTGGTTCCCAATTGATGGGTTGCGGTCCAAAAGTGGGTTGCAGGACCATTCTGAATGGACCACAAGTGACTCGCAAACGTGCCAAGTTTGTAAAAAACACACTTTAATTTTGAGTACAGTCAATTTCCAGCACAGAACTTTTATTTTGGAGTGCCGTCTACTGTTGTACGGTGAGTGACTAACCAACAGCCACTTGATAGCTAAACAACATGGCCAAATGCAAGTATGACGCTGAATAAATTGACCTGTGTGGACTTTGAACTAATGACTAAGGAGAAATTTGGACCCTGTGGCTGGACCAGCTGGGAACCACTGATCTAAAACAAATGGACCTAGTGATTTAATCTGGTAAAAACACTGAATAAAACAGTTTCATCTTAAAAACATCAATGGCCCTATTTACTGTAGAAACATAGCGGTGCAAAATGGTGATCTCTGTAGACGAGGACCCGCTCCCTATGTAGATATAGGTAGCTCATTCTAAGGAAACAAAACACAGCAATTCTTATTTTCAGATAATCATATCCTAAAGGAAACCTACTTATTATATTCCATTTCTGCCAGTATATCCCCCTAAACCCTACACGTTGGACCTCTTACTATTGTTGGCATGTTTTGAGACGGTTAGACATGATTTTTGAATCAAAAAATGATTATGGTGTCTTCCAGAGCAGCACAAAGAGGGCAATTTGCCCAGAGCAATGGGTCATTTTTTTGTAGTTGTCGCTCTACATAAATAACCTTTGAGTTTAATTCAAAAGGGCAGCTGTAAAATGTAGAAACCCCGTCACTTATTGAAATATTATTACATTATTGGAAGCATTTCAGTAATGCACTCCAGAGCTCTGAAGCCGTGGAAGCCTCCCAGTGTCTGTGAAGTATTAATCACTTCAAAGGTGACGGATGTGTAATTTTTTCAGCTGTTGATACTGGAAAGCATCGAGGCTTACGCTGAACTCCCTGAGGAGGGTTGTTTTGTCTCAGACAATTACAGGATTCACCCCGCCTGCAAAGAAAGCAGCGAGGTCTTTGAACTTTGAAGAGAAATCATGCTGAGGGTGTTCGAGTTAATCTTTGAACAGACTTTATATGGAAGCAGAATCCGACGTGAAATCTTCAGGCGTTTCGCAGAATACATTTGACTTTGAACTTCGATCAAGAGAGACAAATTAACCAGATCAAAATCCGTGGAACAGAGGTTTCCTGTAAGAAAGGCTGTGATTTAATTCTGTGGTGTCCGACCTTTGTGGCTTGTGGTCCCTTAAATCAAAGCCATGTCTGCTTGGAACTCTTCATTTTCAGATGCGTCTGTGATTTATTACCCGGTCAACCAAAGATTTGTTTTTCTGTGTTTCATTTGAAAAGATTTTTTTGAGGTAAATCCATCGTACTCAGGACTTGGAAAAAAACGACCTCCACAATGGAAAATTGCAATGGAACGGTCATTCAAGTTGGAAACTTGGGCACGATCCACGAAGCCCAAGTTCATCAGCATAAACAAATCTGACATCACAGCAACATGGCGGGGCACACAGTGAACTGAGCAGAGTTACCTTTTCACTTTACATAGTGTTTGTGTTGTGAAATGTGCTGCAGGAGCAACACAAACACTATCATATACTTATTTTACACATTTCTCTTTGCTAATGGTGCTGGGGTAATTGATGTAGGTCCTTTTCGTAGATGCTTTCGTGAAGCTCAAAAACACAATACATACAATCATCAGTTTTCCTAAGCAGATGCACGAGATGCATTTAGATTGTAAATCAGAAATATCCACTTGGAATTTTCACTTCCGACTTGCAATGGATTGCAGCGTAGGGGTACAGTCACACATGAGCGAATGCGGGCGAGTGAGTGTCACCTGCTGAGGTGATGTTGATGCTGAATGTAAGAGTGCCAGATGAGACGGACATAGAAAGATAGCGCAATGGCTAATGTTAGGTAGCTTGGTAATAAATACCGCATCTGTCATGTAGGGTAGTTAGTATGTTTAGTGGCAAATATCATACAGTATTGGCTGGTTAGACGTGGAACAATCAATGTCTCGTCCACATATTCGTCTTTGCTGTTGGTTAAGGCTGTGACTGCACTGGTCAAAGTTCACTAACATTGAAGAAACAAACAGGGAGCGCTGCTCTAGGTCAAGACATGAGAGGCTGGTGAGAGTAAAAAAATCAGGCGGTCTTCACAGAAAGGTTAATTAGTCACATCAGAATAAAAAACAATTGTCCAGCTTACTTATTATTTGTCATATCATATGGATCGCTGTACATTTGTTATGTTGATCTGTTCTGTATTTACAACATCTATTGCACTTATGTTCATCGTGGAAGAGGGATCCTTTTTCAGTTGTTCTTCCTGAGGTTTCTACCATGTTTTGCCCCATTTAAGGGTTTTTTGTGGAGTTTTTCCTTATCCACTGCGAGGGTCCAGGGACAGAGCCCTCTGAGGCAAATTATGATTTGTGATATTGGGCTGTATAAATGAAACTGAAGTTCATGGTATAGGCTGTCTGTCAGAAAAGCATCCAGGGCACTCTGACTGTACAAATAAAGAATGTTTACTTAAAGTCAGAGAGCCTTGGATGCCTTTCAGACTGCCAACCTATACCATAGACTTCTACATCAAGTACGCTGGGCAGTCATTGTTTTTTATTCCTATGTTGACCAAAGTTGAACTCCACAGGAGCGAAGATTCAAAATTACTTTGCCACCAGAAGCGAATGTTGTATTTGCCCCTCTGCTCATTAGGGCTGCAACGGTATGAGATTTTCACGGTATGGTAACCGTCTCAGAAAATATCGTGGTATCACGGTATTACAGAATTTATATTATTTTGTTGATGAAAGTCTGTGTAAAAACTCTCTCCTTGGAAAATATCTAAAATAAAGGGGAGATTCAATGTCCAAATGTACACAGTATGATAACCATCAACTTTTATATCCCGGTATACCTTGAAACCGGTATGTCACTGCAGTCCTACTGCTCACATTGAATGGAAGTATTAATTTTGCTCATGTGTGATGTACCCTAATTCATCTCAACAAAAAAGCAAGATTTTAGTGGACGCTTAAAACAATTTGATATAGCAGAAATCTGTTTTTGCTGTAGTCCTATTCTCCTCTTACGACTGCACCGATTTGTCTTGTGACTCCTTGACAGGAAACCACTGATTTAGTTAACCAAGACCTTTAGTTCACTATTGTTCTCTAGAAAGTCATGTTGTGTTTTATTTTTGTAAGAGTACCCTGGATGTATTTCAAAAGTCTAACTCTGTGTCAGCTGTTTTGGGCCTAACCCCCTGCAAATCCATCAACATTCAGGATTGAGCTCAAGGCTGTAACCCTGTTACTCCGAGAGAAACCTTGGCTGATTCTGGCTCAGTGACACCACATGCCCTTTACCATCCCATTTAACAACAATTTATCACGGCTGTTCCCAGGAAAAAGGGGCCACTTTCTCTTTTGTGCAACAACCCGTGTGCACCTGTCACTTGATCGCTAAGATCTGGGCCTGTTTGGTTTCTGTCAGGGTAACATGACCACTGTGGAGGAAAATAACCAGTTCAACAGGAAATATTTTCCTGTGCTGCACGCACTACACAATGAGGTCATTTTACTTCCTTCTTGAAAACACCAACTCCACTTTGACGCCACAGCTTCTAAACATGTGCTTTAAAATGACACATTATATAACACACTCATCGTCACTCTCGCAGCATGTGTCACTTAGAGTGTAAAACCAGTTTGGGTAATTATCATGTCTGAGGTGAAGACAGTTCCAGTGAAACTCACTGCGGCCAGCGTGGTGGGTTGTTCCCACATTGAGAATGTTTCAGAACACCCTCTGCGGTTTTTGTTGTACACAGGAACACCACAGAATAACATCATGTATCCTCAGCTGACACACCTGTCACACACACAGCATCGGGAATCCTGTCTCATGACAAACACATTTTGAAACATGACATGACATTTGATTTTGACATTGATGCTAATAGCAGTGGCACTGATTTAAAGGGAAATTACAGCCCGGGTCTTATTCTGACATTTTTGTACATTGTCTTTTGGTCCTGATGATTTACTTGCCACCACATTGAAGAGACTTTGGCATCCCAGACTTTGTAAAGAACAACTTCACAAGACTCCCAACAGCTTTCCAAAAAAAAAAAAAGAGTTCAAGATTACATAGACTACATAGATTTCCAGGGGACTCCTCACTGTGTTTTCTTTAATCATTGCAAGAAAAGTGTTTAAGGTTGCATCTGAAATTCCATACTAACATGCTCTTTAGTATGCTAAAAAGTATGTGAGAGACACTATACTGGCATACAGTGGTGACAACAATGTTCATAACAGCAGACAGCGACCAAGTCAGCTCTGTAACGTCAATAAATAAACAAAGTAAATGAGTAACACATACAAATCTCTAGAGATTAATAACTTTGGTAGGAAGGAACCACTAAAAGTATCGTGGTAGTACATTAATTTTCTGTAACCGCTTCTCTTGTTGGGGGTCGCAGGTCGGCTGGAGCCTGTCCCAGCTGACACTGGGTGAGAGGCAGGGTACACCCTGGACAGGTCACCAGACTATCACAGAGCTGACACATAGAGACAGACAACCATTCACACTCACATTCACACCTACGGACAATTTAGAGTCACCAGTTAACCTGCATGTCTTTGGACTGTAGGAGGAGGCTGGAGTACCTGGAGAAAACCCACGCTGACACAGGGAGAACATGCAAACTCTGCACAGAGGGGTCTGTACCCCCCACCCTGGGTTCGAACCAGGAACCCTCTTGCTGTGGAGCAACAATGCTAATTATTGCACCACTGTGCCGCCCCAGATACCATTACAGATGGATGATTATTGATCTTCATAATGGGTACAACATGGTTTGGGCTTGTTTTTTTTTTTTAGCATGATAGTGGTCTGGCTCCAGTGATGTTGTTGGTCACTCCACCACTTCGATCCAGACTGAAATATTTTACAAACTTTTGCGATGGCATGTCATGAAATCTGGCACATAAACATAAGGGGTGGGTGGGGGGGATTGATACAGCATAGTATCAAGATATTTTTGTGTGGCAATATCATATCGTCACACAGTGCCAAGTATCAATGTTTTTATCTTTAAAATTATTAATATGACAAATACAAATAAATCTTTAGGTAGCCTACTAGAATAAAGTGAGATGAACAGACTGAAAACGTAATCTTAGTAGATAAAACAGATGTTGACAAAGTTTTCTTTTTGGGACATAATTTACAGTTGAAAAGGTAATAAATCCCAATAGATTTTATCGCAGTGCTCAGCATATTGCAACATATTTAAAATCTCAATAATATTGTATCATGACTTACGTTTTGTGATAATACTGTATCATGGATCCTCTGGTGATTCCCACCCCTAAACAACAGTATACCTGCTAGGGTCGTTAGCATGAGGATGTTAGCATTTAGCTAATTTAAGCATTATCTGGCAACAAAGACACCTGTGACATAATGTTTAAACTCTATGGAGAAGCAAAAACTTTGAGGTTCATCATGCCTGCAGATGCTGGGTAGAGCTGAGGTTTGCATGCGTTACTACGGTTGTACCTCTCCAGCCGGCACGGACATTCTCAGGCAGTGGTGTGGTAATGACAGCTGAACATGTCCAAAAAAATACACACTACTGTTTATGTAAACAAGTATGTTGAACGATAGTGCACATATTGGGTATGTAGTGCATAGTTTTTGATTTAAGACGCAGCGTGAGATTATAGCTGTTTTTTTTTTTTGGAAAGTTGTTGGAAGCTCGTACTCCTCGCCCTGATTGAAGCTGTTATAACCAAAGTTGTTCCTCATAGAGACTTCATCTCATATAATCACATAAAACAGTCATAATGTATAAAAAATATGAGAATATGACCCGGGTTGACAAATATCAGTATTTCCCTTAAACACAATAAGGTGCGCCCTTAGAAAACCTCGGCAAATTCCTTGTGGGCTGCATAAATTGTCATCTCTCCGTGTAATTGAATTCATTAGAAAATCTTTTGTCGCACTTTCAGTTTGAAGCTGATAATAACACCAGCAGTTGATATATTTATCAGCCCAACTGTGTAAATGAAACAGTCTGATAAGAAACTCAGGGGACCTGCCTGTCTCTGTTGTACATTTCTATTAAACTCCAACATCCAAGTTCAGTCACTACTCCATCAGCTCTGTCATCTGTAGCAGAACTAATTCTGGCTTCTATGGAAAACACCGTTAATCATTAACCACGTATGATTGCATTAAGTTTCCCTCCTCTGCTGTTTGTCACTGACACCATATTGCTTCTATCAGCAGGGCCGTGATTGTGCAATGTACGTTGACTCGACTGTGACTGGGTCATATATTGAAAACACACACGACTGGTGGTGTGCAGCTGGCCGTTGTGGTCCAGGCTTTGGGGCTGTTTACAGTCCAGTGAGCCCTCATTGTTTTGCGGCTCTGTATGGACACAGAAACAGGTGGTTTGTCTCTCAAGCGTACTGAGAAGACAAAGGAGGACTGTTGGCGTAACTGTGGTCACCTCTGCGCCCACAAAATGACAAATTCATGCTGGGAAACCAGTTCAGGAGATGGGAACAGTCACAGGAACTATTGTGGGCTCTTATCGTGGTTGTGTGATGATCCTGTGAGAATTGCTGGTTTCCTTATGAATAAAGCCTCCGGAGGATGTTTCAGGTCAGCAGCCCAGTGCTGTGAATGGTTTGGTGGAAGGTTACCTTGATAGATAAGCATCTGAGGCCTTTGTCTCTTTGTATTAAATTAATGTGAATCACTGGAAAGAATAGGTGTCATTCATGTGGGTTACCTTTGAGCTCCATCTCATGTGTGTGTGCTTGTATCTGTTTTCTTTTATAGGTGCATACGTGTGGTTTGGGTGTGCCATAAGGGTTTGGTTCGCGTCTTCCTCCCGCTTTGTTTTTTGTTCTTTCTCATCTATTGTACTTTGTTTGACATTGTTGGCTCCTCAATTACAGAGAAATTTTGTCTGCCATTTGGGAACCAACAGGGTGTGTGTGTTTAAGTGTGTGTGTGTGTGTGTTTGTTTTTGAGACGTATTTTCGTGACTCAGAGGCCAACTCTCCCTGGTGACCCTTGAACATATTTACAGCAGTTTGAGCGGAGGCCGTTGATGGACTTTAAACTCAGCGTTCACTCTGCACACACATAAACACACACACAGTTTACATGCATGTAAACACAGCCACGACATCTGTATGTGCTTCACTAATGAAAACTTTATGCTTGCAGACATATGTTTCCAGGAAATCCAAGTTGTTGCTTAATTGCCAAATCAAAGTAGCATGCCAGATGTTGAACGCTGTCTTTAAGGAAACCAAATAAAAGAAAGACGGGTCGCGGTAAGGCGACACTGATCATACCTCCGAGGCTTTCCTGACATAATCAGGTGGTGATTTCCGAAAGCTCTGTGAATTTGGCACTTTTATCATGTGGCCACCAGATCTACAAATGAGCCCTGTATTAAACTCTATAATGTTAAACTGTGGCTTTTATGTATGTCAGATATAATTTGCTTTCCATGCCTTTAGCATTTTATTTTATGGGGTACAACTAATTATTGTTTTCTTTAAGGTTCATACTTGTATTTAAGGTTTCCACCAGAACATGTTTATATGCTTTAACAGCCAAAGAACACCTGTATTCGCCCTCTGTTTGTGCCTGTCTCTTTAAGCCCTCCTCCCAAAAAAACCCAGTGTGCTCTGATTGGTCAGCGTTTTTTCTACCATGAAAAATCACCAATAGAAATTTCTGAACACAACTGGACATGTTTCAGCAGGAATATGATGTGAAATCGGGGAGAAATATACAACACTGGCAACCAAGATTACATGTTTCCCTGTCATTAGCATGTAGCTACATGTAGCAGTGTACCTGCAGCTGGGGAATGACTGTAACAGGGAATAGCAGCACTTTCTACCATAAACTTGAACCAATAAAAGCCTCTACATGTTACAGTGTAGCTACATGTAGCGGTGTAGGCTAAGTAATGTAAACACTTGCAGTGGCGTGCCTGGAGCAGATGACCATATATAGAAATTTGGTACATTATGATGTCATACTGTAGCCAGAGTACAAAAAATATTGGAAACAGTATTCAGGACGTCTGAAGATTGAGGTTTTTGCTCACAGGGATTGCTTTTACATACACTTAACTCATTATTAGTAACTTTAGCCATCTCTAATATGAACATCCTTCACTGCGACACTGCAAGACATAGGTCCACTTTAATTTCGATGAAACGTACACTAAGAGAATACAGCAAAACTCTAAACATAAGTTCCCTGAACTCAAGGTGGCATCTTCAAATTGCGTGCTTTGCTTCATCCATGCTCAAACATCCATATATATTCAATTTACATTAATATTAAACCGAAAAACACAAGTTTCTCGTTGGAGTTGGAGAATATTTGATATTTTTGCTGTATAAATAACAAACATTTACTCGATTATCAAAAGTTACTAATTGACTAATTCTGCCAATGCTAGTCTGAACAGCTTATTCGGTTTTAATGACGTGACCTTAGCAGCTGTGTGTGTATTCAGTCCATATTAGATTAAAGCATGCACACAGATCAACTCTGTCTCAGAAAGCTGAGCTGCTGTAATGTAATCAGTTCTTGTGTGCTTAGCTGGACATTCCCAAAGAATCACTTCAGGAAGAACTTGCACACACACACACACACTGACAGCAAGCATGTCCTCCTCACACACAGCACTAACCCAATCACAGTGGATGTAGGTAAATCAAGCAAGGCTGCAATTATGTTAACAATGTGCTTCACTGTGGCCGGAGCTCCAGTCTTTATCTCTGTCCTGTTCTGGGTTTTTTCAGCTTGTCAGCTGCTGTTGCGAGTTGCTATTATCATGTTGAAGTGGCCATATTTGTGGGCCCGTGTGTTCTCTTTTGTCAGCAAGTGTTTTGTTGTTTGCCGTCGGTGTCATTAAAGTTAACACCACGGGGGTTTATTAACTCATCTTGTCAGTCAGAGCTGGCCGCCTGAGGCCTTTATAGCCGGTTTGTGTGTTTGACTTCAGTGGGGAGGCTGCTCATAAAGAGGCCAGGAGCCGTTGAGAAGTTGACTCAGCGTAGAAAAACGGTCACTTATCTTCCAGTCGCACTGAGAGGCCTCCTGCTGATGTCACCAAAAGTTTGTGCGTCCTGTTTTTGTAGAGTGTGAAGATCGTCCTGCTGGCATCTGCTTATCTTTTTCATGATTTGACATATTCTGTTTCCCCAAGGTCTCATTCTGAGCTACTCTTTAGTGCTTCTGACCCTCTTTCTTTGGAAAAATAGCGTCCAGTATTGCCAGTAAACTATTTGAACTTATTAACTATAGTGCAAGCCAACTGTGACTTTGGCATCCCTGCTGTAACAGAGCGTTTTGTATTCCCTTTAGCACAATCCTCAGTAGAAATTCTGCTTTGTTTTGTCGTCCAGAAGCTATTGGACGGTTAATTCAACCACTTGGCTTAGATCCTGCACTCTGGTACCAGGCGTGGATGCTGTCTATTTGTTGGAGACTGATGGGGCAGATTTCAGCGATTAATTAGACACGTACTCTGACATGCACGCGCTCACACACTCAGCACAGTCCAATCCCTCCACTGTAGGCGTAATGAGGGTTTGAGTACATTTCATGCGGGACACGGAGAAAGAACGTCTGTCACTGTGCTGGCATGACTGAGTGAATCCAATGTGGTGACACCCTCCTCCGCCCCTTTGAGGGTGTGCTTCTCTTCAGTGCCTCCATCTGTGCCTTTCCTTTTTCATGAAAAATCCCTGTGGTATTGTTGCTTCACATGGGTGAGGTTGTGGCCTTTCACATTTTTACTCAGGATATTATTCATACATGGAGTGGGGGGACATTTATCCCCAAAACAAACTCTCCGGAGAGTTGTTTTGGGCAATGGCTTATTATATAATCAAGAAACATGTTGTTATCTGTGTGGTGTTTTAGCCAAGGTTCTTCTTTTCTCTCTGGCTGGAGCACAGCATGGCAGCCCACCCAGTATCTGACCAAACGCTTTGTCCAACTGTGCAAGAGTAACAGCTTTATAAAAAGACCAGCTCGACTGGAAACAGAGGGAAATCGGTTGGAAGCCGGTCCTCTGCTTCTGGATATCAGGATTTGGAAAGATTAAAAAAAAATCACTCAACCTAATCATGTGGTGATTGTGTTATTCGAGACTCCAGGGTCAGAACAGAACCTTGTGCAACACACTAAAACCAATAGATGGATTTTGGAGTCAGACAGAGTGGAGCTGGCTGGCAGGGCAGCGGGAGGTCGGTGTGTTTGTGTTTCTTTGGGTGGACAGAGGTGTGGAGTTTGCTGTCCTGATCTCCTGTCACACAGAGCAGAGGGCTGGTTCAGGCATGCCGGTTTTATTTGCTCACGTCGAACACACTGCCCTTAATCCTCCTGTGGTTTTGTTTCTGCCGGTGCAGCACTGGGGCCCTGGAGGCTGATCAGCTGCAGCTTACAAACACACACACACAGGGCATGTGGTACTTGGGCAACAGTTCTGCTGATGTTGGTGTATTTTCCTGGTCTAGCTGTTTGAACTTGACTCCCAAAGCTTTTTCTACATGAAAGAAATGAGTGTTAACCATCTTGTTAGTTTGTTGTCTGCAGTTAAAGCACTCAGTGTTTCAGGGTGATCACAACACCTCACCTCTGACCTCTGGTCATAAAGTTTGACATTTTGAGCTTCTCAAATGATGATCAGCAAGTGTGTGCTCATAAATCATCCTTTAAACGTGTCCAAAACTCTGCTGGAGAAAGGCAAGTTGTTAATGTGTAGAAATTATTTGAAGTTGCCAAAAACAGGACCTGTCACCTCGATTTCAGTTTCCATGAGAGCTGCCCCTGACCAAGAATTTTTCCTAGTCGACCAATAGTCGATATATTTACGATATTAATTTAATTATTAAATGATATATTTTGGTGGTTTGAGTTGAAGGTGTGAGAAAGAATAGTCTCAGTAACATTGTTAACACTGTGCTACATTACAGAGAAATACAAACCGTACTAATGAACCTTCATTAATATAGGCCTATATTTTATCTACAAGTGCACGTCACACACTGAGCGAGCCGCCTGTTAATGACGCTGTGGGCTAATGGGCATGTAGCTACTTCCATGTTTCACATGATACGTCATGTTTGTAGTGGACCAATGAAGATGAGTTTACATATCACCTTGGGTTGGTCCTTCACCTTCTCAAAATGATCCCACACTTTGGATTTCCTGCCCGACATGTTATTAACTAGCCTGTGGAATAACCGCAGGTACCAGCCCTGGAGATTAACCTGACTCCTGTCAGCCAGAGCAGTTTAAATGAATGAGATTGGTTGCAAAGACAGGACTCATGAGATCTATCAGCTGACTGTCTTCCATCAATCAGCTGCTCCATCAGTTGACTGGGCTGTTTGAGATCAGCTGACGGGATGTAAGCTGAGCTTGACATCGTGTCCTGCCTGAACTACGCTGTGCTCAATTTTTGTATATCTGGTCATATTATATAAAAGCACATGATGTGACATAATGTTGGCAACTTCCATGTGATATAATCTTTGTTTTTGCACACGTGCCTTCTAATAACGTTCTTTAGCATTCATGCATATTATAGAGGACAAATATTTTCCTGTAACTCCTCGACGCTTTAGGGTACACGTTTTATAGCTGTGTTATGTGAGGACAAGTCTGTTTACGCTGAAGATTTTGCTTATTAAGGTGTTAAACGGGCCCTCGGGATGATTAATTTAATCAAATATGGTTTTGTTTGCATTCAGCGCTCTACTCTGTTCATCTACAGTATCTAATAAACATGTCGAGCGCTTTCTGCCTCATAAAGCATAAAGGCTTTTTTAAGAATACGGCTGAAAAAAATCTTTACACAGTAAGTTTTGGCTTGAACTTTCAATCATTAAGTGCATCTCCCTCAGTGAAACATGATGAAATGATACGTAAATAATTAATTAACGATGATATACTTCACTGAGGAGGACTGTGAGATGTGGCGGAAAAAAAGCTAGTGGGTGGACAAAAGATTTCCAAGGTCAATAATTAAGTTTTATGCTTCATTAAAAAAACAAAACAAACTTGCTGTCTAGTTTTCTGTCCTCTTTAACGGCTGCATTAGTGGGACACATAATACAAAGAGTAGACATGCTCTTCTGGAGCAGAACTGGTCACAAACACCACTATTTTTAATTAGCTTAAATTATGAATTAACTAGACAAACAAAGACGGTGACTGTAATGGGTCATTAGGCAGCTCTGGAACCATGTGGACATTTATATGCTGTTAAAAAATATGTGTTTATTTGTTTTTGAGAACACAGCAGGAGTACGAACAAAAAAGAAAAATGGACACAGCAGATCCTAGATAATAACTGTCTTAATAATTTAAATACAAAGCAAAAATGTACACAGCATGGTGTTTAACACTGGACACAGCACATTATTCTTTAACCTGAAAATAGTTCAGTACAGGGTCTCAGATCTTATCCAACAAGCCTCCTCTGTCTTCATCATGAAATCAGTCTCTCCAGATGAAATGTGTTTGTCATTTCCCTCAACCATAAATCACACGTGGGTACAGAGTCCGTTTTCCACACTCGCAAGATTAACTTTTCTGAAATCACCGTGCCAAACAAAACAACCATTTCTTTCAAACTTATTGGCAAAAGATAAGAAGCTTGTTGCTTTTCAAAAGCCTCAGAGAAACAATGAAAGGTGGTTTTCCAGTATTTGAAAAGTTGCTGTGTCATTTTAAAAGTGTTGAGTTGTTCCAGTTATGTGGCTTTCAGAGCATTTCTGTGTTTCCTGGCTGGAGGCGTTGTGTTCTAGGGTTGTCAGTATGTCTGTGTCATACTCGTGAATGCAATATCTCATGATCGCCTTGAGGGGGTTTCTTTAAATTTGGTGCAAACATCCACTTAGACTTAAGGATGAACTGATAAGAATTTGGTGGTCAAAGGTCACTGTGACCTCACAAAACATGTTGTTGGCTGTAACTCAAGAATTCATATGCTAATTGTGACAATGTCACAGATTGTGTAATGGGATGCAGTGTTTCTCACTGAATTTGAATCTATATGATGTAATCTATATCTGCCACTCCTTATTCTCTTGAGCCTAGAACATTCAGTGCCTATATCCCTTACCCCCTAGTGTACCCTTTGTAGGCTCCGTTGTGTGTCCTTGTCTGCGTTGCTGCAAAATCGATTGCCCTTTGGGGACCAATAAAGTTGAAGTTGAAGTATATGTGGCAGTAGCTGATGAGGGGGGCAGGGGCGGGTCTTGCCTATGTGTCTTTAAAGGACAGTCTTTGTTCTCTTGCTAAATTCGAAGGTTTTTGTGGGTCCGTGAATGCAGCACAGGCAGAACTCTTCATGAGTTAATTTTGTAGTTGATCAGTTGATCCGATCAGAGCTGATCAGATCGATTGATGAAAAGGAGCACCTGCTGCAGAGGCAAACTTTTAGACTTAGGGCAATGAAAGTTTAAGTTTCACTTTCACTTTGCCCGTTGCTCCGTCTGTGCCCAGAGTACGCTCTGTGTTACAATAATGGGGAGCAAATAATAACCAAATGGTGTATTTATATTCTAACAGTGCTCCTAATGAACCAGCTCCAAAAGTAAGGAACCAAAACGTGGCGGCAGATGTTTTAATCATGGCGGGCTGCCTCAAATAAATGAATGTGTGGAAAACTCTTGGATAACATGATGAAGCAAAGACATTTTATATCCTAAAGGTCAACACTTTTCTGGCCAAATAACTCAGCAATAGAGGGGGAGACAAATACTGAATAGGTGACTCTAATCTTGGGTGTCCAATTTGAAACTGTGCTGATTGTATAGATCGTCTGTGCTGCTGGGTTGAAGATGTGTTTGAAGCATCCGTGATTTAAAGTTTGTAGCGTCTTTGCAGCAACACCCATATTTAAAGCATTGTCAACTGTCATGGCTACACGAGTCTGGACAGACAGGAATGTAAACTGCAATTTGACAGGTAGTTGGCGGCATATGACTGCGAGGCAGTAATTCTAGTTCATCTTAATTCATCTCTGGTCAGTAGCGTCAGGTTAGTACAGGTGGAGCAGCAGTCTTTACTGCTAATGCTAACTGTTCCCATGCAGTGGGAGTGTTGAGTAAGAGAATACAGAGCACTATAGGTGTGTTTAAGATGAGTTGGATCAGTTTACCGTGGGATCATGCTGTCTTACAGACTGAGTTACACCTGTGTGAAATAGGTATGTCCGTGCACCCTCTCTTTCTCAACATTCACATCCTGTCACCTGCGTCTGTTCGAGATATTTTGGCCATTTGTCATACAGGGTTAGCCTCGGAGCTTGTGACTGGGTATGAAGCAGAACAGGAAGAACGGGTTCCTTGCATCGCAGGCAGTAATGAGGTAGCACTGAAGAACAAACGATGGCTTACTGCACAGCGTTGTGTGTCAGTAACAGGTCGGAACACTATTGTAGATAATCACATCACATGTCGCTTGTGTTACTGTATCAGACACACTATTTTAGACCTTCTGATTCACTTTTCAGGTATGTTATGCAAAGCAGGGTTGAGTTTGTGCGCCACACAAAGAGTGTTTCTTCGTCTGTTGTTTTTGCGGTGAGCTAAGGACAATAAGTAGACGTTGGGCTGGAGGAAACTTTGAGGCGCCTGGAAAAACAGTGATGGAGGCTTTGCTAATGAGCTCACACCAAGGTTACAGCAGCATGATGTGAGGCAGAATCTGATTCATACATAGTTGATGAGGGCTCCTAATACCTTCATTTTTAGCACATTTCTCGCATCTTTGGTTGGAGAAGTTTTTGTATTTATATTTACATAGCTGTTTTGTGCTTCGAAGCAAAGTGAGATATAAAATAAATCCATTTATAGAAGATATTTATTATGATATATGTTATATTTTGAGCAGATGAATAATGAATTGTGTGTATTACTGGTGGACTGACTGGGTCCAGTGCCTCTGACACCGCCGGCCTCCTCTCCCCCCGTGGGAATCACATGTTTGGGCCGGAGGGCCTCACAAAGTAGCTGCAAATGAAGTTTGCCGACCTTCTTTGTCAGAGTTGTGAACTTTCCATTCTTATGCAGCTCCATTGATTAATTGATTAGCGATGTCATAAATGGCGTGCCGTTGGCTGGCTCGCATATTAATTTGCATATCAATGTTGCTGACAATGGGGTTGAACAATGGTGCAGATTCAAGGTTAAACAAAGCAGAGGTTTTCTTTCTGCTCAGACAGCAGAGTTTCTGTTGAACATTATGTTTTTAAAAAAGGGCAACTGAGGGTTTACAGGGAACTAAGCCCATTTTCAAAATGTATACGTTATTCCTATGGTCCGATGATTCCTAAGACAGTCCAAAAATATTGGTTAACTTGAAAAACTCTCTCCCAAATCTAAAAACTAGAGTGCAAAAACTCAAATTTGTGATGCCATCATGTAGAAAGTCTGGAGCTGCTCCACAGACAATAAATGGTGAAAGATGTTCTAGATCAGTGGTTCGCAACTGGTGGGTGAGGGTCCAAAAGTGGGTCGCAGGTCCATTTTGAATGGACCAAAAGTGACTCATAAATGTGTCAAGTTTGCGAAAAACACACTGAAGTACAGTGAATTTCCAGCACAGAGCTTAAATTCTGAAGAGCTAGTATTCTGTTTCCTGTTGTAGAGTGAGCAGACAGCTACTTGACAGAGACAACAAACTAGTTTGACGACATGGCCAAACGCAAGTACAACGCTGAATATATTAACCTGTGTGGACCTTGAACTAATGACCAAGGAGAAATCTGGACCCTGTGGCTGGACCAGTTGGAAACCACTGATCTAGATGACACTGAGAGCACCCAGGGGAACTTTCTGAGTATATGGGAACATGTTCTGTTTCAGAACTGAGATCATTACAATAGAATAAAGCTCATTTGGGTGTAAAAAAGGAAAACATCTTGTGGGTCCACAACTATCAGGCTCCCATTCATGGTCAGTGGAGCAGCTCCAGGCTTTATTCTTGGTGACATCACAAGTTTGAGACTTACCTCTGTGGTCAGGCTTTGAGAGAGAGTCACTCATGTTCACAATTAAACCCACTAACATCTGGCTCTTGGATTTAATAGGAAAAGCTACAATCGGCATTCACTCCTAGCTCAAATGACTCCGCAGTAGTCACCAGTATTTATCAGCCTCAGCTCCCATTCGCTCTGATTAGCAGTGATGGAAATACAACACCAGGGTGGACGCGCTAATTTTAGCCTCTTTGCCAGCCTGATGCAGTGATGCACCGCCAGAAAATACTGTCCATCTCTGTCCAACTAGTGCTCGAACATTGTTCAAAATTTAGTCGGCACCAAGTCTGATCAAGAGACAAAAGAGATATAAAAAAATCAACTAAGCACTGCAACGCTTTCACCGGCCTCTATGCTGCTCTCTACTGCTTACTAACCAGGCTGTCTGTGACGTTGATTGTGACACACCAAAAATAAAAGAATAAACACAGAAAGGCATACTCATTTGCTGAGCTGTGTGCGACAAAGCATTCTATCACCTACTTTTAACGGGGTTTCCCATGTTTATAAAAACAACATGCACGCACTAATTTTGGTGGAAAAGGGTAATATTGTGTAAACTTTCCAAGGCCATGAAAATAACATTTGAATTCTTAATGTCGGTGGTGTTCCCCTTCAAATCTAGGCTAGGAAAGAGTTTAAATTAAGCTACACTTAGTGTAGTATTTGAAATCAAAAAGAAACTACTAAAGGTTTTGCTTGCCCAGATTATGTAATTGGATATGGAAACATCTTTGATGTGGTGTACAATTTACGTACTTCGTATGACGTGATTCTTTTGAACTTTTTTGGGTAACAAACACACAAGCTCACCAATGTTATTATGCTTTCCAAGTTGGCAAAGTATATTTTAGTTATATCCCCCTCTTTATATTCTCTAGATATTAAAATATCCTGCCAGACAGTTGTCGTGGTCCCATAACTGTTATGTAATTACCCTCTACGTGTCTCCTTGTAACTCTTACATGAAGGCTTCCACCCTGTAAATAAATGATAGACTCTTCCTCTGCCTCTCTTTTAAAAATTTAAAACGCAGTCAAAAATAAAACCAGCAGCCATCGCAGTCGGCGCACGTCTGTTGCTTTAACCTGACAGTAGTCGAGCTGTGATTGGATGAGCAGCCAAAGCCTCTTTCCCCTGCTCATCGAGTGGAGGGAGAGAAAGTGGCGTGGGATAACTGAGGCCTGTATGGTGCCTGTGATCCACGGGATTACAAGAGTGAGACTGAGCGCTGATGAGCACAGTGGTTGTTATGATGTCATCCTGTGAGCGTCAGGGTCTGCCAGCGACATAAGATGCTCTTAATCATTCATGGCCCTGTCACCACTCGTCTCAGTTTGAGCCGGAGTCATGTGGCACTTTGAGTGCTCGGTTACATAAAGGCTTCGTCACTGGCTGGCACCACGACTGAGGCAATAACTCTCAAAGCAAACAAGATAATACCTATTACCTCTTTGGGCATATGTAGTGCTCTAACACAAACATGTTCAGCTGCATGTGTGTGTTTTTGTGTGTATATTGATAGCTGTGCTCTGGTTGCATGACCCGTGGGTCTGTTTTGCTCCATGAGCCTGTGAAAAGAAAACCAAGATGGAATTTTGACCCCAGCTGAACTGGGAATGTGCGTGGTATGGGTCATACAGGCCAGACTGGAATCCCCGGTCCCAATGTATGAGCAAACACTGAGCTATGACTGTATGTTTTTTCTATCTGTCTAGACAGTGAAGTGAAAGAGCTTTTACACCTTCATTTATTTTTGAGTAACTCATGCATCATTCTCCGTACGTTCACAAAATCAAAGAGACAGCACCAGCAAATAACCTAGAACATTAATTCCACTTGACCCCCCTTCCCCCTGACAAAAAAAAAAATAGAGGAAAACGTAAGCCTCATTTTCACCAAACAGTGCGGTTCAGGTCAGTTCTGTTTGTTATACATTAGAACATTTATTTTGCATTTGCATTGTCAAAAGTTGTGGATGGCACCAAAAGAACTGTTTGTACCGTCCCCATTTTTGGTCAAACCTCTGCTGACATACCTTGCACACTAATGCGATACCATAGGTGGGAGCAAGAAACACTGCAGTCCATTGATTGGTAGGGAAAAAAGTGGATGCGCCCATATAGGTTATCAGTCAAATGAGTTGTTACATATCGACATATCAGATATGGGCAAAAAATCCAATTATCCTACAACGCATGCCTACAACTCACTAAATAAAAGTAAAAAAATAATGTTTATTTACTCTGAATTTCATGTCCCGACTCATCGACGTTATCAGCTAGTTGATGCTGTTAGTGTTCAAATAGTAGGACTTTCAGGTTTCTTTAAAATCAAGGTGGAACAAATTGGAAATGACACACAATTCATCTGAATGAATTTGAATGCAAGAGAAAGGAAGCTGCCGATGATCAAAGCCACTGGTTAGTCATGCATGCTGATCCAAACTCATCTTGTTTTTTATCTTGGTATCTTTCTAATGAGGTTAAATGACTAGGATTTCTGGTGGCAACTAGCAAGGTTAGGAACGTTTAAGCGACTTGTCGAGTAAACACGTACATCCCAAGAATTAAAATAACAACAACATCAACAGGAAAAAGTCCAAAAGGTTAAGATATTAGACTGAATGGAATTGAATGGAAACCTTTAAAACAAAAAACATATCCTCCTGAGACCCTGTGTCCTCGCATGAGGACATCACATTCTGGGTCTACTTGACCTTATACTTCATTCTGCTTAACTTAAACCTGTTGTTCTCGTTCGTGGACACTTTTTTGTGCCATCCACGAAACACTAATCCACGTAAAAACAAGATGGCAGCCATCTCTGCCAAGTCAGTCTGCAGCTGATCCTGACACAAAAGTGGACAAGGTCCAAAACCTGATCACATTTTATGGTTGAAACTTGTTTATTTATGACTAATAATGTTTGTGGTTTGATATGGCAACAAATTTGACCAATTTTAACATCAGTAACACGCTAAGTAAAAGTTAATTAAGAAATACTTGTTGGAGGACATTGGGACTTTATTGTCGTCTCGTTTGAGGACATTGGGAATTAATTATTGTTGAGAATGTTTAGTTGTTTTTCTACTTATGGCGTCCAACTGATCCCAAATAGCTAGGAGGAATTAAAAATGCATACCAAACAGAAGTTTGGGTCTAATGAGGACATTCTTGTCTGCCAGACAGTTCAGCGTCCCCTCTACAATTAAGTAAATCTACCAATTTTCCAAATATGAAAGAAAAGGAGCCCCATTTTTTTTTCTAATGGTAAGAATTGCGATAACTAATTAATGAATTGCCTGAACATTGAAGGAGATTTCCCTTCCAAGATAAAATAATAGATCTCTTTCCATTGTATGTAAATAGGATTAGTCTTGAATATTTTCTGTTATGTAGAAATGGGTCAGCATCATGACTTTCCAAAACAACTGAAAAAAGTATCTTAGTATTCCCTCATTTAACAAAGCTACAGTACTATGTGCAGAACATTGAAGCACTTTTTTAGACCTCTGAAATGGTCTCTTGAATGTTATTGTGAAACTGTAGAATGCACATAACCCTGTCATTCTTCATGATTTATCTTTTAAACAGTACTGAAATGCTAGAACTGAATATGACAGGACTGCCTGCAGGCCGTACTCCATCTTTTGTCATGCCCACAATAATGGGGTCTTGATGACCCTGGGGGGGTGTGAACTATTCCTCATCAAACACCAAGGGGCCGCCGTAGACATTAAATGGGCCATTTCCTAGAAAGACTTAAGGTGTGGGGTTTGCACCTTTTGATATTTGAGCACCCACTGACATATTTTATACTGAGGTTGAATGTCTTGGATTGACGAGGCACATCAAAGGCATTCCCCTTCTGCTGTAGCACCGTGGTGATTGTCTTACTGCCCTGCATGTGGCCACCGTGAAGGGTTAATCCATCCATCTGAACCCATCTGAATGAGCTGATCTCTCCATGTAGGGGATAAAATCTCTCTGGCTGTCTCCGGCCGGCTTAGAGACAGGAAGCTCGCTTGGTAGCCAGTGCTCAGCTCTGATGTTGCCATAGAGAAATACAAAACTATGGGCAGCGGGGAGGAACATATCAGTTGATGAGTTGTCTTGAGTGGTCCGTCACACATTCAGCAGCCTTTTGTGCAGCAGATACTAATTGGCTACCGCACAAGGCATGAAGTAATAAAGGGTTTAGCTAATAATAGATCATACTGCATTAATCTAACCGCTGTGAGTCCGCTCACAGGGACTTTGTGGGCATTTGTTTGCTCTACGCTATAATCTTATAATTTGGCATCCAGTTGCTGTTTAAATAGCTTTCGTAACAGTAAGCCCATTCCAGTTGTCACGTATAAGGGTGTGAACTTGAACTCAAAAGGCTTTGACAATAGAACTTGAAAATAAGCTTTTCAAGTACTATTGTTAATGCGTTTGCTTTTTGTTAGGCCGTCTTTTGTGCCATCTTTTTTGTTACGGGGACAGTGCATCTCCGCCATTAGCAGCAGCAGAACGACACAGAAATCTTGAATGAAGTTGTTGAATATAGAGGATAAAACCTTGGCATTGGATAGAGTTCAGTTCTCTTCGGGGGATGATCTCTCTTTTGAAAGAGCAGCGAACAAAAAACCAGCGCTAGCTTCTATCATCTATCAAACCCCCCTCTGTTCCCTCTAGTGGTACAGTTGCCTTTCCAATTCAATGGGTTCTTGTCAGAGATGCAAATGTTTTCATGGGTGACGTTCCTTTGGAATATTGTTGAGTGAAGCCCCCATTCATTCACTGTGGGGATACGCACACAGGCCTCGAGCGTGGGCTTCAGCTCCGGTCTGAAAACACTGAGAATGATGGGACTGCTGTCTGGCTAAAACAATTGAGACCCTTGTTAATGTCAGTAACACATGGAGCTAGTGGACTGCAACTAGCACATAAGTGGGTGTTTAAATCTCTTCTCCACTCGCTTTAAGATCACGTTTCAAGGCTTGATTCATCGGTGACTTGAGGACAGTTTGGTCAAACTGCTGAAATGAGCCATTTTATTATTTTAAAAAGCTGTTTTTACACAGAGATCCTGCGACAGGGCTGCAACAAAGACCCCTCATTACCCCAGCTTTGCTTTTTTTAGTGTAGGCCTCTGGTGTGACATATAACATACACGACAGGTGGTGCTTTCTAAACAATAACAATGGCATAACATGACAACAACAATCATTTACCGTCCCTGTTATATGGTGGCTGCTCCCATCCTCTGCCTGGAGGTTAAGGAGCTTCTGGAGCTCATTGTTTCCCTAATTTGTGGACATTTTTGGTTGTTTTCTCCTTCTTAAAGTTTGCTGCTGACTGCTAGCTGTAACTGCAGCGATTAATTGACTAGTTATCGCCAACTAATTTGATAATCAATCTGAGTAAATTTTTCAAGAAAAAAAAGTCTAATTTTCTGATTCAAGCTTCACAAATAAATATTTTCTGGGTTTTTTGCTCCTCTGTGACAGTAAACTAAATATCTTTGAGTTGTGGACAAAACAAGACATCTGAGAATGTCATCTTTGGCTTTGGGAAACAGTGAAGGATGTTTTTCACAATTTTCTGACATTTTATAGACCAAACAATCAACTGATGATGAATTGAGAAAATAATCGACAGATTAATCGACTATGAAACTAATCATAAGTTGCAGCCCTGCTGCTAGCTGTTTTTAAAATCTCCCAGCAGCGGGTCGAACACATAACAAGTCCTCAAAATGTGACACTCACTCCGCCCTCTGTTGCCGGCTGAAAGGCATTTGTGCATGTTTTCTGGAAGCTTATGGATACAGATAAAACAGAGCAGTACAACCGGAGATCGTTGAGGTAGAGTAGCATAGTTCAAGCAAGATATAACTGTACGAGATGACAAAGAAATTTAAGTACTGGCAGAAAGGAACAAATCGATAATATAGTGAAAAGAATTCTCTGCCTTCACAGACCACCACTGTAACACTGCCTTTTTTAAAGGTACAATATCATGACCTCCACTGTCGCCTCATTTTTTGTCGTCTTTTAACTCTGCCTACTGGTGCCATCTATTGGCTGTATCTATTCCCTATAAAGGATGCATTGAAGTATTAGGGTAGGGATGTTCACATCGTTTGAAACGGCCATATCTATTTTCGTACGTAAAGGGAGTATAAATAAGCCTTAAGCTGGCAACGGAGGTAGTATCAACATCTGTGTGAAAGGTACAGCCTGCAGGATGGGAGCCATGCACAGGACGGATGTGATGTTTTGACGACTTGTTATGTATAAAATCCACCACTGGGAGATCTAAAAAGCAGCTGGCAGCTAACTCAGAAGAACAGCAACCAAAAAAGTCAGCAGTATTATAGCCTGTGTCACAGTAGAGGCTGATGCTGGCATGCTGTCAAATGTCACACACTGGGTCAGTGCGATGCTGTAATGTTTGGTTCTGTCTAAAACAGCAAAGGCAGTGTAATGAAGGGAATTCGTAGCTCACAGAGTCTCTAAAGTTTCTTATTTTATGTGAGGAAAGCAGGGTGCCCTTAATGTAATGCAACTCACCTCGATCCTGCACTCACACTGATTATCTTTAGCTGCTTTTACCCAATCTATAACTTGGCCATCACCAGAGCTGACGAAGGTCAAACATGGTCACTGATATGTGCTCAGTGAAAACCAGATAAAATAAAGCCGTGATAAAGAGAGCTAAATATTCTGTTGAAGTGTTCCAGTTTCACCTTCAAGGCTAAAGAGACAAAAGCTAAAACTGAGACAAGAACACAAAGAGCTAGCGATGGAAGCACTTTATCTCTTGATGATAGGAAAGTTAGAACAGAATGTATCAGATCTGAACTTTCAGAGCCGAGCTGTAAGTCGATCCACGCTGAAGAAGTGCTGTTCCACTTCATTCTCTTTTTTTCTCATTTCTTTTATTCCTGCCAGCTTGAACTGCTCCGGCTCCCAGTATCCTGTGTCTTGCTGGTTATGTAACAGTCAGGGGCCTAAATGGGAACTAAAGCACAGCAGAGACAGCGGACACTGCAGCCGCTTGAGAAGCTGAATGTGACAGCAGCCTATTAGAGTTTTTAGAAAGAGCTAAAAATGTACCAGAAGAATTGTGCCGACACATTTAAATGGGAACTTATTTTTGCCTTGTTAAACTTCACCGGTGGTATTATTGTTGGTTTTAAGTAAGGTGAAGGTGCTGCAAACTTTGTACCAGAAAGCTTTCTTTACCATTACATAACACCCTACACAGACTCCTGCATATAAAAGCCTTTGTTAGTTTTGAACCACTCAAGTGAGGCTTCGTTTTGAGACTCTGGCAACAAAAGTTTCCATACTTGATGCAGATCAGGACAGAGGGAGTTATGTGGTAGTGGGTGATGAGAAATGAATAGACATAGCTCTTTAGAGAAGCATTTAAAATGGTATGTTGCATTTTCAGCAGAATAAAATGGTGTGTGTTATTAATTGCATATTTCCACATTGCCTGCCAAGGCCGTAAGTACTGATGTGGTTTTAATTCTCTCTATTCTTCTTCACAGGCTGATCCACAAGATGAAACCCGAGCTGGAGGACCAGAATGGCTGCACACATTAAACACCTGGAATTGTACTTTCTTTGACAACAGCTCACAGAATTGCCAGATAATTCTGGAAGGAACTCTCCTGAACTCCTGCAGAAGCTAGTTTCATTTCTCTCTGTGGATTATAAGTGACTGACTGCCATCATGCCGATTCTCAAGCAGCTGGTGAACAACTCTAACCAGTCGAAGCGGCGGTCTCGGGCTGACCTGACCGCCGAGATGATCAGCGCTCCACTGGGGGACTTCCGCCACACCATGCATGTTGGCAGAGGAGGTGATGCCTTTGGGGACACTTCATTTCTCAGCACCCGATCAGGGGAACCTCCCAGGGAGCCGGAGACAAAGCATGGCTCCCCGGGGTCCAAACCGGGGCTGCTGTCCCGTACATTCAGAAGCAGCAAGCGCTCTCAGTCAGTTAACCGAGGGGACAAGTATGACTACAATATGATGGCGCCTTCTGGTGGCTCATCCAACTATGTGAAAAACGCCATATCCCTGCCTTACCTAAACGAGGAGGATATTAACAGAGGCAACCAGCTGCCGAAGAGCGTTTCCTCAAGCCCCATGAAGAGGCTGTCGGAGATAGAGAGCAAGCCGGTAAATGGAGCGGCGGCGATGGCGACACTGGATGCAGAGTTTGAAGAACGTAATTTCGGCGAGCTTACAGATTTGCCTCAATCCATGCCTAAGGGAGGCGGAATGAAGCACGCAGAGTCCATGATGTCCTTCCACATTGACTTGGGGCCCTCCATGCTTGGGGACATCTTGAGCGTGATGGAGAAGAAAGGCTGGGACGAGGACGACCTCGGCTACGAAGAGGGCAAGGGCAGCGAGGGCCGTGCGTCACCCTCCCTCATTCCCCACATAGATGACGACAACGCGGAAGAGCAGGCCCCTGCAAGGCCACCTCGCAGCATGTACCAGCAGAAGCCCACGGTGGATCCCTACACCCCGGAGCTGCACACCAGGAACAACCACCACAACCTGGACAGCTGCTCCGTGTCCAGCTCCGGCTCCGTCACTGAGGAGAAACCTCAGTACCACCTCCACGACGGCGACACGGACAGTGCAAAGTACAGCTCGCCACGTGGCGAGGAAGATTTCACCTTCATGGATGACGACGACGATGAGATTCGAGTGTAGACTAAACTGGTACCACTGCCATGGATAGTCTCGGACACTAATGGAGGAGCTGGGAAAGGCTGCGGAGGGATTTAGAGGCAAGGCCACTTCTGCTTTAAGCTTCTTGTAGATCAGTCTAATTTCTGCACACTTTGTTCAACATCATAAATCAAACCAATTAAGCCTTATTCACCGTGCTGGAGCAAGGAGATATGAGCGGAGTGCATGCCAGAGTGCATACAGACTGACAGAGTGGAACTCTTGACAGGTTTGGGTGTGTTGATGGTTGCAAATTTTTGCAACATCAAACTCTAAACTCATTATTATTGGGGAATTCTCCATTTTCAGATAAGACTGGCTCCTGCATTCAAACCTTCTCCTCCTCAAAGGTGCTTTAACAATGAGCAAGCTATTGGTTATGAGCATCACACTCGTTTTAAGAAGTAAAGGGTGACCAAAGGGTTAGAGGACTGTACCCCCAGCTGTCAATCACATTAATATCACATTTGGGGTGTGATGTGTGAGGTGAGGAGGGTATGCGAGTTCAGAAACCGGATGAGGATGTGTACTACAGATTCTGAACAAGGAAGGAAAAGGACAAGAAGTGAAACTCTTTGTAATCGCTGAGTGTGGAAGTGATCATGGAGCTTAATTTCCCAATGACCATGTCTTGGCATAGACACTAAATAGATAAAGTAGTTCATTACTTTTGTCCAGTCAGAGTTTAAGGGGTGATTTCAGCTATTTTTTACTTTATTTGATGTACATAGAGAATCTGGAAGTTGGTCTACAGTAGCCTGTTGTATTTGTTAGTTTACTATTTTGCCACTGTCTCTCTTTGGCGCAAGGCGTTTTCGGACCGAACGGTTCTGGGGACTTCTTGAGAGGAAGTGCCCACTGGGGAGCTCCTCTGAGAACTACACACCTTCAAGGGTTTTTTTTCTGTTTGCGTTTGCACCGCCAAGAGGAACGCTAAAGTGACGTACTGTTAGCTGGCCAGTGGTTGGTATACAGGGTTCCCAAGGTCATGGAGAAGTTGGAAAAGTCATGGAATTTCACTATCTTGTTTTTCAAGCCTGGAAAAGTCATTGAATTAGTCAAATCCTTTAAAAATTCTTGGAAAAGTCATGGATTTTTTTGTGTGTGTAGTGGATAACCCTCCACAAAACATAATGGTATTTTTATTTTCTGTAACTGATGACATAATTTAGCTCTAATGCGCCAATGCGCGACATTTTGCTTGCCAACGTTTGAATAGAGTTTGAATCATTATGTATTAGTAACGTCAGGCAAGTGGGGCAAAAAAAGTGATGTGACAGCAATCGAGCATGGTAGTTTGAAGGTACGAAGCATTCTTTTTTTTCGAGCAAATTTACCAACGAGCCAACACAGAGGAAAATTTTGCTGCTCACAATAGTCTTTGTTTCATCAGAAACCAATCAGCTTCTTAATTGGAGATTACTGAATTCTGATCCACCCCAGGAAAAAAGGAGCAAAAGAATAACTGAGCAGGAGTTCTTTTGCTGTGGTCATAGGCTTCTCAACTCAACTGAATTTGATCCCTGAGACATATTTCTGAAATTGCGCAGGCTCATTTATAAGCCAAGTTTTCTTCTGGATCTGAATAGATGATTATTTCAGACAAATAAAGATTACTGCTGTGAGAGAGGAAAAAGAGTCTTAAGATCTTAATTTATGATTGGGCTGAGACAAGAGGAAGATCGTTTCTCAGAAGCTAAATTTAAGAAGTATGCAAAACTGGTTTAACTCTCGTATTAATTTCATATTGAGCTCGGTTATATCTGGAAGAAAAAGGTTGGACAAAGAAGAGCTCTTATTTTGAATTTTCCTTTCCTTTGGGAGCTGAACTGTCAGCTGTCACTCCCCCACTCTGGAAGCTCAACTGTTCTATGTGGACCGCCTAATAATACTATTAACATTTGCAGTGAAGTGGACTATGCAGTTTGTGTTATACATCGTGAATGGTCATGGGTCCTTGAAAAGTCACGGAAAAGTTAGAATTTTTGTCTATGAAGATTCGTGGGAACCCTGAATCGTGTTGTATTTCCACTGTCACATATGTTCAGTAAAGCCTACACTGTTTTTTCGAGCTATAGTTTGCTTTTTGTGTTGTTTACATGACTAACAGGTTTTTGAAAATGGCAGTTGCTGGCGCTGCACTGGCTGTGTTTGATCAGTCAAACTACACTTGCGTCACTCATGGTTCCTCTTGTGCTGGAGGGCAACTACTCCGACATAGGAGCTAAAAAAGTTCCTTATATTGGCGTTCTAAGAGCTACGATCGTTCCTAGTTCTTGTGGTGCGGACACAACAAAAATGTTGGTTCTTTGAGCTGTGAAGAAGCTCCTCTGGTCCAACAACGCCTTTAATCATCTTTTTTTTTTTTTATTCACAGAGAGCTGTGGTATTTATTCTCATAAGGGATGGATCATACTTAATGTGCACTGCTAGGTCTTAAAAGTTTAGATTTGGGGTTTTTCTGATGTGTTGAATTTCTTACAAAAACTACATGGTACTACAGAGTGAGCCAGCTTCTTTTGTGAGAGTTGGCTGCATGGCACTAAATAATCAGACTCAAATAAATTGTCTTAAGTCACATCACTCCTGCTATCACTGTCACGGCAAGGCTGTATTAGACGACAATGATTTCTGTTTTACAAAATCACCCGCTGCTAGTGAAGGCTTTTTACTTGTGAACTGTCAAAATGAGAAGGCCTTTGTATGTGTTCTGTGTCCTGTACTTTTCTGAAACAGGACAGAAGTGGTGATTGTGGCTAATAGTGTGTATTTCTGTGTCATCACATCTCATTCCACATCATTGCTGAGGTTGGTAGGATTAGCAGGTCAGCAGAGAGGCATAAACACGTTTGAAGGGGAGTTGTTGCAGTAGACAAATTGTTATATTAAAATTAATAGTTATGGCTCGATCCAAAACTCTCTCCAGACATGTGTTCAGACTCGTCTCTAGGGGCAGAGAAAGGATGGGAAAACATGTTCAAAGTGTTATTAGAGCGCAGCTACTTAATAGATGGGCATCAGGTATGTCTCGGGGCAGTGAAAGCGGCAGATATTTCCTGAACTGGCCCCACAAGTGATACTATCCACCTCCTCCACACAACCCAAATCACAAAGTAGGAACAGATGATTAAATCAACCCATCATCTGGCCTTTCCCTGTCTACTCATTAAATGTGCTGGATTATTGGCCCCCAACCAGCTGGAACTGCTCCAGAAACAGCAGGGTCAGGAACAGACAGGTGGGCTGTTTCTCTTTGGCTTTTTTGTGTTTAGTTGCTTTTACAGTGCACACTCGCTCAGTCGGCTCCACCAGGTTACTTTCAGTTCTAAATAAGGCCAAAAGAGGTGTTCTCTCCTCTCCGGTATCCCATGATTAATGTCTGACCTTTTTTTTTAAGTTGGTGTTAGAAAACTAATTGCCAGGTTTGACGAATGGGAGCTTTGAATTTCCTGTTGTGGCACTGATGCAGGGGTGTGTACACAGAATCAGGATGCTGTGCCATTCCGCCTCGGGCTATTGTAATGTTTTGAAAACACGTCTACATGAACAGGCTGTGAGAAGTTCTGAAATTAAAGGGATAGTTCAGTTCGTTTGAAGTGGGGTTATATGAGGTATCCACAGTCAGTGTATTACATACAGTAAATGTCAGTTGACTCGCCCCCAGTTTGAAGAAGCAGGCGGGAGTCTGACACGGAAGCTAAGCAGTGTGTTGCTGTGGATGGGAGCAGCAGTAAAATTTGAGCTGCCTAAAAAAAAAAAACAGTATCAGTTTAAGTGTATACTATATTTAGAATATCTTCACTGCTATACCTGGCAGTATATACTGGTGGTGCAGTGGCTGGCATTGTTGCCTCACAGCAAGAGGATTCTTGAGCGTAGGTTTTCTCTGGGTACTCCAGCTTCCTCCCACAGTCCAAAGACATGCAGGTTAACTGGTGACTCTAAATTGTCCGTAGGTGTGAATGTGAGTGTGAATGGTTGTCTGTCTCTATGTGTCAGCCCTGTGATAGTCTGGTGACCTGTCCAGGGTGTACCCTGCCTCTCACCCAGTGTCAGCTGGGATAGGCTCCAGCCCCCCCAGCGACTCCCAACAGGATAAGCGGTTATGGAAAAAGAATGAATATACCTTGCTGCTAGACAGTGATTTCTGTGGGAGAGCTAAAACCATTACATCACTCTCTTCAAAGCCAGACTCCATTGAGAAAAAGAGATGATTTAACATGGCTGAGCACAGGAGCTGCCGGTCTACCACTGCCTCAATCAGTTTTGTTTGTGTTATTGTGTGACTTTGGTGTTTTTTTCACATTTTTTATTGTCTTGACAGCAGTTTACACAGCAAAAAAGACAAAACATAAGCAAAGTAATTTCTCCTGCTGTTCAATTTTTTTGTGTGACTTTGGTGTTTTAAGTGGTTAGTTTGGGTTCAACAAAGTCACACAGTAACACTATGTAACTGATTGAGGCAGGGGTAGACCAGCAGTGTTCAGCGAGTCAAAATTAAAATTTTTGCCAATGGAGTCTGGTGGCTTTGACGAGAGAATATATGGGGAACTGAAGCCGTTAATTACTCTCTTCAAAGCTAGACTCCATTAAAAAGCTACTGGTCTACCTCTGCCTCGATCAGTTTTGTTTGTGTTACTGTGTGACTTTGGTGTTTAAAGTGGTTACTTTGGATTCAACAAAGTCACACAGTAATACAAACTAACTGATGGAGGCAGCGGTAGACCAGCAGCACCTGTTTGGTGAAGCAAAATCACTGTTTCTGCTAATGGAGTCTGGTGGCTTTGACGAGAAATGGGGAATTGAATGGGCTTTCTGGCGGAAAGGTAAAGCAGTGACAACAGGTGACAGTTTTGTTGGTGGCTAAAATATGTTTTGCTGCTCCCCCTCATCCACAGCAGTACATTGCTTAGCTTCCGTGGCAGTGCTCCTGCTGCTTCTCCAAACTAGCGGCGTGCTGACTTACATCTACTGTACTTAATACACTGACTTTGGATAAGTACCTCATACAGCCCTACTTCAAAAAATCCAAACTTCCCCTTTAAAAGCGATCTGGAGGAAACTGCCAAGTATGTTCTTATCAAGTTATTGGGTAACGTTAGCAGGATGTTTGATCTTGTTTCTTTTTTTTTACTTGTGTATAGAAATGCAGTAAGATATGAGTCAGAACTCTTTCATATTTTGATGTAAATGGGCCAAACTTTAAGATGTCTCTTACCTTCTTATTGTGAAATGCGTGGCTTGTGGATTGTTTGGGCAGCTGCAATCCTTCATGTTCATCACCAAGAAATGGACACTTTAAAAAAGAGAAGAAGAAAAACACTCCTTATCTGCCGTTGTTTTAATCAAGTCATGTAAATATAATTTGTGCCATCGATGATTACAGTAAACAATCTTTGTTATCGGCAGTGTGACTCTGTGGTACTAGCGTGAGAACCAGAGGAATGTTAGCGGCTCTAACACTAAATAGCACAGTTGCGGCCAAAGTGTATTTGCAAGTGAATTTGGAAGTGGTAAATAGAGAATCATGGGAAAGTATACTAAATTACACTAAAATACTTTCTTGTAAACGTCTTAACTTTCTGGCGTTTGCTGTGTTTCTCTGTTGGGAACTCCTAAGTAGGCCAGAATAAACCATATAAAGGAATTTGCAAATACTTTGTGCCCCAGGTCTGCTTAAAAGTTTTCCGTGCCCTGACAGCTGCGGTTTGGTGAGTGGCAAAAAAAGATAAGGACTGCGAAAAACAACTGGCTCAAAGTTCTGCTGTTGAATGTTTTCTTTTTTTTTTTCTATTCAGTGGCTGTAGTGTTATGCCAAGTATGTACTGTTTTCCTTTTCCTACTCCTTATTCTGGTTTTACAGTATATTAATATATTTACCTTCCTCACTTTCCTTTCTTTGAAATAACAACTATATTTTTCAATAAAAGAGAAAGCTGGTAATCTTTAACTACGGCTCAGCTGTTTCTGTTTCATCTCCGTGAGTCTGTCACCGCAGGAGGCTGCCTCATTTTCAAACTCTTCTGCAAGTTTATTCGCATTCTGCTTCCAGAACACTCGCTGAAATCTGACCTTCAAGTAGACCCAAGAATTTTTACGGAGGGAGCTGCTTAAAGAGTTCCAGCCACATCCACGGTTTAACAAACACCCACTCGGAGTGGATTATTCTACATAAATAGCCCTGAAATGAAAGATAAAACCTTGTTTAAAAGATTCCACATTACGGGCAAGATGAGTCTTGTTAGCTAATTAGAGCCCTCCAGGCTGACATTGATTTTAACAGGCTTTAGAGCTCGCTTGATGAAACATAAAGATGCTTAAAACACTCAGGCATAACTTGTGTTTCATGACATGCAGGAGTAGAAGTCAACATATTTTTGTATGATCCAATTCATTTAGCGTCTGCGAGGAAACGTATCTTAAGTGGTGCACCAGTGACAAATAAAGGGAGCGGTATATTAACTGTAGAGACGGAATACATCACAGCTTTCTTTGCAAGCATGAATCCAGTTCCTTCAGATGATAGCCATCTGGATACACAATGACACACAGTGTTGTCTCCATTATTCCCACGCTTAATTGACATGTTTGTGTTGTCACTGGGTCTGTGCCAATGTTGCGACACACACACGTCTCATGTCACCTGGAGGTTTACAACAGTTGGATGTTTGTATGTGAGCGCGTCATGAGCTCAGGTCTAAGAATAGATGCTTGGAAGAGACGAAAAGGAAAAATCCTGAGTTTAGTTTGGATCGTAGATTTCCGAGACGTTTTCCAATTACTTCGTTTTAACTGTCTAGAAGCAATGGTGGAATGTAACCTAGAACATTTACTCGAATACTGTACATTTTATACTACTTTATATTTGAATTTAAGAGGAAAGTATTACCCTGTTTTACTACACAGTCTGTATGCAACAGCTGTGGTTACTTTGCATTACTTTGACATACAACACATGATAAACTGATAAAATATGGTGCATTACTACAGACTGAACTGGGCATTCTTCTGCATAATGAATACTTACACTGCTAATACTTCAATCCCTTTGAAACCTGAGCTAAGTTATTTACTTTTTATTGAATTAATTTCTTTTATAAACATGAAAAGAAGGCAATGAGCAACAAAAGAACAAATGCCCCTCAAAATTGCAAGAAACCAGTAAAAAGAGAAAATTAAAAACAAGAAAATTAGTTATTAAAAGTTTTGTTTGAAAAAAACAAACAAACAAACAAACAAACAAACAAACAAGCAAACAAGAAAATGACCTAAAAAGTTCTAAAAAAAAATCTAATAATTCCGTAACATGTTTTTGAAATGCAATAATAATTATAAATACACGTTTTCCCTCTCTTTTTTTTCTTTTTCCCTAGTTAAAAAAAAAATTCAAAATCTATACTTTTTTTTGCAATTTTTGGAAAATTTCTTACAAACTTGCTCACTGCTTTTTTCCCATGTTTTTGAAAGAAATCAATTTGCTCAGAGTTCAAAGGTTTAAATACCTGCGTAAGGCATCTGAAAGAAGCACCAGAAAAATGATGTTGCTCCAAGTTTCAAGGAGTTCAAGTACATTTTACTGGTAATACTTCTGTGCTCTTCCTTTGGTAAGACTTTAACACTTTTACTTGCAAAAAAGTATCTTTAAATTGTGGTATTTCTACTTTTAGTAATAAAGGACTTGAATACTTCTGCCACCTCTCTCCTAAAGCTTGACTTGCCCTCAAAGCCACATGAAAACTGAAGGAGATGCAGCGTGGATTTATTAAAACAAATATCTTAATCTTAATCACTCTACAGCTGTTTCATACAACCCTTCCAAAGATTACCTTTAGTGCAGAACTTGTTGGTTTAAATTTCAGCACATAAGTAAACAGACAGAACTTGTGTGCTACTACCGCCCTCTAGTGTCTATTTCATATTACTGCAAGTTAAGCTCCTGGGTTGTTTTTCTGCAGACCCAACCTGCTGTGAGGATGTATTAATGTGCTCTTAATTATATGTACCATATACATAATCATACATAGCACATATAATATGATTTGGTCTGAATAAAGGGTGTGGGGAGTTTGTTATTTCATTTCATACAACCAAGTAATAAATTAAGTTCCATATTTTTCCTGCAGTGCTACATTATGGCAACATGTGGTGGTCTGAAAGGGAAATATTTCACCCCTCAAATGACAATTTGTATATTAACTGCTCACACTGTGTTACACTGAACTCATGAAGGAAGCTTTTTTCCTTGCATGACTCCAGTGAACAGAGAATCCAAAACAGACAAAATTCTCGATGAATTAAAGTCATAAGGGTCCCTGTTTAACGACAGCAAAACCACATCAAAACATCCATTAAAAAACCCTCACAACTCGTGCAGTATATTCCAAGTCTCATTTATCCTGTCGTATGCTCAGCACTTCCCAAACAGACAGCTCTTTCAACAGGGAATTGAACTAAAAGTGAAACTTACATATACTCTCTCTTCAAAGCCAGACTCCATTGACAAAAACAGTCATTTTACCTCGCTGAACACAGGAGCTGCTGGTCTACCTCTGCCTTGATCAGTGAGTTGGTTTCTGTTATTGTGTGACTTTGGTGAACTATCCCTTTAAAACACCAAAGTCACACAATAACAGAAACCAACTCACTGATCAAGGCAGAGGTAGACCAGCAGCTCCTGTGTTCAGCGAGGTAAAATGACTGTTTTTGTCAATGGAGTCTGGCTTTGAAGAGAGCATAGATAAGTTCTTCATTTTTAGTTTAGTTCCCCACAAGAAAGGTCTGTCTGTTTGGGAAGTACTAAGCATATGACCAGGCTTGGATTTTACTGCACAAGTTGTGTGAGAGCTGTAAACATGGCCCCAATTTACTCCAATTCATCAAGAATTTTCTCCATCTTTAGCTTCTTCATTCACTGTGGAGGCAAATAAGAAAAAAACATGTTTTCTTTACAAATTCAAGGTAACACAGGGTCAGCTATTGATTTACAAATGGTCATCTGGGGGGTGCAGTTTTCCATTAAATCCAATCCAATTAATTATAATGGAAATTTAGTCTCTAGGTGTCCACACTGCATTAATTGCGCCATTTTCAAAGAATTTCAGCTCACTTTTATTCCCTCTTACTTTTATTCCCTCTTTCTACTTTAAACAGCACCATTTACATCAGGCTGTTTTGTGGCTGCTGTTGGTTTGGTGTTAGGAAAAGGGATATTCTGCAAATACGCAAAGCTACAGCTGATCCCTCAGACACGACCGTAGGACAATCTATTCATGGGTTTTCAATCCTCATTCTCGCCTAATGTAAAAACAAAACACAGCTTCCACAATGTGAAAGTGTATGGGGAAATTTAAAAGCACCTGCATCATAATATGAAACTCTGTGAATCTTCTTTACACAAATATCCATCTGGGACTGTGAGAGAAGAAAAACTGTTTTCACTAGCTCATCTCAAAGCAAAGCCTTCTGACATTTTTTCTTTACAATTCTTTTTGTTTTATGTGTGACATACATCTGTTTGACTGCTTGTTAACACAAATAGCTAATCAGCCAATCACGTGG
Source organism: Cephalopholis sonnerati (assembly GCA_019142605.1). NCBI lineage: Eukaryota > Metazoa > Chordata > Actinopteri > Perciformes > Serranidae > Cephalopholis > Cephalopholis sonnerati. Next base: position 30,077,847 of record JAGQAX010000020.1, read on the forward strand.
CAGCAGCTCAGCGCATTTAGGCATGTAGGCGTGGTCAAGATGACCTGCTGAAGTTCAAACTGAGCATCAGAATGAGGAAGAAAGGTGATTTAAGTGACTTTGAACGTGGCATGGTTGTTGGTGTCTGATGGGCTGAGTATTTACTGGGATTTTCACACACAACCATCTCTAAGGTTTACAGAGGATGGTCCCAAAAAGAGAAAATATCCAGTGACCTTGTTAATGCCAGAGGTCAGAGGTCAGAGGAGAATGGCCAGACTGGTTCAAGATGATAGAAAGGCAACAGTAACTCAAATAACCATTGGTTACAACCAAGGTCTGCAGAAGACCATCTCTGAAGCAACAACACGTCCAACCTTGAAGCAGATGGGCTACAGCAGCAGAAGACCACACCAGGTGCCACTCCTGTCAGCTAACAACAGGAAACTGAGGCTACAGTTCACACAGGCTCACCAAAACTGGACAATAGAAGATTGGAAAAACGTTGCCTGGTCTGATGAGTCTGGATTTCTGCTGCCACATTCAGATGGTAGGCTCAGAATTTGGCGTCATGGATCCATCCTGCCTTGTATCAACGCTTCAGGCTGCTGCTGCTGGTGTCATGGTGTGGGGGAGATTTTCTTAGTACCAACTGAGCATGGTTTAAACACCACAGCCTACCTGAGTATTGTTGCTGACCGTGTCCATCCCTTTATGACCACAGTGTACCCATCTTCTGATGGCTACTTCCAGCAGGATAACGCACCATGTCACAAAGCTCAGATCATCTCAAACTGGTTTCTTGAACATGACAATGAGTTCACTGTACTCCAATGGCCTCCACAGTCACCAGATCTCAGTCCAATAGAGCACCTTTGGGATGTGGTGGAACAGGAGATTCTCATCATGGATGTGCAGCCGACAAATCTGCAGCAACTGTGTGATGTCATCATGTCAATATGGACCAAAACCTCTGAGGAATGTTTCCAGCACCTTGTTGAATCTATGCCATGAGGAGGGGGGGTCCAACCCAGTACTGGCAAGGTGTACCTAATAAAGTGGCTGCTGAGTGTATATATGATTACTTAATATTTAGGCCAGAATGCTACATTTATTTTTGTTGCCTCTCATCTCTCCACAACAGTCACAACAGCATTTTGTTTTATGGATTGCCAGAATAAAGAACAACAGTCATTTCTCCCTGTATACATTATCCAACAGTAAAGCCACCAAATGTTTCCTAATCGCCAATTACACTAATACCCTACCCTTATGGCTTGTCATTTACACAATACAGCTAAAAAAAAGCATACAAAATGTATTTGCATGGACAGCTAAGAGGATTTCTAAATTGTGCTTTCAGTAATGTATCTTCTTTGTCTCAGTCTGGAGGAGGACAAATAGCTGGATCAGAATGGTGACTCACTGGAGCGACCACGTGGAACAGTCTGTGTTATTGCCAGGGAGATGAAATATCCTACTAAAAAATTAATGTCTGTGTGCTGTGCTGTAAATATTTACCCTGCTTTTCCTCTTGTTTGATGTTCTCCATCTACTTTACAGCATCATGTCCTGAATTAATCAACTGTAGAGCCATAAAGGAAACTCTTTCAAAACCTTCCTCAAATACTGTTCTATAATATAGGCTTTAAAGGGACAGTTACTCCCAAAATAAAAATGTCTCTCTTACCTGTAGTGCTGTTTATCATTCGAGATTGTTTTGGTGTGAGTTGCAGAGTGTTGGAGATATCAGCCGTAGAGTTGTCTGCCTTCTCTTTGATATAATGGAACTAGATGGCACTCAGCTTGTGGTGCTCAATGTGCCAAAAAAATACATTTGAAAAACTCAACATCAATGTCTCTTTCCAGAAATCATGACCTGGTTACTCAAGATAATCCACAGACCTTGTTGTGAGCAGTTTCATGTAGGAACTATTTTCTGTCTACTGAACTACACCACGCAGAAGGAAGCGTGCCTCTCCTCCTCTAGCAGTAGATGCACACTTCCTTTTGCACGATGATACAGTTGGCAGGTGTAGTTTGGTTGAGAGAAAATAGTTCCTACATGAAACTGCTCACAACAAGGTCTGTGGATTATCTTGAGTAACCAGGTCATGATTTCTGGAAAGAGACATTGATGTTGAGTTTTTCAAATGTATTTCAGTCAAAGAAAACTTTATTTCCATTTGCAGTGTTATATTTGGCAGTATGGCTCTGTCCTGGGGCCTCTACGCCTTTCCTAGGCCAACGCAGAAAGCCTAAGGTAGAGGGGGTACACCTCCCTGCCCTTCCATGTGCCTTCATGGAAAGTCTAGGGCAGAGAGAGCACACCTGTCCGCCCTTCTCAGCCCTCTGTGGCTGATATCTTCAACACTCGGCAACTCACAGCAAAAAAACCTGAACTAATAAATAGCACTACAGGTAAGAGAACAAAATGTGTTTTTGATTTTAGGGTGAATTGCCCCTTTAACTTGTATCAGCCTGGCTATGACTATCATCTGGGAGCTTGTAATATGCAGTCTTTGTTGAGACTGTCACCATTATAATACTAGAGTCCTATATTTATTCTTGAGGTTGTATTTTGCCATAGTAAGACTGATTTACAAGATCTCTTTGAGGTATCTGAAACCGAGAAGACAGACAGACCAAGGTGATGTTTCGAGCGTCAGCCTCTTCATGGGAGCATTAACTAGTGTTTGGGCTCTATTTTCTACAGTTCTGCTACGGTCCTCTGTCCAGCAGGTAGTATTCATCGTCTGGATGTGTGTGCTTTTGTAAACCTTTTTGTATTTGACACCTACACCCTTACATAATACAGTCTCAATGAATGCACAATACAGACATCTCATTTTCAATTAAAGTATGTATTTAAATTATAATTGGGACTAAATATAACTGTTTGCAATTTCAACTGCATTTATTTTGTTTTAAATGAAAATTTACAACAAAAAAATATTAAAAATCAAAGCTGTTATATTGACACATATACCTAAAATTTAATAGCAGCAGCCACTGAGATGTGTATTTTTACTGCTTTAAACGTCTGTATGCACATGCTGTGGATTTTGATTTTAGTTCCTCACTGTTAACCCTTTAAAGCCTGAGCAAAGTGACCTGGTTCCTTTCAAGAACACAAGAAAAAGGCAACACGCAACTTGACAAATGACAAAAAAAATTAGTGAAAGTTAAAGGAAAACTTCTTGAAAATTTGAAAAAAAAAAAAAAAAAAAGAAAAACAAATAATATATTTACTGTATATATAGAGAGAGAAAAAGAGGGAATTTTTTTCTGTGACGTATTTTTAAAAAATATTATAATCATTATAAATGCATTTTTTTCCATAGTTTTTTCCCCCCAGTTTTCTAATAACCCGCCATTTTTCTTTTTTTTATTAACAAATTTTGCAATTTTCTTGGAATTTGTGGGACATTTCTTGCCAAGTTGCTTCCAAAATCAAAATCAAATCAAACCAATTTGTTCAGGTTTCAAAGGTTCAGATTCTTGTGAAAGGCATTTGAATGCAGCACAAGAAAAATAACGTCTATCCAGGTTTGAAAGGGTTAAATGTTTTGATCCCATTAAAATGAGAAAATATCTGAATGCACAGACCAAAGGGAAAAAAAAGATTTTAGGTGATGCTGCAATCTGAACTTCATTGTATTTACAATGTCTATTTGTGGCCAGTAGATGGAGCTAGACTCTTCTTCTAACCAGCACTATGGCTCTGTGAGGAGCGGCTCCTATGGCATCTACAGCATGACACTACACATGTGTTTATGCAGGTACATCACTTTCAGCAGCTTTCACAGCTTCTCTAATTTGTGTCCAAGGTCTCCTCCTGGTGTTCACTTTCTAACCACTGGTTCCAGCTGACATTATTTACTGGTGTGACTGCTGTGATGAACCCATCAAAGCTTCAGTGTTGTTCCAGCTGTTAGACCTTCATCATAATTCTCACCAATCAACTTTAAATCATGTTCTCACAATGCCAGCAACAAACATTTCAAACCAGATGACGCTATGAGATGTTCTATGAGTCAGTTTTTAATTTCGTTGGCATTCTTCAAGTTAATTTTTCATCTGACCTCTTTTGCTTTTCTTGGAGCAAAAGCACGACGACGAGCAGAATCAAGGCTCTCATAGCTTTCCTCCAGTGTCTCGATGAGACATTTAACATTAAATAATTGTTTGCAGGTGTGAAGAGATTCCTCTGTTGTGAAGGTCATCTCGGCTGATTGAAGTTCTTCTGTTGCACTGAACACGCTCACATCTCATCTGCTCTCTGCTGTGCACTTGAACATCAGATGTTTACACAAACTCGCACACAGATTGGTGTTTATTTTACATAAGCAATGTGTGCAGTCAAACAGCTGTGAAGGACTTCATGGAATACAAACTATGAGCTGTTTAATAAGAAAAATCACTGATGCTGGAAAACGTTTGCTTTGACTTTTACGATTCATATCACAGCTTCTCGTTGGACTTCTGCAAAACTGATACGGTTTACATGGATAATTAAGCAGTGCTGTGAGTTTAACTGCATGCGTCAAAACAACTTTAAATGACTCTGTTTTTAAAAACGTACTTTTATATTGTTACTCTCCTCAGGGCTGAACCCTAACAGTCAACCAAACGTTAGTCGAGCGGAGACGTCATTAGTCGGCAAGATTTTATTGGTTGCTCAGCAGTCAGACAGGAGTCAGGTTAATTTCCAGGGCTGGTACCTGCGGTTATAAATATATCATTTAATAATTACATTAATATCGTAAACATGCGAGCGACTAGTTGACTAATGGCCCTAAATGACGACTATTGGTCGACTAGGAAAATTCTTAGTCGGGGGCAGCCCTAGCTCTTCTCAACACACTTGGCAAAGGCTGATTTTAACCAGAATCTGGCGCTCAGTGAGTTGTAATTTTGGAGGGTAAGGATTACAGATCAGGAGAACATCTTAAATGTAGCGTCACTTAAATGCACCTTTGAACAAACAGTGAAAATCTTTCCCAGACCTATCACCAATCATTTTCATCCTTTGTTTAGTCTCAGCAGGCGCGTAATTCCTTGTAATCCATAATTTTATCCTGTAATGAGACCAAATTGTCTCCACAGGCGAGCAGTAAAGACGACTTGTCTATACTGTGTAACTAACGTGCACACAAAGCAGGAAAAAGAGCAAAAGAATACATATATATTGGCTCATGTTGTGCTTCCCTGAGGCTATCGCATACATGTGATACAGTAATGTGCATATGATTTATAAAACAATCTATATGTGGACACGTCAGGGAGTTGCCATGCAGAGACTGCAGCGTGGGCTGAGAAAAACAAACCGGCTTCAAGTATAGCCCATCACTGAGGGTCTGAAGCCAACCACACACACCTCAAACACTTAAATATTTAGTTTAGTCGAGCCGAGCCAGTCAATTAATCTTTTCTCATGAGAGAGCGGTCAAACAAACCGAGATGAGTGCATAATGAAGCCGGGCCCTTAATGAGTGTGAGTGTACGTGGTGTTGTGATTGAGCTTACTGCAAAGAACATCCAAACAGTGACTGACAACATGAGGGAGAGACGTTTTACAGAAGAGAATACACCTCTGAATCTGTCGTGTTTATAACCTCCGCTGACATATAGGTTGATTTTGAAAGCTGTTTAAAATTATCCATCAAGTCCAGGTCCAAGGTCTGGCACTCATAAATTATAATTAATGAGTCTGGCAGGTGTTTTTTTTTTTCTCAGGCATTCCCAGTCGTTTTCAGCTGAGCAAAGCACATTTAAGTGAGGGGATAACAGCCGCACATTAAAGGCTCTCAGTGGAAGAATAATAGAAGTTCAGAAACGGCCCCCTCGTCTAGGTTAGAGTGCTTGGATGAAGCTTTTTTTTCTAGCTCTGGATATTTTTGAGAGAAGTTCTAGAAACCCTCAAACCGATGGAAAAACAAGGCGGGAATATTTTCAACACTGATGGAAGTTTGTCCAGGTGGCACAGTTAATTGCTGACCCTCTGTTTTTACCTTCATACTTCGAATGTTGGGTTGAGTTTTAAAGCTAAACGGTTCAATAGTGAAAAAGGGACCTACCTTCTGGTCTTTAATTGTGGGTGTTAACTGCCGACGTTCTTCATGGTGCACCTCAGCATTGATGACTGGGAGTTGATGTCAGCAGCAAAAGGTGCAGATCAGGGTCACTGCAAAACAAAAAATAAATTTGAATTAAACATTCAGTTAATTATGTATCAAATACAACAAATTCAACACTAGTTATTAGAAAACCAGGGGCTGAAATGAGACATAATAAGCATGGCAAAGGTATTGGAAAAATTAATTTGTGCTGCCAAAAAGTAAATATCATCTTTAACGGCAGGAAGAAACAATATTACCAATGTAAGATCAACATTAGGTCCCCATAGGAGGTATGTAATACTAGCTCTAAGGCTGTGCCTTGCACATATTAGCATTAGTGTTACTTACAGTGGTACGTATCCATTTGGCTAAAAGATAAATATCCGATAATATCTGACTTGGAAGGTTGTTTAAAAGACATTAAGTTTCCCAAGTTGTGACTATGTTTCCTAACCCAAACAAAGATGGCTGCCAGTGGCAACCTGGAGTCTAAGCTAATCAGTTCATCCTTGAGTCCAAGTGGACATTTGTGCCAAATCTGAGGAAATGCCCCCAAGGCCTTTTTAAAATACGGCTTTCACAAGAATGGCAAGGATGCAAGGTCACAGTGACCTTGACCTTTGACCACCAAAATCTAATTAGCTCATCCTTGAGGGGAAGTGGACGTTTGTGCCAATTGAAAAAGAAAAAAATCCCTCAAGGTGTTCTTGAGATATTGCGTTCACGAGAATGAGATGGACAAGGTCATGGTGACCTTGACCTTTGACCACAAAATCAGTTTATCCTTGAGTTAAAGTGAGCATCTGTGCCAAATCTGAGGAAATGCCCTTAAGCCCTTCCTACAGTATGGCTTCACAAGAATGAGATGGATGCAAGGTCACAGTGACTTTGATCTTTGACCGACAAAATCTTACAAGTTCATTCTTGAGTCCAAGAGAAAGTTTGGGCCAAATAAAAAAAAGATCTCACAAGGTACTCTTGAGATATCATGTTCACGAGAATGAGATGGATAAGGTCACAGTGCCCTTAAACTTTGACCACCAAAATCTAATGAGCTCATCCTTGAGTATAGCCCATCCTTAATTTGTGCCAAATTAAAAAGAAAAAAATCCCTCGGTGCTCTTGAGATATTGCATTCACAAGAATGAGATGGATAAGGTCACAGTGACCTTGACCTGTGACCACCAAAATCTAATCAGTTCATCCTTAGGGCCAAGTGGACATTTTTGCCAAATTAAAAAGAAAAAAAACCCTCAAGGTGTTCCTGAGATATTGCATTCACAAGAATGAGATGGACAAGGTCATGGTGACTTTGACCTTTGACCAACAAAATCTAATAAGCTCATTCTTGAGTCAAGTGGATGTTGGTGCCAAATTAAAAAATAAAAATCCCTCAAGCTGTTCTTGAGATATTGCATTCACAAGAATAAGGTGGATAAGATCTCAGTGACCTTGACCTTGACCTTTGACCACCCAAAATTTATGTCTATGTGGAAGTTTGTGCCAAATAAAAGGCGTTCTTGAGATATCGCTCTCACAAGAATGGGACAAACGGACAATCCGAAAACAAAGCCTCCCACCACTGTTGTCGTCGGTTCAGCATAAAAAGAGAATATACAGTTAAAGCACCAACAAGCAAGCTGAGTAGATAAAAAACGTCTGTCAATATTTGTTTGGTCACAGGTGTGACTAAAGGCTGGAGGTCAGAATGCCAGATAAACCTCTACTGCTGTGAAACTGTGCCAGTACAAGTTGCTCCCTGCAACAACAGAACGCCCAACTGAAACCAGCTGCTGGTGACAGAACAATGAGGTTTCAGCAACATCACACAAAGCGACAATCACAACCAACAAAATATATAAACAGTCAGGGGTGATTCAAATGCACCCTCTGAAGTCCTGTTTATGTCACTGTTATGAGTTATCATTTCTCCAAATACATTTCTTTGCTTGATATTCAGCTCACTTGATTATAACCTAACAACACAGACGTCCATTCAAACACGGTAAAATGTCTCAGGAGGAGTCATGTCTTGCCATCGAGTCAACTAGGATGCATGTGCCTGTGGAAAATATTGAATAAAACGTCTCGTGTCTCCCTTTTAATGTAATTGAGGAAGAGGGGATGGATATGCTAGATGAAAACTGTTGACAGTGTCTTCGCTTGGACTGAATCCAAAGACCAGCCAAGCTCACAGGAAGTATGTGATATTGTGTACAGTGTGGCCTTGGATACCGCTCAGCTCTGGAATTCATGGAGTAGTGCTGGATGTGATTATAATAATGGCACTTGGTAATGTGGTGAACGTTGGTATGTTGGATATAAAGGCCCTTGTTTCAGTAAACATCACTGTGTAAAGCCTTTTGTATTCATCACGTTCACGCAGCGCTGGTATTTCTGAAAGGAAATATTGTTCTTAGTTGTAAGTGTTTCATTTGGAGGGTTAAATTCCAGAGTCGACCAAATTAACTTGCCTTAAAATGCCCAAAACATTGGTAGTAATAGAGATATCACATGATCAGACTGTGGGTGTTTTCAGGGAATGTGAGGTTGCAGAGCTCTGACATGACATGGCCTCACAACACCACGCTGACCTTACATATCCTGCCTGTTACTAGTGAAAAACACACGCACAAGTCCTTTCTGTTTCCTCCTCGTGCTTCCTGCTGTCAGTCGATGGGACCAGGCCGACACCCTTCTCTTCCCCCCTCTGGGATTTAACCTCATACAGGGTGGAGAGGGTCAGCTTCCTTCCCCATGAGGTGGCTTGGCGGGAGGAAGGGAGAGAGGAAGGGCACATGGCTGGCTCCATCTTCACCCTGGGAGGAGGTGGCGGAGAGGAGACCCAAGATATTTACAGAAAACACAGGCGTGCCCCGCACATTCTCTCCCTCTGAATGAAAGAGCTGGGGTGGGGTCGAGAGGGATTTCACAACCAGACACAGAGGAGGAAATGGACTGGACGGATACTTCACTACTCCATCATCTGCACCCTCCCTTTTCCCTCTAGTGTTTATTTTTTACCAGATGTGCATGTGTATGTGAGAGGGGGGGTCGTTCCTCTGGTTTTAGCCAAAGATCCAGGGTTTGAAGGGCTACAGTCCTGAAACCAAGCGGCAACCTCTGGTATTGGAAAGTAAAGCCAATGCGGAAATGCCCAAAACTGCAGTTCTTCTAATGGCCACTTGAGGCTGGCTCCAAAAGCGAGTTAATCCCCATGGACCCTTTGAGGGTCGACGTCACAATGACGTCAGTTTTATAGCTGGAGGCAAAATACGACTCTCGACCACAGGGCTGTAGGCTACATAGGTGTGTTATTGGGAGCCAGAATAGAAGGAGTCATGGCTCAAAACCAGTGAGTTAGCGCTAGCTAACTAAAGACTGCACAAAAATTCAAGGGTAACAGTTAGCCTATTATTAATGCTGTATAATTAAAATATTTTTTTTCTTGTATAAATAGGCTGATTTATCTTTGCTAATAATATGTTGAATTCATGTTAATATGTTTTTTCAGACATATTTTAATTAAAAAACAAAAATATTAAAACTTCAATGAAAATATCAAACACTACTTTTGAAGCTTCCCTGCAGAAGCTAACTCTAAGGACCCCAAGCGGTCGCAGCCCCGCTGTTGAAGATCGGAGCTCTAATGAGTCTGATATTAAGATATTCTGATAAGTACATTTTATTTATTTAATTGTTTTAAGCTTGTTTTTGCTTATGAAAATTAGCATTAGCATGGTCAAAGCTACCAAGTTAGGTGCTAGCGTTGGGGTTAGCGCCACCCTTTTATCCAAATATGGTCATTTCTGGCTCCAAAAATGCAAAATGGCGACGACCTTAATGCCAAACTTGAGGCTTCAAACCTGCCACAAACCGATGGGTGACATCACGGTGGCTACGTCTATTAATCAAACAGTCTATGCTTGAAACACTGTGGATTCATTCCAACTCAGAGGAGCCTCCATGATTGCATCACTCCACCCATCCCTCATCCTGCATCCACTGCCCCTGACTTTATAGTTAATTAATGCCAGCTCACGACTGCTGAGATACGGTGCAGCTTTAAAACCCAGAGTGGTTTAGCTCCAACATTATCAAATAAAAGAAGCACAATTGCTAAAACCCCAGTCATTTCCTGCAGAGCCACAAATGAGATGTAAAGGTAAAATGGTCTGTAGCCTGTTTCACAAGGACTGAAAGTGATACGCGAGACAGACTGTCGCCAGAGTAAAGATCCAGGTGAAAGGTCAAGTGCTCGATACACTAAATCAAATTGCTAAGATAATAGCCTAAAAGGCCACTGTCTCCGTTTCGCCATCGTTACACTGTAGACAGGAGGCCGTAAGAAAGACACATATTGAAATTCCTCAGTCTTACTGGTTAATCTCACACATCTGTGACCTGTCTCTGCATCCTGGAGCTCTGCCTGAGAATTTAGTCCTCATTACATCTCCTCTGGATTTCCTGTAGGATGCAGTGCTGAATCACTGGGTTTTTCTCCAAGACTCATTCCATCTAAAGGGCTGGACCGTCATCAGACTATATGTGAATATTTTACCCTCCTCCTCCTCCTCCTCCTCCTCAGCACAGCGCAGGCCTGTGAGCTAAAACAAACACTGCAGTACAAAGTCAAGGAGCGTCACGTGTAAGGCAGTGAATTCTCTCTGACGCCGCCTTCTTTTGTATTTTTTTTTTTCTGTAAGTGTGCAATGAAAACTTGAAAAAGGAGCCCTTTGTGACCGTTTATAGCCTCGATTCATAATCCCTAACATTTACTTAGCAAACCAAGCAGACCCCGTGTTGAGTGACAGCGGTCATAGCCACTGGCAGATTAATGGGCCATTAAGCAGGCCGTTCACAAACCTCCGGCTGGCCTCCTCGGTCATGCATCACCAGGAGACTGCTGGCTCTTTGGATGGTTTTGCCTGGCGATGGAAAAAAAAGGGGGGCCGTCTCTAAGTGCAAAGTTTCTGTTAAAAACTTTTTGACACTGGAAAGTTGGTGCAGAGCAGGAAGTCTAACAAGTGTTAGTGACGGCCTTTACTGAGGAACTTTAACTGCAGGAGAGGACTGACAGCAAAGTCCAGGAAAGCTTGGAAGTTCAGAGTGGGCTGATAGGGCCTATAAATTATATCATGATGTTTTTAGGCTATATGGTTATACATGATAAATATCTCCGTATTTTGAAACCTCCTCTAAACTGTAGACTTCTAAAATACTAAACATTAATAAAGTAGTGTTATAAAGAAAGTTAAATAATGTACTGTTAGAGTAAAGTTTAATTAAGTTAAACAAAGTTTTTCTTTTACAATAAAGTTTATAACAACTATTACAATTAAGTTAAATAAAATAGTGTTACAATGACGTTAAATAAGGAACTGTTACAACAAGTTAAATAAAGTATTGTTATAATAAAGTTAAATCAAGTCAAATAAAGTACTGTTTTACTCAAGTTAAAATTAAGTATTGTTACAATGAAGTTAGATAAAGTACAGTTATACTAAAGTCAAATAAAGTACTGTTACAATAGATAAAGTTAAATAATGTACTGTTACAATTAGTACAGCTATACTACAGTTAAAGTACTTACAATAAATAAAGTTAAATAAAGTACAGTTACACTAAAGTTAAAATGAAGTATTGTTACAATAAAGTTAAATAAGGTATTATTATGGTGAAACAAATCAAAGAGGAACCACCAGTGCTTTTATTCTGAAGTATCCGTCTCAGGCCAGTCATAATGTCATAATGTTTTTGGTGAGATCTTTAAGTTTTCTGTCAACATCTGGATGTTACCAGTTGTTGGAAGTTAAACCGTTACAGTGTCAACGTAAGGAACTCTTCACTGTGAGCGGTATAAAACCTCCAGCACACTCAACTGTTCTGCCTTACATGGGCCACACTTCTACTTACGGCAGCACTTAGCACGACAGAATTTGAATGATTAACCAGAATTATATGGTGGTAAGAATACGGAGCGATGCAGAGGCTCGTTACACCACAGAGGAATTCAGACGATCAGCCTTAATCTCATTTCCAGGAACCTTTCTGTCAGGCGTGCAAGTGGCAAAGACGTTTGCACGAGGAGGACCACACACAGTGGAATCCCACACCTCTACTTTATTTTAAGGGTTTATTTACATGGGCACTGCATGTATCCTCCAATTCAAAGAACCAAATACATCTGAAAACAATTTCTCTTATGAGCTAAAAAAATACTATGAAGGGTTTTTGCTCCTGTAAAGACGACAAGAATCGTCTCGGGAAAACGCTGCAAACAAAGCAGCTCCTTGGTTTACACGACTGTAGAGCTGACATGTTCAGCTACAGTCAGACTAACGGCAGAAATTCATCTTCTGTTTTGTTGTTTCCCTCCTTACTTCTAAAAATGTCTGCCCTCATCACAGAACTGTCGGGTGCAAAGACGCTGCGCATTTTTCACTCAGCAATGCACTACTCCAACACACAGACACACACACACACACACACACACACACACACACACGTATTGAACAACACCGGCTGCAATCTACCTTATGTCAAGTTTCCACTCACATGCCTAACAGGTATGCATTACTCTACAAATATCTGACAGAGGTGTTGCTCAGATAAACTGGACTCAGAAGCCTTAAATCTACACCTCTGCACATTCCTAGCGGCGCTGCAGAAGGTCAAAGGGCCGCTGATGTCTTGGCGTGGAAACAGAGCAGCTATTTTGGAGGAGTGCAGTGAAACTTGTTTAGGTTGAACTTATAACCCGACAGTATTTATTGTATGCCCTGAGCTGTGTGGAGTCAGACAGCGCATACTGATCCTATTACACTGTGTTTTCATGGTAAAAAATCTATTTATTAATGCATTAAAATGGGGCTTGATTAACACCCATTTTCAGATAATCACTCAGCAGCAGTCTGAAGAGAATGCAAGACAATAAGCAATTAACAGATAATATGACACCTCGGGAGCAGCATGCTTGGGTTTATTAAAGTTAATTGTGTTTGATTCATTGGAAATACACAAGTAAAGACTTTCCCTGTAGTATCTGCTTTAACAGAGACGCCTCCACAGAATCTCAAAATTGCAATTTCCTGCATATGCACTTTGTAAGGCAAATTTTTTTGTTCAACACATTCTCACTCCGACTTCATCACATATCGATGTTTGGTCACGGACCGTCCACGTCCAGATACGACATGAAAGGGACCCTGGGTGCGTTGGGTGTTGATGTTCTGGGACGCCGTGTCAAGTTCTGCCTGTTACATGCATCGTCTTCTTTCAAAATTACCGTTTATATACTGTCTCTTTCAAAGTAAACACACTACGTCAGTACAACAACGCAAATTGAAGTTTTAGCACATGGTTAAGTTTAGGAAAAAAGAACAGGGTTTGCTTTATAATCTTACAGGACCCAACCACCACTCCTCCCACCCGCCCTACACGGACTTTTGCCGGCTTCACTTTCATTCTTGTCCAGCTGCATTTCACCCTGATGCCACTGAGCGCCGTTAAACTATAACAGCGGTTGGCTGCGTATCATGCCGACATTAAAGGACAGCTATTTTCGTCAGTGTCTGATGCCTTAAGTCACTGCCCAAGTGCCAGATTTCGATGACTTTGGAGTGAGATCGGGTTGTTCAGATTCAGAATTTACAGCACAGCAGACCGTTTGCAGATGTTTGCCTTGTAGTCCTACAGATGGTGCTCTAAAAATTCACCATAGCTCGACCTACTGCCTGTCCTGTTGACCTATTGATCATTAAAGTTCCCATGAAACGGATGTGCTATCTGATTCTACATATTGACGTGTTTCCTATAAAAACAGGAAGCTAAGGAAGGACTTGTCGCAGATATTGATCAACATTTACAGTAGCCTAGAGCGTTGAATGTGCATTAAGGACCCTCCGCCTTAATTTCAGATAACAGTACATACTAGCTCAGCATGGAGAACAGCCATGAGGACAGTCTGCTCTCTGTTGTTGAGAACTTCTCACCACTACGACCATTTACTTACCCATTAATCCAATCAGATCGAGACTGTTTATATAGCGCACTTAAAAACAACAGCAGTTGACCAAAGTGCTAATTAAAAGAATGACATACAATGACACGAAGCATCTAAAGACCTGTTTCCACCAAGCAGTACGGTACAGTTCAGTTCAGTTTGGGACGTTTTTTTCTGTTTCCACAGTGAAAAGTTGTGGCTGGTACCAATGAACTGTTCTGTACCGTCCCCATGTTTGGTCCCCCCTCTGTTGGGGTACCTAGCACACAGATCTGGTACTAAAAGGTGGAGCTGTGAACACTGCAGTCTGATTGGTCAGTAGAGGACGGTCACTCTGCTCAGGGCTGAGTTGTGTCTGGTTTTGAGGCTCATGTAACCACTGTTCATACTGTGGAGAGTTTTATTAGTAAACTGGAACTATAAAATGAAAGGATGTTTTGCTGCCTCTCACAGCAGCTGGAGTCGGAGAAAAAATAACTTCATTCACTGGGCCGACTGCCGGCGACTTTTAAGGTGGAACGCTTACTTGTAATGTTATTCAGTGTATGAGGTGACGACGTGAATCCATCAGCACACCTTAAATTTCACTGTGACAACTTTGACCATCACTTTAGTTTTTATATGACAGACACTTTTAGTAATGAGTGGATCTTCAAGTGTTTATATATATTAATTTCAACCAGATTAGGTTAACTGCATATATTCTAATCCTCACTAGAAGAAAAAAAAAAGCATCGTGGAGCGTTGTTCCTGTGGGCTCCAGCAACACTAAACCCCTGAGCTTGCCTGAGAAGGACTAAATGCACAAACCCTCTATTTTTAAATATCCCATGGAGAGAGACTCTCACTGCAGCCTGTTTTATTTTGTTCTGAAAATGTCGGCGTGCAGCCTCGTTCTGTGGACGATAAACGAGGTGCAGACTGATAAAGGAGGAAATACAGTGAGTGCTGGACGGAGCAGTGAGTGACAACAACCCCGCCCACATTTAAGAGTACTGTTTGCAGTGGAAACACTAGGGTCTAGGTACCATGTCTGAAGGGTTACTGTTGGTTCCAAAGGTACCATACTGAAAGTATTTGGTGGAAACGGGGGTTTAGAAGTAGCATGTAGAAGTATTTTGCATTCAAATTCATTTGACCAAGAGAGTTAGTGCTGTTGCTGTAATTATTTCTTCTGTCCAAACAGGAGGAATAATCCTGTCCATACCCACACTGCAAAGTTTAGCTGACACTGATAAGGGGCACACACACAGAGGAAAGTTTAACTTTAACTTTGAAAGACTCACACATCGTTTGGATAACTCAGACTGCTGAAGCATCATATTAGCTTCAGCTGATCCCTGTGAAGGTTTCACCTCCCAGCCAGTAAGGACAGGAGGAATGACTACAATGACCAACAACTCTTTTAATGTACATATGTCATTCAAGTGTTGTATTAAGATAGACATGAAAAAACCTAACCTTTCCTTTAAATTGATTGAGTTGTCCCAGCCGAGGCGTAGATGTGACCTCTGACTGCATAAACACATCCTGTGTTTGCATGCGAAGCATATTTGCATAAAGCCAGGATACTTTTCACCGGCTCTAAATACACAGCCAGGGAGCGTAAATTACGACGACTCTTACTATAGCGGCGACCTGTCTGATATCTTGTTGACTGGTTGCCCTGACACATGCACATACAAGCACATGATGAATGCAAATACACGTAAGCCTCCTCTTCATCTTATTTGAGCGGTGAACCATGTGGCTGTGAAAACCACACAGTGAATTTCGGACACGTTTAGAGGGGTGTATTTATAAATGGCGAGCCCACCCAGCCTGGCATGCTTCAGATGCTTTGGGTGTTACCAGAACTGGCACCAATAAAGGCCAGCAGCATTCCTACAGCTAGCAACATTGAACGCCAAAGAGCCAACATTTTTTTTCAGCTTTAAAACTACAATATGTTAAGTCTCATGTATTGTTCACAGACACCATCATTCTACTCAAATCAACAGATGTGATTATGAGTTTCAACAGGAAACAGTCACTTGCTGACATTTAAAGCGACTGGGTGTGTCCGCCATGTTGACTGACATTGGTATATGTCAGGTCAAAGGGGCAGCACCTTCCTCTTTAGCATGTCCAGAAAATAACTCCTCCCTCTTGTTCACTCTCCCTCTCTCATTTCAAACACAAACACACACATTAGGCCGATTTGGCTGCGATCCCCCCCGCTATGCAAAGTTTCCATTCCACCATCCACGGTTTCAAATAAAAACATCCACTGTACTTATTTTTAGTCTCCGAACACTTCATCAAAAACACACACTCTAATGCCTGACAACAGCCTGTGGCTTAATAATTCAAAACCACTTATAAAACAGGGAGAACGCAAAATGGAAAGTTATGGATTTGTGTCTGAGCAGCTGTCTGTCTGTCAGGAAGCTTTAAAGGGACAGTTCACCCCAAAATCAAAAACACATCTTTGTCCTCTTACCTGTAGTCCTGTTTATCAGTCTAGGTTGTTTTGGTGTGAGGTGCAAAGTAGTGGAGATATCAGCCATAGAGATGTCTGCCTTCTCTCTGATATAATGGAACTAGATGGCACTCAGCTTGTGGTGCTCAAAGGGCTAAAAAAATACATTTTTAAAACTCAACAGCAATGTCTCTTTCCAGAAATCATGACCCTGTTCCTGAAGATAATCCACAGACCTTGTTGTTAGCAGTTTCATGTAGGAACTACATGAGCCGGATTGGCGAGTTGATCCGAGGTGCCCAATTTTCCGCTTCATAGGGTAGTCATATTGGCAGAACGGTTTTGATCTAACAGAGCGAGGCGGCTTACCGCCTCAGGAGGGTCTGTTGATGACTTGTGGGAGGGGCTATTGATGACGCTGCACGTTCGACCCACTGGCGTGGACTTCAAACCAGGAAACAGCTGATAGCAGGAATGAGTATCTAGCAGCACTAAGAAGACACAAAGCAGAAGATGAGCAACTGGGTAGATTGCCCTCGCTAATGAGGAGGCCATTAACCGTCAGATGACGGGAACCATGAAGGACGGGCCGATGTACGAGAGAATCGCCGAAGGACTGACCAGCCGCGGCTTTCCTCGGTATGTCACTGTTTACATCACACGCTGAGCTGCACGTTCTGTTACTAGCTCACGCCCCCCATTGCCTCCAAAAAGGCACATTCTGTATAAACAAAAGTAGGCAGGCGGCAATTTGCTGCACTCCGCGATTTTGTTTATATACTGCCAATGCTGAAAGAAGACAGATTGGGCTTTCCTGCAAATTTGCACAATTCCTGTGTAAAAAAGGCTTATGTGTCAGCCCTGTGATAGTCTGGTGACCTGTCCAGGGTGTACCCTGCCTCTCACCCAGTGTCAGCTGGGATAGGCTCCAGCCCCCTGCAACCCCTAACAGGAAAAGCGGAAAATTAATGGATGAATGTCCCTTTAAGTCCCTGTGAGGGTTGTTTAAGGCCACATCTCAATTTAATAGAGTTAATCTTAATCAGATCAGGCCTTCAGATGTCTGACTTCATAAATCATCTAAATAATAACAATGAAATGTCTGCTGATATCACAAAATGCCCTCCACATAGCAGCAATTTGCATTATAAATTTAATTTTTGTTACTCTGCAAGCTACAACAGTAAAAAGCACTTGTATAAATTTACATTTTCAACAACCTAAAGGCAAGTAGCAATACACCACTGAAACAGTGAAGTGATCCAATTATGCTTTGGCTAAATGCCTGAAGCACAACAGTAGCTTCAACTGCAATTCAGGAAGCAAAGTTTTTCTATATTTCCTCACACATACTGTGTGTGTGTAAGGAAAGACTGTACAGTGTGTGAGTATATACTGTACAGTGTAGCACAGGATACCCCTTGACTTCCTTTCTTTTGTTGTATGACCAGGATTTAGTCAGGAAATGAGATTGTGGGAAGCAAACTTTCTCTTTGTCATTTTAAACATGGCTTGAACAGCAACATCAAGGACAGAATAAAGAGGCCAAGCATGCCATGAACCTACAGTCAGCTGCTCCTTTATACGACATAATGCACCCTTAAAAGCAACAATAATCTGCAAGATACAAATGTTTCATCTTAATCACAGTCAGGGACAGAACTGAGCTCATGTTCATGTGGATTTTCCTAGTACGAATAAATCACCTCATTATAGGTATGGAACACAGATATTTTAATTGCACACATCAAAGTTTCTTACCATCATGTGTCTACCTACTTAAGGGCTCTAAAACAATGTTTGCCTTTGTAGGAAAGGAGCGCTCCCTGTCAAGGGTGAGCTGCTGCCCTGTCTGCTCTTCATTACTGCTCTAATGATAGACCAGGTAACTCAAGCTCTGTTAGCCCCCAAATCTAGGACATCTTCTGCCCTCTCCCCACCTCATCCATTTTACCATTTTCTCCCTTTTTATCTCGGCGCTCCGTTCCTAATGTATAGACCTCTCATTGACATCCTCTGTTCTCCTCTCTTCCTCCCTTAACGGTCTAGTGTGTAGGATTCCGTGGCATCTAGCAGTGAGGACTGCAACCTCCTGAAAGGTTAGGATTCCTTCAGTGGTCATTGTTGAAGAGTTTTTTAGCGGGAGCCGAATTATCTGCAAAGGTCTGTTCCTCTCCAAAACAAATGGACCAGGTGATTAAAATCAGTAAAACAGCCTGGCAAGCCCCACTCCCAACTTGTCAAAAACCAAACGCTTTGCCAGTGGACCTCAGCAGCAGATCCCTCGTACAGATAGATCTGCCTTGCTGGACATGTTTTCCCCACAAAAACAACATGCTAATGTTATTAGCACAAGCCTATGGCATTTTACACTGTATAAATTAGCCTAGCGGCTAGTGGAGATTTGCTGTATGTCAACACAGAGCCTACACCGTAAGTACAGCATCAATTCGACTCAGAAGTATAAATCCCACTTTACAGGTGGTATGATATGCACTGGGTGCACGACACTGGTGGCTGTTTCTGACACTGCGAGCAGCTAACCTGGTATAAAAAGCAAGAAAGTCCACAATAGGCAGGTGGTAGAGGAGGTGGATGAGTCAAACAAACTCCGGACTTTCACCCTGGAGATTGCTGTCTGTGTGTTGTGTGACACCAAAAGTCAGTTGAGTTTTATTTATGCAAGTATGTGTAGCATACTACACTAGTGACATATGTCACATGATGTGACATTACCTAGGTAACAACTGTACTTAATTTGAGCCAAACCATTATGTTTTTTTCCCCCTAAATCTACACAGATTTTTTTGTCGCCTAAACCTAACCGCGGCCTTTTGTTGACTAAACTTCAGTAAGTGAACCTAAAAACAAAGTTTTTTACCGACATTGTAAATTTATTCTGCAAAAGACTGTGTGCATTTACAAGCAGATACTGTCCATTTTCTGTAAAAACAAGTGTATTTTGAAAGGACAGAATGCATGTATCGAGCATAAATTGACACGCCGTCCCTGAATGTCCGAAAGTGATAGAGCGTACCTAGCATGTATTGGTTTAGGGCCCACTGACAAAGCCTTGGTATTTGAAGAATTGGAATGAGAACATGATTACAAATCAGTGTTTCTTTGATGCTTTGACACGTCACAGATAGGCCACTAGCCCAGAGTGTGCCACAAAACTTTCATTTACCCTACCTGTTTATCTTTTTTATGTATAATCCAGAAATATATTCTCCCTAAAAGTCACATGACTCTGAAAATACTGCCTACATTTGTTCAAATTGTTCAACAACATTAGAGAGTGCCAAAATTATCACAGTATCCTGAAACACCCTCAGTGCACTGAGGGTTAATGACACACACCTGGGGACACTCGTTAGCTTGTTCCAATGTGTGTCCACTGAAAGCTAGGAAGGACTCTTGCCTTGCCTCTGTAGGATCCTTCCTTGGAAGGATTCATCCTACCAAGGAAGGAGGATCCTTGACTTTGAGAAACAGCAAGTGTTTGATTTGTCCTTTCTTGGCTACTGTAGAAACATGGCGGTGCAACATGGTGGAGTCCAAGTACAGGGACCCGCTCCCTTTGTAGATATAAATCTTATTCTAAGGTAACAAAAACACAACGATTCTCAGATTCACATGATTATACACTTCAAAAACATAATTATGATAATATATTCAATTTCTGCCAGTATGTCCCCATAAATCCTACACACTGAACCTTTAACGTCTCAAGACTTTCAGACAACAACAGCAGCCTGTGATTCTTCTCCGTCACAACTTGAAAGGCGTGAGCACAGCAGCCTCGCCTTGTGCCTCAGCCCCAGAGATGGCCTGCCGACATCACCTACAGTGTGCGTCTGAAATAGTCGGAGAGCTACAAGAGGGCAGCAGACAAAGGGAACAGTGTTCCACTCATTCCCACATATGAAGCACAGGGGGCAGTGCACTGACAGCGACTTGAGCCCTCTCATCTAAAATCTGGCATTCTCTCATGGTGACAATTTGCTCCTTGCATCCTCTTATTTATATCAATGTCAGTCTTCCTATTTTTACTCTTTCTGGCACAGTTGTTGTTTTGCAGATGTCTCCACCTGCCTCGTATTCCTTCCCCGTCTTATCCTCTAAGTCACTCCCTCCTTCCCTTTCTAAACCCACAAGTTCATCAGTCCTCTCCAGCCAGACGAATGCCCTCTACTCTCCTCCTTCGTCCTACAATTCCCCCAGAGAGCATTTTTCTAGAAGCTCTTGCAGCCTCATCCCACCCCTAATGCTCATAGCGGTCACACCCACAGGATTCTCTTCTGCAAACAAGAGGAGGAGAGTGATGTTATATTACATCATACTGTATCTGCTTCACTGGACTGTTGTGTGTATACATTGAAATGACCGTACACACAGAGCCGGTAGACCCTGCAGACGAGCAGACACAATAACAACCGCAGTAGGATGGTGGTATGATATCAATTTGCAAGGTGGGAGAGTGTCAGGCGGGCTCATGGTTTTCTCTGCTCAGCACTGGCAGATAGAAGCATAGTGGGGGTTTGGATTGGTGAGACAGTTAAACTGTGTATGTGACACATAGCAGCTCTTTGTTTGCCTTAGCAGACAGGGGGCACTGGGCTGCTATGGTGGACAGGAGCCAGGATAGCAGTGAGCCATGGCTAATAAACTACACCTAATAAACAGCACAGCACCAGCAGCACCACCAGCAGCAGCAGCAGCAGCAGCAGCACCTCCCTCGTACATGCAATCACTTATGCAACAGTTCCTCGTCTGCAGACCTTCTAAGGACAAGAGATGACAATGTGATTTATTTCCTGTTCAGACGCTGTGATTATGATTACGTTTTTATACACAGATCCGGTTCACACGAGGACTGCTGAGCACTCAGACCACTCAGATACACTCGGGTTGTGAGCAGTCCACGGCGAGCGAGTGTGTGTGTGTTTATGTATCCGGTATAGGAAGAGTAATCACATCAATGTGCCTGTAAACAAAAGCAACATGCATTCTTTAACTTAAGAGCCAATAAAAAGCTTCTGTCATTGCACCTAAACGATGCTGTCTGCACAGACAATACTAAAGAAGGTTAGATGCACACTGTATGCACCAGCCGAGAAAATGTTACAGAGCAATTTTGTTTCCTTGTTGTATATTCAAACATGCACATTCCCTCTAAGGCTGCCCCCTAATAGTCGACCAAATGTTAGTCAATGAGATAGGTCAGTAGTTGGCAAGATTTCATTGGTCACTTAGTTGCAGAAAAAACAAAAAAACAAACAAACGTGAACTCTATTAGGAGCTGTGCCTTGTTGAAATAAATCAAACCTATATGACTGGACCATGTGGGAATTTAATTTGAAAGGACAGACACAGGAAGTGTCCACGCTCAGCAGTCAGACAGGAGTCACGTTACAAACCAATCACAGCCGACAGATATCTTTCCCTTCTTCTGTAAATATTCAGTCTGATAAACACAGACAAGTTGATCATGTTAGTGCAGAGCTACCGAGAGCTTTACATCTGTCCCACAGACAGCTGGCATATCATTTTCCTTTCTTACGTAGTTATCAGTCTGTACCTATGGAGGAGAGGCTGGTCATTTTAGTGCAGGGCTACCCCTTGAGAGTTGGCACAGAGTAGCACCCAACCTAGTGTCTTCTGGGCAAAAAAGACGCAGCATGAGTCCCAGCATATTTATGATTCAGGGTCTGAGCTAGGATTGCCTGCACACAGTTCAACATCATAGACTGTAAAGTAATGAATGTAGCCACTGTGACATCACTCATTGGTTTGTGGACTCCTGTTTTGAAGCCTCATGTTCGGCATTTCGACCATCCCTATCTTGGTATTTCGGAGCCAGAAGTGACCATATCTGGGCGAAAGGCTGGTGCCGTGGAGGAGTGAGGGGTGGATCTCAAGGTCAAGGTCAAGGTCAAGACCAAGGTTACTTTATTTGTCTCCCATGGGAAAAACGGACTTGGATAAGGAGAGATTATTGCGTCAGATCAGACATTATTGAGAACAGACATCCTGTCACTCAAAGTGGCCGGCACGTAAGGGGTGAGTTGTAAAAAGTGTACCCACTCACAGTTGCCATGAACAAGGATATAAACTATAGAGACCCAAACCGTTTTTTGTACCAGGCTGTAAACATGTTTATTTCTGCTGTAAAGTCGGGTGTTTTAACATGGGGGTCTGTGGGGATTGACTTACTTCTGGAGCCAGCCTCTAATGGTCGTTAGAGGGACTGCAATTTTTTTCACTTGACCAGAGGGTGCTGCTTGTTCTCAACATGGAGGTGGCTGAGCCAACAAATAGCAGCTAACGGTGCTAACAACAGCAACAGTGCTAACAGAGTTTAGGGTGTTAACGTCGGGGGAAACCAGAGGGTTGGCATTACACATTTGCAATGACACCGTCACCATTATTAGCTGTGACTGCCTGTGCATGAGAGCGGTGTAACGCGCAGCATATTAGCTAGCCAGTAGGACTCACACGTGGGACTCGCATACACGTGCAGTTGGACTGTCTACCACAACAAATAACAAAGCAACTTGGATTACAACACTTCATTCTCGGCTCAGGACGCCAGTACTCTGGTATGTCTTTACATAGCAGATGGGCTTGACTTGCAGATGGGAACATTTCTACTTGGTCTGACTACATCATTATTATTACTATCCCTAAAATATCTGGCTCATTCTGGAGTCAAATGCCTTCAAGCAATATGTCTGATCTGATCATGAATTTGGTCAAATTCAAACTCTTGTTCCACCTCTGTTTGGATGAGGCATAAATGAGATTATTACTGGAAAAACTGTGTGACATTTGTTTGTTGCTGAAAACTTATGAATGTCTCTGTGCATGTGGTTAACACATCTGGAAAAGTTTGTGTCTGTTGGTGCATCAGCGGTTGTACATCCAGTTAAACATGCAGATGAATGCATGAAACCGGCAGAGGTGTGGTTGCTCACTGAGTGAGGACCATCCCCTCATATTACTTCACCATACTGAGTCTAAAAAGCCACCGAGTGAATGCAGAACGCATCACCGCCGGTGTGCCCATGGCTGCAGCTGTCCAGGGGGAGAGCACGAAGAGGTTTTCCAACGTGAGGAGGGTGAAATCCAGCCCCGAGTGCAGCTGTGCCCTGCTGTCCTCAGCAGCCAGGATCAACTATGTGGGCACGTGATGCCTGCGCTGGGGAAATGAGGAGAGAGAAAGGACTGAGGCGGTAACACATCGAAGGTCTCCCTCCGCTTCCCACTCTGGTTAGGAGCAACGTGCAGTGTGGTCAGAGGCCTTGGGTGGTCGCCCCAAACGCTGCATGGAAAAAGCTGTGTTAAACAACTGAGAGTTCACCGCAGCAGCTTGTGTTACACACACACACACACACACACACACACACAGACCCAGAGCGGGATGGTTGGCAGCGCTCGCAGAGAGGATTAGAGACAGAAGGAACTGAAATAGTGACAAGTGTTTAGTAGAGATAAATATGTTTGGATACTGCAGATTCTTGACAGTTCAGCTATTTAGCAAGGCTGGTGAGGTATTTAATTGTTGGAGTACTACAGAGATTCCCTAACAACTGGTCCTCCAATCAAAGATGAAGAGGTAAAACAAATTCTGGGGTAGACTGTGGTAAAATAACAAAATAGTTCGGAAACAAAATACGTGATCAGCTTCAGTTCAGAAAAAAAGGCATCGCTGCTTTTGTCCTCCATGTTTGTTTTAGGGTCAGGCCCTTTTTACCTCCTGACACCAGCTCCTGGAGACAGTGCAACAGGTCTGATCTTCTTTTTTTGACCTCACTTTTGCTGACCTTGGCTCCTCCCACTGAGGTCAATGTGCATTCCCAGCTGCTGCAGCCCGTCCTGTCCACACACAAGATGAGGGCGTATAGCTGCCGCAGATCCACCAGAGCCATGCCGCTCATGGGCACCCCTCATGTGGCGCATACACCTGACATGTCCGCACGGTGCAGGCACACATACTAAAACATCATCATAATAGTTAGAATGGGCTTTAACGAGGGCTGATATGATCCTCCAGGTTGGGGATTTAACAGGTTGCAGGAGCTGCCACTTGAAATACCGCTAAGACATTTTTACAGCTCGGCTCTCTGTGTAGTGCCCAAATTGGGAACCATGTGGCCATAATTGTCACATGCCTGCTCTATTTATGATGTCTTGGCATCTCTACTGAATGAATGTCATGCCAGTGACCCACAGTTTGGTTCTGATCAACGCATCCTACATCCTGGGGCCCAGAAAGAAAAGTGGGAAAGGCAAAATTGTTCAGCAAAATGAAGAGTTCCCACTGCGTCCATCTTTGAGAAGGTTAAGCTGCCAGGAAAGATAAATGAATTTCTCTCAAGCCCGCTAAACAAGCTGACAATAGCCCCATTCTACTTGAGTCCAAATTTGGGAAAAGGGGAACAATTTGAAAGCTTGTGAGGAGCTGTCAACCAGATGCCTTTGGCATTTCAGAGGGGGAGGGAGGGTGCAGGGGTTGGAAAATGCCTCTGAACAAAAAAGCCATGGTTTTAAATGCCTTTCTCCGCCTTGTGGCAGTAAATCTGAATCTTCCTTGGCCTTTTGTTTGGCCAGAGTGAGCTATTAGAGAAGAATTCAGACAGGGTGTGCGCGCAAATGAGGGAGCTTTCAGTTATGTTTTATGCAAAAATTTGTTTCGTGGTCAAGTGCACGCTGTATATTTACACAGGAAAAAGCACAGCTACAATGGACAATGGTGCTATACTGCACTCGAACTGAAGACACCACAAACCAGCCATTCTTACGTTTATTACAGAGGTCACTTTGGGGGTAAATCTCACTTTTCACACATGCTGTGAAGAATACTGACATAGACAAACACCAGAATAGAAAAATGTCATGCTAACAATGTATCCCCTAAGTCTGATTAGAAGCTGCTAAATGGCAGCGGCAGGATTACATTGCAGCTGGGTGTGTCTCTCTGAAGGCCTGACATGAGAACATGCCTTTGAATCCACCTGATATCTCACTTGATGCACTCTGACCTTTGGCTGTACGCAAAGAGAATGCACGACTAAGGAATGCCGTAGTCGCAGCTGTGTATATGTATGTGTACCGCATACCTAGTGTCACTATACAGTGCACATGCTCGCAAGATCACGTCAAACTAAGTCTGGAGCATCTTTTTCGAGTTCACTGTGGGAGTTCAATAAGCTTTGAGAAGGGTAACTTTGGTATTTTCAACGTGGACCCTCCATTGTGATGTTTTTTTGTCTATGTAGCTAATGGGAACAACAACTTTTGAAATTGTAATCGTACCATCCCCATGTTTGGTCCCCCCTCTGTTGGGGTACCTAGCACACAGATCTGGTACTAAAAGGTGGAGCTGTGAACACTGCAGTCTGATTGGTCAGTAGAGGACGGTCACTCTGCTCAGGGCTGAGTTGTGTCTGGTTTTGAGGCTCATGTAACCACTGTTCATACTGTGGAGAGTTTTATTAGTAAACTGGAACTATAAAATGAAAGGATGTTTTGCTGCCTCTCACAGCAGCTGGAGTCGGAGAAAAAATCACTTCATTCACTGGGCCGACTGCTGGCGACTTTTAAGGTGGAACGTTAACTTGTAATGTTACTCAATGCATGAGGTGACGACGTGAATCAATCAGCACACCTTAAATTTCACTGTGACAACTTTGACCATCACTTTAGTTTTTATTGTCTCTCTTGGATGACATACACTTTTAGTAATGAGTGGATCTTCAAGTGCTTAAAAATGACCGGATCATGTGAACTGCATATATTCTAATTCTCACTCAAAGAAAAAAAAAAGTGTCGTGGAGCGTTGTTCCTGTGGGCTACAGCAACACTAAACCCCTGAGCTTGCCTGAGAAGGACTAAATGCACAAACCCACTATTTTTAAATATCCCATGGAGAGAGACTCTCACTGCAGCCTGTTTTATTTTGTTCTGAAAATGTTGGCATGCAGCCTCGTTCTGTGGATGATAAACCAGGTGCAGACTGATAAACGAGGAAATACAGTGAATGCTGGACGCAGCAGTGAGTGACAACAAACCCGCCCACATTTAAAAGTACTGTTTGCCTTGGAAACACTAGGGTCTAGGTACCATGTCTGAAGGGCTACTGTTGGTTCCAAAGGTACCATACCCAAAGTGTGTGGTGGAAACTGTCAAATTTGACTCGAACAGTACGCAAGGGTTAAATGGAGTATGGTGGGTGTGGTGATAGCAGTTTCGGGGCTGTTCCTGGTTGAACAAAAAGGATCGTACTCTTTAACAAAAAGGTCCATCTCAGTAGGGATCCTCTTCACAATGCTGTCAGACTAACAATCTGAGCCTGTCAGTGGCAAAAACAAGGACTTTTATTGGACATAAATTGACAGTGCAGACATGCCCCGAGTGGTTACATTGCAGCCTGTTTCGCTGCTGGCTGCAGCCCTCTCTCTCAATACTGGACAGATTTCAATATAGGTTTTTCCAATAAGTCATCTAGACACAAGAACACGGGAAAATAGGGTCCAGGTTGAAAAATACCACAGTTACCCTTTGAAAGGAACATGTCTCTTGTGGCACCTGCTTGCAGCTCCCACACTTTGCTGGCAGTGACTCAAGACCCAGTGTTGAAACAACATGTAATAAAAAGAGCTGTAACATTAAACGTCCAAACTCAGCAAAAACTTCAGTGGGACATTCATGCCAAAGAAGAACAGGAGAGCTGTTCTGCCTCTAGCTTTAATGGTGGCAAGCCTCTCCTCTTGGAGACAACGGTGTGTATGGAAGGCTGTTAATCGTGTGGCAGAAACGACCGCAGTCACAGAGTCCATCTGGACCCAGCAGCCCAGTCCCAGTTCCAACCCTTGTTCCCATGCTGCCAAGGTCCAGCTGTGCACAGTCTCCCATCAACACTGACAGACACCTCTTTGTGCGAGAGGACACAGACTACGGCCGCCTATAAAAGGGGTACAGAGAGATCTGTGGAACATTTAACAAGTGATTAAAGGGACTGATGGGGGAGGAAAATGGAAAGGGGGGGAGACCATGCGTGAGGAGAGAATAAAGGGAAGCATATGAAGTAAGACATAGAGACTAACTTCCTCGTTTCCTTCCTTTCTTTATTTGTCTTTTTGGCTCTGATGCTTGATGCAGTTCGCACATCAGCCAACCACATGTTGAGCATGCCTCATTTCACACCCTCACTCCTAAGTGGCACCAACGTGAGAAATGCCGGGTCTTTTCCTCATGATTAAGGCTTCTGATATTCCTCTGACTATTTCTTGCATGATCGTGAGTCACTGTGCAACCATCTGAGGTTACTATCATTCATGTTCCCTTCCTGTCCTGCCTAGATGACAAGCACAAGCTGCCTTTTCCCTAATTTGGGGTGGAGGTCCGTGTGTGGGAGAAATACACACGCCCAGGGTGAATAATTCAACTCCTGAGTCAGCACGGAAACATTAGACCTCTCTCCCCTTTATAAACGTTTGGCCCAAAATAGCCACAATTACAAGCACCAGGACAGTTGTAACCTCAGAGCACATTTGTTAACAGAATTTAGAGATACTTGGGCCACTTCAGAAAACCTCAAATACGTGTGAAACTACTGGTAACAAAGCATCAGGATGAGGATTTTCCAAGGCTGTTGGGGAGCAAATCAACAGACAAATCTAATATGGAGAGACCAGCACACCGATGAAGGAGTTAAAGGGATAGTTCAGATCTTTTAAAGTGGCGTTGTACGAGGTATTTATCCAGTATGTGTATTTCATACAGTAGATGTCAGTCAGCACAGCCGCACTTTGGAGAAGCAGACTGGAGTACCACCATGGAAGCTTAAGCTAACACATACACTGCTGCTCCTGTTCACAGCAGTACATTGCTCAGCTTCTGTGTCAGTACTTCTGTCTGCTTCTTCAAACTAGAGGTGTGCTGACCAACATCTACTGTAGGTAATACACTCTCTGTGGATAATTCCCTCATACAACCCCACCTCAAAAGATCTAAACTGTCCCTTTAATGAAAGGCAATAATTCGGCCGTCCTGTCCGGTACACATAGGCTGCAGCCAGGCGCATTTCTCTGTGTCAGTCTTAACCACTCCGCCAATTCTGATGACTCATACCTTCCAACACTGGCAGAAACCCAGTCAGAGATTAAAACATGAAGGACTTCATGCGCATAGAGAAGTTCCCACTACCTGTGACTGACCAGCAGAGGTGCTGTGTTGTGGAATATGAAAACACAAGGCGAGTTTCAAGCAAAGAGATGGATGGTTTGAGCTGAAGAAGACAGAGAGGATTGCTTTATGTTTGTATACAGTTCACCATGACAACAAACATGATTACTTCCTCTAGATAAACCACGTCTCTTTGATATGATCTTCATGCTGCATGGCAGTGAGACAGGCAGAGCTTCTGGTCAGTGTTTCCTCTCCTGTCCTCCCCTGTCCTGTCCTCTCCTGCCCTGGCCTGCCCTCTCCTCCGCTCTGCTGCGCGCCACAGAGTGGCTCCAGTGGAATGTGATGACCACGGACTGGACAAAGCCCTGCATTCATGACCCCTCGTCCCACTCTGGAAGTTTGCGACTGGGAGCCTTGATCACAGAGTGGGGGGTGGCCAGAGTCCATACACCCTTCGCCTGTCCTGTCAGACGCGCGCTGCCCTCCCCTGCACCACCACATGACTGGCAGCCGCCACATCAGCCGCACACCTCCATCCTCTGCATTTCATTTTCTTTGTGTTGTAGAGGATGTACAGTGGCAACATTTTCAGCAGGATCACTGTATAATTTTTGTTTTGTACAGAGGTAAGGAACACCATGCAAAAGTTTGGGAACCCAAAGACATTTGAGCTCTCAGATGACTTTTACCAGGGTCTCAGACCATAATTAGCTTGTTAGGGCTCTGGCTTGTTCACAGTCATCGTTAGGAAAGGCCAGGTGATGCAAATTTCAAAGCTTTATAAAATATTCCGACTCCTGAAGCCTTTTCCCAACAATCAGCAGCCATCTCCTCTAAACAGCTGCCTAGCACTCTGAAAACTAAAATAACAGATGCCCACAAAGCAGGAGAAGACTATAAGGATAGCAAAGTGTTTTCAAGTAACTGTTTCCTTAGTCAGTAATGTAATTAAGAAATGGCAGTCAACAGGAACTGTGAAGGTTGAAGTCTGAAGGACCAAGAAAACTTTCTGAGAGAGCTGCTCGTAGGATTGTTAGAAAGGCACAACAAAAGTCCACTTTGACTGCAAAAGACCTGCAGAAAGATTTATCAGACTCTGGAGTGGCGGTGCACTGTTCTACTGTGCAGCCACTTCTGTACAAATATGACCTTCATGGAAGAGTCATCAGAAGAAAACCTTTCCTGTGTCCTCACCACAGAATTAAGCATCCGAAGTTTGCAAAGACACATCTAAAGAAGTCTGATGCATTTTGGAAACAAGTCCTGTAGACTGATGAATTTAGAGTAAAACTTTTTGGACCCAATGAGCAAAGGTTTGTTTGGAGAAAAAGAGAGACACCTGTCCAACTGTTAAACACGGGAGTGGTTCAATCACACTTTGGGCTTGTGTTGTTGCCAATGGCACAGGTGACATTTCACAGGTAGAGGGAAGAACTGATTCAGTTAAATTCCAGCAAATTCTGAAAGCAAACATCACACCATCTGTAAAAAAGCTGAAGATAAAGAGAGGATGGCGTCTACAACAGGACAATGATCCTAAACATGCCTCGAAATCCATAATGGACTACCTAAAGAGGCGTAAGCTGAAGGTTTTGCCGTGGCCCTCACAGTCCCCCGACCTAAACATCATTAAAATCTGTAGAAAGACCTCAAAAGAGCAGTGCATGCAAGACGACCTGAGAATCTCACAGAGCTAGAAGCCTTAAAAATCCCCTCAACAAGAACTGAAAGACTCTTCGCTGGTTAAAAAAAACATTTAGAAGCTGTGATACTTGCCAAAGGGGGCCCTACTGATTACTGTCAATGCAGGGTGCCCAAACTTTTGCTTCAGGCCTTTTTCATTTTGTTGTTATTTTGAAACTGTGAAAGATTGAAAAGTAATCTCGTTTAAAATATTGAGAAAGTATTTAATCTTTAACTTCATACCTTTTGGAAATCAGGTCATCTACTTACTTAACTACTCACAGCAAACAAAACTATGACCAGGGGTGCCTAAACTTTTGCATTCCACTGTTGATGCTTTTCACGGGTAAAAACAAATCCTGAGGTAGAAAACTTCCTGTTACCTCAATCTTTCGAAGAGTCTCAATCAGGAGCAGCTTGGGACGTTTCCTGTGTCTGTGTGTAGTGTGACGTCATAGGAAGACAGAGAATAATTATCTGTGCACTTTGGAAACAGGTGGCGAGAAGTGGTATCTATCCTGGAACATCTCTTAACCACTAAAAGCCCACCGTCCATTACGTTTAATGCTCGCATGGGAGATTTCAGACAAGGGCTGAGGAGAGGCTGATTGGAAGTAATGTGAGGAAGAAAATTAAGGAAAGTTAAATCAGCGTATTTGTGCGCATGAAAACATCAACCTGACTGCTGGTTCACAGATAATCACTTGAGACCAGATAACATAAACAAAGCTATACAATCATCATCTGCTGCCTGCCTGGCCGTCTATCTGTCTCTACTTCCTCTGTCTAAGTATCTAATACAGTATCCATTTGCCTCCTTTGTGTAGGTAATATAATAGAGCCCACACAGTGCCTCCGAGGCTTCTCCACTATACTTGTATCAAACTGCAAACACAGTAGTTACCATGCAACCCCACACAAACATGCACAAGGCATGCAAGCACGTTGATGGTATCTTATTGCTATGCAACCTGTATATTCTTGATAGACTAACAACTGTACACTGACATATAAATACTCATGGGAATCTACTTAAAAGGATATGGGATATTCTGTATTTTTCTTACCTATCAAAAGACACAAGTATTACCTGTGTATCTAAAACCTTATTCCTCTGTACCATAAAGATCCATTGTTCTTCAAACATTAGAAATACACCAACTTATTAAAAACATGAGGGCAGTGTTTTGATGTCACAAACAATGTCTTGCTGCTGTACGTACTTGCTAGCAAACCAAATCTGGAGTTGAAAATTTAATTCATTCAGTTTAATTCATTCATTTCTGTAACTGCTTATCCTGTTGGGGGTCACGGGGGGTGGAGCCTATGCCGGCTGACATTGGGCTAGAGGTGGGGTACACCCTGGTTAGGTCGCCAGACTATCACAGGGCTAACACATAAAGACAACCACTCACACTCACATTCACACCTCACGTCTTTGGATTGTGGGAGGAAGCTGTAGTACCCGGAGAAAACCCCTTGGTTTGAGGCAACAATGCTAACCCCTGCACCACCGTGCCGCCCAAAGTTGAACAGAGTCCCCAATAAATTCACTATGTAATCCTGTTTGAGTAAATCTTGCTAATAAGAAAAAGTATATTTCTTTGAGACACATTTTTCATGGAATTTATGAACAATACCAACTGAAATACGACCTGGTGGTTGTATGCCTCTGTGAACCAGTCACGTTACATCTGTGTCTGTCAAGACTCATATGTAGCAATGATAGTAGAAAATACTTCGAACATGGATGTTGCTGCAAAGAAGCTACAAATTCTAAAACATGGATGCTTCACACACATCTTGCCCCTGGCAGCAAGGAAGATCTATACAATCAGCACAGTTTCAAGGTGGACACCCAAGATCAGTGTCACCAACTTATTATCTGACCAAATGTCTCCTCTTCTGTTCCTGAGTTACTGCATTGAGTAATAATAATTATAATCATGCATTTCATTTATAGGCGTCTTTCAAAGCACTCAAGGACACCTTACAAGACACAGTTAAAAAAACAAGCAGCAATGTATCCATAGATTATAAAATCAGACAATATCGTAACATACAATGAAATGACTACACAAAAATCATAATTATAAATATTAGGTATAAGGTCATCATCAGTGCAGGTCACCATATGTGTGTCTCCATTAAATCAGACCAAAATGCCAGCTTGAAAATGTCCGTTTTCAGACGGGATTTGAAAGTGGAAAGGGAGTCAATACTGCAAATGTTGTGGGGGAGAGAGTTCCAGAAGGCGGGGGGCAGAACGGCTGAAGGCTCAAGAGCCCATGGTGGTCAAGAGGGCAGATGGTGATGTGAGTTGGATTGCAGAAGAGAGGATCTCAGAGTAAGGGAAAGCGTGTAGATATTCATATATATCTAATAAAATTCAATTTTATACATTTAAAATTTTGCATTGATAAAGTTTTTCTAATTTTTTTTAAATTACATTTCTATAAAATTAATTTATTTTATGTACGTATATATGTGTGTGTATATATGTATTTTTTTTTATTTCATAATTTTTCAATTTTTTTATATTCATTAATTTAAAAAAATATATATTACTATTTTTTTTTAGTTCCATTTCTATTATTCTATGTATTATTTTTTTTTTAATGCAGAAACAATTTTCATTGTTCCTGTTCTGTTTACAAAAAAAAAGGAAATGGCACTTGTAATTCTCTATTGTTGTTATCCATCTATCCCTAGTAAAAAAAAAAATAAAGAAAAACTAAAGAGAAAATACTGACAAAGGGCAGAGTCTCTGCAGAAACATTCACTGCCACACACTTTTAGTGATTCATAAGTGATGACTGAGAGGAATTACCTTCGTATGAGTCTATACAGTGTTTTTTTTTTAAATCCTACATAGTAGACCTTTAATACTGACAGAGCTATTTCAGTTAGAGACCTTTGGAGATTAGAGAGTGCTCCTTAACTGGCCAAACAATCCAAATGTTTTGTAGGAAATAAAGTTGCAGTGTTCCAGTAGAGGGGTCTCCCTTTTGTCTCTACAGTTTTAGCATTTTTTGCTGAATTTTTGCTCCACCCCTGCAAGGAATAGCTCGGAAAAGTCAGATTTCATCAGCCCACGTGGTCAAGTTCTTTCAACAGCATGCCTACTTGGAACCACTGGAGAGAAAGAAGGCCTCAGCGACAACTGGAGGACTCACAACAGGTAAATGGTAGATGCTTAATGAGTTGAAGTGGCTCATGGCTCCAAGAGTAAACAGTCAGACCACACACCAGCTCTGTCTCAGACGAGTGGTGACGACCTGCGATGAGCCCGGGAGGCTCCTGTGATTTTCCCATCTGGATGCGTTATTACCTCAGTGGGGGATCTCTAATACTGTCATCAGATTTAATGGTTGATTTCCTCTCCTGTGTTCCTCTCCAGGTGTGGCCGCCCTCCTCACAGACTGCTCCATCCACAATTCATGAGAGGAAACTGATGCCATTGCGATGGCCTGTATTCACGAGCGGAGAGGGAAAGAAAGCTGCGAGTCTGGTTTACTGAACAGTTGGAAGAGCAAC
Source organism: Cephalopholis sonnerati (assembly GCA_019142605.1). NCBI lineage: Eukaryota > Metazoa > Chordata > Actinopteri > Perciformes > Serranidae > Cephalopholis > Cephalopholis sonnerati. The sequence goes on from JAGQAX010000020.1 coordinate 30,111,826, forward strand.
CACAGCACAGTGGGTATAATGATTTTAAAAAAGAGGAAGCTGTGGTGGGAGCAGGGAGCTAGACTGAGCAGGAAGCGTGGCAGGTTGACACAGAAAGTGGTGGGTGGTAGATGGGTGGGGGGGTGAAGAAGTGAAAACACCAGGGGCCGGAGAGGGAACTGACGAGGACTTGTTTTCTGTGGGTGTGAATGTTTAGAGAACACGTCTGACCTCCCGCTCTTGTCTGTTCTTACCTGATAAGCTGAAGGTCAATGGTGAAAAGTGAAGGATGTGTCAAGGCCTTAGGGAAGAGTGTGTGAGTGTGTGTGTGTATGTAGCAGTGTGCATTGCTTTGTATGGCAACAAATGACAGACGTGTTGATGTGTTAATTAAGCCACATGGACTGAATAAAATAATGGACGTATCCACCCTAGGGTCACCCATTGGGCTGCCATTTTGAAGCCTCGAGTCTGGCATTTTGGTTGTTGCCATTTTGGATTTTTGGAGCTGGAAGTGACCATATATGGACAAGAGGGTGGAGCTAACCCTAACACCAGCTGCTAGCTTGGTTAACATGGTGCATTTACAGCGATGGTTAACTGTGGTAATGCTAATGCTAATTTTCACTAACAAGGGTACATCCAACTTCTTAGAGGGTCTTTTAATACTGAATATTATTTTTTTAGGTGCCAAACACATTCAAATGAAATGTCATTAACTAAAAAACACACTGAAAAAATGACAGCTAAAGCTACGGTGCCACGCCATTGTTCTGATGGCCCAAAATTCAGAAGCCCCGTGAGTCCGAAAAACACCCCACTGGACTGAAAGCCTCGTCTCCGACAGCATGTTATCCCAAAAACAAACACCCATTGCAGCCATTTTCTCTGAGAATACACACTCCCTGCAGTTAGTCTCACTTTTCCAGTGGCGTTTGAGCAACTTAACCCGGGTGTTTTTCATTACTGAGAATTCAGGACACGTTCGGCCATGTTTTTAGCAACAAAAGCTGGTATATTTAAAAAAATAAATAAAAAGAGTTCAGGACATGTCCAGCCGTGTTTGTAGCGGCAAAGGCAGGTATTTCTAACAAAGAATTCAGAACGTGTCTAGCTGTTTAAAAAAGCAGGTTGTTTTTGAAAGGACATATTCAGCCATGTTTGTAGCGACAGAGGTGTTTTTTTTTTTTAACCAGAGTGTGAGACTTGTCCAGCCGTGTTTGTAGTAACAACACAGGTTTTTTTTTTTTTTCTTTTTTCAAGAAACAAGCATTCAGGAAATGTCCAGCTCCTTATTTAGTAAGGATGGCAGATCAAACCGGCTATTTTAAGCCAAATCACAATCTTATCCTAACCATAACCAGTGGTTTTTGTGCCTAAACCTAACCACCCACTCACCACAGCTTTATTGACGAATGTAATGTATCCATGGTTTAAATATATGCACATTGTCTTTGGGCTTTCGGTCCAGTGGGACATTTTTCTGGCTAACTTGGCATCAGAATTTTGCACCGTCAGAACAATGCGCAGTCCCCACAGCTACGCCTATATTCTGTGAATCTGGGGTTTCACCATGATTACATTACTCAACCAACATGGTTGCTGTGGTATCAACTTGTCAACAGACTGCACCTACCTGTTACTCAAAGTGACCACACCCCTAATTATGCGTAACTTAAACTCTTCATTAAATTTACACGTTTGAGTTGTCATGAACGGGAAAATAAGCTGTAAATACCAAACCATTTTTTGTACCAGGCTGTACACGTGTTTATTTCTGCTGTAAAATTGGGCATTTTAACATGGAGGTCTACATGGATTGACTTGCTCTTGGAGCCAGCCTCCAGAGGCCATCAGTGGAACTGCAGTTTGTGGCACTTTTGCTTCATTTTTCAGCCCCGGAGTTTGCCACTTGTTAATGCCACAAGGTTCCCTGCTTCTGAATCAGTGAGAGAGTACAGGAACTCCTGGGTTGTCATGTTACAGTCTTTAATGTTACAGCTAACACACCAGATGTTTGTTTTGGGATGGGTTGCAGAGAGCTGCCTGGTTGCTTCTGAGTGCAGACTGCTTGTGTTTATATTTGGCAGTCTCTGTAATGCCTGTAGCCTGACACTGAGGGGTTTACAGGTGTCACAAGGCTGAACTACTTGTTTTATGTTTGCAGTTATTGGCAATCGCCATATTTGGAGAGAGCGCTGCTACTTGATTAAAAGTGATCTGTGGTTTTGGAGACATAAATGTAAATGTCGGGGCAGTTTGTGTCTTCTAGTATTTATGTTGCAGAAGTAAGTACATGAACATAAAGGTGTACAAATCTGAGGAAGAGAAAACTCCGAAATCCTCTCTCATTTACTGATCGATGAAAGCCAAACCCCTACGTGCCGTCACCTGAGAACACTGGCAGGAGGTTCAGCGCATGATTTATTTTGTCCACTCTGTCCAAATGTGAGCATTCACCGCACGTCTGAGAAACATCCAAGGGCCAAACACCTCGGCCAAACCACATGACATAAATTACAGAAATCATGATACTTTTCCTTTCCTGCTTGGGTCACTTTTTTATCCCTAAAGTACACAGTTTAACTGCTAAGTGGCTACAATACCACAAACGGAAAGGGAATGATGTCTTAGATACGGGACGTTTCAGGCCAACATTCAATTAAGAACATCTAATTTATTGCTTTTTCTTTTTCCTATGGGTATTACAGCCTTCATCTCAGTGACACCAGGCTCTAAGTGGAGTGGACAGCATGCTTGCTCCCTCAGACATTTCCACTATGCAGTAATTCACAACATACTCTCATGGGCCACAAGACAGGAGTGTATATATAGGCTCCTCTAACATTTCCCTCACGTTCTGAGGCCAGTGGGGAGATCGACTGGGAAGCACTTTTTTCCAGAGGACACTCGCAGCTCTATCCAGGGGGAGGAATTTCATACGAGGGCTGGCTTTTCATGCTTTTCGGGGGCGTATTTATAGCGACTGAGGTCAGGGCGGCAGAGGCATGTGTGGGGTGGCCTTCCTCAGCCTAGCCATGTTAAGTGATGCTGAGGCCGCAGGGGTGGAGCAATGCCATGTCGTTCCATTCTAAATCTAAACCTCCACATTTATGACAATAGTAGCCTCACCCAGAGGTGCAAAATAGTGTGCAGAGCGGCCTCTTTGAAGGGCGGACCTTTTAAATACTTGACACAGAGGAGGCTTCAGTTTAAGAAACATAAAACTGCAAGCCAATCACGTAGCCATCATTAGTGAGCATGAGATCACATGGTACGCAGTTACAAGTAGAGCCAGACTGATATCAATTGGCAGGATGATCGTATTGATCCTGTCTTGGCTTACTACAGATTAAAGGGATAGTTCAGATCTTTTGAAGTGGGGTTGATGAGGTACTAAGCCATAGTCACTGTACTACACACGGTAGATGTCAGTTGGCATGACCCCAGTTTAGAGAAGCAGGCATGGGGAATACGCGGAGGCAATGCAAAGTATTGCTGTGGATGGGAGTCTACCTATCTATCTATCTATCTATCTACCTTGACAATATTTCCACTGTTCCATCTTGGTGAAGGCAGCATTTCCCGATTGGGGAAGCCATGAACAGCTTCAGTTCCCCATCTATGCTCTCTTGAAGCCACCAGACTCCATTGGCAAAAACAGTAACTTTAGCTTGCTGAACACAGGAGCTGCTGGTCTACCGCTGCCTCCATCAGTTAGTTTGCTTGTATTATTTTGTGACTTCCGTACATTCAAATTTACCCTTTTAAAAGTCAAAGTCACACAATAACACAAACTAACTAACTGATCAAGGCAGCAGTAGACCAGCAGCTCCTGTGTTCAGAGAGGTAAAATTACTGTTTTTCTCAATGAAGTCTGGTGGCTTTGATGAGAGCATAGATGGGGAACCTATGCCATTAATGGCTTCCTTGTCGGAGCTGGCTGTCTGAGAACAAGGTAAAGCAATGAAAGCAAGCAGAGTACACTTAAACTGATGTTGATGTTTTTTTTTTAGAAGGGCTTTTTTTTAAGTGTCTGAAATAAGTTCTGCTGCTGCCCCTGTCCACAGTAATACATTGCTTAGCATCCATGTTGGTACTCCTGCCTGCTTCTCAAAACTTGGGGCATGCTGGCTGCCATCTATTGTGGGTAATACAATGACCATGGATAACAACCTCATACAACCCCACATCAAAAAATCTGAACTATCTCTTTAAGGCTGGCATGTTATCAGATTTTCACCACACAATTATCATGGCTAAATGAGTTCACGATACAGATGGAGACAAAACAAGGTAAAGAAATGGAAATTATTTACGAGGTGTTGGTTCAGTATCACAGTTATCATCAATACTGGTATATCACGACACCCCTACTATAGATATGTTGACGTTAGTGAAAATGTTAGCAGGAAATGGAAATTTCAGTACAGAAAATAACTGCAATTTACATATTTCTTTGCCAAAAGAAAATACTATTAAGTAACCTGTGGTGACAAGATACAGAGGCTTTAATATGTTTTGTTTGGTCAAAATTCTGTGATAAAGACAGAGCAGCTGAGTAACTCCTGCCTACAGCTCTGCCTGCCTCTGTGGTGGAAACCAGGCTATCATCTGTCCAGCCTTACCCCTTCAGAACAGATTAGTGTAAATGATCCTCACTTCCAATGGTAGGTAACACAACACAGATTATTATTCTGTGCTACAGGGGTTTGTGTGGTCTCTTCCTGTGGCATGAATCATTAAACAGGTGACTGTAATCCATACAGACAGCTCACTTCTCAGGGTGACGGTGAGCTATCTGATGCTGCCTGGCGACCAACTGAACTCCTCTGCTTTGAAGACAAAGCTCAGATTGCTCACCTTCAAAGGAGACATTTGACGGAAGATGGCTCAAATGTTAATTTATAATATTGATATTTGAAGGAATGTCCTCTTGAGACCTGAACTTTTGTTTTGTATGCATTTTTAATTTCTCCTAGCTATAGTATAAAAAAAACTAAACATTGTCAATCATTGTCAGTCCCAATGTCCTCAAACGAGCAATTCCTAATTAACAGTGTTTTGTTATTGATGCTAAAATTGGTCAAATTTGTTGCCATATCAAACTACAAACATTATTATTGTCCACTTTTGTGTTGTGATCGGCTGCTGACTGACTTGGTAGAGATGGCTGCTATCTTGTTTTTACACGAATTAGGGTACTGTACACTTACTACCACTAGGTGGCACAAAAAAAAGCGTCCCCGTCCAGGCACGAGGACAACAGGTCTGAGTTAAGTAGAATGAAGTATAAGGTCAAGTAAACCCAAAATGTGGTGTCCTCATATGAGGACACAGGGTCTCAGGAGGATATAATATTTTCTTTAGTGTATAATCACCTGAAAATAATAAGCGTTGTGTTTTTGTTACCTCAAAATGAGCTGTACTTAACTAAATAAGTAGCAGGTCTTTGTCCACAGAGTGCACCATGTTGAACTACCACATTTCCACAGTAGCCCAGAAGAGACAAACCAAACACTGGATCTAGATAGGGCCATTTGCGTTTTTGTATCAGCCATAGTAGTTCGTGGTTCATCAGGGACAAGCTGGACATTGTTGGAAAAACTCTGATTTTTAGTGTGAAACTGCTTTATTCAGTGTTTTAACCGGTTTAGATCACCAATACCACTTGTTTTCCCAGTAAAAACCTCCTGAATGTTTAAATCTTAAGTTATCAGAGAAGAAAGGTGGACACAGATTAGCAGGTGCTGGGCTAGCAGCCCATCTTCAACAAGCCAAACAATATCGGAAAACACTGTTTCATTCATTGTCTTTACTGGTTTTAATGACCTGGTCCATTTGTTTTGGAGAGGAATAGACCTCTGGGGATAATTAAGCTCCCGGTAAAAACCTCCTGGACAATAAACACTATAGGAATCCTAACTGGGAGTTCATGCTTGGCACATGCTAGAAGTTTCAGCTGGTTGCAGTCTGCACTCCTCACTGTTAGATTAATTAAAGATTAAGAACAACAACAAATTCCCAGCAGGGGGACTATAATACCAGAGATTTATTACAAGTGCTTCAACAAATGTGTCCCATAAAAATAGAATGATAGTAGAAGGGAGCAGGATGGTCGAAGCAGTGGCCATTTTTATGTGTAACTACAGTTACTATTGCATCCATTGCAGTGGGCTAACTTCCATAAAAACTTCTGTAGAAACAAACAACTTGCAGCAAGTCTCAAACTCACTGAGGTGAGGTTATATGATGTGTCCATCTGAGGGAAAAAAGAAGAGTTGGCTTATCTGGAGTTGCAGCCAATAAGCAGATCTCCCAATCAGAAAAGAAAAATGACAAACATACAAATCTTAACTTCACTGTGGTGACATTTTACTTTTAGTTTATTTACAACATACAAAGTAAAAGCCACCTGCTCACCATTAATCTGAGAATCCCAGGCAGAGTGTTTCAGTAACCTATGGCAACTGCCTCTGTGACAACAGAAATCTTGGACAGGCCAGCTCCTGCAGCCCAGGACTGTGCACCACCATTGGCTGGCTGAATGAATGACTCGCAAACTTGTCTATCTATTATGCATGACAGTTTACCTTTAGTGCATTCTTGAGCTCATTTCCAGGTAAGCAGAGCAGAGAGGGAGTCTGCCTGCGCCGGGACTCTGAGTATCCATTTGTTCATCTGGGTAAGACATTTATTTTTTTTTAGCTTTTGTCATTTTATTTTATGTATTTTATTTTTTATCCTTTTGCCTACTGGTGAAACAAAAAAAATTACCAATGAATATAGAGTTTTAATACTGTATTTAATGTCTGATCAATTTATCTAAATGTCTTAGATCTATGACAGATGAATAATATATCTGAATCTAAGGAAGCAGTGTGTGATATTTAGGGGAATGTAGGGGTTCTAGCAGTGAGGACTGCAGATTGTAACCAGCTGAAACTTCTCCCAGTTAGGATTCCTTCAGTGTTCATTGTTCAGGAGGTTTTAACTAGGAGCCGAATTATCCGCAGAGGTCTCTTCCTCTCCAAAACAAACAAACTCAGTGATTGAAACTGGTAAAAACACTGAATAAAGCGGTTTCACGTTCAAATCAGTGTTTTTCTGATGAAGTTCGGCTAGTCGCAGAAGGGCCGTTTGCCCAGAACCTGCTTATGTGTGCTCACCTTTTGTCTCTGATAACTTAAGATCCAGACCTTCAAGAGGTTGTAACAGTTAGCTAAATAATCAGCAGACAAAACAAACTCGATAATTTAAATACAGTTGTTTAACCTAAAAAAAAATCTGTGTTTTTTCTGATGCTGTTTGTTGCAAAGTGGCTGCCAACTACGGTGGCTGATGCTAAATTGCATCTATCTACAGCCAGCGTTTGGTTTTTCTGCTTTGAGCTACTGTAGAAACATGGCGGTGCAACACGGCGATCTCTGTATTCAAGGACTTGCTCCTCATGTAGATATAAACAGTTAATTCTAAGGTCACCAAAACACACTTAATATATTATATTCCATTTCTGCCAATATATCCCTCTAAATCCTACAATGAATCTTTAAATGACAATTCATGAGCCTGCTAATTGAAGCTGATCTGTAAATTCCTGTTGTGAAGTTATTTTATCCACTGGACCTCAGGGGCACCGCGAGGGGGAGTCAGAAATGGAGCTGATTGGATCCACTCTAACAGCCACATATGCTCGGCCAAAAACCAGCCACTTCCTCCCTGCCATCTCCACCATGGCATCCAGCTATCGCAACACTCAGCCCGCCCTGGCCATGAATCCCAGTGCCAACCTGTGGAGGACCAACAGCTATTACAAGAACGGCAGCTCTATCCCAACCCCCTCTTCCATGCAGCGAGAGAATTCAGATCTGGTTCGAGCCAAGACCATGTTCTACCCATCCAACAGGACCGCGCTGTCCACCCGCTACACTCCTGACGACTGGTACAAGTCCAACATAAGCAACTACAGGGAGTCCGAGTCGTCTCGGAAGAGCGCGGAGAGGCTGAGAAAAGACACCATCAGGCTGATGCAGGAGAAGGAGCAGCTGACCAGACGGACCCAGGAGAATACCAGCAAGAATATTGGCGAGCGGCTCAACGATGTCATCTTCTGGAGGTCTGAGCTGAGCCATGAGATTGACAACATGGTGACAGAGATAGCAGCACTCACTGAGGTTAAGAGGAGGCTGGAGAGAGCTTTGGCAGAGACTGAGGGGCCCCTTCAGGTGAGGGTGGAAGGAATAAATGAGTGTGTGTGTGTTACCTTGAACTGTTCCTCTCTGGTAAGTCAGATCTGAATTTGTGAGTTTTGTTATTGGAACATTTTGCAGGAAATATTTACACCTCTCCAAGGACAATTTGTACTACCTTGAAATCTTAACACTAGGGTCAGGCCTTTGTTCAGTGCACTCACATTAACATTCATGCATATCATGTCTCAGGGTGTGTCACAGTATCTGTGGCCAAACAGTTTTGACTAGCGTTCCTTGTTTAGTTGTAGCAACAGTATCGGTGTCTGGTCCTTCACAACACTTTAAAATGCAGCAGTGCTTTAAATTTGCAGGGTCAAACTCTTAATTAGGTCACCTCAGTGTCCTCGCACAGAGAGCCACTGGTCATTTGTCTCACCCAGAATGAGTCAACCTGGCTGGAGATCTCATGACACAGTCACCTTGCTAGGCTAATATCATGTGGCATTCTTAGGGACTTCTCCAGGTAGCTGAAACTGGAGAATGCAGCTGATGCGTTGCACTATACATGCACACAGGGACATATACCGAACTTATATAACATTCCTGCTCACCTATTCAAATGTCACCATGAAGACAATGCTGCATATTAAATGACTGTTAATGATACTCAACCATCTCAGCTTGTTTTAGTCACGATCGCTTTGTCAATAGGTGTCTCAAGAGTGTTTGTACCACAGAGAGAAGCGGATGTCCATCGATCTGGTGCATGACCACGTGGAAAAAGACCTCATAAAGGTAACACCTTCTAAACTGAGAACTCCAATGTGTTATTTCCATGGCCTCGGAAAGTTCAGTCGATATTTGTGAACATGACCCACTCTCTCTCAAAGCCAGAAACCAGAGAAGGAAGTCTCAAACTTGTGACGTCATCGAGTATAAAGTCTGGAGCTGCTCCATCCACAATGAGTGTGTTTACATGGACATGAACAACCTGTTTCTGATGCTTGTCCTGGTTATGATCGTTATGGGTTACGGTGTTTACATGAGCACAGAGAAATCAAGTTATTCATATTCCCTATAAACATGATAAAATGATGACTGCCATCTATTTGCACAAGCACCTGTCAGGGTTACAAAAACAAGACGGCAATGGAAGATGAGAGCGGCAGGAAATATTAAACTATTTCACAACTTAACTGCTATTTCTTTCTCTACTGCGATGCTCTGAGTACATCCACTGTCTCTCTTTATCACACACACTCCATAGCTGCTCACCTATGTTCATACTGAAAGGAGCGACTCTACTCTTAGAGCACTGTCCTCCATTTAAACAAGTGTCAGCTCATCACTGTCACTACCACTACGTAGGACAAGGAAGCAATGGAAAAACATTCGTAACCAAAGGACAAAACTCAGATTCTTCATCACTCCAGAAGTGAGCTGCTGTTGCTAACACCGTTGTTTGTATTTCTGTTACATCACTTAGCTAAAGAATTACCTGCGTAGGTCGCTAGCAGCTCTTAATAACCAGGATACATGCAACAGTATCCTTCTTTCTTTTGGACGATCCACACAGTTTAATACATTCAGCGTCATACTTGTGTTTGACCATGCTGCTATTATTGAATTGAACAAACTGTAGAGAATTTGCACAATTAGCACATACTGCAGAGGTATTATTTATTTATCTATTTATTTTGGTTTTTATACTTGCTTTTACTTAGTTTTTTATCCAGAGGCTGTTTATTTGGGTTATTTATTAGTATTTTCTATGTACTGATGTTTCTCTCCCCCCCTCGTGTCCTGACTGGTGGAGCCTTGGGGTACTTTTATCATGTTTATTTTGTGGTTGTTTTATGTTATATTTGTACTTTAACTGTGTACAAGTGGACGTCATTATTTTATCTTGCTGCAGAACAAATCTACCTTCGGGTATTAATAAAGTAACCTGAACCTGAACCTGAACCTGATGTTGTTGGGCTAGTTTGCTGTCTCTGTCAAGTAGTCGGTTAGTCATTCACGCTACAGGAGAAAACAGCATTTCAAAATAAAAGCTCTGTTGACAAGTTTGCGAGTCACTTATGGTCCGTTCAGAATGGACCCATGACCCACTTTTGGACAGCGACCAACCAGTTGGGAACCACTGGTCTAGAACATCTTTACCAATTCATTGTCTATGGAGCAGCTTTTGACTTTCTACCCTATGGCATCACAAATTTTAGTTTTAGCACTCTAGTTTGGGGATTTGGAAGAGAGTTGTTCATGTTTACATATATTTTTGGACTGTCTTAGACCACAGCACTAATGTATGAATTTTCAAAATGGCCGTAGTTCCCCTTTAAAGCAGGAGTGTAAGCACGTGTGACTTCTGAACCTTGACAAAGGAATAAGCATATTTTTTCTTTACCTGCACTGCAACAAGGAAGTTGAAGTCATCAAGTCATGTCAGGAAAGGATGAGGAGACATCTGGACAGAGCCATCGCTCAGCTGGCGTGAGTCTGAAAAATCAATTTATGAAACATTACTAAATGCAGGGTTCTAATTGACGATCATTTCCCACTGTGAAGTCTGACAGGCGTTTGATCTATCATTTTGTTTCTGCACTGCTCTGTGGGGTTCCTCAGGTCAAACCGAGCGGCCCAGCATGAATTGGAAAGAGACATGAGTGACAAAGTGACGGCTCAGAGGATAGATGACAGGTGTCACCATCTGAGGAACACATCAGACGGCATCGGCTACTACAGAGGGATTGAGAGACTAGACCCCTCGTGAGTGCAGTTTTATGTGATCAAATATTAACTGCTATGTTACATCATGTCAAACAGCTGCTAGCAATTTCTCATGTTTGTTTAAAGCAGCTTGGAATACCGAACAGGGCTGTTCTGTTGAATTGTCAATCACAGGAAAGCCTTTGACAGTCTTTGAAAGTCAAACTGGCTGCTGCCCTGCTTTGTTCTCAAACTGGATTTAAACATAACGAGTCTACACCTATGAGGGTGTAGGAGTGCTTAAGAAAAAGTGTACATGTTAAAAAGCCTTTATCCAAAAAAAAACATGGCTTCTTACATTGAAACACCGACTGGTTTCGACTCTGAGGTCTTCATCAGGGTGCAAAAGGGTGGACAGGAGTCAAGCAAACATTTTATAAACTTGGTAGAGGGTGTCATCCAGTCCTGATTGATAAGGTGCAGGTGTGTGACAGCAATGGATCACAATGAGCGGCCATTTTGACGATGACATGCCTCCACAAGCATTCAGAAAAAACATCCTACACAAGAATGAGAAATTATTAACCCAACCAACACACTGACAGACCGATATTGCCTTCCCTACAGCCATGCTGCCAACATGGCTAGAAAATTTCTGACAATGTTTTGCCCAATTCTTCTCCATATACAACATGTTCAAAGACAGACAGAGTATCGACTTCCAAAAACTTTGTCTCTTCTTCTTTTTCCCTGTCAGACTCTCCCTGCCGGACACGTGGTCTAAGTTCACAGACGACAACATCCTGCACTCCCAGAGCGAACGAGCTGCCTCCCACAAGCTGAGGGACGAGATAGAGATCCTGCTCAACACCACGTCCAGTGAAATGTGGAACCAGTTCAACAACGCCAATGTTGCCTTCACAAACCGCATAGCAGAAACCGCTGATGCTAAGAACAACCTGCAGACACACCTGGCTAAGGTCCTTACCTTTTCTACACGGTCTCATTTCATCAAAGACAATATAGTCTTGCCTGGAAGGGGTTCATGTGTTTGGCTGTGTGTGTGCATATGTATCTCAGTGTCCACGGCTAATCTTGCAAACTACTGGACCAATCAGCCTAATATTTTGTGTGCACATTTATGACTGTATGCTCAAGAATCTCGTGGTTGCAGTGATTTACATTTGCTGAAAAACCTGTTTATCGATTGTTTCATATCATCATTGACCACTGACTCCTCACTCTTCTTAACTGGTCGGTCAGGACCGCAAATGATCAACAAAATTACGTAGATGAAGCACAGAGTGAAAGGCATTCCTCGCAATCAGCTTAGCTAAAAAATAACAAGCCTTACCTAGCCTGTTACAGGCCACATTTTGGCCTTTCGTCATAGCTTAAAAAAGTGATCTCAGTAGAAAGGTTTGGTCTCATTTTATACCAGAGAATCTAGAGTTTAATTCCTTCCATGGTAAATTATGATCCACTAAAGTTAGGCATGTTACAAGATGAATTTGTCCCCGTTTTTGTTACCTTTGCTGCCATCTTGACTGTAATAAGGGGGCCAGGATGGATTCATTCATTCATTTTCTGTAACAGCTTATCCTGTTAGGGGTCGCGGGGGGGCTGGAGCCTATCCCAGCTGACACTGGGCAAGAGGCAGGGCACACCCTGGACAGGTCACCAGACTATCACAGGGCTGACACATAGAGACAGACAACCATTCACACTCACATTCACACCTACGGACAATTTAGAGTCACCAATTAACCTGCATGTCTTTGGATTGTGGGAGGAAGCTGGAGCACATGCAAAATCCGCACAAAAAGGCTCTCCCACCCTGGTTCGAATGATAAACCCTCTTGCTGTGGGCCAGGATGGATTGAAAAATAAATTTATGAACCATTACTAAAAGCAGGTAATAAGGGAGTCAAGATGGACAAAGCAACCGGGCACAGTTGTGTCGGGTATATTGTCTAGAGTGGCTGCGATCAGCTCCGCCGCACTCTGACTGCAACGCAGCAATCTACTGGAGATCTGCAGTGTTCTAGTTATGTATGTGAGTTAGGCTTTCACCCGATGTTTCACAGTTTAAAGATTAAAAGTAAAACAGCCTGGATTATGAAAAAGTGGTTTCAAAGAGTCAATCACATCACATGGCTCTACATAAAGAAAAAAATCCATTCACCATCCTCCATTAGTGGGTAACTGAATTTGCCCCTTATTAGGAAGAGATCATGTGTTGTCTCCAAACAGTACCTGTGCTATATTCGGCACCATTAGCAAAAAAAAAATTGTTCCCAGAATGTGGAATGTAAGATAAGATAACTCTTTATTGTCTGTGACACGGCTCGTAGTGGATTATGTGCATGTTTACTGTAAAACATTCCTGAGAGGAATGCTAATAAATGCCCCTTTCATTGCTTGAGCCATATTCTACACTGGATTCCATTGTCCCGGGGTTAATTGCTGGGGGTTACACTTTGAATCTACATCAGCTGTTGGATGGGTTTGAACACTGACAGCAGCTGTGATGTGAAGCACACAGTCCTTAATAAACCTCAGTCACTGTCGGCTGAGAGGAGTAGTGATTGGCTGGAATTAAATTACATCAAATGGGTTTGGACAGAGCAGGCCACTGTGCAGCACCGAGCTCAGCTGATTCAAAGCTTGCTCTGTTTACTTGTTCTCTGCCTCCATCACTGAGATTCTCATCTTTTTTCCCACTCTTGTCAATAGTTCCTCTTTCACCCTAATTAACACCCTCTACACCAGCTGATCCGCTATTTTCATGAATGAGACGCTCAGCTGTTGCTACCATGTACAAATTGTTTTTCGTGTCTCGTCTCATCACACAGACTCTGCAGGAGATCTTCCAGACGGAGATGCTGATTGAATCTCTGAAGAAAGCCCTCAGAGACAAGGAGTGCCCGCTGAAAGTGGCCCAAACCAGGCTGGAGGAGAGGACCCGCAGGCCCAACATAGAGCTCTGCAGGGACAACCCTCACCACAGGTACTATATGTCTGACATGGCATGTCAATCCGTCACTGCAATCTCAACAATTACCGCAAAACTACAACAATATTGTATCAAGATATTATTTCACATTCTAAAGTGTTACTCAGTTATATATTTCCTGGGCTGAAAAGGTTGCCATCACTTTTCCTCTTCCTCTCTCCTTGTCTAGACTTGTGAGTGAGGTGAGAGAGATCGAGGACACTATTCAGAAGCTCCGGGAGAGGCTAATGGAGGCTGAGAACACCCTGCAGACTCTCGTCAAGACCAAAGTGACCCTGGAGCATGACCTGTCCGTCAAGGCCAACTCACTCTTCCTGGATCAGGAGAAGTGCATGAGCATGCGCAAGAGCTTTCCCAGCATGCCCCGTCTGGTGGGCTACACCTAAATCAAGTCTTGGGAAAGGGACGAATATGATTACTTATGACTGTTTTAATGGTTTTAGAGTGGTTTGAGGGTGGTGTGGCTGATCTGAACATAAACAAAATGACTTAACTTGACAGGCACTGATGTCAAAATATGATAATAAAAATGGATTATCTTAAGTTTGAGTTATGTATTTATAAGTTGTATGAAATCTTGTGATTGCCATGGCAACCAATCAGGCACCGCTAAATGTCTCTGAATGCTTTCATTTTGCCTCTTACTACAGATATGTTACATGGTACATTTACTGCACATACTACTGACTGTTACCCTTGAAAAATGCTGGAAACTCATGAGTTTACACTTAGCAAGTTAGATTATTAATCGTTAATCATCTAAACTAATAACTACATACCACCCGGACACCTACTGTAAATCTCTTAAAGGGACAGTTCACCCCAGAATCAAATGAATGGACCTTACCTGTAGAGCTATTTGTCAATCTAGATTGTTTTGGTGTGAGTTGCCGAGTGTAGGAGATATTGATCGGAGAGCTGTCCGCATTCTTTTGATTATAATGGAACTAGATGGCACTCGGCTTGTGGTACCAAAAGAATTCCTTTGAAAAACTCAACAGCAATGTCTCTTTCCAGGAATGATGACCCAGTTACTCAGGATAATTCAAAGATCTTGTTGTGAGCAGTTTCATGTAGGAACTATTTTCTTTCTACCAAACTACACCCACCAATGGTATCACTGTGTAAAAGGAAGCATGCGCCTACTGCTAGCTCACCTAGCATCACTGAGCTAGCTAACTTTACAGCTCAGCCGAGGAGGTCACCATTAGTGTTTACATCTTGCGCTGTCACAAACACATGAATAGACACACACTTCCTTCTGCGCGGTGACACAGTTGGTTGGTGTAGGTCAGTATTAAGTAGTGATGGCAGTTTTGGCAGTTTGTTTTAGACAGCCTGACAACCATTAACAGGTAGCTAACCTGTTAATAAAAAAAAATAAAGCAGAACAATACAAGAGGCCTTTCCTTTTAGTCTGGCTCTCCATTAACTCAGGGAGCTTTAGCGCCTCATTTTAAAGCACTATCCATTTACAGGTGGATAAATTTTAATGTTTTTTGATGTACATGTCTTGGTTTTTATTTTTCTACTGGCTTCACTGACAGACAGCTAGCCAGCCATGTTAATATGTGGAAACATAGTGCCCACTGCCCACCCTCCGGTCTCCACTGGTTGGCTAGCTATGGCTGCTCTGCACTGCACAGTGGGAGCTAGCTAGTGGCTAGTCATGTTTCCGCAGCAGCGCTGTCTCAGTGGCAGATTTGCAAATCATAGGATAGCGAAGGAATGGACCGCCCTACTCTCCCTATGACTGACTCATACTCATTGCCTTCATTGGTAAGATTGGTTGGGTTAAGGCAAGGGATTTGGGTTTGATTAGAGGTAGTGTAAGAACGTAAGGGTAAAGCTAGAGTGATAAATGGCATTACAGAAAAGGTAAGGTCTTTGATTTTGCGAACTGTCCCTTTAATGTTGTACAAGAACAGGTACCTCAACAGTCAAAGGTGAGCATTGCCATAACAACAACCAAACAACCACTAAAAATGTCAGCTTTTACAGAAATTACATATAACACAAAATTTCAGTCCATTTCTGAACTTAAAGCTTTATAATGTAACTCCTGCTTTAAGCACCTTGAATCATATGGTGAGGTGTGACTACTCATCAAAAACACAGGTCTGTGTTTACCCTACGCTGGCGACAGGCCACGGCCCAGTGGAGCACAAACAGCAGTCCTGGTAGCACATGTGACTGTAATCTACAAACAAACAGCCTAGATTAGCTTGCTCAACACCGGTTGTCTCGAGACCAAGACAAACACACACCTCTTTGACGGCTCACTGAAACCTGTCAACGTCAACTGACCTGAATGTCACCTTCAGGGAGCGGTGACACAGGAGAGACTGTGATTTGAATCCAAACAAGCCAGATTAGTTTAGTGCACACAGAAATATGGATTGTGACAGAATTTTGCGTTTTTACCATCTTTCTTTAACGACCCATTACTCATCACCTCACCCATAGGAGGAGCTGTGCAAACAACTTCCAAGTTATGTATGAAACCACACACCCATCTTACAGGACTTGAGCTCCATACCACTCACTTCTCATTGGCTTCTTTCCTTCACCTTTCGCCTCCACCCCTTCGTTCCCTGATGTGTTTATGCTCCAGTACAGGGAGTTTAATTTAAATTTGTTTATTCAATCAACAGCTTTCAGAGCCTGAACTGACTCTGAACAAACATCAACACTGCAACACTTCTTGACCCAACCCTTCCACTACTGCTGCACTTCCGGTGTAACCTTTGGCTTCACTCAGGAATGTGCTCAAATCTCAATTACTGTTTGAGTTTACCGTTGTCTGCACAGTGGTGACCACGTCTCCAATCGTTAAATTGATCACCACTATCAGATCGAAGGAGAGATCACATCACAAAGCACCAGAGGGAAGAGACACAAAATATGTCTCGGTTTGAGTGTCTGCAAACAAAGTGAACGAAGGTTGGAGGCAGACGCCGACTGGACCGGCATAGTAATCAGAGATAAGAGATGCAACCTGGCATCTGAGCTTTATCTCATGAAATCTGGTAAATCCTTTCAGTGGCTTCAAGTAAAAGCATGACAACATCTCCCGTGTAAACAGAGCAGTTTCATAATACAGATTCCTAACAGGAGGGAGGGAGTGACCATAAAGATAAACCACTCACTGCGTGTGTGTAACTTGCACTTTGATATAGGTGTAATGTTTTACAGCTGTATTGTAAGTCAAGGTCTCAGTGAGCGCTCTCTGCTGTGCAAACAGCATTGTGTTTGACTTAAACCTGCAGCAGTAAGTCGATGGCAGGAGGTCTCTGCCATGGTTTCCTACATGCAGTGTGTGTATTTGTGGTCCCACTCCTGAGTCCAGGCACATTCCTGAGCCCTAGTACCGCAAAGAAAGGCCCCCTGTTGTCTAGCTGACATCAAAAGCCTCCCTGCTCTCATCACCTTGTGATTAAACACACTGACAGATAGCACAGAGTTGAGGGTTTTCTACCCCTTTCTACCTTCCAACTCCGGATGAGGAATACACACCCATGAAAAGTCAGTTCACTTAAGTAGAACGAACTCCCCTGTTTCTATGTCTCTTTGAGGTTATGGGTCTCTGTTTGGATGGGACACAAATAGGCCTTCCCATTTGACCTCCTCTGCCACCCCCGCATATGGGGAATGTACTCTGGAATTCTCCCCGCAGTCCAAACATATTGGCGGTTTATTCTTAACACCCGTTCTTGTTATAGATGCCCTGTGCCCCGTGTTATTTTATGTTTCTTACATACCACCATGCCATACTAAAGAGCTGATCGTGGATCACTTGAGACTGGTGTCAGTCACCGATGGTTTCTTACTCTGTGCTGTAATTACAGACTCTGACTGAGTGTGCATCATTGAAGGAGAAAAGTTGTAGACGTCATGGAGACTATTTGCTTCACTGGAGGTGTGCCAGTTTAACTATATATTACCACCGATTACCCCATTACAACCATTTGATTCTTACTGTTAGTGTTTTGTTAATGGACAAACTAAAGCTAATCTGTTGGTTACTTGATTATAATATTGTTGATAAGTAATATTTTCACCACAAGGGGACAGACTTCCAAAACACAGACTGACCTGACATCTTAAAGGCATACCTCGCCCTCCAGATGACCATCTGTAAAACAGTAACTCACAACTTCTTGCGTTGAACTCTTGAAGGAAACTGTTTTTTCCTCACATGCGTCTTGTGAATGAAGAATCCACACTATGTGAAAATTCTTGATGGATTTAAGTCATAGGGGTCCACGGTAAACAGCAAAACTATATCACAACATCTGTTTACAAACTAGTCAGGTTTCCATCCGAATGTCAGTCATCGTTTATCCGCAAAACCTGTTTCCATAGCAAAAAGTCGTACTTTCCTTTTATCGATACGCAGACAAATCCACCCCCTCCTGGCGTAAAAACTTTTTTTTTTCCATTAATGTTTATTTTCGCTATTTTTGAAAATTTGAATAAGAAAAGGTGGATGGAAACCCTATTACTCTCGTGCAACTTACACATTGCAGTTTTACCCCAGTAGAACACGGGACCTGCTGGTCTACCACTGCCTCTATGAGTTAGTTTGTTTGTGTTATTGTATTATTACTGTGCTACTTTGCTAAGTCTGAACTAATCCTTTAAAACACAAAAGTCACACAATCACACAAAGCAACTGATTGAGGCAGCGGTAGATCAGCAGCTCCTGTGTTCAGTTCAAATGACTGTTTTTGTCAATGGAGTCTGGCTTTGAAGAGAGCAAAGATAAGTTTTACTTTCAGTTCAGTTCCCATTAGAAAGGACGTCTGTTTGGGAAGTACTGAACATACAAATGGATAAATGAGACTTGGATTATACTGCACGAGTTGTGTAAGAGTTTGTAAATGGATGTTTTGATATAGTTCTGCTGGTGTTAAACACAGACCCCTGTGACTTTCATTTGACAAGAATTTGTTCCATTTCTTGATTCTTTGTTCACCAGATGCGCATGAGAAAAACATTTATTTATTTATTTATTTATTTTTAAACCACATATTTACAGTAAAACAGGGTTAGTAACTGATGGACAAATTATAATTTGGGGGGGGTGAAGTGTTCCTTTAATCAACGTTGATTAAACTCGTGATGACTCGTGATGTGATAAGGTTTTATTCTGATGATTAATCTACGATAATTATCATCTAACCAGCGCCTTCTAGCCTCTTGGGTTTTTTTCCATTGCAGATGTGAAGGGACATTTAATCCAACAATATTATTGAAATTCACTACACTCAACAACCCTGTTTCCAGCAGCACCAGTGAGTCTGATAAACCCAATGTACGTTACATGCTCCGTGCATCAGATGTTGGTGGAGACCAAAACAGAGCTAAAAGACAGGTGAATCTTAGACTTACAGCCACCAGCTGGCCAGCTGTTAATGCTGCTCTATTTATACTGGATGTGTGTAGGCTGTTTCTCCAGCACAGTAGCCATAACAGCTTAAAAACGGGATAATATGTCAGGACTGTTTGTCTGTTTTGAAGGTCTGCCCCCTAGTTGTGAAAGTCAAAGTAAAAATGACATTTTAGGAAATCTACTCAAGTACAAGTAAGCATTGACTCATGGACAAGTGTAAGTATTCAATCTGTCTTTTAAACTCTGTGCTGACTAAATGGAGACGAATTATATTTTCTGGTGGACCCTCATAGCATTGCGACGGCAAAGAGGCTACACTTAGCAGGGCTAGCAAAGTGTAATTCCATCACTCCGTCTGAGCTGATTTGAGCTTGAGCCGATAAACACCTGTGACCACAGCAGAGTCACGTGACGCAAGAGTGAATAGCGACTGTGACCTTTCCTTTTGAATAAAACTGCCAGATGTTAGTGGGTGTTAGTAGACTAGATTTGAACAGTCACATTTGAACCCGCGCTGCTTAAATGGAGATGGATGGTATTTTCTGGTGAACCTTTATTGCATCGTGCTGGCAAAGAGGCTCAAGTGAGCGTGGCCACCAAAGTGTTGAATTCCAACACTAGATCAGAGCTGATTGGAGCTGGAGCCAGGTAAGCCTGGCTCCAGCTCCAATCAGCTCCAATCAGCTCTGAAATAGCCAGTTTGGAACCTTCGCCTTTACACGCCTCTACTGAAACCTCTCTAAATTTGCTCCCCTTCACTTTATCAACATCTGTCTCTGCACAGGTCATGGTTAGATGTTAAGATATGGTTTGCCAGAGGTTTTGAGCTCCAACTACATAATTCCAAATGTATTATTCACTCTGAAAGTGTAAAGTTTTGTTAGTTTTGTTAGCTAACTAGCATTAGCGAGCCAACTTTATTTTTACCTACAGTATCAACAACTTGTAGAGGACAGAAAATGAGTTTAAATCTTAGAGATCTCAGTGTCTTTCAGGAGGCACAGAGCTTACGTAACTGTTGTCTTTGTTAGATTTTGGCATAAAAAGTGTGGCCAGATGTAGCCAGGAACTGTTGCTGGAAGCTGACTCTTGTTCTGGGTTTTGCTCCGTCATCATCACATTACGGTCAAGAGACGGTGCTGCTTCTTTTTCTTCCAGGCAGCTGGAAACTTGGCATCTGCAGTGGAGGTGCTCCTTGTGCACTCTCCATCTCTACACTCAGTCCTTGCTTTTAGAGCTAACGAAGGTAAAAATGGCAAATGTAGTACAAAGTGGATTACTGGCTCAAAATTATACCCTGGTTCCTTTAAAAAAGTTTTTTTTTTACTTGTGTGTGTCACTACAGACCTGAGAAACCAACAGATTAGCTTTAGTCTGTCCATTAAGAAACACTAAAAGTAAAAATCAAATGGCTATAATGAGGAAATCACTGGTAATATATTGTTAAACTGGCAAACCTCCAGTCAAACAAAAAGTCTGCAATTACAAGTTGAGCTGTCTCCGTCCAAATCAGTCGAAATCAACTTAAAAAAGCTTTTTCCCTGAGTTTTACTATGTAATGCTTTGCTTTTTTGGGGTACTATTTGAAGCAAGGACTCTGCACAGGTGATTTATGCAGCACATCCTTTGTGCCAATTCGATTTAGGCCCTTTGTCTAATACCCTGATGCAGTAACCATAGCAACCAAGTATAATTAAATCCTCCTCAAAGCAGCCAGCTCTTACTTTGTGAATCCCCTAAACCAGCTTCAACTTCAGTGTTACAGAAGGAAAATACAACATAAACTTTCCACATGCAAACAAATCTAATACTCCATGTAACACTGCACGATCAGCATTACATAATACGTTAATAATATCAGATTACAATGTTATGTAAAAGGAATGGGAATGAAACTGTCATGAAAATATGTGTCTGGTTCATAATTGATGGTAGAAAAATACCTTAGTGAAATGTCGTCAGGGGACAATGGGATCGTGGCTTTTACAGGAATATCAAGTTTAAATCCCTCTTGCTTTGTGAAACATTTATCGCTTCATCTCCAGTCATCTCAAACTGCCGGACAGCTCAGTTTGGACTGAACACTAAACATTCATGGGAACCAGCTCTTCCTGCTGCTTCTGGACCTGTGCCAAAACTCTGAGTTTTCTCAAGAGGCAGTTTGGCCGCTCCGTCGTTTGGGCCGTGAAGTTTGTCTATTACTGTAAACTGGGATGAAACAAGAAAAGAAACTACGCAGGAATCCGTTGAGTTATCGGCCAAGCGGCTGTTACGAGCAACAGAGAGGAAGCTGGAGACAGACTGATAAGTCACATCATATTCTGTGTGGTTTTCCATCCCAACTGCCAGCCTCACGAACAGCGGCTCTGCGGTCGTGTGTGAACGTCTGCTGATAACCTGCTCACGTGAGAAATCTTTGCCTCCCTAAACTTTTAACCAATCACCATTATATTCCTCCAGCACAGTTCACAGCTGGAGATAAGCCAGAGAAGCCTCACTGCTCACCAAAGTTCAGAGGTCAGCCACGGAGATGAAGGGAAGACAGAGGTCTTATGGGTCGTCCTGTGTGATTGAGTGGATAATGGAACAATCCATAACATTGATCTGTGAGACTAATTCCTCACATTCCCCACAGAAAGAGAAGAGGGTGGAGAACAGAGCGACACAGAAGCCAGGATACAGTACTGCACCCTTTCCTGCTGAATCATAGTGGGGTGAGGATGACGGGGAGTTACGCACCGACCACATTTATTAGATTTTTTTTATTTCGTTAAAAGGAGCCATGGGAACAGGCACAGCCCAATAAAAAAAAACAGAAGTGGTCAGTTTTTTCATCAAACATTTTTTTCACATTTTCATGGCTGGTGACCTTCCTGTCATGCTTCTACTCCAGCCACATCTTTCACCATTTACACACTGACTGTCATGAGATAATGTGTGAATCATGACCATGTGATTTCAGTAATCAGTCAGGATGACACGCGGCTTTTAGACCTGTCAAGATGACGTTTTAGTGCCAGACTTTGCTGACGAGGTTCAATTCAAAATCAGAATTAAAATGAGGAAATCATGACCATTTCCACAAACAGTGACATTTTAAGCTAAGAGTTTGAATTAAAGGGTTATTCTGTCCATTTATTATGGCTTTATCTGAATGGGAGCATGTATGAAGGTCTGACTAATTGATGATTCCACAATAAAGCCAACAACAACAGTTTTTTTGATCGTATCAATTCCTACAGTGACATGTCAGTGACATAAAATGAGTTTTACAGATACCTGAGAGACACAGATGGTACACAGATCTATTAGCCTTTTTCCACCCAAATTAGTGTGTGTATGCAGGTTTTTTAAACACTGGAAAACCTGCTGAACAGGGGCAATAAACTCTTTCCCCATTGCCAGTAACTCAGTCTTGCACACAGCCTTTAAAAAAAAAAAAATTCTGGTGTGTCACCGTTGACGTCACAGACTGGCTGGAAAACAGATTAGTAAAGAGGAAGCACAATGGAGGCCAGTGAAAATGTTAGTGGTTACGTCCTTTTTAAATCTATGATGTATTTATGTTGAACGGTGACGCCATGGAGGCAAAACAAATTTCAGTGCAAGCTGACAATAAAGTTGTATCGTATCGTATCGTATCGTATTCAATCTCTCTTTCAAACTCGGTGCTGACTAAATTTTGAACAGTGTCCAAGCGCTGCTTGTACAGACATGAATGGTATTTTTGTGGTGGCTCCTCACTGCATCGCACCGCCAAAGGGGCTAAAATTAGCATGTCCATCAAAATGTTGTATTTCTATCACTCGATTAAAGTTGATTGGAGCTGGAGCTGATAAATACCTGCGACTACAGCAGAGTTTCGTGACCCGCGAGTGAATGCCGATTATAATCTTTCCCATTAAATAAAAAAGTCAGTCATTAGTGGGTGTTATGTGGGATATATACTTCTGCGTCAAATCGACGCCATACCTACAGCGTAGGTTTTGCTTCTACACAGAGCCTACGCCGTACCCTACACCATAGCCTGACGTACACCTCCCCCGAAATGTAACTACATGTCACAGTGACGCAGACCTCCTGTCTGTTTCTGTAAGCTGAAACCATTTCCCTCAGTGGAAACAAAGCTTTTATTTACTTTAATTTCACAGGTAAGAAACAATAAATTGTGAAGACAATTAAGCCTCCACAAAATTAGCATTTTAAGTCTTGTGTGTGATTTATCCTGGCTTCATATGAGCAGAGGAAATCTCTGCTTGTCGCTAGGCTAATTTATACAATGTAAAATGCCATAGGCTTGTGCTAAAAACATTAGCATGTTGTATTTGTGGGGAAAATGTGTCCAGATAAAGACAAGTGTTTGTCTGTGAATGCTGCGAGTTATAGTGAAGCTGATTTGTGTACTTGTGTTTGAAACTGTCTCTATTGAGCCATGTTTAATGTGTGTTTAATGTGTGTTTTGGTTGTGTTATTGAATCAACTAAACTTAACAGAACAGAAACCCCGTCGCTGACTAATGATTTGGAGGTGTAACTGCAGAGTGACACAGACACACCACCTCACAAGTATAAATGCTCACAACCGTGTAGACCATTAGTATAAATCCCACTTTAGTCCAGTGGGAAAGGGGCTTAAAATGGCCATTTTGGAAATTCTGCCTTTACATGTCTCTACTTAAACCTATCTAAATTTGCTCTGCTTCACTTCATTAGCTTCTGTCTCTGCACAGGTCATGTTTAGATGTTGGGATATGGTTTGCTGGAGGTTTTGAGCTCCAACTTATTATTCCAAAGGGATATTTACTCTAAAAGTGTAAAGTTTTGTTAGGCAGAGATAAAAATCTTTGTCTTATTTCTTCATTTACTCTGGCCCAGTATGATCTATACTGATGTCACACCTCTGTAACGATGCCAAGATTATTCAAATAGACCTCATAGTTGCAGAGAAATACTCAGTTGATTTGGGGCATTTAACTGTCAAGCAGAGGCCTAACCCAGATGGATTAAGAGGTTAAGTAATATATTACCATAGATTTAATAACACAACAATGACACAGCAGCTTTGGTTTGATTTTACAGTGAAAGCCTTCACTTTTCCACTGGCTACATTTCATTATTATCCTGTTAACTCCATCTGTGCTCACATCACAGGCAGTCTGTTGTGTATTCAGTGTATTTTAAGGGACAGGGCTCGGTTTACGCCTTTGTTGTCGCCCCTCTGTGTGTTGTCTGATTAAAGTGTGATGACAAGACAAGGGCTGTGAGTAGCTCAAAACTTATCGACACACAAACAGACTGTATTTACCTTTCATCTCTCTTTAAGCCTGTCTGTATCCCCAATTTGCCTGCCAGCCTTTGTGTTCTCATGCCCACTATGCATCCTTAATATTGCAGGTATTATAATTGTAGTGACTGGCATGTATTTTCTGTCTCACACTTAAAAGGACAGTTCACGCTAAAATAAAAAATACAGATTTTTCCTCTTACTTGTAGTGCTGTTTATCAGTTTAGATTGTTTTGGTGTGAGGTGCAGAGTGTTGGAGATATCAGCCGCAGAGATGTCTGCCTTCTCTCCAGTATAATGGAACTAGATGGCACTCAGCTTGTGGTGCTCAAAGCGCCACAAAAATACATTTGAAAAACTCAACATCAATGTCTCTTTCCAGAAATCATGACCTGGTTACTCAAGATAATCCACAGACCTTGTTGTGAGCAGTTTCATGTAGGAACTATTTTCTTTTACCAAACATTGTATTTGTAATATTAATAATCTTTATGATAAAAAAACATCAATATTTGGCACCGTGTGATGATACGATATTGCCACACAATATTTTGTTTTCTACCGAAACATCGTTGCATTTCCTGACCGGATAGAGTCACCAAAACTGGATATTTTGGAGTCTGAGGAAAACTATACTTGCACCGGGGGACCAGCGCAACCATGCTACGCCACTGCATAGTGGACACATAAAAGGCGACAAAGTCAGAGTAAGGTGAGCAGGAGGGGTGGCAGATGGGTCAAACAAACATGAACTTTTAACTAGAAGACCGCTGTTTGTGTCCCATGTGACAGTACAGTCAACATAGTCACGTGACTTTACGTAACTAAGAAAAGTACTTTACGTAGGTATACAAAGTATGTAAGTTTAAGTTACTCTAAACCCGTAAGAAATTTTTGAACGCCCAGTTCAGACCGAAGATTCGCAATGAGACAAGTTGAAACATGTGATTACTTGCATTGCGCTGTTCTGCAACGTTCTAAAAACCTGCCAGTTTACGCCAATGCAACTAGATGAGATGGTGTATCATGTCTATGCAACAAGTGGTAGTGAGATACTGGCTACAGCTGCATTTGTAGTAGTGATGAAACGGTAAACGGTAAATACAACACAATAATATAACTAACCAGCGCCAATTATTCAGTGAATGAGAATGTGTGTGTGGGCGGGGCATAAGGACAAACAGCGAGCAGCAGCAGCGACCCACAGTCCGACACCGGAACACCATCAGGACGGAAACAGAGGGCTCAGCGGGGACAAATCACCTGCTGCAGCAGCCGAATATGCCGTCTGCGGTCATTTTGACTTGACCAGTGGACTTCACTACAAGCCGAGTGGCTGTCAAAACAAGTGATGTGCTTTACGTTCTAACACCAGCTCAGCTGCAGGTAACATCATCAGCCGGCGTGAGTTGAGCTCAGACGGCCAGTTCACACCGCTGTAACTTTTCTCTGCAACGTTCTAAAAAGGTTTAGTCCTGTTGCAAATCTTTGGTCTGAACTGGGCTGAACTGAAACCCTGATCTTATCCTGAACTTAGCCAAGTGTTTTTTTGTTCTCTAAACCTAACCAAACTGTGACCATGTGTACGAGACACTGTAGTGGCATGTTTTTGTAATGCTAGCAAGTTAATTTAACATTTCGTAGCCGCCACCACATGATGAGCTGTTAAGAGGTTGTGTCCATTTCATGTATTTCTGTGAGACTGTGTTGGATAGTCTTGAATAAGTGGGTCATGATTTCTGGAAAGAGACATTTCTGTTGAGTTTTTCAAATGTATATTTTGGCACTTGGAGCACCACAAGCTGAGTGCCATCTAGTTCCATTATACTGGAGAGAAGGCAGGCATCTCTACAGCTGATATCTCCAACACTCTGCACCTCACACCAAAACAATCTAGGCTGATAAACAGCACTACAGGTGAGAGGGCAAATATGTATTTTTGATTTTGGGGTGAACTGCCCCTTTAAGAATCCTCATAAATGTGCATACAAGTACTGTATGTGTCAGTTTGTATAACAGTTTAGTAGCCAGGGGCCAGAGGAGTCTGACGCGAGCCGACACAGAGGGGCAGTCCGACTCAGACGCGGCAGCAGTAGGAGGAGAGCTATTAAACTACTGCGACCCAGTGGACCAACAGACAGCAGCACTTCACATGCTGATGACAGGACACACGGACTGACCCACCTTTGACCGACAGCTGTCAGAGCCTGACACACACAAGGCAGAAAGGCCCCCGGTCAAACAGTGACGCATCAGACAGGCCTTCCCTCTGATCTGCAAGAAGCCCTAAGCTGGATCCACTCACTCAAAGTCAAGCTGAACAATATCTGTCGTGAGTATGAGCCATTTATTCATCACAGCTAATGGACTGTGGTTTGAGCCAAGATGAGTGAAATTGCACATAATGCAATCAAGTGAAAGAAAGCCTGTCAAATTGTTTTAAAATCAACAAGAGCGGAGTCTAATTGCATCAAGGGCGAGGGCCCATCTTTGGTGATTGTCTTTTTGCTACATTATCTCGACTGCTTCTTCATTATACAGATCTCGTAGGAATTCATGCGGCAGAAACAAAAACATCACTTGTGATTGCCGCATCTGTTTTAACACTCTGCTCTGTGCTGGTATGTGGATGGAGTTACTGTAACTCAATCGCTTTTACTCTCCAGATTCACGCCCCCCCCAGCCTGGCCGAGGTCCTATCTATGGTTTTGGTATGCGCTCTCACTGTGTGCCGCGCTAACGTGAAGATAAGTCGTACCATTTTAACGACGGAGGTGAAATGCTAGACGCCGTTCCAGATGTAACATTATTCAGTATCTCAGCCTGAATGTTTGTTATGCGGAGAGTTTGGCTCCGACTCCGGCTTCACAAACGCAGTAAACTTAACACTCCCATGTCCACTCAGCCCACTGATTGTCAGGCTTTTACAAACATTGACATATAAGGGATGGGGATGGGGAGCGCCTCAACAGCTACTCCACACTTTTAACAAGAGTCCTCCTCTAGAAGAAACCTTTACTGTCGACCGCTCATATGACCACAGATAAGTTACGGTAAACACAAGTTACGTAAACACATACATCAGCTACAAACAGAACAATCACACCAGACAAAGAGGCACTTCTATGCAGCTCAGCCTCACACACTCTGATTACAGATACAAAGCTCTCACTCAGCAGCACTTCATGGCCGTGATCTGGTCTTGTAACTGTCCCTTTCATGTGTGTGTGTGGATGTGAGCGCGGCAGAGAGGCCTGTGTTTTCACGGGAGTGTGAGAAACACATGCAGAGGGCGGCCAGGAAGTGTGAGCTAAGTGGTGGAGAATAGAGAGTGGATGTTGACAGGGGTTATCTGAGGTCAGCGGCTCCTATAAGCTCCTCTACCGGCCGGCTAATGCAAGGAAAGCGTTCGTGACGTGCTGCCTGTCAAGGAGGCCCAGTGTTTCTGCGCACGGAGCGAAATTTTGACGTTTTGCAGAAGTGAAGGAGGACACGTTTGATGACTTGTGAACATTATATATCCAGTGTTATCAGGAACCAATAAAATCTGCTTCAGCTGTTTTATAACTGACAGCTGGTTAATCTTGTATCTCCTAATAACTCGCTGCAGAAGACCCAAAGGGAGGAGGAGATAAAGTAGTCGATTCATACTTACAAATATTTACACTTCTGACCGCTCCCTGTCTCCCTCAATACATTCCCAAGAACTCCATTGATTGCAACACTTGTATTTACAGGAGTTACCTCTTCTACATACAGTACACGTTTACAGCAGGGGGCTGCAGGCTCTGTTCGGGGTGGAACGCCATCTCACTCCCACTGGAAATGAGTCATGTCAAACAGAGGAGAGCCCCAGATGCTATCTCTGTGCGGTGGTGCGCCGGGCATACCCATCCACACTTTCACACATACTGTGAGTCACGAGGCCGACTACATGACTAGCACAGGGAAATGACCCACACTACACCACACTGCAACTATGTTTGTGTTTGTCATCACCACGGCAACCAAACGCTGAGTTTACAGGGAAATTTAACATTTTGGGAGAAGTCCAAAATACCTTTCCTGGTACACTCAACTTTATTTATAAAGCTCCTTCCGTGTAAACACACAGCCCAAAGTGGTTCACACAGCAAACTGAAACAACACAGGCAAAAATAAACATAAACAGCCGTAAAGACGAGAAAATTACAACATTAAAACAATAAAATTTTAAAAATCAACTAAAAACCAAAAATTAAAAGTTAAAATTAGGGCTGTAAAATTACCCCAGAGTAAAAGACAAATTAATTTTAATTTCCTTTAAAAACGCAGAGGCATCTTGCCACTCTAATACCCGAGGTCCACAGTTTATGGGCATAAAAACAGACGGCACTCTCACCGTAACTTCTATGAGACACATGTAAAGCGGGGGCTGGAACATAAAATGAAAAACTCAAATAAACTACAGACATAAAGGCAATAAATTCATAAACAGACCTGCTCAAGATATCGTACTTAGCTAAAAAAGCTAATTATCATTCGTGCCGAAAACTGAGAATTTGGATTTTCGATTGAAGTGTTCTCTGGGCTCGTCTAAGCACGAATAGACTCAAAAAATAAGCTACTGGTTCAGCTTAAAATTTTTTTTTTTTAAAAATTACGATAACGATTTGCATGAATCTTTTTAAGTAGTTACAACTCTGGCATTATTGGGTAAATCCCATGAGTTTTTTTGATTTAGTGAAACCAACCTGATTTGCTTTGACCTTGCGAGACTTCATTAAGTTGAACCAACTTAATATTTATCGAAAACTTGATATTCTTATTTATTTTAATTCCAAACGTCAAAAATGTTTTTGATTTTCACCAGCATCTTAAAATAAGTTGTCAACTGACTTAAACATGTTCATGAAACAAACGTAATTTTTTAATGCTTAAAAACGTCATTATCCTAAGTGTTACCCATGAACCATTTTTTAGAGTGTATGAAGAAAAAAAAAATCAAAATTGGGTCATTATTATGCTCAATTCAGTCTTCAGGCACATAGGACCTCTGTTTATTTTCTGTACATTCCAAAAAAAATCCATTATATCTATAAAAGTTATATTTATTAAAAAAACAAAAAACAAAATGTGCCTAAGAGTAAATATAGTATGGTAAGAAAATGGTTGTATGGTTGGTTTAAATAACAAAAGTATTTTGTATCTGTGAACTCATGGCAAGTTAAATATTAAAGATATGTACACACATGCAGTGCAAAGAAAAAATCACATGGATGACATTTAATAAACACAATGTGCTTTTTTCCTCAAAAAAATCCTGATTGTGACAATTGACAAAAGGTTTGGTTTTTCATGTGATTTCAAAGCTGTTCTGTTAAAAACATGCCCAAAGTATGTCTGTGCCGGGTTTCAAAACTTGAGACCACTCAAAACAAATGTTGTGATCATAATAAATATAGTCTTTGGGCACAAATGGGATAACCCTTTGAAACTTGAGGAAATTATCTTGATTACTTAAAAAAAAAAAACATGGAAAGAAGGCAATGAGCAACATAGAAGAAGAAATAACCCCAAAAATTGCAAGAAATTTGTAAAAACAGAAAATCAGAAACAAGAAAATTGGTTTAAGAAATAAATAAATACAAAGACAAACAAAGAAATGACTTGAAAAAAAAAGTCTGTAAAAATTATAACAAAATATTCTTCAACATATTTTTAAATGTAATAATAATAATTATAAATATAGTTTTTCCCTAGCTTTTTGTTTTCCTTTTTCACTATTTTTAAGTTATTATTTTTTCAGTTTGTGAGACATTTTTTTATTTTAATTTTGAAATAAATCACATCAATTTGCTCAGAGTTAAAGAGTTTAAATACTTTCGAAAGGTGTCTGAAAGCAGCACAAGAAAAGTGACGTCGCTCCAGATTTCAAAGGGTTAAATACCAAAAAGCTGTGAAAAATATTCCTAAATATAAAGGTTTGAATAAAGCTGTGTAAACGTATGTGCAACCCACTGCCAAGTCTGTTAAATATTCCACTCAGATATGTTCTTATTTGATAATATCTACTCTTTATCTATAAAAATATCATTTGAAACATTTATGTTCCTGCTATTTGTGTAAAAATATATATTAAATGAGCAGTAAGCATCAACAAAAGAAACCCCACTGTGCAGTGTGATGTATAATCACAGCACTAACAGCTGGAAATAGTGTCAGAGAGAAGAAGACAAAAAAATCTTCGAAAGCAGATCACTGGTTTTAGTTACCACGGCAGCCAAACAATGATCGGTCAGCTCACTACACACACAGCAAGTTAGTAACTAAGGCAACCCATGCGCTATTACGCATGGCGCATCTATATTGGGAACCCTGGCCGCGGACCAGAGGGTCACTCCATGACGCAGCGACGCACGCAGGGCGTTGTTCTTCCATAATGAGACACTTTATAACAGAACGTCAGCCCCTGGCATCAATCTAGTCTGTGAGCGACTTTCAGGACGGAGGGACTACCGCTGCTGGACTCTCTGGGTGGAAAAAAAACACAAACTTGCTTTTGCTTTTTGCGAGCCTGAAACTACTTTTCTCTGTGTGGAAATACAAGCTCTCCGCTCTCAGTAAGTGGACTTTGGTCTTTTCTAAACCTCCTTATATTGAGCTGCGCGCACAGTCGGCGCGGATTAAAAGGAGGAAACGCGCTTTTCGTTGGGATACCTGCCTCTCCACTGCGCGCACAGGCAGCAGGTCTGAGCTGTCACAGCTGATTTGGTCTTTAAGTCTTTATTTTAACTCGATAAATACACTTCTATTACACTTAATTTTACTTTCCTAACTTATTTTAAGTTGTTTTATATTGCTGTAGAGACCACCGCACATTACTCTGATTATTTCCATGCTGTAGGTGACACAAGCCGGCTTAAATCCATCTTAAAGGAACAGGATGTCGGAGATGACGGCGTTTTAACAGTTTTTAGGCATCTTTAATTCAGTTAAATCAAAACACAGATGTTCTCCTTGAGATTCATCCTGTCGCCAAACTTGTTGTTAAATGGAAATCAGATTTCTCTGCATGTACTTTCTCTTATATTATTATTATTAACGCACATGCTGTATCACTCCTGACATCCGATGAAGTTTCTGTCTGTGTTGAACGTGCTGCAGCGACACACCCATGTCCCACAAATCTGACATCCACAAACACACACACACACACACACACACACACACACACACTGACAGAGACTGTCTCCTCTTCTCATTACTGCCCAGATCGCCTGTAAAGATGCTGCTCCTACTACTGGGAATCATCCTCCTGCACGTCGCTGCTCTGGTTCTCCTGTTTGTGTCAACGATTGTCAGCGTGAGTGTCACTGTCACTTTTTTTCTTTATTTATTTTAAGCATTAAAATAAAAAATGTACTCCTGAATCTTGCAGGCATCTCACACCTGCAGGAGGAGATGTAACAGTGCATTGTTGTCTCTATATTTTGAGGGATTTTTATAACTATTTAAACTTGTATTGTTGCTGCTTCTCACATGTCACTGACCAAACTATGTGTTGTTGACAACAGGTATGGACGACAGGAGAAACCCACACCTCAGACCTCTGGCTTAACTGCTCTGTTGGAGGATCCGACTGTAGTCCAGCATTCACTGGAGGTCAGACACCCTCCTTACATTTTACTATCCTCTTTTAATGTGTGTTTACAATGTAAGGGAGAATACAGGACATGTAAATCATCGCTCTGCTGCGATGCATCTCAGGATCTTTTCCCTGATTGGTCACGTTTCAGGTTTAAATGCTGAACCTAAAATCCTCTGAATCCACACTGATATTAAAAGGGGGGACCTGAACGTTGGAAAATGACTTGCTGAAATCCAACATTCACCATGTTGATGATGTGGGTGTGTCGTGGCTCCTCTGGGACTCTGGTGCCATCTAGGGCAGAGAATGTGGCAGTGCTGTTTTGAAGTGCTAGCTGATAGGCTGCCGCTGTATAAATAGTCGTGGTGTGATGTCCATATTCAGGTCCCGTGTCGGGAGTCCATAGTGACAGGAGTTTGGGAGTTGTGGAGGATCAGGGTGGGGCTGCGGAGAGTATTTAAAGTTTTAGATCTATGTGTGTGTGTGTGTGTGTGTGTGTGTGTGTGTATGTGTGTGACAGAGTGTTTGAAAGCAGGGAGACCTTGGACTACCTCACAGCAGAACATAGCATGCTGATGGCGGGTCACGCCCAGTGTCAGATCAGAGTGTCCAGTGTTGGTTTGCAGGGATCATGGGGACAATTTAAGGCGGCAGCTGCAGCGTTACTGATTTATTTAGACAGTCAGACGTCTTATGTTGGTTTAAATCAGATTAAAAACAATATGGAAACACAGATTCCACTTTTTTTGAAGCCTCCTGCTTCATAACACTTCCTTTGTCCTGGGATGATTTAGCAACAAGTCCGTGTGAGATCACCGCTGGGCAGCTGTGTGTTTTGCTACTAAATGTGCCGTCACGTTGGTGCAGGAGCTGCTGGCTGCATCTGGGTGATGTCATTTGTCTAGAATGAGCCGTGCTCAGCCAGTGTGTGTTTTGTCAGTGGCAGCAGTGCCTGCACACCCTGCCAGGTAGCTTCATGGCGCGGCCAGTTTGTTTGACTTGCTTTCATTAGCGCACTGACGCACGGTGTTTATTTAAGAAGGCGCGCGTGCCCGGGGTCTGTGCTCTCTGGCTTTGGGAGATGGAAGATAGTGGAGTGTTTTTTTTCTCACGTGGGCGCCAAGCCTGCGTTCAATAGGGCTTTCTGAAGCTTTGCTGAGCAATCAAGTTCCTTCTGAAGTGAATCATAATCGCCGTCGTCAGTTATTTTTAGGGCATTTCTGAAACTTTTGAGTTTCCCCTCGTCGTTGCCTTGGTTACAAAAATATAGGCTGGCTTCAGTGACGTCCCTGTGAGAGATACTCGAGTCATAGTTATCACATGCTGAGCTTGAGTTTATATCACTTCCTTACAGCCAGGAAAATTACTTCATAGAATTTACGCGTGCTAAAATTAGCTATTGAGGAAGAATGCCTTGTGCTCCCACACAGGCCTGCAACACATAAACACAGTGAAGTAAAGACAGTCTTATTTTTGTTGTGCAGTGCTCCGCAGCACAATGGGGTGCAGGGCCCCAGAATAGAAGGCAGAAAACATCAACAGCCCGTTTCCTGTTTGGTATTACAGTGAAAAGCTCCACTATAATAAACCAAGTGAATTTATGAATACGACTCGTACTCGCTTATCATTCCGAGCCTTGAACCGCACCTCACGCTAGGAAATGCCTCATATCACTGTTTCCTACAGCGAAAGGAAGGAAGGAGGACAAGATGTCTGTTTATCAGAAAGCAGTGATGTATTGTGGGTATTTATAGGGGAGCACTATTCATAGGGCAGGGGATGGAACATTTCACCCATTTCTCACAGTGCTATCACACAGTATTATGTAACATCTGACAACAGGATCATTATGGTGGAATCTAATTGTTGCCCTGGTGTGGTATTGGCACTGGAGATTTGCAGTGTGTCATGTTTCCTCTCATATCTCATCGACCCGAGCCGATGATCATCAGGACACACTGTAGCGCCGGTACTGTAGGCAACCTGACTCCATATTGGCGACCCTGCGCATCGTACAAGATACTGTTTCCCTTTAAATCTATAACAGAGATGCGTTTCTCCAGGAAACGGCGCGATTCTTAGACGAACCCACAGACAGACTAATGAAGCTTTTTCATCTTAGCCTACAGCGTTAAATTGTGGTCAGTCAACGTTATAACATCACCCAAAGTAAGCGGCTTATTACTTACTGTAATTGTCCTTTTTGTTGCACGTGATAAATTATGCATGGTGCCTTTTTTCCTCCATGTTGTAAGTGCCCCCTGCCATTAAACCGCAACATGTCGTTGATTTACATAATGCAAGAGAATCAATAAACCACAGATGCTTAAGACTGTTGAAGGAATCGCATCAGAGATTTGAATGTCAGAGTTCAGCCTTGGCGTGCATACAAATGGCGCCGTAATAAACTTTTATAGGGCTTGTCTGGAATATTTGCCTGGATAGGACTTATGCAATGGTTTCCAATGCACAAGCAGATTGAGGCGGAGTCAAGCACCTTGTGACATGGCTGCACTTTGTGGCACCAAAACGCACCAGTAACAGCAGAAAGAGAAGGGCCGGATAGATGCAGAGAGGGAAACTCGAGAGGCCTGTAAGGCAGCATGGATAACCCTCGGACAAGAAATAGACCCTGCTTGGAAGTCCTGGGATTCCTGGCATGGTGGCACAGACACCAACACACAACCACGCACTAGCACGGATGGATGGTCTTCCCTGTCAATGCAGGTGTCTAATGGGTTAATGGGCTTCTAGCAGCCTGGCCTTGAATGACTAGCAGCAGCGATCGATGTGGTACATTTAGTCGTGGGTCCTGCTTTGAGGGGCTCGTAGAGCTTTTAGGAACAAGATACCTAGGTTTCATTGTTATGGATCCATTACACATTCCCAGAAGTAAACATAATGTTCTCTGAGAGAGGAAGCTTCAATTCAGCCGAGACAAAACCAGCAAGCCTTGGCTCTTTTTTTTTTATTTGTCTTCTCTTACCCTTCCTTTCTCGTGCTCTCATTAAGCCAATGTTATATATAAATTATGCTCTGGATAATGATGACTGCGGGTCAGTTATTGATGACCTTCCTCTCTCTCCTCCCCCTCTACAGAATGGATTCAGGCGGTCCAGGCACTCATGATCCTATCCATCATCTTCAGCTGCCTGTCTCTCTTCCTGTTCTTCTGCCAGCTCTTCACTTTGCAGAAGGGCGGACGCTTCTTCCTCACTGGAACCTTCCAGATCCTTGCCAGTAAGTTCAATCCCCCTTTGACACTTCCTCGCAAATCCACTGAGATCAGATGGACATTAGAGAGATTAAACAGACATGACACTGGTATATTTTTGGCCAACCTGTTCCTTATCCCCGAGTTGTTAAATACCGATGCTTTGTCACACCCAGTAGCATCTGAGGACAACCTTTAGCCTATCTGTGACACACAGCTGAAACACAATGTAACACCTGGTTTATATTGTGAAACTGTCGCAGTTAGGTTCAGGCAACAAAACTAATTTGATTGGTTTTGAAAAAAAAGATCATGTTTTTGGTTAAAATAAGTACATCTGTTATGCAGTGTAAGGTGACTACAGCAGTCAAAATAACATTTACTTTTTGTGTTTGCACAAGACATGAACAGTGGTCTCCTAGGTGAAAAGTCCGTAACTGTGCAGTATGACAAAAAGATCATGCTCTGGGTTTAAATAATTATGTAATGTAATGTGACGTAAATATTGAGGGACGTAAACACTGCAGGATGTTAATTTAAAATGCGTAATGTCACGTCAAAACAACACTGACGTTTGGTTTCACAGGACATGAACTGTGGTCTTCTGGGAGAAAAGTCTCCTGGGTGAAAGTCCGTATCTATGTAACACGAAAAAAAGACCATGTTCTGGGTTTAAATATTTACGCAATGTAACGTGACAATGTCCTTGCGCTATAACAGTACTTAAACTGCATAACATTATGTCAAAACATCATTGACTTTTGGTTTCACACGGGACACAAACTGTGGTCTCCTAGGTGAAAAGATTTCTGGGTCAAAGTCTGTAACTGTGTGACAGAAAAAAGATCATGTTTTGCGTTTAAATAATAATGCATTGTAGCGTGACGTGCATACTGCGAAACAATGTAGGTAAATTACGTAACATTACATTAAAACAACATTATTTTTTTTGGTCCTGGGTGAAAGTCCTTATCTGTGTAACACACAAAAAAAGGTCATGTTTAGGGTTTAAATAATTATAGAATGTAACGTGACGTAAATACTGCAAGACATGAATGTAAAATGCGTAAAGTTACGTTAAAACAACACTGACTTGTAGTTTCAAACAGGACATGAACTGTGGTCTCCTGGGTGAAAGTCCTGTTTGTTTGACCCATCCACGTCTCCTCCCTCCCGCCCTATACGGACATTCTTGAACTTTATACTATGTCAGTTGCTCTCAGCGTCAAGTTTTGTTGCGGACGGGTTTACATCGGAGTTAGCTGAAAGTCTGGTGCATCTCATAAAGATGCTAAAGTGTGCCTTTGGCATCAAAATCACACACTGAGGGCTGCGATAAAGTGGCGGTATTTGATGCCCTGGGAATGAGAGCAGGTTGTTTTCGCTAACATCATGAGAAAATATAAGAAAGGATTTTTATTAGATCCAATATGACTACACATCTGTAGTTTTTCTTTGATGAATCAACAGATCGTGTCAGGAAGTGGTGAAAATTGCTTGTTTCATTCGACCAACGGTCTAAAACCCAAAGGCATTCAAGTCCCAATGATAAAAAGCAGAAAAATGCAGCAGAACCTCACACTTGAGAAACATCATTTTCAGCATTTTTGCTTGACAAACAGCCACTTGACAATCAACTAAACGACTAATCTCTTCAGCACTTCTCTGATTAGCACAGTAACACTTGAGTGGTCTGAAAATACACCACTCACCACAAATCCTCCTACACAGATAAACCAATAGCAGATGCTCACACTGCATCTACTGTGGCAGAGAATTAAATTAGGAGAGTCTGAGCCAGTTACTAATGGTTTAATGCTCCACTTGTCTATTGTACTTCATGCCCTTTGGCCAGAGAGCGGCTCCACTGCCAGCCCATTGTGTCCTCTCTTGGCAGCCCTTTCCAACATCCCAGGTTTGCTCTCTATACTGTGCCAGCGCATTGCCTGGCACCCAGGTGCCCACTCAGCCAAACAGGAATGACACTGGGCACAGTGCCAGCCGCGCAAGTTGAAATGTCAGGCAGGCTGGCGGTGCGGGGGTCTGACAAACACATCATGCCATGTCGGACGAGGGAGGTGGGCAGAGCAGGAAGGGCTCGCGGGGGCTGGCTTGGCGATCAATAAGCATCAAACAGTGTGGTGTAGTGCGGAGGGATGCTTTCTGGGAAACACTGACCCTGCTCGCCTCCCTCTGCCGGACAGAGTTCAGCCCGGGACACAAGACAGAGAGCAAAGAGAAACATGATCTGATAATTGAACAAGATGATGGCCGGCATTATCCAGCGCTCACTTTTTTCCCCCTCCCTGCAGGTTTGTTCGTGATGAGCGGAGCCATCATCTACACGGTGATGAGTCCGCAGTGGGTGGACACGTCAAATTCCTTCGGCTACTCCTACATCCTGGCGTGGGTGGCCTTCCCTTTGGCGCTGATCAGCGGACTCATCTATGTCATCTTGAGGAAGCGAGAATGAGCCATCACTCCATCCCAGTGTTCCCAGTAACCCCCTGCCCAGCTGCAAGTGTCATCAGCCCCCCTCTGAAGTATAAGTTTTGATGTACCAAAGGGCCCTGGAGCCGCCAGGCCAATACACCCAGATCACAGCGACGTGGGGGGGTAATACCAAAAAAATCAACAAGCAAACCAACACAGAAACAACCAATACTGTCTCAGTTAAAAGATGTATATAGTATCTATGGTTTAAAACCTATTTATAACACTTTTTACATATATGTACATAGTTGTTGTGTTGCTCTGTCGATGGATACGTGTATGAGCTTTGTTTCAGCTGATTAAGTGCCTCAGTGTTTGTTTGTAATGATGAAATAATTAGATGCTATTTTGTTGTGTTTTCTTTCTTTTTTTTGCCTTTTTTTGTTTTGCCAAAGAATTAGTAAAAAAGAAAAAAGGTTTCTTCAAGTATATTAACCACAGTGCATGTATAGAAATAGAAGGAGCAGAAGATTTTTTTTTTGATGGGCTTGCTTTACAAAAAGAGTGGTAACATCCGTGGATGTAGCATAGCCAGGAAATATAGATTTGGTCCTTTTCTATTTTGTGAATTTCAGTGTTTTTTTTTTTTTTTCTATTTCTTATTTTCAACAAAAGATGGTGCTATGTATTTATCATTCCTATTACTGATAGCAAACATTTACAACAGAGTTACTTTGTTATTGTTTAGAGTCACACAGCCATTAATTAAAGCGAGAATCAGACAGAGGTACACCTGTACATACAGTGCCTGACTGCTTCTTTAGGGAACACAGTCTATTTCACATTGCAGTGTCTGATTTTATTTTTTCTTTTCTTTTTCTTCATCAGCTACTGTAAAAGAATAACTGAGTTTGGGGTGGTGCACTGATGAAATCAAAAGTGGAATGTCAGTATTACTCTGCGAGTTTGTAAAGAGTTGGATTACAGTGAAATTACTTTATATATAAGCTTTATTTTCGCTCTAATTGCCTTAATTGTCCCTCATTTTCATGTTCGTGTTCACTTAAAGTCTCAAGAAGCCAAATTGCCTATTTAGTAGAATAAAGAAAATAACACTGTGGGGCATTATAGCCTAAGGAAAAGAAACATTTAACATTACTAGACAGAAATGCCACTGAGTTGAAGCCATATAAGAAAATACCAGATGATAGGAAAATATATTAACTCTATATGTGAGGAAAAAAAGGACAGAGAGGTTTGCAGTGATGATACAAATGTCTGTTTCACATACTTGAAGTTTGACATGCTGCAGTCTCTGCCCACTGACGTCTCCAAGTTCTACTGTACACAAGCGCTGTTTATGTGTTGCGCATAACAGATGGTGATGACAATCTAGCCTGAAATAAAAACTACTCTCACATTATCTAACACTGTGTATTCCACTGTTACAAGGGACTGGATTCACGCTAACACTTGATGCATGCAGAAGTCATTTTCTAGGCTGTTATGCCGCCTGCCTGTAAAACCCAAACACACACATATCTGGGCTACAAAAGCATCATGTGGGAAGAACTGCCAGTAAATGGGAGTAGACAGTAAAATGAATGACGCTACGAGGTGGATCAAAGATGTCAGAAAGTGAAATGCAGCATGTAAATTCCTGCGTACAGTCTAGCCGAGCGAGTCGACCTTACAGTATGCCACCACGCTCCGGTAGATCAAATGAGCTGCCTTGTGCATGTGGTTGCAAATGCTGTACGAGACTTGTGTTACACACACCGGGGGCGAAGGCACGGCGGCCAGTTATTCAAAACACGTAGCTCGTGTTTCAGCGCCGACGGTGTCTCTCATAGCATCAGAAATAAGAGGACTCGGGTTTGATCGCTGTAAGCAAGGGTCTGTCCTCCACTTGACATCTCCTGTGACATCCTGTAGCCTTCCGAAAACAGAGCTATGTTGTGGTGGATTAAAGTATTTAATTCAGAGCTTACACTAGCTAGTCTGCTGTGGGGTTTTCTTTTTTTTTTTTAAAGCATGATGCTCATTATTGGGTTCAGTTAGAAGAGACGGCCTCTAATGACAACTGCCCTGCTACTCTGTGTAAAGCGACGATTGTCTATGCCATGTTTACACCTAAACTTCCAAATGCTCTTGATATTACCAAAGCTACTTTGAGTTTAATCATTAAAGGATGTTTCTTACCACCACCACGGAGCCTTTCTTTGTGTCATTCAGTAACACCACACATAAACATGTCCAAAATGGTCCTGTTTTATCGAACAACACTCAGACAATTTACAGCTGGCACATAAAGACTAACAGTTTGTGATGATATCTGCTCCTTTTAGAGACAACAGTCGCTCCGTAACCAGCACTGAGCTGATGATAGGTATCTTAATCTCCAGCAATGAAAGAGTACTCTCAGAAGGAGGATTCTTGTTGCAGGCCTGAGAGGTCACAGCCTCCCACTGCCTCCCCCTCTGACATACTCGCGCTGGGTGAAATGGGGACACTGCATTCTGGTCTGCATACTTGTCTGTGTCAATGTGTGTGTGTACATCTGTGTGTGTGTGCTCAACTTTTCCAGATGTCATAATTTAGCCTATCTGTATATTTTGGGGGTAAACAAGAGTAATTCCATGCTTAAAATCCTCATATACGTCCAGCTGGTTTATCAGGGCCTGTGCAACACCGCCATCTGCTGGACACTTGTAGTAACAGCAACAAAATGCTGACAACACTCTTGGTTGGCAAACACTGCCCTCATGTGGTTCAACAGCAGCACTACAGTTATCCATCATGATATTTTGATAGGAGTGGGAAGACTCTCAGTAATAATGTCTCCCTTGGGCTCAGCCGACCATTTTTTCTTATTAAAATGTGCTAAACCTCATTAATTCTATATATGATCATTAGGCATTGTGTAGGGCTCAGCTTGTTTGTGAGGGTGGATCTTCCATTAGTATGCACGCATGTGATAGAGAGAGGTGATTTCTCCTACTTGTCTGCTCTCTATTACCCTTCAGTCAGTCTAATGGATGCTCCTCCTCCGGAGCCATTATGAAGGCTTTTATGGCACAACACATCATTAGAGGTAAAGGCGGGAGATAAATTACCCTCCTACATCTGATGAATTACTTGATAAATTCAGACAAAACAAGATAACATCACCGAGATGCAAAACAGAACAGGGTACTGGACGAGGGTCAAACTGTTGTACGAAAATATCTTTTCAACCTTGATCTATCGGTTATCAGTGATGCTTTGCTTCACTGACAAACAATCAAAAACATTCACATCTGGAAGAGAATATGTCGCCCACAGACAGTTCAGGCCAGGTTAGTCGACGATGAACGAAATAAAGACTGGTGAGAAATTAAAGGACATTCCAACAGTCTTTTAGGGACAGCATCAAACCTCAATGCTATCCTTTCTGGAACAGGAGCGATGACCACCATTGTTCCACGAGATATTCCCACGCAACAAACCTACATCAAAGAACTAGTGGTTGACGTATGCTGACCTCAGGGTGTCTACAGGTATCAGACAGTTACATTAAATGCTTTTTAAGACCCGTTCAAGACACCTTTTAAACAAATGTAGGACAGATTTTTGGACAAATCATGTTTTATTAAAGCACTGCAGGTAAGTAGTTTATATGTGGGCTTGTGCAGACGTAGGTTTTATGTAGGAATATGGTTATTAGAGAGAGCTAAATCAATCTACATTTTGCCATCAGGTAAGTGCAGGTATGAAGTAAAATTACAGTATTATAGATATTAGTTTAGATATAGATTTTTAAAGATTTGTAACATTAGAAATGTGGACTTTTACAGAGAAAAGCATCACTATGTCGCAAAAAGAAATTGAAGTTGTGAGGTCTGAACTACTACAAACAATCTTTCAAATTTAAGACTATTTAATAACTTTTCAGGCCTTATTGTTATAAAATGTAAGACTCTTAGGACTTTTTAAGGACCTGTAGGCACCCTGGACTATTGCATCGCCTGACATCGCCTGTGTCCGAGCCAAGATGTTGCACTCTCTCAACCAGGCCCCCAGGAAGCAGCCAAAGTTGCCGGCTTTCCTGGTAGAAGTCTCTAGCGGCCTACTCTATGGGCCCAATGATGAGGAAGCAGTGCTGACCATCTGGGCCATTTTGTACATGGCAGTTGAACTTTTTTGGCTTCATGTGCCACTCACTTATTACTCCCTGAGGGGAAATTCTTTTTTTCCTCCACCCTGTTGTCATATACACACAGACCCGAAATACACACACATGCACAAACAGGACCTATACATGGATCAAATGAAGAGATGTCAGAGGGGGCTGCCCATGGACAGGTACCTCAAGCAGTTGGGGATTCGGTCCCTTGCTCGAGGGCGCCTCGGCAGTGCCCAGGAGGCGAGCTGGCACCACTCCAGCTACCAGTCCACACTCCATATTTGGAGTCCATAAGGACTTGAGCTGGTAACCCTCTGGTTCCCAATCCAAGTCCCAATGGACTGAGCTGCTGCCCCCACTGAGCAACTGTCACAGGAATGAACGGAACCCCGCCTCCAACTCTGTATCAAGGTCTCTTTCTACATCTATGCACCCGATGGCCAACTTGCACATACGTTCTGCACCTGCATGAGAGGAAATAACTTTCCATCCCAGCAGGCAGCAGCAGTTTGTTTTCATCATTCTAAAATGAAAACAGGAAGACTGACAGGACAGATTCAAGATGCTAGTTAGCCTGTTAGCACATTAACAAAGGGTATTTACCGTGTGTTAATGAACAATAAGACAAACCATTACGAACCATTTCAAACCTTACTTAATAGAACACGTTTCTTTAGTTACACGCCTTTAACTTTAGTGGTTTGTTTGCTTTCTGTACTTTTGTTTCCTCTCTCGTAAAATGATTTCTCTCACCGATGGGCCCAGCCACCATTTTGGCAAACAGAATCAGCTGATTCTGAAACAGCCAACAAGAGCCAACTAATGCCAACATAGTAGGACACACTGCAAAAACTATAATGACAGATGCTCACCAACAGCCGGCCCTTACTTCTGTATGGAAGTATCCACATTTTATGTGTCTCCTTGGTTCATTTATCCAGGATTTTCCTTTAATTTGTCCCCTGTCTGTATCAAGTTTAATTATCTAAACATTGATCTCACTTTGACTGCTTTTATAAGACATAAATATAGAAAGAATAATCGAATAAATTAATGCATGAGAGCAGAGTTCTCTCTCTGATAGATGTAACCGACGAGATACCAACATGTGCTCCTGTCCCTCGAATGTGTTCACCTGCTCTGTAAAATCTGTTCATGTCTAAACTGAGTGAACCCCTGCCTGATTCACACTCACAGATGCATTCACACACACACAAACACAGTGACTACAAACGTGTGGTGGGACAAAGCAGACAGACCCCAGACATATTCATCACGTCATCCTGAACCAACAGCAGTCTGGAAAGAATAGTCCAGTCCCCGTCGCATTAACTATAGTGATGATGACAGATAAACATCCTGTCATAGCTCGCCGTTTGATTTAAGCACCGCCTGGTTTTTGGCAGCTGAGTGAACGTCATAAACTCCAGCCTGCTGATGCACTTTCCTCAAGCAGCCCGCAATTTAATTGTCCATTAGTAGGTGTGTGAAAATAGCATTTAAAAAGAAGAAATCACAAAATCAGTGCACTGTGTCTATCAAGTATTGACTGATACGCGTTATTACCTCTGTGCTTAATAGGTGTCTGGGGGTTCCATGCATCATTGTTTTGCCATCACGGGGTCAAGGACAAGCTTTTGAAACAATCACTTTTCCCATTAATGCCTTAAAAACTCCCCCTGTCTTGTCCCATCCCACCCAATGTCACCATCACCTCCTGCACCCCCTTCTTTTTTGTATTTCGAGCCTACTGGGAGATAATATTTTCTAATTTCTGGAACACATTGAGGGGGGTGCAAACAGAAGGTCCACCTTAATCTATCACAGCTCCTCCAAGGGTGC
The DNA here is from genome assembly GCA_019142605.1 of Cephalopholis sonnerati. Lineage (NCBI taxonomy): Eukaryota > Metazoa > Chordata > Actinopteri > Perciformes > Serranidae > Cephalopholis > Cephalopholis sonnerati. The sequence continues at coordinate 30,155,684 of JAGQAX010000020.1, forward strand.
AGGGGTGCACGGTGACAGGCACAAAATCGCAGAGCCGGTGGGGAGGAGGGCAACAGACGCAATTAAGGCTCATGAAATGCAAATGGCGCTTTATGCGAGGGGTTGGGGCTGGGGGAAAACGGCTCGGTCTCTCCTGGTCCCGCTGCCATCTGCTTGCCATCACCACCAGTGGAAGAACCTCTGGGTCTTGGTAATTTGTAGCTTTAATAATTTTCTCCCTCAGCTGGAGAAGAAAGAGGGAGATGGGGATGAAGGGGCAGAGGACGTGCAGCTGGCTAAGATTAGATTTAGATTAGCTGGTCAGATCACACGGCGATCTGACCTCCTACACTTTAGCACAGGCATAAACACACTTGCATGTTCACACGCAAGCATGCGTACACATGCGTCACATGTGCAGGGATATTCAGTCCCACTCCCACTACTCAAAACTTGCCTATATCCCATCAAAGTTGACCCTGATCCAAGGTGTACTTCTGGTCGAGTGGGTCCATAAATCCCTGAGGATGTCTGGAGGTTATTTAGGAACATGATCCCCGGCCGCTGGGGGCCGAGCCGTAACCCCAAGAGCAGATTCAGGCCTTAACTTTCCCCGGAGCGCTGTTCGTAAGGGTCAAAGTGGACACAGTGTGTTTTTTTTTCCCTTTTTCCCCAATGACACATCCATTCATTTGTCATGTGCAAAAGAAGGGCCTTATTGAGCCCACAGACACAACACTAGCTAATACCCACCGTACCAACCGATTCCCAAGGTCAAGACTGGGCCAAGGTCAGCACCACACATACCTGACCCCTGACCCTGCGGGCGTCCATCACTCTCAGGAAATAAAGCCAAGATTGGCAGCTGATGTAGTGCGGGACTAAATCAACTTCAGCCCCTGCCATACATCAAAATCACTTCCGCCGACATGCACTCGCACTGAGCGCCTAATCATTTTATCGGCTATGAAAGAGCGGAGGAGATGGACAGGAGCTTTGTGGTAGATTTAGAGCAGGCAGTGGTGTGGAAGTGTGCCTCTCAGTCTCTGAATGTGGTTGGATGATGACTTAAACATCAGTGAGTGCACCTTCAGCAGCTGGGGGACATCAGTGAACACATGATAGCCAACAAAATGGCTCCTTCTCTGCCTCATGAAACTCAAGTGGCACTTGTAACTCTTATACTGGCGAGCCACACATATTTGAATTGGGAAGTTTTCTTAAAAGATCAGAGACTATGTTTACATGCACACGCATTTTATGCTTTTATTCCATATATGACAATATTCTGGATTTGATACAGGTCATGTAAACAACATATTCCATCCCTTTATTCGTATATAGCATCTTCCAATGAAGATGTGGGGTATGCTAATATTATTGTGGTTTTAGGAGCATTCGTTGGACATGTATACAGCACATTCAGAATATGCATCTCAGATGGGATTTTTACTGCAGTTTGCGACACCTGGCCTCTTGCCTGTTTAAGGTCAGGTGTCTGCATTGTAAACAACCCAACTAGCCCACAGTTGTGCAAGGTTGGAGCAGAGATGCACGCCCAAAAGAAAAACCTAAATCTCTAGACGGAGGACGAAACAAACTAACTTAAAAACATAATGAAGGGCATGAATTAGGCTTGGGCAGTATCTGTTTTTTCATACCTTCCTGACATTTCACCAGGGTATACAATATGTGAATGTATTTGTGTAAAACAACAAAGCTGAGCTGCTGGTGGTAGATGTCATCGTAGCATGTATGACATTGTCCAGCCTACAATGTAGGTTTGGGTGATATGTGAACATGTATCAACTGGCCACCGTCAGCCTAACAACCCCGCTGTTTTAGCTGAGAGTTGTGTTCAAGCAGCGAGTTTCCTACGTTCCACAAGTTTATATGGTAAGAGAAAAATATTTTTACACATTGTTCTTTAGCAAACAAACTTAATACAATTGTACACCTGAATTCATTAGTCTCTCTTTCACTGAACTAAGACTAATGTTAGCTTAATCACCTTGTTAACTCATTGTTAAACACACTTTACTCAAACTCAGCAGAGACAAAACTCACCATAACTATATTGGTTAGTCTCTCCACTGTTCCAGTAATCACTAACTCTGGTTTGGTCAAAATAAAACTTAATTCACCGAGTTAGATGTGCAAATATGCTCTACGCTGTTTTCCTGTAATGTTATCCCCACCACTCGCAGTTGACACCGCTCTATGCTTTGCTACTTGTTTCACTGGTAGAGAGTGAACTCTAGTGGCGTGTGCTGTGCACTACAATGCATCGCCTCAATAAGGCATCTCCATATTATTTTAATAGAAAATGGAGCATCTGTATTTTTGACAGTATTTAAAATTGTACCTCCAGGTTTTTTTTAAATACCTATAAGTACTTAAAAATACCATGATACCACCCAGGCCTAATTTGGATATCAAGATGTTTTTGAGAATGTGCAAATATCCAATAGCAACCTCCTCAAGAATTGAAAGAGGAAGGCTATGTTCACGGAGTCCAACAAGTCTGCCATTGGTACGAAACGGTTCGGCAGCTGTTCCACTTTTGTATATTGTGACGTAATAAAAAACATGTTAAGCCATTGTAAACAGAGTATGCATGGCAGCATTTAAACAGGCGGAATATTCATTTTCATTTTCAGGTTGGGGGAGAGTTACTGCCCCAAGCAAGGGAGTTCAGGTATCTCAGGGTCTTGTTCATGAGTGAGGGTACAATGAAGCGTTAGATGGATCGGCAGTTTGGCACAGTGTCTGCAGTAATGTGGATGCTGTGCCAGACTGTTGTGGTGAAGAGGGAGCTGAGTCAGAAGACGAAGTCCATCCAAATCCTCACCTATGGTCACGAGCTCTGGGTAGTGACCAAAAGAATGAGGTCACAGATACAAGCGACCGAAATGAGTTTCCTCTGTGGGGTGTCTGGGCTCAGCCTTAGAGATAGGGTAAGGAGCTCGGAGTAGAGCCGCTGCTCCTTCGCGTCCAAAGGGGTCAGTTGACGTGGTTCAAGCATCAGATCAGGATCCTCCTGGGTGCCTCCCACTGGAGGTGTTCCAGGCACGTCCCACTGGTAGGAGGGACGCTGGAGGGAGTATCGCCTCGGGGCTGGAGTTGGAAAGCATTGCTGGGGAGAGGGACGTCTGAGGTTCTTTGCTTAGTCTTCTGCCTCCGGTCCCGGATAAGCGATTGAAAATGTATGGCCAAATATTCATTGCCATTAGTCACGTAAACCATGTAGTCAATGATGTTTTAAGCTGAACAGCATCTGACAGCAGAACATCTGCAATATGGATCATATGTGTTGTTGCATAAATGATCATGCATGACCAGCCCGACGGCCGCACGCCACACAAGATAGTCAAAGCATGTGCCCACGCTGGATTTTCATTTCATGAAACCCTCTTTCAAAGAGGCGCGGCAGGAATCTCTCAGTTCTATATGGAGCAAATAACACAGGCCGTGTGGCTTCCTGCATAGTGTTGAGTATTAAATGCTATACTTACAGCGGCATGGTAAGTGGTTGCAAAACTGCAAGCTGGAGTAGACAAGAAAGTTTCAGGCCTGGCATTAGGCCGCTACTTTTAATCTCTGCAGACAGACAGATAGACAGAGACACACAGATGGCTCTCATGAGGTCCAGTAAAGCTTCATACTGGTCGGATGGACGGCAGTAAAAGCTCTCTGAATGGTGTCGATGAAGCCTCATAAATTCCCCAGGCAATAACAGGGCCTCCTATGGGAATGGAGTACACAGCGGCTAAGTAATTTGGAGCTGTGCTGCATTTTAAACTCTGAGAGCCCCATTCATTGGGGGTCATACTTTTTATGATTTATCCATTCCAATCTACTATAGCACACGCACACACACGCACGCACACACACACACACACACACACACACACACACACACACACACACACACACACACACACACACACACACACACACACACACTGGTTAGCTACCGTTAGCCTTGGCCGCTCTGCACTGCGTAGAAACCAGGTCAGGTGGAGGCTAGCTAGCAGCATCACTCATTCACCAATTACTGCTAGTAACGATGTCCCGACCAAACAGTGTTGCTGTGGAAATGCTCAATCAAATCTCCCCCCAGGTCATTCCTGAGAGTACGAGGCTCAATTTTAAGCCGCAAACCCCCTTTATCATCGGTAACTATGTTAGCTCTGTTAGCACTATTAGCAGTGTCAGCACCACTGTAGCGCTAACAGAGCTGACATTGCTAAATGGGGTTTGCTGTGAAAATTGAGCCACTTACTCACTGTGGCTATGTGGTGGGTGGACCAGAGGGTTGGCACAATGTTTCCACAGCCACGCCATTAGGCCGCTGCTAGCCGGCTCCCACCTAACCTGGCTTTTGCACAGTGCAGAAGGGCCAAGGCTAACGTTAGCTAAGCATTGGAGACTGGTGGGTGGGCCGTGGGCACTACGTTTCCATATATTAATGGACTGCAAATGGTAAATAGACTGCATTTGTATAGCACCTTTCTAGTCCTTTCACACTACTGAGTCACATTCACCCATTCACACATTGGTGGCTGAGGTGGCTAGCACACCTGCTATTCAGTAACCATTCACACGCTCTCACACAGCGATGAAACAGCCATCAAGAGCAATTTGGGGTTCAGTTTCTTGGCCAAAGATACTTCGACATGCCGACTGGAGGAGCCGGGCATCAAACCACAGATCTTCCAACTGGTGAATTGGTTAAAGTATGTTGAGAGTTAGGCAGGTAAACCTAGGTAAAATGCAGCTAGTAGCTGTCCGTCTCCCACTAGATCCGGGTAGCGCAATGCGGTAAACTGAAGAGCAGCAAAATAGTCACTGACGTGTAACCGATCAAAAATATTCCCCGCGTTTGACTGATTAACATTTAACCATTGACACCCCTAGTGTGTAGAAACACTTCTTATCGTCTTAAAAGTCGAGACATTTACATCACAAACAGTTGAAATCACCTTTAAAGGGACAGTGCTTTGAAATGCAGCTCAGCCAGACTAAAAGAAAAAGCCTCTTGTGTTTCATGTAATTTTGTATTTTTATTGTCCTTGAAAATTAACCATTTAATGGGTGCTGGGCTGTCAAAAGCAAAATGATCCAAAGCAGACATCCCTAGTACACACGCAAATGTACACACATTGACGCAGCACAGACTGAGAGATATGGGTAACAACATTAAGCTAGCCCAACTTTGGACTCAGCATCTGAGCAGCAAGTTCTCTGCCTATCACTGGCGGCTCTAAATCAGCCAGATGGAGCAGGAGCAGACAGCTATATGAGCCAGAGATAAAAACTGCTGGGACAGTTCTGGGATGACAAAGAATCAGAAGATCAAATTCCTCTCAGCGTGCATCCCTTCTGCACGGACCAGCACAATGCCACGCACGCTTCGAACTCTGCAAAGTTCAGCAATATGCTCGGCGCCTTCAAACCCAGTGAGGTTGGACACACTACAGACGGCAGTGCCTCGTCATGCAGTTATGAGCACTGCAGCAGTTCTAGCTGTCCTCTCTATACACATCTATCGATAATACTAACACAACTGAATATAGTCATCTGAGAGGAAGAGCCTCAAAAACAAAATTATATTAAATCTAATTAAGTGTGCGTAATAACATTATGTATCCTGTTTTTGAGACGTTTGTTTCAGTGCCAATCACGAGCTTTGCTGCCACTATCAGGACAGTGTGTGTGTGACAAAACTGTCTCAGCAGCCCAAACAAAGCATGTCCTCGAGCTCTTAAAGGACACCCTGAGATGAATACCCAAATGATTTATTTACAGCTCTGAAAGGCGCATATGCAACCCCTAATTATGATATCACTCTCCTTTTGAATAATTGAGCTGAAAAGGCTCTAAAAGAAAAAAAAAATCTTTCTGTCCTTAGAAACATTGAGATTCAGACCTAAAGGCTAATGAAACTGTGATTAGTAAACCTAATTAGTCAGCTACTTTCCCAGCTTTCGCGTGTCCTCAAATCACCATTCATGTACACGGAGTAGAGACAGGGTGATTAGTAGAACAAAGACAAACGCTGTAATCTTCTCTCAATGGAGTGTCAGCCGTGGCCCATCAGGAGATAGCAGGGCCGGGCTGATAGCGAGGGGACTGTCGGGATGGAGAGTGCCCGTGTAGCTGGGAAAGCTGTGGAATCCCAGGACAAAGGAGCGGGGCCGAGGGAAGATAAGATGGGACGCAGGGGCATGGATATCTGCTGTGAAGGCCGTACTGTATTATGCATGCATGGAAACAGAACAAAGGGAAAACATACAGTGTACTGTATGTGCATGCAGTACACAAGCCGCAAGCTTCACACACCATCGCATTAAAATTAAATTCTATGAAGTCCAATCTGATATAAACGCTGCTCATCCTCCCCCACTACATTCTATGATTTGAAAGCGGTGTTTCCTGCTGCAGAAAACCGACTACAGCAGTTTGTAGTAAATTATTCTTAGAAAACAGAAAGAAAATGTAAATTACCTGCTGATTATATACGCACCATCTGAGGCAGTCAATAAATAAATAACCACCTTGTTTTTAAATGGTATAAAGTCTGATTTTGCCATTATTTGGCCATATTATATGTCACAAATCTCATTTTCTAAAACGCTGGGGATTCAACAAATAATTATTTTGATTAGTGATTGATCTGACAATTGTTTTTTCAATGAATCAATTCACTGTTAAACCACAGGGATGTGAACAAATAATAGGCCCAACCAACAGAGTGGCCTCGTCACTTCATTTTAAAAACACCTGGTGGTAGACAGTCTTGGCAAATACATACCCCTCAAATCTGTATAAGCTTTATTTGCTGCCAAAATGATTTGTAAGATTGACAATTTTTTCAAATATTAATGACGTCTCTGTTCCACTGTTCAGGAAACTACACCTTCTTTCAGTATATGATATCCTCCTGAGCCTCCTAAGACCCGAACTTTTGTTTGGTATGCATTTTTAATTTCTCCTAGCTATCTGGGATCAGTAGGACCCGAAAAGTATAAAAAAACTAAACATTGTCAACAAGAATTAATTCCCAATGTCCTCAAACAAGACGACAATAAAGTCCCAGTCCTAGAAACCTCAGGCTTCTTGACCTCTCCTGACACATTTCTTTTTCTTTTTTACTATTTGGATTTTATGCAGTTTTATGTCTGTACAAATAAAATAAAATAAAATAAATAAATAAATAAAAATAAACTCCTGTACTTTATCACTGTCCTAATCTTCTTTTCCAGTCTTGATATTACATACATGAAGTGCAGTAATAACATCTGCCCCTTATTATCAATCATTATTTATTTTATTTTCAATTATTGGTGATGTGATTGAGATATTTTTCTGGGTTGATCTTGTTTGTACTTTTTTACTTGCACTGTGTACAGCTGTAGCTTTTAAAAAGTTTCATTGTGCTGGTACAATGACAATAAAGGACTTCTTCTTCTTCTAATAAACTATAAGGGTGCTTTCACACCTGCCCTGTTTGGTTCGGTTCAATCACACTCAAGTTTGTTTGCCCCCTAAGTGTGGTTCATTTGGGCAGGTGTGAACACAGCAATCACACTCAGGTGTGCGTCAAGACAACTGGACCGAGACCTTCTTGAAGAGGTGGTCTCAGTCCGGTTACAAATGAACTCTGGTGCGGTTTGTTTGTGGTGAGAACATGTTCTGACCTGGATCTGAACCAACTGCAGTCACATGACACATTGTTTGGGTTAAACATGAGCATGTTACAGTCCTGGAGGATTATTAATGTGCGCCTCCTCCTGTACTGCCTTAATATGCACATTCAGCACATCCAATGCATCAAAACATTGTTTTCTAGTTGGAGCCGCGCCTCGTTTTCAAACTGTATGCTTTGACTCAAATGAACAATGACAGCAATATAGTCCACGATGAGCAGCGCTAAAATCAACCAGCGTAGTTGTCCCTCCATTGTGACATTAGAAAGTGTCACATTTATCTTGCAAGTGTACTCTTCTTCAACGTTTTCTTCCTGAAATTTTCTGACCAATCAAGAGCAGCTTTCTCACAAAAGGCATTTGATCTGGTCCGCTTGTAAATGCTGCCGTGAGAACACAAACCAACTCTAGGCAATTATACAACTTTGGAACAAAATTTAGTCCCTGATTCAGACCAAAGGAGACAACTCTAGGTCTGAAAGCAGCCTACGTTTAATGCTTTATCAATGGGTTAAAATGAGTATTAAAATACACACACACATGCACGAACACACAGGTCTCAGTTAAAGTTAAAATATATCACTTTCACATGTTTAATATTTCTTCTAAAACATCTTACAGCGGACCGTTTATCAACAAGACATGTTGATGGGCTGCAGTCTGTGTGTATGTCTGCATGTTTATAATGCTTCAGAACAGGACTGTTGGTTTGTGCAGCCCCCTGTTGGCCTGACCCTCAGAGCCCACATAAAACCCTGTCACCCTTCATCCCGAGAAACACTGTTGCACTTGCAGTTCAGCGCTGTAAATCACACACACACACACACACACACACACACACACACACACACACACACACACACACACAGACGCATACGAATGTCTGGATAATGTTCACACTGCCACCACTCACACAGGCTTTGCCGTAGCCCCGTGCAGCATTGGGAATTCTGCGGGTGCCCCCCCCTCAACACAAACACACCCCACTCAGCCCCTTTATGCTTTCTTGCTTTCTCCTTCTATTTCTCCCCCTAACAATCAAAGGCCATATGGCAAACATATTCCTACGGTTCATTGGCTTTTATGGCTGTTGTTTAAAGAATGGGCCACGGCTTGGTTGAGGGGTGTTCCGGGGGCCAGTTTGAAGGGCAGAATAATATAGTCTGCCCTCAGTCCATTAGAGAGCCTTTATTTCTATTAGTCCAGTCACTGGGCACTCTGGGACCATTCAAACAACCCTGGTTAATTAGGAAAGAAAAACATAAGCACATAACGTGTTTTAAAGCAAAGTAGATGCTGCCGATTTCTTCTGCGCCTCTGCACGCGCTCCCTGGGCATCAGTCCTTTAATGCGTCATTTGATCACTTCACCAGAGCTAATCGTGCTTCACCGTGAGATTCAGCAGTCATATTAAATAGATGGCCAAACAAAAACTGATTGCATTCTGCTTAAAGCGTCTTAATCATACATGAAAGTGACTTTGGGCTCCTCTGTGGTGCTTGCAAAAAGGTAATTCGCTCTGCATCAAAAGTTAATGGTCCACAATATTTGGCTCAGACAGCAAAGTGCCACCAGAGCTAAAACACACTGGAGGTGTTAACATGAGAATATTTGCAGCAGTGTTTTCCTTAACTGGCAGGGAGCAATAACTCAGCAACATTTGGAAACCTTAACTTAATCCCTCTCCACTGATCCAGAACAGAACGTCTGGTGACAACCCCGAGACTAATGTGTCAACTTTCCCCAAAACGAGCTGCCACAACATTAGAGGCAAACTAAACACAATAATAAGGAACTCAATCTTCAAGGCGTTTCATGCTCATTTGGCTCATTGTGTAAGGTGGAGTTTAGGGTGTACCCTCTCTCCTTTCTGTCCGAGGTGGCTTTTTACAGCAAGCTGTAAGTCACTTGGACAGCGTCCTGCACCCCGCTGCTGACCTGCATCTGGACAGCATCTGGGGTCACCGGAGTCACCCTGACAAGTGCTAAACCATCTGGAAACTTCCTCCTTCACTTTGAGGGGTCACTGTGAGGAGGGGCGATGAAGGGGACTGCTACAATGGAGGGATGAAAGATGGGGGTGATTTGAGAAAGAAGACCGAAGAATAGGGCAGAAGGTGATTAGCTGAGAAGACGTATGTTTTGGAGAACTGATTTTAACTGGTGGTGATTATCAGAGAGCGCATTCAGCAGTATGGGAGATTAAATAGTCTCTCACAAACCACTCATCGCTAAGCACTTTAAAAATGAGAGGCCCTCTTTTGAGAAATCCTCTGTTGTGGTCTGTTAAGTACTTCTGGAAAATGGAAATGATTAGATGTTAATAGTTACTATTCCCTCGTGGTAACATTCCAAAAACATCCTCCTCTTCCTCTTGAATTCCTCCTATTTTGTCTCTCTCAGCTAACACGGACCAGTTGAAAGGATCTTTCTGTATTCGGATATGCAAACAGCTTCTGGTGAAGGGTGAGGAGTCAAGAGAAACATTCCACACCAAATAGAAAACAAGTGTCCTTGAGAGAACATGATACTTTCTTTGCTAGCAAGTGTAAGTGCTCAGCGTAGAAGAGAGGGGGGGGGAAAAGGAGATAAACATCGCCTGGACAAAAGTGGGAGAGCAGTGAAGAGGGGGCTCAGTGCCCTGGACTACTTGAAACACTTGAAAGAGTTCTCTGTGGAGCCCTGGGGTGGACTCTGCACTCAGGATGAAGGATCCTGCAACAGGAAGTAAACAAGGCCTAGTGAAAACAGAGTGAAATGTTTAAGACTCGGAGGATGGATTGAAAGATAAAAAGGGGACGTTACCAAAGCAACAACAAAAAAAAGGGCAGTTGTTAATCAAGTGTGAGGGAGGACAGTCCATGGGATAGTGAAGGACAGGCAGGGATGTGAGAGTTGAAGGATTGATAATGGATTACAGAGTCGTTAGTCTCAGGTGAAAGCTGCAGGACACACCAGGATGTTGTATCCGGAGCTAATTGCACCATGGGAGGCGCAGTCACTGAGGGCTATTGTTCCGTGGCTGCTGCGTCTCCCAGCTTGGTAATTAAAGAAATCATTAGGACCCAGACGGACAAAAAGATGGCATCAGACAGCAAATATTATGTCATTGCTCAAAGTCAGTGAGAGGGATGACATATAGAAATGGAAAGAAGATAAAAGCAGTATTTAAAATACATTACACTTTTTAACCTTGGATTTATTGTTAAGACAAAAGGGACACATAGGCTCCTTTTACACACAGAGTGTGCTACAGGGCCACAGGGAAGTCCCTTCTTTATGCAACCTTTGCATTTTTACAGAGCCAAACAATGGCAGTGTGATGTGTTACAGCATCAGCTTCTACTGTGACATGTAACATACGCAATGACAGCACTTTATACACAACACCAATGGCATAACATGGCAATAACAATCCTTTACCGTCACCGTTATAAGGTGGCTGATCTTGTCCACTGCCATCTTTCAAGGGCGTGGGCGTGGAGGTAAAATGCGCCATAACCATAACCAGCAACGTATCATAGCCTACTTACAAGAAATCCTAAATTCGGGGTCAATCTTTCAGGTATTGTTTTTTGAAGTGTGTATTATGTGTATTTTAAGTATGTAGGCAACAGTGGCTCAGTCCATGGGGACTTGGGTTGGGAATCCAAGGGTCCCCATCTGGGCCAAATATGGAGTGTGGACTGGTAGCTGGAGAGGTGCCAGTTCGCCTCCTGGGCACTGCCAAGTGCCCTTGAGAAAGGCACTGTACCCCCAACTGCCTGTCCATGGCTCTGACATCTCTCTATTTAATGCATGTATAGGTCCTGTTTGTGCATGGGATTAATAGTAGTGTATCTAAGTGTAAGTGTTGTTTATGCAACAGATGTAAGAGCTCATTTATACTCAACGTTAAATACATATATGGACATGGACAGACCGTTCTGACCATATTCTGAGTTCCTTTCGTCTGCATTTGTGCACATTTTCTGAAAGCTTATGGACATGGACGAAACGGAGCAGTACAACTGGAGATTGTGGGGGCAGTGTAGCATAGTTCAAGTGAGATACGATCGTAGGACATTTTAAAAATGGCGGAACAGAATGAATTGGTACAATAGTGAAGAGAATTCTCCGTCCACATGTCGCAATGTTTCTAATGGCCTCAAAGACTTTAAAAAGCTTATTATTACGACCTCCTCCATGGTTACCATGTTTGTTGTTGTCAGAAACTTTTGACTCTCTTGAGCCATCTAGTGGATGGATCTATGCCAACACAAAGGAGGCATGGAAGTCAGTGGGAAGTGACTGTTACAACGTTTGAAATCTACTGTCGTATGTACAGGGTGAATAAATAAGTCTTAAAGCTCTGGGTAGCCCTGCACTAAAACTTCTTTTTCATGTTCATCATGAACTGATATTTACGGAAGAAAGGAAAGACATCTGCTGGCTGTGACTGGATGCTCCTCGTCACATGACATGCGGTGCATCTTCCAAAAGTTGACCTTTGTTTATCTCAGGGCGCAGCTGTCATGCCCTGAAAAACAGGAAACGCTTGCGTGCTGAGATGGCGTTGCTCTGACTTTTGGGCACTCCTTCCGTGCGTCTGCACTGAAAACAATGGATTTAAGGGCACAAAAAGACGCATGTGTATGGGCCCTTGGGGAATCCAGTAGAGATACCCAGCCACAGAAAGGGTCCGTGATGGCACTGTTGTATGACAGGCTGTTTGGCTCTCTGGGCCTTCAGCAGATCACTGCTTACAGGGAAGGAAACAGAATTAATATGGAGGGGTCATTCTTTCTCAGGAAAGTAAACAGAGGTAGGAAATCCAAGTGGTACCATACGTGATGTACTGCTTGTGTAACAGTTCAAACTCTGCCTCTGGCACCACACATGTTCTGGCTTGCTTGGATCACAATACTTTTCCCCCTTGAAGCTGTTTTTCTTTGTATTTCCTCCAGTTTTCAACATAAAGTAATGCTTTCCCTTTAAAATAATGGACATCTAAAACAAGGGAGTGTGATGGGAATGTTCCTAGTGTGGCAGCTTTTATTCATAAGCCCTCTACACAAACAAAGATAATCATTACTGGCTGGATCAGGAGTTGTTGATGCCGCTCATGTTCCTTAGTTGTGTGGAATCAATAGGAGCTCTTGGTTCATTCGCTATTGAGCTAATGGTAAATGCGATGGGACCCTGGGAAGTGCTTCTCATTAACAGAAACTAGCTTTTAATGATGTCCCGTCTCATTTAGGGCTCATGATAAGAATTGATCCTTCTGGCGCCCATTGACTGCCTACTGTTTGACCTTTGGACCCTGAGTTACAGTGGTTAAACTGTAAGCCTGCCAGAGCAGCTTTATATGAGGTCGGGCGCTCTGCATCTGTCACTGCAGGCCCACACATACAGCAGGAGGAGGAGGAGGAGGAGGAGATGGTGTAAAATGTGAAAGGGAAGAAATGAGGATGATAATGAGAAGCTGAGGAGAAAGAAGGTCAGCGATAAGGCTAATGGGTGATGATGAGGGTGAAAGTGATGTGAGGATGTTGCTGATGTTGCACTCTTTGCCCTCTCTCTACCCCGGGGCACTGTCTCCCAGCTGATCCCACAGGCCCTGTCTATACCCTCCTAGATGCTGCTCCTTCCTCCCTGGTGACACGCCATAGCCTGCAGGCAGGAGTGACAAATGACTGACAGAGCAAGCACCTTGTTGTCCGTGTTCGGGGACCAAGTGAAGGTGCTCGGTGGTCATTACAGAGGACCAGGGGCACTGCAGGGGGAAGCCCCAAATGATCTCACCTCTGTGCCCTCAGCTCACCTCTTTATATGCTAATGACTCTATGAAGCTGTCTGATGTGCTAATTTGTAACAGCTTGGCCAATCAGTGGGGAGCTCTTTGGTTGCCATGGTGCCGCTCAGCAGGAGCGCCCTGGTACCAGGGTGAGTTCGAAAGGCGGCAGGTGGACAGCAGGGCCGTTTGGTTCCTGTCCTGTCACCTCAGCTCCATCATCTGGACGTGGGCACCAGCTGGGTCCCACTTCCACGTGTCATGACCCAGAGATAACAACCACGGAGGGGTCACTTTACCTCCTTTAGACCTGCAGCCTTCTCCCTTTAGTGTAACGACACCTTTGTTTGATGTCAAACAAGGACAAATTGGTAGCACAACGTAGCACCGACATTTTCAGAGAACAGCACCGCTGCCCTGAAATGACTTTTTTCAATATCTGATTGAGATTAAACTTAATTAAAAAGTGCATTAAAAACTGTTTTCGCTGCTACATTTTATTTATACAGGGAACCTATTGAGAATTCAGTCACATTTACAAATGTCTCCTGCAAGAAATAAAGCAAAACCACAGATAACAAGATTAAAAAAGCCGGTAAATTAAAAAAGGCACTTTAATACACTTAGATACTTTGATCCTTCGAGCTCAGCAGCTCAGTCATATTTTTTCCCAAATATACATAAAATATGGACTTTCAAGAGTCAGCAAATTTTGTATGCATGTGGGGTAAGGTATGTTTATGTGATCGCAAGATAATGAGGTCATTTTGGGATAAGAAGAGTGGCTGACAAGGGCGACCGTGCTACAGCGGGCCCAAAACATTTCCATTAGGAAGAACGAGCTGCAGCTTTATCAGTGCTGCCAATTCAAAAACACGTGAAAATCCAAAACAACTACAACTAGAAGAGTAGAGTGCCGAGGTCTATGGCACAAATCACTTTACGATTTTTCTTTCAGACAGAGTTAAGGTTTTCTTAAAATAAAATCAGCTGCACAAAACACGTCTTCTCCTCCAGTTAACCTTAAAATGTTCACTTAGGTATTTAAGGTTTTCTATTTATCTTGGTCTTGTACTTAAAGAATCCTGTAAAGTCAGTTGCAGAAAAGACATAGAGTATCAAAATTGTGAGTGCAAACGAGCAAACAGTTACCATGGAAACTGTAGAATCTGATGGCTGTAACATGCCTAAACGTTTTTCCTTAAATCAAAGACACCTTCTGGGGGACTCTGTGCAACACTCTTACAAAAGTACCTCAGCTCAGGAGAAATTAAGCCTTAAGCGTCATACTTAATGAGAAAACTTAAGGTGTTTTGTGCAACCAGCTCCAGATCTCCACCAGGTGGCCGCCTGAGATGATCACGGCCACTCTTGACAGTTCTTGTAGTTTCAGCAGATGCCCTGCAGTGTGTCCCAGAAGTGTCCAAGAAGCTAAAAGAAATACACGCCTTGTCTATTTTTGATGGCGCCAAGGCATGTTGCACGGAGCAGATTTCCTGCCAACAGGCACTGTGTATGAACTACAGATACAATATTTTTATGAAATTCGATGTATTTTTAATGAGTAAATACAGCCACAAATCTTTGATCTATGTCATTCAACTGGATTTTAAACGATCTTATCATTTGTCTGTGAGCCACATCACAACAAAGTGGGGAATAGCATCAATAAACACAACTAAAACGGACAAAAGAAAGAAGCCACTTAACTATGTAGCCTACTTATTAACCTATGTTAGAAACACAAACATCAAGGAAAAATAATTAAATCAACTAAATCTGCAAGTCTACAAATTGAGCAGGCAAAATATTCTGCTTCTGAAACGCTCCTGTTGTGGTATGATGTCATGCAGGGGATACCCAGTGGATCTGCCCTACCCAGCTCCATTACAATAAAAAAGGAGGTAAAGATAACAAAAACAAGGACCATTTCATCTCCTATTGTGCCTTACTTTAGTGGATCATAACATATCAGGTATGGCATTAATCTACAGATGCTATGAGTTCACAGTGAGTCCAAACTTTTCTATGGATGTCGGTTTTTGAGCCACGACGACGCTAAGGCTTGTTGTTATTAGACAAGACAATTTCCGCATAACTTGCAGCATGAGTCAATGATGTATGAAACAATCAAAAAAAACAAACACGTTTTTCAACAGTTATGAGTCATCACAACCATGAGAGATCTTTGAGCATACAGTCATAAGTGTGTACACAAAATATTAGGCCGATTGGTCCAGTAGTTTGCCAGATTAGGTGCGGACAGACGGATATACACAGACTCACAAACATATAAGACCAAGTGCACTATCCCCTCCAGGCTCATGTTTAGCAGAGATAATGAAGGGCAGCATGATGCTTCAGAGTGTCATCAGCTGCACACAGAAATAAAGTACAAAGAAAACTTTGACTGTGAAAGTGAATTTTTGATCATGGAGCACGATATATCAAATTTTTGTCACTTGACAAACACATCATTTTTTCTCCCACTTTAAGTGAACTGAACAAGCTTGTGAGAGTCACATTTAGCCTGTACTATATTTTATTTGCTCAGCAGCAATAACCTGCTGACAGTCACAGCACATCAGAGTTAAGAGTGCCCACAAGTCAAATGCAAATTACAGTTTATTTCTTCAGAGAAATCCAGTAAATCACTTGGGGCACATTTGGGACATTTGGATGCTAATGTGAGTAAGCAGAATGAAAGAGGTTATCCCCCACTCTGAAAGGGCCGCAAGTGCCCTAATCCACAACAATCGCCTCAAAATGAACCAACTTTCCACTGGAGACAGCGGCTCAACAATGAGACTCAGCTTCCTTTCAAAGCACCATCGAATCAGTCATTCTGTCGTTAATGAGCGGTTGTAAAAACACATTGTCTTTGCCACTGGGAATAAGGAGGGGCGAGGGGAAGAGGAATCTCCATTCACAGGAAACTTTCACTGTATAGAGCTCTCTTCACAACAGATTCCTCCCTCCTCCGCCTCCGCCTCCTCCTCCTCCTCCTCCTCCTCCTCCTCCTCCTCCTCCTCCTCCTCCTCAGGTCTAAACTTACACTGCTACCAAAGCCTGGGCTCCAATTAGCCCTCCAACTCAATAAGAAAGGAAATAATTGGGCTGTTTGCCTATTAAAGGATGAGTCTCTAGACCTGCTGGTGACTCCAGTGAAGCCTCTGGGTTCTTTTCTGTAAAGATGGACTGGTAGAAGAGACAATAGCATTAGGTATCCTCTCTAACTGAGGCCTGCACAGCCCTTTGCCCACTAAATTACCAGTAAAAAGAGGATAATGGCAGATTGATTGGACCTAATGGACTAATTCTTCAGCTAACACCATTTGCTAACAATTTTTCACTCTTTCCCCTCAGTCTCCTGCGCTCCTTGAGCAAAGAGGGGAAGTGCTCTCATATGCAGTAAATCACACATAGTGAGCCACATTAGAGCCTTTACTTTGTTCAGCAGCTCACAATACACCGTTGTTTCTGAAAAATATTGCCACTTCACCAGCAATTACTCTTGAAGCGAGTGTTACTTGTTGATTGCCAATTAGGACAAGGCTGAAGGCTGGGGTGAAGTCGGGTAGTTTGAGACACCTTTGGGTAGATTACCCCCCCCAAAAAAACCACCTAAAGTTCTGAAGACTGCAGTAAGTGTTACCTTCAGAACTTGTTACAGATCTCTGCTTTATTTCTATGAAGAAAATATGTTGCTGAGGAAAATACTTTGGAAACTTTGGACATTTAAACATGTCAAGAATTCCTAATTCCTCCAACGACACGTTCAGGTAAAATGTGACAGTCATGTTTGTTTTTAAATGGTTCAAATCATTAATTCATTACATCATTACTGTAACCTAAACTTTAATTAAAAAAGATCGTCCGACTTGTCTGCCAAGCTTCCCCAGTTCTTTTGCTGCTTGTTTCCTTTGGTGCCGCGATGTCTACAATGGACATGCATGTGTGTTAAGGCCCTGACACACCAAGCCAACAATCAGCTGTCAGTCAATGTTGGGCTGTTGGTGAGCATCTGTTGCCCTTATCGGTGTTGCGTGTCCCACATCGTTGCCCCTTGTCGGCCCCGTTGACTTAATGTTGGCAGATTCAGCATGTTGACGCAGTGTTGGTGACAGCAGAGCCCATCTGTTAATAAAATTACTCCGACTGGCAAAACAAGCGTGTTACATGAGGTAAGATTATTTTATTTTAGTTACTGAGCTCTTTAGCAGCAATGTTCCATGATGGTTTGTGTTGTTGCTCATGGGTACACCGAGAATATTATTTGTTCTTTCAACACTGGATTGTGTTGTTAATGTGCTAACTCGCTAACTAGCATCAAGACGGTCTGGTTTCCCTTCTGAATGACGATTACAGTCTACCACCGTCTGCTGGAAAAGAGAGTTATTTCCTGTCAAGCAGGCATAGACGTATGTGCTGGTTGACTCTCAGCTGAAGTCTTTGCAGTGTGTTCAAGTGCACCTTATTGGCCGAGACACAGGCGACGTGAGGTGAAGCAGTAGGATGCTTTCGTCGCCACTAGTTCTCTGAAGTCGGTTTGGTGTATCTGGGCTTTGAATCGGTAACGTCATCTTCCTACTACCATTTAAAAACATTGCTAGCGTCAGAGAAATAATGTCAAAGCACCTTGAAAGGCTCACCCACACCTTCATTTCCAGTAGATTAGATTACTGCAACGGTCTGTTTGTAGGACTTTCAAAACAAGCTGTTTGACAACTTCAGCTTATTGAGAATGCTGCTGCTCGGGTCCTGACAAAAACTAGGAAATATGACCACATTACTCCAGTTCTAAAATCCTGGACCAGGGATGATTGGTTGTGGACCATCGTGTAGTCCGTCATGTCTGACGGCCAAGTCACAGCATGATTTTATGACTCCAGAATCACGTAATCTGACATAGTGACTGTCGGAACAGACAAAAATATAATATACAGTATGAGCCCGGCATTATTGTTTAAGCTGCAGCACTCTATTACCAAAAAGAGACACTCAGCATTCCACATGGCTCAACTGACAAGTTCTGGGACCAGTAGAGTTTTGACTCTTTCTTCTGCCTGTACCAGTTATCTCTGACCTATTGAAATGATAGTTCATGTAAAGCCAATTTGTAGCAACAATCCAGTAACATGTTTGGTGATTGGCTGCTGACATTTAAAGAGCTCAAGATATAAAACCTTATTTGTCCCAAATTATCTGGCTTCACCCAACATAAATTTAAATGTACATGTTTGAAAAAGAAAATAAAACGGTTGTTAGATGATGGATTGCGTCTGTTTGTCACCTCAACCTCAACCCACAGACAGGAGACATTGCTTAGATTCTTATGCTAGTTGAATGAGTTTAGAGCCACCATCAATCTTTGCTACGGCTTGTAAAAACTACTCTGTCAAAACACTTTAAACTTGGCACGGCCGTAGAACAGCACGAACAATTTGCACTTATCAGAAATTAAAGGGCATAGCTGCGGACGTCATGGAATGTCAGCGCGCCGTGGTTGATGGGAGCAGGAAAAACGAAATGAGGATCATTAACTGGAAATAAAACTCCTGCGAGTAGGTACGTGCCACACAAAGGGGCATTTCTTTGGGCTCATTTGTGTGGCATGTTGGCTTCGGCTTCAGGTGAGAGGATGACAGCTTGAAATGCGTTTGGCTGATGGGACTACGATGCATCAGCCAAAGGAGCCTCAATTACTCAGTCTCACCTTTACCTAAAATGTCGAACAACCCCAGCCACCCCATGTCACTCATGATGTATATTTGCCAAATTAGGGCCCAATTAGAAGTAATGGGCCTTGCAGTGTAAAATTTATTACCATGCGGATTTGATTAAGCTCAGCAAAGGCTGCAGACTGATTGTTATTTCTGAGAGCCTCAATGCCATTCAGTGTTTTAAAGCATTACAGACACGTTTGGCTTCGTAGAAAGGATGTGTGGAAAACTGCCAATTATGACTGATCTAAAAACAGAAAGATATTCCCACAGAGTAGAGATTTTATTCAACAAAGCACTCCTAGACAAATCTTATTCATCATCACCTCAAAATGGCTTCATGTTTATGCATATTTTTGGGCCAGTCTTTAGCTCTATTCACACAGTACTAGCATCATCTGGGGACCTCTGGTAACGTCTAATAACTGCGGACATCATCTGTGATCTTAATTCCATGCAAATCTGCCATGTCCGTAATTTGTCAAGTAAAAATTTCACGCCAAATTACCTACCACATTTCACCAAACACAGAGGTTGTGTGATAATATTAGTCGGAAACGGCATCTCTGCGGTTTGGGGTTGTATTTAGGGTTTTTAGCCTCTTTCCTGGGCTGAGAATTATGAAGGCTGCGTTTGCAATTATAAATAAATATTTTAACAGCATTTTGGGTGCAGGACAGTCATCTCGCTACACAGCATGGAGATCCGTTTGCAGGAGAAAGCGAGCTCAAATCAATCAGAAGAGTGAAATCTCAAAAGATCAAGGTTTGTTGGACCCATCTGATTTTAATATCATGAAAAATTTGTATCATGATATTCGCGATATTTCGACGTGTTGATGTATTGATGTCAAACTGTTACCCACGGCAACAACAAGCATGGCTGAAAGCGAAATTATTACTGACTCCACGGTGGTTCCAAAAAGAGGAGCAGCTTCAGTAGTGTGGGATAAACTGTGGCGTCCTGAATGTTTTATGAACAGCCCCGGACTTCTCAGACTCTTTTAGTGGCTTACCGCTCAGAGGGAACTCATTCAGCGGCTCCTCTGGCAGCAGCACAGCGTCTCTCCCTCTCCTCTCTCACTGTGTCATCAAGTGATTTTGTCATAAACCTTTGGTGATGTAAACCTACGTGAATAAACTCCATATATGTGAGTGTGTGATAGTTGTGGTATCAAAAAAAAAACAACTCAATCATTTAGGATTTTACTAAAAGAAGGAAATCACCTGTTGATTTATATATATAGATCCCAGGGGACATTTTTTGTATTTGGGAGCTGTTTAAATGTGTAATTTGTGGTAGATTTCATTTAGTTGAACTATTAATATTGTATACAGAATCTGAATCTCACTCTGAGTTACTGTTGTTGTTCACAAACTAAAGAAATGAGAGATCATTTTAGTTTAGTTTTTACTGAATACTTGAAACAAACTGTGAAATTATATCACTTATTTTGTTGTAATTCTATTTTCTTAAATTAATTCAAAAAATTTTTAATAAAAAAAAATTGTAATATCATCAAGAATATTGTTATTGCAAAAATACCCTGAAATATTGTGATATTATTTGAGGGCCATATCGCCCACCCTCTAATTCATGCTTTTTTTTTTTTTGTTTGTTTGTTTTTTTTTAAATATGTTCCTCACATAAAATACTTGCATCTTCTCACGTTGGACGAACCTTTTTGAGAGCTTTGAAGCTTTGAGAGCTCATAAAAATCTTAGCAAGAAAACTTTGGTGAACCCTAGAAATGAGTGAGTACTAACACAATAAGAACAAATCATGGATATGAACAAATGTGTTCGTATATCGTGTTCTGCCTGAGGCCCAATGTGTAGCAGAATCATTTCTGTTTGTTTTACCCACATTTAAAAGAAAAAAGAAGGCTAACACTGTGGGGGTGCTGTGTAGAGTAAAGTTACAAATGACTGTGTGCATCATATCCGGGGGATAATGTCAGTAAATTCCAATAAAATACAGACTTTGCTGAACCCTTGTGACTGTGCCGCACCAAACATAGACAAAAGGGAATAATTTCTAGGTCACATGAGGTCCCCAGGTGATACTGGTCCCACACAAATGAGGCTTTTGAAGGGAAACCATCTCTGACTTGCAGACTGCAATGGGACAATGCTAATGAGTAATGCTGAAATGTGTTAACCCACTGTGGCGCTGGAGGCGGACAGAGCGGTGTGATCCACTGTCAGCTGTGTTTGGTGTCCACGGTGCACAGGTTAAAGATTGATGCCTGCCCTAATCCCCGTCTCCTCCCACACGCACACTCACTTTCTCTTCCTTTGTCCCTGCGACCCAAAGCAGAATCAAAGCCAGCATTGAGCAGACCTGGAGTGCCAGCACACCCCATTGCACATGAAAAACTGATAGGTTCCTTTCGAGCTTTGAGAGGTAAGCCCTGAACTTTGAGGTCCGCATTGTTCGCGCTGCACTCTGACACAAGGCAACAATGGGAGCCCTATCTCCAGCTATAACACAAGCTCAGAAGAAGGGG
Organism: Cephalopholis sonnerati; assembly: GCA_019142605.1. Classification (NCBI taxonomy): domain Eukaryota; kingdom Metazoa; phylum Chordata; class Actinopteri; order Perciformes; family Serranidae; genus Cephalopholis; species Cephalopholis sonnerati. Next base: position 30,177,380 of record JAGQAX010000020.1, read on the forward strand.
CCGAAAACCATTCAACCCGTCATTAACCCTTCTGGAAACCAGAGAATGGGGTAGTTCCACCGTAACACCCTGCCCCATACACCTCATACACCGCCCTCCCCAACAGACCGACTACCCTCCAGCGGTACGGCCCCCCTTTTGTCCCATTGTGCCATGAGTGATGGATTCTGGCGGATGGGAAGAAAATGAGGGCCGCAGAGAGTTTCATAGCCTTGATTGGCAACTTTAGATATGCAAACTGTCAACAGAGAAGGCAGGAATAACTCCGGTACACCTAAATGGGCTGGTCCCAGGAGCAGAGGGGGGCAAGGGGCACGGTGTTGACACATAATCATAATGATAAAGAAAGAAGTCCCTGTAGAGAAACCTTGTGTGCAGCTTGGCCTTTTCTCTGGTGGGTTAACTTGATCTCCTGTGAATGCTGATGGAGGATCATGCAGATATTTTGGGGGTGTAGAGAAGGTGTTTTTAACGCAGGCCTCTTTTGAAGCGCAGGGGCATTATAAATGCTAAATACCAAGCTGGACCCAGATGATCACCATAGCCTGCGGCAATCAATAAGTGAATGGAGACCAGGTGGTGATGGCGCCATTCAGAAGGAAAGGAGGAGGACCAGGGTTTTACCAAGTGGGGCAGGAGTGAATACACAATGGAGGTTAGAACTGGGAGATCATAAAAGTGATTGGACACTCTTGCACACATCAGCGGCAAAGCTTTGATTAAGTACAGGCCCGGATGGAGGAGGATCAATAGATGTGTGTCGGATCTCAAAGCCCCGAGGCTGGACATAAGTAGAGGGGAGACAAACCAACACTGAATAATGTCATGGATTTTACTCTAACATCATCGAGTCTACCAACATTTTTAAATCTGTTTTTTCTAATCTTCAGTACCAACATCTTTCACATATAGAGTTTGGGTTTTCAAAGCATTTTATTCAGCTGAAATTCAGATTTGAATCCCCTTATCATATCCAAATCCATATCAAATATATTCAGTCCTTCACAATTGTAAGGAAGCCAAATGTAGGCCACATCCAACACTCTAAACAAAACTGTGCAAAACAAAAACCAACAGTGGGTCTTTGGCTCATTCTATGGAGAACTTGTTCTGGTGCTATATGGCACCCATCTTTTAAAGGTGCTATACAACAACTGAAGGTGCCATAGAGGAGTATATTGCTTTTTAATTTTTGAGCCTGAGGCCCTTGAATGATGCCATATTATACTATGGACAAGTCAACAGTGTTAATTTTGACAGCTATCTTATAGTCTTGAGACGTAAATGCTTATTACTTTAGTCACATTTTAGTCATTTTTATCCTTCATAGTCTAGTTTTAGTCAATGAAAATTCAAAACATTTTAGTCAATTCAGTGTTTCCCCTACCATTATATTAGATATATTAGGGGGGACAACAGAAGTCATTTAAGGTTACCTTTCCTATAGAACAGGTCTTTGTCCTTTTATTAAACTAACTAAACAGCCTTATGTTATTTATCTTATTTACAACACGGCATGTCATGTCTGTCTCTACATGGTCACACTTTTACAATTCTCCTCTGCTCTCTGTATCACACACGGCGAAGTACAGCGGTTAGAGAGTGCGCATCAGAAAATATGTCAAATCAACCACCTGAAAAGCAGACAAAAGTCTGTGTTTTTAAACGCTCCCAGGGCGGTGAAGATGGTGAAGAAGTGTTTTGATGTTTAGTTCAATGTACAGTTCAAATAATTGTTCAGTTGTCATACTGACTGCGTTATTAAAAGAAACACATGAACGTCATGATTTCCCCCCAAAAGCTGTAAACCTAAGGGAAACACTGCAATTGTTAATCTTTATGTTTTATATATGTTTTTTTTTATCTTTAATCTAATCCAGTGTGGCTAATTCGTGTATCAGAAATTAGAAACAATACACTACACACTTACAAACCTGCATTTCTCCAGCAGTGTTTAACAGGTTTTGGAGGTGATTTACAAGCACACACTTACTGATTATCATTTGAAAAGCTGTAAAAAAAAGTCTGGAGGTGTAAACTCATGTCTCACAAAGTTGGTGATTAAACCCAAATTGTTTATTTACATCACAGCTACACTCAAAGATAACTGAGCCTCTGACCTGCCTGTCAAACAGCATCAACTCACAAAGCCTCCTGAGACAATCCGGATTGTGAGGTCATGCTTACTTTCACAACTACGGACAATTTAGAGTCACCAATTAACCTGCATGTCTTTGGACTGTGGGAGGAAGCCGGAAGCTGGAAGCCGGAAGCCGGAGTACTAAAGGAAACACAGTGTACAGTACTAGACTGTTTGTAGATCAACACTTAATTTGTTGTAAAAGGATGTAGAAGAGACAAAGAAGAAAACCCAAAGTCAATGTAAACAACAAAGATTTCAAAACTTTAAAAAGCAAAGTTTTAGAAATGTATCACGAGGCAGGAAATGCATTCAACATGTTTGTTAGTACTTAAGCGACGCATATAGTGTTATTTGAGGAGAAATGTTGAATGTAAACAAACTTTGGAGGCAAACTCCACAGGGTGCTTTTTCAAGTTCTCAATTTCCAGCACCACACGGGGTCAAAGCCTCGGTGAGTTAGAACGCTTCACCGAGGAAAATGATTTGATTCGAGACTTTAATTCTGCATCAGCAAAAACACAAAGAGAAATCAGAAGTACAATAAAAGTACAATATTGACTCCTGAGTTTTCAGCCCGTAATCAGCATAATCATTTGTTTGCCACCGCTGAGAAAATCCTGGTATTACTCAGAATAATATGCTAATTAATTACATTAACGAATGCAGCGGCTTGCAGCATGGCAGTAATTAAAGCCAGAGCAGCAATATATGATTAACATTCAGTGGATGAAAATGACTATGATTATTCCCACCGATGTTGAGTTCATTAAAAACCATGTAATCCAACGGGGATATCAGTGTGGGGTGATGCTGCAGATGCAAATGAAATAAGGGAATGTGCTCAATTATAAGAGAACACGTAAAAAATGATTGTGAGCAAAGCTAATACTCGCTGTACAAGCAGCTATTTAGATGATTAACACTTACAGATCGCTTCGTGATCATTTATACAGAATAATGAAGTGCCTTGATGAAAGATTTTTAATGTAAAGAAATCGTTGCATATAAACACAGTGTCTTAATCGTTGTGTGGCTGTATTTCTGTCTGCCCATACTTTGTTTAAATCAATCCAGATGAGTGCAGTTGTGGCCGTAGCGTACAGCAGCTGCTCTGTATTGGTGATTTATCATTTGATTAACTAGAACAAGGCACCCCAACATATGGCAGTGCTGCTTTTAAGTACACTGGCTCACTTAAAAACACATTAAAGCCAAACGGTAAATAAGAAACACTTGGGTTTATTGTTTCATATTGTTCCTCAATCAGCATGGAAGTTAAATCCTCTTGCTCTCCTCTTTTCATGGGATGCAGCTCCGCTGAGTGAGAAGAAAAAGGGGATTTCACCTGATCCATATTAATGTGTAACGGTTTACGGGCAAAGCTTATCTTTTAATGTCGGCCTCCCCCCCTCCTTTTGCAATCACATTAAGCAGCTCTGCGCGCCTCTGCATGATGTTTGCATTACAGTCGCATATAAGAAAGTATCAAGTGTGCGAGGATTAGAGTTAAGTGAAGGCTAAAGCCGTACCTGGATCACATTAGACATGGCAAAGCGGCCGGGATCACATGGTGAGCAGAGCAGAGTCATTAATATATTAGCCTGTTCAAAGAACAGGTGGAATATTTTTCAGTGTAGTTAAAACCACTTGAACATATTGCACACAGGAGGACTGTTACTATGGTGAGTTTAGAAATATCAGAAACATGTATGTATATTGGCGGCACGGTGGAACAGTGGTTCCCATTGTCGTCTCATAGCAAGAGGGTTCCTGGTTCCAACCCAGGGTGGGGGGCTTGAACAATGGGGTGGGGGCGCTCCTCCATGCAGAGTCTACATGTTCTCCCCATGTCAGCGTGGGTTTTTGCTGCATACTCCAGCTTCCTCCCACAGTCAAAAGACATGCAGGTTAATTGGTGACTCTAAGTTGGTAAATTGGCCGTAGGCTACAGAAATTAATGAATGAATGACTTTGGGTACATTCTAAGTTGAAATAAGTTTTAAGTTAAAAATACAGTAAGACTCAGGTTGTTCTCATACAGTACACTGTTCATACGTATACCTATGAAAAATAAGGCACTAGAATTCTTATATAACCCACGTAATCATAAGCTAGTAATTTGTATATAACCTACGTAATCGGAAAGGCTGCAACAATGTGACCAATGTGCCAACAAGCAAACACAAGACTTTTCCCAAGGAGACTGGTGTTCATGTCCCATGTGAAAACAAGTAGACTTTGAGTTCTTTAAGGAACATCATTACCATGTTTCTTTCACTAAACCTAACCTGAGGAACTTAATTTTCTTAAATCTAACCTATCTAAATTTATTTGCCTAAAGCTAACCTGCGTTAGGTACATGACGTCATGACACCTAACGGGTTTCTTTTTCTAAACTTAACCTATGTAACTTTCTTGCCTAAACCTAAAACATATAACTGTTAAGTACATAACTTAACATTAACTACGGAACTTTACATTTCGTACTTAACGTGACAACGGCATTTGTGGGGCACTAATTCTTAGATTTCATACAATTAAGTTAATTCAATGGAATTGGAAATTCTTGTGTCAAAGAATGCTTCAAATTACAGTAACACTACGTACAGTAACCACAATTTTAGCAATTCACATCTAATAACAACCAAAACAACCAGTGGGTTCCACAGGTGAGGGTCATTAAATATCTATCTATCTATAAATATATTAAAATATACAAGATAAGAAGTGTTAGAGTAACAACAGTAGTAAGTTGATGATGTAATAATCATGAAAGGCCTGTTGCTGTGTTTCTTGTGGCTATTCAGCCCCCAAATGCGAGTGTTTTTAGCAACCTGTCTGTTTTTGTAGCGGGGATAGTGCCATGAAAAGCAGTAAAGTGCAGAGTAATATACATGCAGAATAAACAGTAATCTATAGAATAAATCTGTGCTATATGCAAGTGTATAGGACACACTGGTACAGTAACAATGACATCACCTCTGCATTTGTACAAAATTCTTTTATCTTCCATTAGCTTTCATATATCTAAGAAAAGAAGTTTTAACAACAGCAAAAAAATATCAGAAACTATAGCGTAAATGACCTAGCATGACTCCAGCTGACCTGATATGACTCTGATCAAACATTGGTAGGTGAGGAGAAGCAATTATTCCCAGAAGTGGTTATCTAAATAACAGGAAACAGCAGCCTAAGTGACAGGAAGCACCTTTCAATGTGTGTATTGGAAAGCTTGACGGTGTATCAACTGATACTGCTGGTTTGTCAGACACTATAAATTGTCATGATGTATTAATTATTTGGCTTTCTCATGAGTACACCCTCAAATGTCCAATCCTATGTGTTTTGAGTCTCTTAATTCCACAACATGATTGATGACGAGGATGCGATTGGTTGCGGAAATGAAATTCACACGTCATATATACCATCCACTTGTGTGCTCACTTTTATATTCAAACTAATGTTAATATTGAGTATAAATACATTTGAGGAAGTGTCGTCTCTTTTTGGGAAAATACATGTGACTTAAATTACCGATATTATGATATCATTTTGCAGTTGTTAAAATGAGTCTCCAGTCACTTTTACTGCGGCCAACACGACTACTTTCAGAATCTCCCTGAGGGCTTACAAGTGGGGATACATTTTCATCCACTCCGAGGTTGAGTAATTAATACAAAAATTATAATGCTGCGCTGGAATATTTCTTTAAACTTTCTCAGAATGACTTTGCATACCCCGAGGAGAACAGAAAGTCATTCAGCTTTATGAAACTCACAGCGTTTGTCCTTTTATTAACCTGGTCTGAGGATCGCTTCACTTTGAACCTCGGAGCTGTGGGTGCTGATGAGCCAAAGCTCCCCCGGTGAGAGTGTAATTACAATCTTCTCCGATTTCTAACCTCTCGTGTGTGAGTTATGGGCTGGAATTTGAATAATCTATCATTTAGCTACCTGGAGAGGGCCGTGCTTTGTGCTCATTTGATATCACAGAGTTTTTTTCCTGTCAGCACGGAGGGGGAGGCGAGTACTTATTGTGAGAGGCCTAGTCATCCTCAAGCCCGTTGCTGTAGATCCTTAGAAGAGAACGTTACTGGCATTTGCTAGGATTTATCTTATTTGCATTTCAGACCAAACTACTTATTCCTCAATAATGGAAACATGGAGATATAGGGCATACATCTCACACGAGGAGATACATTCACAGCAGATCAAAAGAGACATGTTTTTCTGTGTGAGCTATTCTTTCCTCTGAAGCTGAGTCTATACTTCCATACAAGCCTATACAGACGTTTCAGAGCCCTCTGTTTTTGTCTTCAAACACTGATTCAGAGACAGCGATCACATGTCAGATGACACCGAGCAGAGACTAAACAGAGAGACAACTTGAAAGCTGAGAGTCGTCGTGACTCCTGCTTTTTCAAAGAGATGTGATATAGTCTTCTCTCAGCACCTCGATTGTACCGAATCTAAAACACACTTCAAACAATGCTCCACAAAGAAACTCTGCATTGATGTATAACTGTGTAATGTTTGCCCGGTAACTGCGCTGTGTGTAATTTTTGATAATTCTGAAAATAAAACAGGAAGACAAACAGCGCAAACATGCCCTTGGTTCGCGACTTGCAGCCCAGCAGTTGTTCACTTCTGTAATCGGCGCAGACAGGGAGTGTATAATAAACACTGGTGGGGAATGATAAGGTTTGTCTCACTTTAAAACTGTTAACGCTGCAGTTTTACTGCAGTGGGACACGGAGGCAAGGCAGAACTAAATGTTTCTAAAGCTTTATGATGAGTTTGGGGAAAAAGAGAAAGTTAGGGCTAAAGAAAGTGCTGAAAGGAGGACGCAAAAGAAGCTGATACTCGTCCAACATATCTCCACTTCCTCACACACCACTTTCCCTCCCGTGTACTTTCTTCCATTTCCTATACATCCATCCAGAGCAGGTACTTTATAGTTTGGTTACACTATAAACTGCTGTCAGTACTGAAACAGTTGCTAAGGCAAATGTAATGTGCTCTAAACACCGTTTAATGGCCTCTATTTAAAAACAATACATTTACATTTAGTTTTAATATTAAAGGGATAGTTCAGATTTTTTTGAAGTGGGGTTTCATGAGGTACTTGTCCATAGTCAGTGCATTATTTACAGTAGATGACAGTCGGCACGCCCCCAGTTCTCCTCAAAAGGAAGGAGTCTTGCCACAGAAGCTCAGCAATGTACTGCTGTGGACGGGGGCAGCAGCAAAACATATTTCAGCCACCTAAAAAAATGTATATCGGTTTAAGTGTTCACTATATTTGGAATATTTTCAGTGCTTTACCTTGTCTTCAGACAGCACTATCCAACAGACCTCTGAAGCCTTTATCTGTGCCCTCGTCAAAGCCACCAGATTCTTTTGAGAAAAACAGTAATTTTACCTTGCAGAACATGGGAGTTGCTGGTCTACTGCTACCTCAATCAGTTAGTTCCTGTAATTGTGTGACATTGGTGGATCTGAACTAACCCTTTAAACACCAAAGTCACACAATAACACTAACCAATTGACAAACCAACAACTACTGCAGCTCAATCGGTAGAATAAATGTTGGCAAATGTCTGAATACCATGGGTACATTTGTAAGTTATTATGCTGTTGATAGATTGAAACTTTGAAACATGTTTCAACAACGCTGTGGTAAATGTGTGATTAGGTTTGGGTACAAAAAAACTTGGTTATGGTTTGAAAAAAAAACATATTTTGGCTTAAAACCCTTGGTTTTGGTGACACTATCCCAGCTGGAAACACAACAATGACATGCTAAAGAACAGTCAGTTTTGCTGTTGTTGGTCTCAAACAGTGGTCTGCAGCTTGGCAGGCGTCTCACCTAGGTGCCATGGCATCCACCATCCCCTCCACCTCCAGATGACAAAGTCTCAGCTCATGTATTATGTCCCTTTAGAAATGTTGAGATGATATGTATGAAACAGACAAATGTAACGTATTTGTGGTTTGCAGAAACGTATAATGCCTGCATTTTCCTCTGGCGACTGGGCCGACTCCCAGTTGTGTTCTGTGAGGTAAAATTCCTGTTTGTCAAAGGAGTTTGGTGGCTTTCGAGAAAGCAAAGATAGACAGCAAGGTAAATTTGTACTAATAATATTTTTACAGGTGGCTAAAATATGTTTTGCTGCTGGTCCCATCCAGCAGCACTTTGCTTAGTTTCTGTGGTGCTACTCCTGCCTGCTTCTCAAAACTTGGGACATGCCAACTGCAATCTACTGTAGGTAACACAATTTCTATGGATAAGAACCTCATACTGTTCAACACAACTTTAAAAAATCAGACCTATCCCTTTAAAAATCCAGCCCTAAGCTTTCAGTCTTGCTTGCTTACTGGTTGTAACAGCAAGTTTGCTTTAATAGCTGAGGTTCTGGAGTTTGCTTGAGATGACGTGTATCGACCACTGGCAGCAGAAAACACTGAGCAGCTACTGTGTCAAAGAAAAAGAACAAGTCATGCATCTGATTACAGCCACCTGGGCTGAGAGGATTCAGGTCTGTCAATCATCGGGCTGTATAGCTCTGGGTAACAGCTACCACCAGTTTCTCCTACATTGTTTACCAACTGTAAACTTGTTGTCGTGACCACCACAGAAGGCCCGCCTCTCAAATCATCCGATTGGACAATGGGGAAAAGGCAGAGATGACGTGAGGTGTTTTTCTGCTCTAAGTTTAGGTTTTTCCAACTCCAGCAAAAACACCAGGGACTTAGACTGCAGAAATGTGAGCCACGTTGTAACGCAAAAAAAATGAGCAAAAAGCTTAATTCTCATTAATTTCAATTACAAAAAGGCGCCCTCAGCTGCTAAAATGCGTCCTGTGTGATCAGAGCCATTCTCATACTTTTGTGTACTGCATCACATCCAGTATTTGCCTACATCATTTCCTGCGTGAATGAAAATCCTCTGTATAGAAAGACAATTACAGTATGGTAATATATTAAATGACTACTCCCACAGTAGCCTTATATTTTCTTAGTTTCCTTTTAAAACATCAAATGATGGTAATAAGAATTAAAATGCAGGTGATGTCAAGTGCCTCTCTGCCAGCAGTCACAGTGCTAAAACCACAGTAAGCCGTTATATATCCTGGAACAAGTGAGCCACATGAAGCCAGTAACCACTGCAGGTCCCAACAGATTCTGCAAAAAGGCTCTGAAATGTTTGCTAAAACCACAAATGCATGAGGGTGGAAATATTTCTTTTCCAGTTTTTGACCTGGATTATATCTGTGTTTCAAAGGAAAAATGCCGGCGCTGACGCTTAATTACATTTGGCAAAGAAATGAGTCTGATTCTTACACACAGCTACAGCGAGTAAGATTTAATTCAGCCTCTCAAATCATGGCTGAGTGCTTATGCACAGGAGTTTGAGTCACAAGTTTTACTCATGCTTTCTCTGAGGTTTTGTCACTAAGGATTCATTCACACTTCATCCAACCTTCCGTCCATCCATCCATCCGTCCGTCCATCCATCCACTGAGCCATGAGAGTCTTCTTCGTTATCTGTTGAATGCTTGCTTCATTTGCCTGCTCAGCCCTGCCTTGTTTGAGGGGATTTGAGGGGCGAGATTGCTAATCCCAACTTTGAACATGAATCAGCGTCCAGGGGGAAGGCCTCCTGGATTCTCAGCCTCTTTCTTATGATAATGGTCCAATCAGTATGGCCGGAATGATGAAAATGCCAGCCAGCTTATCTCAGTGGGACAGCTTGGCGGTGGGGAGGGAGGCCTGTCAGAAAGACAACAAGAACCTGTTTTGAAATAAGGAGGGTGCAGCTCTCGTTTCTGCTAGCTAGTTATAGCGGTATCTGTGCGTTGTTTTGCACGCGCGTGCACATATGTGGGCGCATGCACGTACTGTCGGCTGAGGTAAATCGAATAAAAAAACCATGCTTTGGTCTGGTTGTGTATGTCGGTATTTGCATTTGCAAGAATGCACATTAAGGGAATAGGAGTGTAGTGTGTGTGTGTGTGTGTGTGTGTGTGTGTGTGTGTGTGTGTGTTCATGGATTGTGGTGTTTATGATTCAATATGTCCTTTCCTCAGGCTGATGTTGCTCGCTGTGTGGGACAGGTGCTTTTCTGCCTTGCAAAACACAGGACACTGAGCTCACATTTCTGAAACTGATAACTGCTGACCAGGAGATAACCTTTTCCATTTGAGGACCGAGCAAGCTCTAAAACTACACGCAGCCTGATAAACATGCATTTGTCTGCTTACTGAACCTTCAGTGCTAAAGCTGGGTATCAGTACACGATACCTTTAAGGTACTGGCTGAAATAACCCAGTAAAAAGTAGTATCAAAATGTCTCCAGTCAAGGGTTAGTGTCTGATTCCTAACCACCCTGACTCCCAAATGGACCAACAAACTTCCTGTTGCTGCTGTCTCCAGAGCTACTATCCTCCTGGTGACGTTTAACATCTGTCTGGTTAGCACTAGCTAACACAACAGCAACGGCTAGCATCCACAACTGAACCATTAAACAGTCACTCACAAATTACACCAACATGAAAATGGCTCAACTCATGTTACAAAACCTGTTTATAATTGTTAGGTAACACTAGCAATGTGATGCAAACAGTTAGCCCTGTCATTGTGTGTGTACGGCTAGGCATACCTTAAAAGGGGCCTGAAATTCAAGGGCCCAAAAAATGTCCCATTGGACTGAAAGCCCATTTTTCAGCCAGCCTGTGTTCCAAAAAACAAAAAGCCCATTGGAAGTTTCATTTGTCAAGGCTGTGGTTAATATGTGGTTGGGTTTGGGCTCAAAAATTACTTGGTTATGGTTTGGAAAAGGTCATGTCTTGGCTTAAAACCCCCACATTTAGTGGCACAAAAAACGTACTAGAAAAGCAGGGATGAGCCAGTGAAAAATATACAGGTTTGGTGAATCAAACATCGCTGAAAAACGCTGCGAAGGGTCAGTGCAAACACCTGGGATATGGGGCTCAGGTGATGCTGGAAAACACTGCGAAGCGTTGGTAAAAACACCCCGTATTGGTGCCTCAAATGCTGCTGGAAAATGCAGTGATGGTTCGGCGAAAACATCCGAGGTCGGTGGCTCAAATGTTGCTGAGAAACACCGCAAAGTGTTGGTAAAAACACCTGGGAGCAGTGGGTCGAACGCTGCTGGAAAACGCTGTGAAGGTTTGGTAAAAACACCCAGGATCGGTGGCTCCACTACTACTGGAAAACACTGTGAAGTTTTGCTGAAAACATCCCCAACTGGTGACTCAAATGCCGCTGAGAAGCATCGCGAGGGGTTGGTAAAAATGCCAAGCATCAGTGGCTCAAACTCTGCTGGAAAATACTGTTAAGTCTTGGTGAAAACATCTGAGATTGGTGGCTCAAATGCTGCTGGAAAATGCTGTGAAGGTTGGGTAAAAAGACTTGGGATTACTGGCTCAGACTCTGCTGGGAAACTAAAACTAAGTGCTGGGAGTATGTAATGTTGGAGAAACAAGACTTTGGAGTAATCTGGAGTTTGTTTTTGTGATAACGAGCTGTCGGAGAAATGGACTTTCCATCCAAAGGGACATTTTGCGGACTAATGGGGCTTCAGATTTTGGGCTGACGGAACAGTGGCATGGCACCATCTTACAACTGTTCCTGGGACGGAGCTCACACTCCTGCAGTAGCAGCTACAAAACATGCAGTCTGTGGTGTGTTGATGTTGAGTGCCTATATGAGTAGTGAAGTACTTTACTGACATCGGTATCACTCTAAGGGTATTGGTATTGTTATTTTTTAAACAACACCCAGCCCTTTTCAGCGCCATATTTTTATTGTTCATTATTTTCTGGGCTGAAAATCAAAAAGGATTACATGTCATGAGTGAACTGTGTGTTTGTGTGTGTGCGTTCATGTGTGTGTCTGTTATTGCTCATGCCAGTCTCATGAACATGACAACAGGTGCCTTTAGTCTCCGTCAGCGGGCGGTGCAAGGGTTCAGTCACATTGCAGATGCGTCAGTGGGAGGTATTATGGTATCTGGCATGAATGAAATGTGTTAACTATCAGTAAGGTGGAAGATCTTGCCAGCTGGGGAGGAGCAGAGGATGGGACTGGATGGGAATTGGCTGTGTGTCCATCAGTGTACATGCGAGCTTGAGTTACAGTAAAGGCATTACGCCAGATTATGGGGCTAAGCAGGGGGCACTGTCTGTCTCTCCGCTGGTGCTTGGAGAGGACTTGGGCTGAACTGGACACACAGCTGTTCCTGGCCGCTCTGCACCAGACACTCAGGCGTCCAATAAAACTGCATGCGTTGGTGTGTGTGTTTTTGTGTCTGTGTTAATATTTGTCTTGTTGGAGTGTCTGTTCCTGTTTGTGTGCGCGTAAGCCAGCAAATATGCGCGTACGAATGGGAGGGGCCCGTCTCGTCGTGCACTTTCCCACTGTGTGATGAGGGACAGCCTTCTGTGATGTGGCGACTAGAGCCCGTAACTTATCCAAAGTCTCCCCAGGGCTGCAGCTCTGTAATGAGAGGCCATTATCACTGGAGAGTATACACTACACTGGAGATAAGAGAAGCCCAGCCTGCAGGCAACCAGCGCTGTTCACTGTCACTACCCAGGAATAGCCACATGACGCCTGTATCTCCAAATTAAATTCTCATCCCCTTTCCTCTCCCTCACTACCCATTACCTCAAATGTTCCTGGCCGGTCTTTATTTCTCTCCTCTTCCTGTTTATCTCCTCTCCTGTCAGGCATTTCTGCCCAAACTGCTTCTTCTTTCTCTCTAATGCCTCAGGATCTTCAGGGCCCAGGTGGGATTGTGCTTGTCAGTGGTGGCGGTGGGAGTGGATAACAAGCGAGGCAGAGGAGCACGGTGATTATGAGCCCACCCGCCCTCGCAGGGGAAAAAAAAAAAAGCTCACTCCATCAGAGGATAGGAATGGCATGTACAGTGTGCCAGCGGAGCTCCGACCCATGAGCTCATTTTCTAAAAGTGTGAGTGTGGAGTAGAGATGGACACCGTATCCGTGGAGGAGGGCATGTGTTGTGTTTGTGACCTTTGGGCCTGCTTGGGTTACATTATGTGTGAAATTTTACTGTGACATCATGTACATAATCATTAGCACAAGGTTGCAACTGAATACGGATATGAAATGGAAATTATCACAACAGGCTCGCTCCAAGGGACTCTTTAAAGTCTCGCTAAAGTCAAAATGAAATGAGTGATACTCAGAGCGCTAAACGTCCGCTTTCCCTTCAGTATATCATCCATCTTAGTTTGCCTTTGAGTTTTCTTTCCAGCATCTTCTCTGAAATTTAAATCCCTCTCTGTTTGTTATAGGCTGAGAGCGCAGAGGATCTGCCTCTGTCGACTTTCATTTGCCCTGTCGGACACCATTTGCATAGACTGACTTCCACTCTGCCGACCAATAACAGCAGCTACGCAGAAGCGGATTTAATCGAGAAACTTTACTAAGTGGATATGAAGGAGGGGAGCTGTTAGCGTGCGTGCAAGGAGCTGAAGTCCCTTCCATTCTGCGTGTCCTTATCAGCTCTGCTCACAAAGCCGGGCCTCAACACTCTGAACTGGAGGGAGAACGCGTGCGGCTATAGAAACATATTCAGAGAGTGGCAGGGCCACTTAAGTTCAAAAGTTAAGGCACAAGATCAGCAGGGAAAGTCATTTGCATTCAGGCTCGTGCTGTTTGGGTGTTTCTGGGCAGGACATTTAGATTATTGAAATTAGCTGTCAGTCCACATCTGTGAGGCTGCCAGGTTTCTCCTGTGATGAGCTTTATGGGAATGAGGTTCCCAGTTCGTATAGCTCATCCCTTCAAGACAAGCATGAGCGGATACTGTTTATAGCATCACAAAGTAGACTGTAGAAGCAAGGAAGTGGTTTAGAAATTAAATTATTAAATTAACAAGTGCACACACACACACACACACACACCACAGGCTGTAAAAATAATGAATGTAGCCACCATGACGTCACCCACTGCTTTACTGACTCCTGTTTTAAAGCCTTGAGTTTGGCTGTCACCATCTTTGAATTCTGGCGGTGACTTTACTTGGACACGAGAATGGAGTTAACCCTAAAGTGGGATTTATACTTCTGCGCCAGCGCACACACACTAAAGACACATTAAACACACATTAAACATGGCTTAATAGAGACAATGTCAAACACAAGTACACAAATCAGCTTCACTATAACTCGCAGCATTCACAGACAAACACTTGTCTTTATCTGGACACATTTTCCCCACAAATGCAACATGCTAATGTTTTTAGCACAAGCCTATGGCATTTTACATTGTATAAATTAGCCTAGCAGCTAGCGTACTTCTCCTCTACTCATATGAAGCCAGGGACAACAGCAATATTTAACAAAGGTAATGCTACAAAATTTGTCGCCATTACAACTCACAAGGTTCACTGACAAAACAACTGTCTTACACTGAACATGTTTTCCAAACAAATACAACATGCTAACGTTATTAGCACAAGCCTATGGCATTTTACATTGTATACATTACATTACATTTATTGTCTTAAACAATTTAATGTTTCTTATCTGTGAAATTAAAGTAAATAAAATCTTTGTTTCCACTGAGGGAAATGGTTTCAGCTTACAGAAATAGACAGGAGGTCTGCGTCACTGCGACGTGTCGATTCAATGCAGAAGTATGAATCCTGCATAACACTAGCTGCTAGCTTGGTTAGCACGCTGCATGTTTATCTATGGTTAATTGTCATAATGCTCATTTTTGCTAAGGAGAAACAAGCTTAAAACAACAAAACGCAATGTCTGCTCTCCGTGAATCTGGGATTACACCATGGTTACGTTACCTTATCAATGTTGCCATGGTAGCAACTGTTCAACAGACTGCGTCCACCTGTCGCTCATAAAAATTCACTCCCGCACAGTTGTCACGAAGGTGGAAATTAGCTATAGAGACCAAAACTGTTTTTGTATCAGGGTGTAAACATGTTTATTTCTGCTGTAAACTTGAGCATTTTAAAGTGAGGGTCTGTGGGGATTGACTTGCTTCTGGAGCCAGCCTCAAGTGGTCATTAGAGGAACTGCAGTTTTTTCGCACTTTGGCACTGGCTTCCTTTTTCAGCCCATGAAGTTCCATGCTAAAGTTCAGCTTCCCAGGACTAAGACAGTGGCCTTCAAAGAGTGGGGAAATTTTTGTGGACTGACCAACCAACCAACCAACTGACAGAACGAGCTATAGAGCTGCTGGTCACAGTAAATAAAACAATAAAATCAAAGATAAACTAAAGATGAAGAAGAAGAAATTCAAACAAACATCTTAATGGAGCATAAAATTCTTTGAGACTGATGCTCATGAATAATTTACTTCAAACACAGTCATGGTAATTGTTGTACTTAAGCTTTTAAGTCTTGAACCTTAATTGCAGGCAAAATAAAGGCCCAGCATCCATCAGAGAAGTAAACACAGATATGCTTGAGCTGCATCACACCGGCTCTCTCATGTTCTGTCATTTCTAAAGTGGACTGTCTGATGAAATTTATGTGCTTGTGCAAAAAGAACACTTAAAATAATTACTTAAAATGCAGAACTATAGAAAATTGAAAAGGAAATGTCAGGAAATTAGAGGAGATAAAAGATGGGTATCGCTTGTAGTCTGAGCACACCGCTGAGACATAAGTACACCCATGGAAATATAAAAATGATTTCCCTCTTTGATCAAGGCAGTAAAATTGTTGTTATAGCAAAGTACAGTACAGGACTACAGAGTTCTTATTGTGCTACTGAATCCAAAGTGAAATAAAAAGCAATTCCAAACACTCCTGTAATATAACAAAACCTAAACTGTGTGCGCCTGTGTCATGTCTGCAGAGCGATGAGGGGATTTGGAATAAATTCCTCGTAACTCAAATCTGAACACGGCCCAGAATAAGTAGTTTGAAAGGAGAGGAAAGGGAGAACATCTCTCGAGTACAGTTAGAGTGAAATCCATTGTGATTCTGCTCCATGTTGGTGAACATCTGGCTAATGAATCCTGGTTCACAGGGTCCATATGACGATTCAGTCTGTTGGCCCTCATCCGGCCCAGGCCCGGGGTGAACATGAACTGCTGTCTCACTGCTTCCTGATTAGACTGTCCATAAATTAATACCAGTGGCTGACACATCATCAGAGCTGCGTCGGTGAGACAGAAAAGACAGGTGTCCCTTTGGCATGACTTCCCACATTGTGTGTGTGTGTGCACATAATACTGAGAGAAAGGGGTCTACAGTGTTAATCTGTCACACTCTGCCATGCCTGTCCACGTTCAACCAAATGTTCATCCATCACATGTGTCCGCTGAGCACACACACACATCCAGACACACACGTTTTCACCTTACAGTGCCAGCGCGTCTGCCCAAAAGTGAGTCAGGCCACCCGTCGCCATCGTCCCCTCCTCTGGCATATGTGGCACCTGCCACACACTGCGGCCGACCCGCTACAGTGACTGAAACCAAATGGCTCTGCAGCACCGCAGTCATCCAAAACACTGACCCCAAAGGCCTTCAACTGTGGGACACCTGGAGCTCTGAGCTCACCACATCAGGACAGGAAGTCCACATTAAAACCCCCAAAACACCCCTTACCCTCCGAACTCCACCCAAAACATGCAATAGTGACACAGTGACAGGCAGTGTTTTGGGAATACAAGAGCTCATCAATCATCGATTAGCTCACTTTTTTATTTGTCGTGTCAAACATAAACATTTGAACACTTTGCTCCGTTGCACATCCAAGCTTCCTTTTCTTCCGCTCCCATTAATGGTCGATTCTCCGTGGTGCCGCCCAGTTTCACCACGCTGCAGATGCACAGCTTGCAGGAAAAAAAACACTTCCCCTAGCTCTGAGAGCTGCAAGCAGGTGTGAAAACAAGCCCATGGCGAGGAGGAGGGACAAGAAAAGGAGGAGGAGGAAAGAAAGAGGAAGAGGTGTACGCTACGCTCCAGTTAAGGCTGTAGGGTTTAGTCTGTGGCTCCTTCATGTGGCAGAAGCCCATTAATCATTCCTGTTCACTGACAGGACCTCTGCAACACACTTACACCCACACACACGCAAACATGCATGAGCACCCACACGTCCGCGCCTCCGCCCCTGCTGCCACATACACAGAGGAACACGCCCTAATTTTACCCAAACATGCCCGACGATCCTCTCCGCCCGCGCGCACGTCCATCCCATCAAACCATCAAGTCATCCATCTTCCACGTCCATCTCTCCATCCATCTCTCCATCTCCCCGCTTCGATAAGCACTGGCAACAGCTCATGAGCCATCAAATCTGCTTTCACTTCTTTCTCCACTTGGCAGCCGATGAAAGAGAACACAATCTCAACATCGCACCAAAGAAAATAAACTGAGGGTGAAATGCTACATAAACTGTGAAATGACGTCAAAACAAAGCAGAATGAGAAACAATGAAGCAGATTTCTCAGTAAACACACAGTTTCACAGAGCGCTGTTCCTCAGAGCGGCTCAGAATAAACCTGATTATGAACCTGAAGACTTTCTGACAGAGAACTGAAAACTGTTTCACTGGTGAAACATCACATGTTGCTCTGACTCTGAGCCGCTTCAGCCCGAGCACAGATCCCATTTCTAACTTTGTATGCAACCATGGATGGATTACTGAACACTGTACACAGGCCTATGATCCAAAGTGTCACCAATGGCCTTCACCAGCAAAATGCCACATAAATGAACACACACTGACCAGGAAGAGACTCAAAAAGACAATAAAGAGATGCAAAGAAACTGCAAAGAGATACAAATTACAAAAAATGGGCAAAACAACCACAAGAAGACATAAAATGACTACAAAGACACAAACTGACCAAAAAAGACACACAATGAACTCAAGGAGATGCAAAATGACTACACAGAGACCCAAACAACTACAAAAACACACAAAACAACCACAAGGAGACACAAAATGGCCAGACAAAGACATATGAAGAGATGCAAGAGAAGTGCAAAGAGACAAAAATAGCTAAACAAAAACAAAAAAAGAGACACAAGGAGACACAACATGACATCAAAGAAATCCAAACAACTACAAAAAGACACAAAACCACCACACGGAGACACAATCTGACTACAAAGACATAGAAAACAATCAAAAAAGACGTACAATGACCCCAAAGAGACACAGAAGGACTACAGAGGTAAAAACAACCACAAGAGGACACAAAATTACAACAAAGAGTCACAAATCAAAGTTACCTCAAAGAGACACAAAACACACGATGACAGAAAAATCACAGACACAAAGTGACTACAAAAAAAACACAAAAACAACAAGGAGACTCAAAGTGACCACAAAAAGACAGAGATGCAACAGAACTTCAAAAAGACACAAAATAAAACCCAAAATAAAACAAACAAATATCAGGCAAAACAAACAAAAGGAGACAAAAATGACCTTAAGGTAACACAAAATGACGAAAAAAGGCACAAAAAAAACTGCACTAGAACATAAAATAACTCAAATAAAAAAAACAACACAACACAAAGTGTAAAAAAAAAACTACAAAGATAAACCAAACAACCACAAGAGGAGAAAAAATGAGTTCAAAATGAGACAAAACGACCAAAAAAGGCACAAAATTACCTCAATAAGACACTAAATTATGTCAAAGAGGCCCAAACAACTACAAAAAGACACAAAACAACTACAAGGGGACACAAAATTCCTTTAAAGCAAGACAAAATGACCAAAAAAGGCACAAAATTACCTCAGAGACACAAAAATTACCTTAATAAGACACAACATTACCTCCATGAGAGCAAAATGACTACAAAAAGAGACAAAACAACCACGAGGAGACACAAAATGACCAGGAAAGACAAAAAAACTACCTAAAAAAGACATAAAATCACAAAGAGATGCAAAAAAAACTGCACTAAGACACAAAATAACTCAAATAAAAAAAAAACAACACAACACAAAGTGTAAAAAAAACCTACAAAGATAAACCAAACAACCACAAGAGGAGAAAAAATGAGTTCAAAATGAGACAAAACGACCAAAAAAGGCACAAAATTACCTCAAAAAGACAGAAATTACCTTAAGAAGACACAAAATTACGTCAATAAGACACAAAACAACCACAAAGAGACACATAATCACCCCAAAGTCTGTGTGTCTTGCTCCTGTACAGGAGAGGTGGTGGGGCCCAGGGTGGGAAATGAACACCAGCCAAATGCTGGTAAAACATGCAAGTAGCTGCTACATCTGCTTCACCCACCAGCCAAAAATAAAATAGTCATTTACTGAGTAGCTAGTAGATTCTGGAATCAACCTGCCACTGTGGTTCTTTCCAACCCTGCTGGGGCCCCCTGCATATCTGTGCCCAGGGGCCCACTGTCTCATGATCCGCCCATGCATGCAACAATACTGAAGATTAAACAGCTCCGAGTGCACAAACAAGTTAAGAATGAAAGACATTTGTACAAACAAAATTCTTCATAAATGAAAACCTGAACACAGACTGTGTTTGTAGAGATTTTTATGAACCTTATGAATTCTACATGAAGAAACTTCTATTTAAACCTTTTATTAAAAACGTTTCCACTGTCCTTTAACGTGACATGAACTAAACAGGACTGGAATTTAATATGTTAGTCTGCGGTTCTCTGAGATGTCTCGATTGAAGACAGTGAAAGTTATATTTCCTCTGTCCTTCTCATATTTCTCCTTCTTTGACATCCCGCACTGGAAATGTTTTAATTTATGAAGCCTATATATCATGTTAAGAAAAAGAAAGGCACCACTATCCCAGTAGAAGAAAGGCTCTGAGTGAACCTCATGACAGTGTAATAACCGAAGCCACCACTAGGGGCTATCTACTCCACAGGTTTCTCCACTTGAGAGCAGAAACTCCCCCCAAGCTTCAGTCAGCAAGCACTTCTCATGACAAAGGATTAAAGGCTGAGTATATTACAGAAAGTGTATTATTCCAGCGGTATGCATTTCACTAATGGATCCATCAAAGTTTTGACTGAATGAAAGAAAAAGAGAAGAAAACATTTTGAATCTGAAGCAGAGCGACCGCAGTTTTCCACATTAATCCAGCATGTGTAACCGGGCTGCTTTTCATTTCTGTGTGAAAATAAGGAATGTGTGTGTGTTGTTGTGTTTTTTTTTTCCTGTTCAAAGAGACAATGATTACTCTGCAAAATTATCCACCGAGATGAGAAGGCACAATGAGCATAAATTATACCCTTGAAGTTTTCTGCAACTGCATGCAAATTTGAGAGAAACAAAATATGTACTGTATGTGCCTTTAACCCGTTCGGCTGGTGAAACATCAACATGGTGTGAGATGCGCCCCAGTTGTAGCGGCGAATGTAAACAACGGTGGTTTGAGTGCATGAGAAACAGATGAGAAGGATACAAATCTGAAGATGTGTAGTTTTGTTTGTCACAGTGTCAGCGAGGGCCACTGAGAGCATCAAGGATGAATGTAAAGCAAGACTGCGACAGAGCTGCTGCCGCCCGCTTAAAGGGACAGTTCACCATGAAAACAGTGTTTATCAGTCTAGATTGTTGTGGTGTGAGCTGCCAAATGTTGGAGATATCGGCCGTAGAGATGTCTGCCTTCTCTCCAATATAATGGAACTAGATGACACTCTGCTTGTGGTGCTCAAAGAGCCAAAAAAACTGTACAGCAATGTCTCTTTCTAGAGATCATAACCTGGTTACTCAAGATAATCCACAGACCTTGTTGTGAGCAGTTTCATGTAGGAACTATTTTCTTGGTACTGAACTACACCCGCCAACTGTACCGCCACGCAGAAGGTACAAATAATAATGAAAATAATATTCTGTTTGAGGCATAGCAGAACACGTCACATTCAGTGCTCTGTTGTCTCCGTCCGTTTAAAACAAGTCGATTACTGAACGTGAATCTCAGGTGTTGTTGACGGAAGAGGGCTGACCATGGGCTGTACACGTGAACAAGAGGCGACGGGGATGTATGTAGTGCACGAGCTTGGACGACAGCTTTTGAGGAGAGGAGAAGACAAGAAGAGGAGTCGGTTATCGACTTGTTTTGACTTCAATTCAAAATGGCGGCAACCGGAAAACTACCTCAAGGTACTGCCTTTGTAAACAGTCATTTTTAATAAACTATCTGTGCACGTACAAAGTTGCGAATGCCTCGTTTTTATATGGTAGGACCCTCGTTATACTACCAACGAAGTGCGGGGCTACTTTGAGCCTTGTAAGTGGTTTAATGGCAGCTATTTCGTGTCACCTGGAGACACGCCCTGAGTGCTAGCACCATTAGCCTTTTGGAGGAATCGGCTAAAAACACCCTTGTTTAGAATGCATCGCATCAGCGCGGTTTTGTACTCAACATTAGATTCAAACTCGGATCTAAGTTTCGCTGCTAATGATAGTTTGTAAAACGCCCTGTTTTTCCTCTTACCTGTAGTGCTGTTTATCAGTCCAGATTGTTTTGGTGTGAGTTGCTGATGTTAAAGATATCGGCCGTAGAGATGTCTGCCTTCTCTCCAATATAATAGAAGGTGAGCTGATAGCACCTTTTAAAAAAATTCAGCAGCAATGTCTCTTTCCAGAAATCACGATCAGTGACTAAAGATGATCCACAGACCTTGTTGTGAGCAGTTTCATGCAGGAACTATTTTCTTTCTACCAAACTACCCCTGCCAACTGTATTACTGTGCAGAAGGGAGTGTGCATCTACTGCTAGCCGATATGATAGTTTGTAATCGGCAGAACAGATATATCAGTCGAGCTCTGTGTAACAGGGACAATTATACAGAAACAATATGTGTAACTAAGTCAAATGTACATTTCTAATATTAAGTATCTTAATTCCACAAATTTTGTTTAAGTTGATGTTACCTGACACACTCAGGCCTCCGTAGTCAATATGTGGAACGCCTGATACTTAGTTTCTGTACCCCTACGTTCACCATTGAACGTATTAAGGGGTATCTCCTGTCTTTCCTCTCCCCTTTAGCTGTTCTACCCCATGGTAGAGGTAAGCCACATTGCTCTTGTAGTAATTTCCGTGTTTTAGCACTGTTAAGCTGTTTATAAGTTCATTTTTCAGCCTGAATCAATTGTATAATATGCTGACATATTCCTGTGTCACTTAGTTTGTGTAGGGACTCGAGTTTATATGATTGTATTTGACAGAGGATTTTGTTTTTACCTCCTGCTGTCAGGTGTGTTTTCTGTGTTTTATTGCACTGAATTGAATGTAACATGGCCGCCATTTTGCTGTTGTACTACAAGGGAGAGGGGCTCTAGTTAATATGGTAGTAACTGATGAAGGATTCTGTTTTTTTCTTGCTATCAGAGTTGTCAGGAATAAACTTAGATCGCCTCCATAGAGGCGTCTTCATAGTCCACTGGTTACATCTAGAAGGAAGTGTGCATCTACTCATGGACGAGAGGCTTGTGACAGTGTCAGATGTGATCTTAATGATGTCCTTCTTGGCTGAGCTGTAACGTTAGCTAGCTCAGTGTTGCTTTGTGAGCTAGCAGTAGATGCAAGCTTCTGTCTGTGCAGTGATACGGTCAGCGGGTGTAGTTCGGAGGAAAGAAAATAGTACCTACATGAAACTGTTCACAACAAGGTCTGCGGGTTCTCTTGAGTAACCAATCCTGATTTCTGGAAAGTGACATTGCTGCAGAATTTTTTTAAAATGTACTTTCTGGCGCTTTGAGCACCACAAGCTGAGTGCCATCTAGTTCCATTATATTGGAGAGAAGGCAGACATCTCTACGGCTGATATCTCCAACACTCGTCAGCTCTTACCAAAATAATCTAGATTGATTATTAGCACTACAGGTAAGAGGAAAAATATGTATTTTTGATTTTGGGGTGAACTGTCTTTTTAAGTGAGGAGGGCTACAGAGAGAAAGAGCTGTAGAGTGGATATGCAAATGCACGAGCAGAGAGAAGCTCAAGGTAAGAGAAAGTTGGACGGAGATAATAAAACTGAGTAGATTAGATCAGACAGTGAAAACCACATATGGGCTAGGAAAGTAGAGCTGCATTAAAAGTGTGCCTAGATACAAAAATAAACATGCTAAAGGCAAGGGAGGTGGTAGGATGCCAACAAAAAGAGGAGGGAACTAAGGGATAATGATGCAGCCAAGAAAGCTAGAAAGATGACATGTTTAAGACCATCACCAATGCAGACGAACTGAGAGCATCCTCTGGAGGTAATATTTTCCTCTCTGCTTTTCACCTTTGTGTGGCAGAAATTATAGGTAGGGATTAATGAGGTAACTCTTTCCTGATTCCTGCTGCCATCTGCTCCTTCAAAGGGATTTCACTGGGAAGAGGAGTAATCACACATGGGAGAGGAGCTAGGAAATGCCTCGAAGGGATGTCACTGCTAATTGTTTCCCATTTAGCCAAATCAAATGAGTTACATCTTATGGGGTTGTTAAAATATGACGGGGCTGTCGGATGCAATATGAAAGGGGCTTGATTGAACCCTCAGGGGTCACTGGCCCCCAGTTTGGAAATGTCTTGTTCAGGCTAAGAATAACCAGATGTTTTGATGCTAATACGTGGTAAATCCATTTACTGACTGGCAATAAAAAGACATTTAGATATTTATAGATAAATGTCTTGAGGGGGAAAAACAGCAGTGAGAGAATACCGTGATGGTAATACAGGCTTTGGTTAAAGGAGCAGTGTGTCAAATTTAGGGGGATTTAGGGCAACTAGCAGTGAGGATTCCAGATTGCAACCAGCTGAAACTTCTCCCGGTCAAACTTTCTTCAGTGTTCATTGTTCAGGAAGTTTTTACCAGGAGCCGAATTATCCACAGACGTCTCCCCCTCACCAAAATAAACAGACCAGGTGATTGTAACTGGTTAAAATGCCAAATAAAGCAGTTTCACGTCACAAATCAGTGTTTGTCCGACACTGTTTGGCATGTCGGAGACAGGCTGCTAGCCCAGCACCTGCTTATGTGTGCTCATCTTTTTCCTCTGACAACCCAGACTTTCAGGAGATTCTTACTGGGAGCCAAATTATCTGTGGAGGTCTCCTCCTCTCCAAAACAAAGGGACCTGGTGATTTGAGCTGGTAAAAACTCTGAATAAAACAGTTTCCTGTAAAAACGTGCATTATCCAACACCGTGATCTTCATATTGTTCAGGCGCTTGAATCCTAATGTGGGTCCCATCTATCACACCGCAACATCAAAGAAGTGCGCCACCATCTCATCCTCCTCCTGTTTGGACAGGAACTTCACCATGGTGTTCAGCTGACAGGTGAGGACGTCTGAAACCCGGTGAATGACACAGCATGCAGTTGATTTGCGCACATGAAACGTGAAATGGAAAGATCTCTTTGCATAAAATGGCAGAGCAATCATTAATTGTAACAGGGTTGGAAGAGCGCAGCTTCGAAAAGTTGAGTAATCCAACTCCAGGTGTTGAGACAAATCATTAATTGATGTCTTGTCAGATTTATGGTGCACAATCAGTTGCTCATTATTAAGGATGTACATCAGGTTCTGCCGGGGGTGGAACACTCTTCTCAGGATGCCTTCATTGTCGTCATTTATTACCATAAACTCAGTCATGTTGCGGTTAAGATGCAGTCAGAGGTACCTCGTGTTTCACTTTGGTTGCTGAGGTCCTCTGTGCAACAGTTTAACAAACTTTAAGCAATTCCTTAAAGACCAAGATAAGGAGAAAAACTTAAGAAAACCTTAGTAGAAGCAAGCAAAGCACCCCAGGCGTCCCTCTCCCCAGCAACGCTTTCCAGCTTCTCCTGAGAAACCCCAAGGCATTCCCAGGCCTGATGGGATATGTAGTCCTCACTTGTGAACAAGGACCTGAGGTACTTGACCTCTCTCGCTTGGGGCAGTAACTCTCCCTCAACCTGGACGGGACAATCCACTGGTTTCCAGCAGAGAACCATGACCTCAGGTTTGGAGGTGCTGACTCTCATCGTGACCGCTTTACATTCAGCTGGAGGTCACGGTGTGGTGAAGCCAACAGGATCAACTGATTGTGCCACAGATTTTATTTAAAGGACACCTTAACTCAGATTTAAAGTAAAATCTTAACTTGAGGTGCTTTGTGCAACCAGCCCCAGACTTTCAGGAGATTTTTACCAGGAGCCGATTTACCCGCAAACAGACCTGGTGATTTAAGCTGGTAAAAATCTATGTTCTTCCAACACCTTTGTCACAGAGGAGCTGCTAACTATGGTGGCTGACACAAAAACACGTATGACCCTACTGTACGCTACTGTAGAAACATGGTGGTGCAACATGATGATCTTCGTAGACAAGGACTTCTGAGGTAACAAAAACACAACTGGTCTTATTTTCAGGTGATTACGCACTAAAGAAAACATACTTATTATATTATATTCTATCTCTGCCAATATATCCTCCTAAATCCTACACACTGGACCTTTAAGACTTGAAATTGAAAGAATATTCAGAGCAGACATCGTCACCAGCAAACTGAAAAATAGCAATTCTGACATGATTATTAATGTAATATGTAATCAGAGACTGAAATAGCTCTGGCTTTGACTCTGTTTTCATAAATATGATTATTACTGTGACAACAGAGGGGGAGAAAAAGAAAACGCTTGGCTTAAAAGCGATCTCTCTTTTTGCCAGTGTTATTACATGTGCAAAAGTCACCATCAAACTGGATTAGGGGAATAGGATTGCGATGCTCGCCTTTGATCTGCCAGATTACAGTAAATCTTCCACGGCACAGAATGAAAAGTTAGCGCGCGCGCAAGAGAGAAACGGAGACGGGGAGGAGGGGATTCTGCAGGGGCCCGATATCCACGCCGTCTCTCAGCTAAGCCGAATTCTTCCCCCCTCGCCTCGTGCTTCCAGGAGATTTGGTGTGGCTGTGATGTCTAAGTCTGAGGAGACACAATCGGGACAGTTGCTAATATGGCAGCCGAGGGGGGAGAAAAAAAAAAGATGGAGATGGAGCAAAGAGAAAGAGAGATACCCTTCATTAATGATGTCTCTGTTTATTCCACCCCCATGTTACATCCTCTCAGCTATACATGTTATATGGAGAGAGATCAAATGTTTCTATGAGATAAAAGCTCACACTAGGCAGTCAACAGCACAGCACTCTGGCACCATTCTCCCTAAAGGCTTTAATCTATGGTATTATTTGATGTAGGCTGGGTGCAACCATTTCTAACAAATCTGATATATCAGATCTCCAGACGACGTCACAGTGCGCTATGATCAGAGCCGCTGTCGGTTCAATCTGTGCGGATGAACAAGGCTTGATAATAGCTCTGCTAATTAACTCCAGACTACAGTGGAGGAGTCGAGAGCCGGCTCCGGGATAATCACAGAACAAATGTCCCCCCCTCTCTTTACATCATCGCCACCTCTACCCTGCTCCCTCCTGCCACCTTGACAGCACGCTCACTTAGTCATAATGATGCCGTACAAAACTCCCATAGCCCCCGTTCCTCGTGAAGAGCAGTAACGAGACCTTTAGCACGACCATCTCATCTGCTCGGCTGTCGAGAACCCTGAGATCCTTCAACGATCTCGATAATGAACCTCTCTCCGGAGCCGGACAGGAATTAATCGCCGGGCGGGGTAGCGGGGGACGGATGGGAGACGAAGACAGACAGCGAGGAAGAGAGGGAAGAGGAGATGGTTATAATCGTAAGGGTGTGAATGAGAGAACATGACATGTGAGAAAGAATTCAAGAGAGTTTTGAGTGCCAAAGACACCGAGTGCAGCCTGGAGAGTCCATTAATAATTGCTCAGAAATCCTGTCATCACGAGGCTCCCCTTATTACACATGAGTCAGATGGTCCTATTACAAGCCGCCGCACTGCTGGCGTCGCTCTGTTCTCTGGCTAACGACTCCGGACAGGCCCACTATCAATGATACTTTGGACATTAGATTAGTCATCAAGTCACAGGAAGTCAGGATGATTGCAATGTCCATCTTGATAAAAGCAGATGCTTTCCCACATCCTCCTACAGCCTCTCTTTTTTTCTCCAAACAGACCTCACTTTCTCTTTCTCTATTACTTGTACGTCTCAATCTGTCCGCCCTTATTTTATTTTCTTAAACTCATCATCTTTATTCCTTCCTTTCCTCTGTTTCTCATCCATTCTTCTTTCTATCCCTCTCTCCCTGTTCCCTGTGAGTGTGTGTGCCCAGTGTGCAGGCTCTGGGGTAAATAGCTGGAAAACATTCAGACATTAATCAGCCTGTCGCCAGACAGCGCTGACATCACAGGCCTAGCAGGATAAACACACGCAGGCAGACACGCGTGTGCGAGCGTGCGCACACCCACACACACACTCACAGGTGATTTTTTTTTTCTGAAGGCGACCCGACCCCTTCTCTCCTCGCGGCAGGATAAACAGGTAATCAGTCTGGAGTGGGGCACTAATTGGCACGCATACTGTAAAGTGAGCACGCACGCACACATGTACAGAGATGTATGCACATACACCTCGGTGGGGCTGATTTGGCTGGCTGCAGGAGGACAGTAAACAGAGGTGACCTCATGTTGGTGACCTCATGGGGTGTCCGAAAGGAAAATGAGTCCACAGGCAGGGGAGGCAGGGAAGTGTTGGCACGGCTAGTTGTAGTCCAGGTCCTTGTCAGCATCATGTACCTGCGTCGTTTCTACACCTCAACTTTTGTTTCAGACAAATAAGATATAAGATGTTGAGCTGTAGAGGTGCCGGTAAAGCAGACCTTTGAACCTTTGAACAAAGCCAGGCTAGCTGTCTTATGCTAAGCTAACTGTTTCCTGGCTAAAACCACATATTTGACGGGCAGATGTGAGAGTGGAATCAATCTCATCATTGCTAGTAAGGGTGTGCCATATCATATTGTGCATGATAATACAGGTATTATTTTTAATATGATATAAAAAATTCATGTTGTTACAGTTGCAGTATTTCGACTTGTTGACATGTGACTTCATATTGTTACCCACGGCAACAACAAGCATGGCTGAAAGCAAAATTATTACCGACTCCGCGGTGGTTCCAAAAAGAGGAGCAGCTTCAGTAGTGTGGAATAAACTGTGGTGTCCTGCATGTTTTATGAACAGCCCCGGACTTCTCAGACTCTTTTAGTGACTTACCGCTCAGAGGGAACTCATTCAGCGGCTCCTCTGGCAGCAGCACACGGGAGTTGGTGTCGTCAAGTGATTTTGGGGGGTTGAGGACCAAAGGGCCACTGCAGGTGGGGTGTGGACGACCAGTGGAAAAATCTGGAATGAAACAAAGTTGAATAAATTTGATTAATGTGGAGTAAGTAACAACAGTTTACTGATGCTTTAATGCTGACCATTATTTAACTAAAATTCATCATGGATCCAGTGATTGTTAATGATTTATCAAAAAAAAAAAAAAAATAAGTGGGATTGGGGGGCATGAACGTTTTTTTGGCTTCTTAAGGAAAGCATGTAAGACAAAGCTGGAGAACCACTGATGTAAAGGAACACTTCAACCCTTAAATGACCATTTATATATCAATTACTCAACCTATGTTAGACTAAATTTGTGAAGGAAACTTTCTCGCATGACTCTGGTGACCGAAGAATCAAAAAAGGAGGAAATTCTTGATGAATTTAAGCTGTAGGTGACCAGGTTTATCAACAGCAAAACTACATCTGTTTACAAACTCTCACACTTCTTGTGCAGTATAATCCAAGTCTCATTTATCCAGTCATTTGCTTAGTACTTCCCAAACAGACAGACCTTTCTGACATGAAACTGAACTGAAAGTGAAACTTATCTATGCTCTCTTCAAAGCCAGGCTCCATTGACAAAACCACTAATTTTACTTTGCTACACACGGGAGTTGCTGGTCTACCACTGCCTTGTTTTGTAGTTTGTTTGTGTTATTGTGTGACTTTGGTGAATCTGAACTAACCCTTTAAAACACCAAACTCACACAATAAATCAAACAAACCAGCCAAACAAGGCAGTGGTAGATCAGCAGCTCCTGTGTTCAGCAAGGTAAAATTAGTAGTTTTGTTAATGGAGTTTGGCTTTGAAGAGACGATGATAAGTTTAACTTTCAGTTCAGTTCCCTGTTAGAAAGGTCTGTCTGTTTGAGAAGTACTAAGCATACGAGTGGATAAATGAGACTTGGATTACACTGCACAAGTTATTCTGTTTTTGGATTTTTTGCAAAGTTTTCTTCACAATTTAAACATTACACGGGCTGAGTGATTGATATACAAATGGTAATTTGAGGGATGAAGTATTTCTTTAAGGTTTCTTTACCAATCCTTAATTAAGTTGGACGACAGTCCTTTATACCCCCTACACACCTGGACAGTGTCACACTCCTGTAAGCAAAAGCTGATTCACTACCTTACAGACTGTTGCTTCAAGAAACGTTCACTATCTTTCTCTGTGTCTCGGATCAACGAGCAATCATACACTTCCATTTTAGACTTCTTGCACTGATAATTCAACATGCAGGTTGCATTTGCCTTTAAATTTCTTTCCATAAAACACACAAACTCTTTGTCACACACGTCTGTGCTCACACGGAGACACAGACACCCAGACACACAGATGTTAACACAGAGGGTGTCAGAGGGTTGATGTGGTAAAGGCTGTGTTGAACAAAGGCAGATTCGGTTGCACCCCTCCTCCCCGCCACAAACGACCTGCCGGGGGATTATTTCATAGCAGTTACGGGACAGAAGATTTAGGGAGCAGACATGCACCTCGACTCGCACCTCCCAATCCCCAGCAGACGGCCCTTTGAGACGAGGGTCTCGGCTCTGGTGACACAGAGAGCTACAAAGCTACAAAGGTTTCGCTACATCCGCCCCTGCTGCTCAACACACACACAGACTCAAAGAGACGAACTCAAAGTGAGCACGCAGGGACCCAGACACACATACAAACAAGCACCTGGGCTCATACGCTGTATGAACCCACCATCAAAACACCATTTTTTATCAGCAGAAATACGGGAAATTTTCAGGTGGAGGTAATTTATTTTCTTTTCTTCACTATCCATAAATTATTCTTCTGCTTTCTCTCTCTCTCTCACGCTCATGCCATTTCTCTTTTTCTTGCTCATAACTGTCCAATTACCTACGGCATCAATCTCCCCAAATACAGCCACTCAGATAGCTACTCCCATTATGAGCCATACATCATTACCTCTGGAAGAATGGGAGATCCTATTTGGAGCATGACATCCCTTTATTCTAAGACGTTCAGGGATCGGGGACTGTGTGTACACTGCATGTGCATGTGAGGAGGAGACAGAGGGTACAGTGAGCGCTCAGAAGCGTCCTTAAGGAGCTGACGACGGGTTAAATATATATGCATACTGTCGTGTGTATTATTCAGAGGCATGCTAAATGAAGATGACATTTAGACATCTGTAATTCTCCAACAGTGCACCAGACTTAAGAACAATGCCCCGCGGGCGGAAACCACAAAAGCCCTTTCAGCGAGGTGATACACATTTTACAGTGTAATTGCTGAGATACCCGGTTCACTTTCGCTTTTAGTCGCTCGCTCTTTCTCTGAATGTCAGATCTGTAATCATTTAGTTAGCAGAACAGACGTGTCAATTACATGAAGATTGATTTTGGTGTGAAAATATTCACCTGTAGCCGAAAATGAGGGCATCCCATACATGTGACTTTTATTTTATGATGTGTGCCAAACTACAGATTTGTTTTTTTAACCATAAAGAGTCTGATTTCTTAAACAGAGTAGATTTGTTGAAGTTTTAGTCTGCGCTCATCTGAGATGCCCTTGACACCTTACATTAAAATGTATTTTGGGTGGTTAGATTACAATCGGATAGTTCTTGACCACATGACAGTACAGGTGTAAATGCACACAAAACACAATGACTACTGACAACTACGTGGGCAGAAATACTTAGTCACACGCGACTGTTCCAAACCAGCAAGGCAGCAGCCATTAGCTGGTCAGTGAGCTAAGCTACTAGCAAGAAAGCAGCAAGAATGTTTATGGATATTAAAGACACTCATCAGTGGAGTCCAGTTGAGACCAAGAATCTGACTTCAACTTGGTCCGATGCAATTCATTTCACAGCCAAGCCACTGATGAAGCAATGGCTACAGCAAATGAAGAAGAACGGCGACAACCATACAGTTGTTTGAGCTGGACAGAGTGATCGGATCTAAAGCAGATATCAGTGTGGACACTGGTTATTAATACCAGGTGTAAATGTAACCAGGTTAAATCATTTAAGACACAATTTTGGAAATAGGACACTTTTCAGCCCTTTGAAAACTGAGCAAATTGGCTTGATTTCTTTCAAAAACATGGGAAGAAGGCAACGAGCATTGAAGGAGAGAAAAGAAATTTGCAAGGAATTAGTAAAAAGAGAAAATTAAAAAAGTTGAAAACAAACAGACAAGGAAATGACCTGCAGAAGTGTTTAAAGTTATAATTATTCTGTACCATAATTTTAAATATGTAATAATAGTAATAAATATATTTTTCCCTATCTTTTCCCACAGTTTTTTTAATTAAATAATTTTCTAAATCTAATATTTTTTTGCAATTTGTGTGATATTTCTTACAAAGTTGCTCATTGCCTTTTTTTTCCTGTTTTTAAAAGAAATCAAACCTATTTGCTCAGGGTTCAAAGATTTAAATTCTTGTGAAAGGCATCTGAAAGCAGCACAAGAAAAGTGATGTTGCTCAAGGTTTCGAAGGGTAAATGCAAGATGTAAGGGGATCTAAAGACACTGTTAATTGCGGTGTATGTACACGATGTACCTGTGAGAAGGACAGCTAGGAAGTGGCTGGAAAAGCAGTTTTTTTGGTTTTTCTCTGTAAAAAACAAACACATTTAGGGCTACAACACCAGGAGGAAGAACACTGATGTCTCAGTAAAATCAGCTGGTCTTCTGGCCCCTATCCTGGCTGTAAAAACACCATAAAAACTGCTATTGGGGCCCAAATTGCAGCTGGAACTCAACCACCAAATCATTTTTGGTGCCAAAAATGCAGCTGGAAACAGCATCAGGTCGCTACGAAACACCTGCATTTGGTACCTAAAAAGCTGTTAGATACAGAGAAAAACAACCGCTTTTAGGGCCACAATACGGAGAGGAAAAACAGCAATGTTTGGGTAAAGAACAACTGCTCTTTTGGCCATGGTCCCCGTTGGAAAAGCAATGATGTCTATGTTAAAAATAACCACTCTCCAGGCCACTATCCCCGCTGTAAAAATCAGTGATGTCTTGGTAAAAAAAAAAAAAAAAAAAAAACTTTTAGGGCCACTATCTTGGCTAGAAAACAGCAATGTCTTGGTGCTTCAAATGCAGCTGGAAACAGCCATCAGTTGCTACTTAACACCCATGTTTGGCACCTAAAAAGCCGTTAGAAACACAGAAAAACAAGGGCCACATTACTGAGAGGAAAAGCAGCAATGTTTCAGTAAAAAACAACCGGTTTTGGTGCCTAAAATGCCGCTAGAAACACAGCAGTGTCTCGCTAAAACACAACTGGTTTTACTGTTTGTCTTGAAAAGTGGTCTGCAGCAGTTTGCGTCTCATCAAGGTGACACGCCATTCACCATCCCCTCCACCTCCTGATGACAAAATCAGCTTATACACTGTGTCACTTAACGTTGATATATGTGTAAAACGTACAAATGTAACATTTTCATGGTTTGCACAAATGTATGGTGCCAACATTTTGTTCTGGTGACTGGACTGAGTTGTGATTATACTGGTATGATGCCACATGTATACACCACTGGTGACAGCACCAGAAGAAGAGCTACTCTGTTACCAAGCTGTTACGACAGAGAGAGCAGTGACAGTGACCACAACAGTAAAGCTGCAGGACGAGAGCCAAAACAATGAGCTGAAAGATTCTCCACAGCTCCACAGAAGTGAGGGGATGATTCTGTGTGGGTTCATCACTACGACACAAATAATGCGCATGTGACCAAAAAGAAAACAGTGTCACAGTCGACGGCTGTGCTGTGAGAGACAGAGTGATAAAATAGGACATAGATGTACCGTGCTGGCAGCCTGTGGGTTTGGGGTCTTAATCCGACGCAGGCAGAACAGCCAGGTCCTCATAAGGGCTCTTTTCATGGAACCGTGGGGCCTGGTGCTTTCTGGGGCCTGGGGTGCAGGGACAAGCCCCCACTTCCCTCCCTTCCCTCCCTCCCTCCTACCCCCATCCAGACCCTAGTCATCCTCCTTCCACCCCTTTGTGGGTCTTTTCCACTTTGATTTCATGTTTGCCCATCTCATGGCGCTGAGACGGGGCGAGCAGAGACATTCCACAAAAGACCCCGAGAGACGCTGCCCCCTCCGCTTCCTGCACACCACATATACATAATAACACACATCCTCACATGCACACAGCCTGTATACATGTATAGGTAAATGTGTGTGTTGACCTGAACGTACATACCAAACATGCACACACACTTTTACGTAAACCTCTTGTTTCCACTCCCACTCAGAGAAAGAAAGGCTTGTGCCAATTTAACACAAACAAAGGCGTCTTTCTGTTTTCGGGGGATTTTCCGTGAGGCCGTTACGATCTCATGCACCTATAGCTGCGTTCCTCCAAGAGAAACCCAACCCAGCTCCTGATGACGAACCGAGCAGAACCGCACAGGGGTCCCCTCAGCTGTTCCTCTCCCCCCACAGAGTGTGAGCCCGGCCCTGGCTGGGGGTCCTGGGGTGTTCCCCTGAGGAGCCCCAGAGCTCTGGGTGTTAGTGTTGCCACTGGGGCTTTATAGACTCCCTACTGAGAGCATCTCCTTAGAACAGACAATGGGAGGCATTTATCCCCTGGGTGACCGTGCTGACCCCCTAAACTCACTCCCCTAAATCCGCCGGGCATGGACTGGCGGCTCCTTTCAGGGAAGCCTTTCACAAGGCCTCACAAAGCGTCCTGGCCCATGGGCAAGCCTCCTCAGTAATGCATCACTTATACACATACAAGATAAAGAGTGGTGTGGACGTAAGCAAGTTTAGTGTCTCTCTATTGATCTAAAATTTAAAGAAACCACGATCAGGAATTAATAAGAGTGTTTTAATGTTTATAAGTTTGGTCATTTTGGCACATTTCAGGAAGTTTTTAAGATTCTCCTCACAGTCAAAGCAGCAGTGAATTAGCGAGACGGCAGCAAAGAGACACCAAGAAGAGTCAGACAACATCTATGATACATTGACGTTCACCCCCGCTAAGAATCAAACTGCTCTCGTCACAAGCAGGAATAAAAACATTTTCTATTTCCAGCCTCATCTTTGCTGCCTTTTCTCATCCTCCGTGCTCTCCCCATCCCCTAACCTTGTTCTCTCCTTTCAAACACATCTCCCCTCTTTTCAGCCTCACTTCCTTTCCCAGTTTGTATTGTTGTTGTTTCTTCCCCCCATTCCTCCTCTCGCTTTCACTCAGCACTTTTAATTCCACCCGCTATTTTCTCCTCTAGCCTCGGTGTAGAGGCGCCATTTCAATTGAGGAGGGGGGGGGGGTTGTGTGTACGAGATTGTATGTGTGTGACTGGGTCTGTGTTTGTTCATGTGAGTGTGTGTGAAATAGGGGAGGGGCAAAAAAGAGACAGGAAGAAAGAGAGGTTAATATATGTGTGTATATTTGTGAGAGACGGCGTGAGCGAGAGTTGCTTTTTTTTTTTTTTTGCATGTGTGTGTGTGTGTATGATAGTGTGTGTCTGTGCCATGCATGTCTTTGTGCGTGTGATGGAGACGGAGTAAAGGGGTTTACCCTCCACTTTAGTTTATGCGTGTATCCTTTTGGGGACCCCCGCTGCAAGGAAGAGGCTTCCTTTCATTCTGTTTTTTGCATTCCAATGCATCCTATACACTCTGTAAGACCCCGTTAAATGCGGAGAAAATAGGCCGAGTGCTATGAGTGAGTGATAGACGTCTCTATTCTTTTCTCCGGGCTCCTATTTATTGGCATTTTTTTTTCAGCCTTGAGAAACTGAAAATCACTATATTTGAGAATGCAGCGTGGAGAGAGAACCCCCCACATCTCATGGTCTGTTACAGGCCTGCTAACCCAACCGCCACATTCAGCTCAAATTTGATAACCTGAAGGATATCGAAGGAAAAAGGTCCAAATTTTGGGAATGTTTTTTTTTTCCCTGTATATTTGGTTTTTACTCTATGCGAGGAAAAGTCTGATGTCTTAAAACTTTGGTCTTATTTTCATTGTGGCCATCATTTCTGTGATTGAAAACCAGAAGTGAGCACGCCCAAAATATCGGCAACTGTGTGTCATGGATGTTTTGGGACCCCAAGATGGCGCCCATTCAGTTCAATCAAACATATTTGCTTAGTTTACTTCAGTGCTGTGTGACCAAGAATGTTGGTTTTGGTTAATTTTGCTTTTGATAGCAAAAAATGCAAAATAGGGTGAAATACAAGAGGCCTCTCCTTAAAGTCTGGCGCTCCACTGACTCACTCAGTATGTTTACAGCTTGAGAGAATCGACTTATTGGCTTAGTCCGACTGAAACCAGACTTTAAAATGCATGTAAACAGCTTAGTCTGACTGAAATTGGACTATCAGTAGCTCAACTAACACACCTTTTCTTTTGTGGCCTTTGAACCGGAAGAAGGAGATGACGTAGCAGCAGTTCACTCCCAGAAAAACAAGCAAACAAACACCATGGCGACCGAGAAGCAGAAGACACACTTCTGGACGGATGAGGAAACTACGTTCATGCTCCGACAGCTAAAGGAGCTAAACATTTTTAAGTTGATGGATGGTAGGAAAATGAGAAATTTATCATTCCTCTTCGAGTCAGCCGGAACTAGTTCAATACGCGCTATATTAAAAAGGACACAGCGCCGCCTATCGAGTCAGAGTCAGACGTACTTGGTCAAAAATTCGAGTAAATGTCTTGCCTTTTATTTTCTCTTGGCTTTGCTGACAGCTAGCTAACAGCGTTAACATGTAGAATCATAGTGCTCACTGCCCAACCTCCAGTCTCTAGCGGTAAGCTAACATTAGCCTTGGCCGCTCTGCACTTGGCACCACCCAGATTTGGTGGAAGCTAGCTAGCAGCACAACTCATTTGCAAGTACTGCTGGTAACGCCATCCTGGTGTTGAGGACAACACTGTGGCGGAAACACAGTAGCCACCCTCTGGTCCCCCCTTTCCAATTTTTGCCACAATCCCAGTTTAGCACTGTTGAGCATGTTAGCATCACTAGCCTTGCTGACACTGCTAACGGTGCTAACATAGTTAACAGTAGCCCCTTTTACACTGCCTTCTGAAGGTGAGAATTTTACAACGTAAGTCCACGTCAACATTCTGCAAAACAGTTACAATTGTGGAATGAGGGGACAGAGTTGTCTCGCCTCCAAACTGACATCAGAGGTAGTAACAGCGCTGAAACAATGTCTAAATAGGACAGCTGGCAGGACGGGATCATGGGCAGCTAGGTGGTTTGACGATGTGTTATCTGTGCAAAACACCACAGGAGATTTTAAGATTTTACTGATTACTATTACAGCGCCTTGTGGTGTCTCTCACAGCTATATCTTTAACCTCTTAGTGCCGAACATGCCAGGATGTACTTTGAGGTCGTCGGGCAGAGGTCTTTTGTACGCTTGTGAGGTCCAGCTGAAAACTAAAGGGGACAGAGCGTTTGCTGTTACAACCTCAAGGCTGTGGAACAATGTGCCCGAGGAAATCAGGTCGGCCGAGTCAGTGATCTCTTTAAGTCCCTCGTTAAAACATGATTTACCTGAGTTTTAAGATCATTTAAACTGTCTTTAATTTCCTCAGTTTTATACACCAAAGTGTTTTTATCAATTCCTCTAAAGGTTGTTTTCATGCCTTGTCTGTTTTAGTAACTGACATGTACAGCACTTTGAAACTATGTTTTGAAAAGCGCTTATAAATAAAGATTATTATAAAATCAGCAGTAATTTACAGAACATGTAATTTATGGGGCTATAGCAAACAGCATTAGTCTTAAAAGATAACAGTGATTCTCATGCTGGTCAATGTAAAACTCAAATTACGCAAACTGTAAAATCAAAGTGGTTTCTGTCACTCAGAGACCATCATGTGTTTTCAAATGTCTACCAGATCACAACCTGGACAATGTCCTGATTCTCACATACAGTAGATCTGACATGGAAACAAGTACTGTGTGTAAATGTTAGTGCAGAACATGACATGTTAAAGGAGTGTGACTTCATTATATTCTTGTTAGCGTTAGGGTTAACCATAGCCCTGAGCAGCAGAATACTGTGACAATCTAACTTTCATTTCTAGTCAATGACAAGTTGCACAACACGGGACAATTATTCTTTTCCCATATATAAAAGTAAACATGCGGGATGAGATCTGTTTAGAATGAGAGCAAAGTCCTTCATGTTTCCTTTGAACATACTCCTTTTTTTTTCCTCCGCTGGTCTCAGAAAGGTTGTTGAGACATAACATGTGGTCAGGTCAGACAAACCGCAGAACACGCTTCTCTAAACAATACACCACCATGAGAACAAGCTGCCATCGTCCACGCGATGGTAGCCACATGGGCACTTGTAAACAGAGCAACATGGCCCAAAATACCGACTTGCTACATGAACTTTCGAGGAGTAAATAAACACACGTCATGCCAAAGTTTCAGTGTGAGTTTGTTTTTACCAATGCCTTGAAGAAAACTATATATAGGGTTCAGTTTGTAGCATTAACATATTGTCAGAGAGGAGAATGTTGGTTGGAGGACAAACAAAAAGCTTTTCTAAGAGACTGAAGAACAAAGAAAGAAAGGTTGCGTGTATGGTACGTTGCTTCAGTCCTTTTAAAAACTGATAGCAAAGTCAAGGAGAGCTGCTTTTTTAAGTTCATCCCACCTCCAACAACATTTAACCTTAAAGGTTGTCGTCATTTAGCTGCTTACTTTGAGGTTAGCCTTTATAACAAACAGATAAAGACTGGTGGACATCGTCAAAGGCCATATCAGCGCTCAGGTCCAAGCTGTGTGTGCTTTGCCCTGACCCTCAAGTGTCTGTTTATTGTTTGTCCATATGCACGGCTCTACCTGTGTGTGTATGTGTGTGTGTGTATGTGAGCGCTGCCCTAACCCGACCTGGGGGGGTAATAGGTACACCAGGGTCAAGTATGCCTGGAGTGCAGAATATGTGCAGCAGGTTGTTGCGTGAAGCGTCGGTGGGTGCGGCGGGATAGAAGGCAGGTGGAGAGTCAAAGGGTTAAACTAGAACAGGTTGGTAACAGTGCAGGCATGCATGTGCCACACAGTTGGTACCGAATTGCAAGTGTGTGAAGTCAAAGGGGTCGGTCAGCTCTGACTGAGCGTGTGTGTGGCTGTGCATTACTGCACGGCATAAGGTCAGGGTTAAAAAGACACGGTTGTTTTAACCCTGTGAAATTAAACGTTTGCCCTCAAGGTCTAATCCAGGTTTTCTAAAAATGCTAGCATATGTCACACTGCATGAAACTCTGATATGGCTAACATGAGTCAGTGGTGCCAGATGGGAAATGTTAAGTAAAGTGATTTCTTTCCTAAACACATTTTACATGTTAGAAAGTACCTGTTAAAAACATGTGAAAAGATGGGGAACTGTGTACTACTACACTGTGGACTTAGACTGTTTTTAACTGTCTTTCACTGTTTTTGTGTCCAGGATTTTTTGGGCGGGCCTGGAAACATGGTTTGCTGATGCACTGGAGCCATCTTTAATATAACGTCACCCCCCAAAAAACTATGTTTTGGTGCACCAGGGGTCGAAATTATAAAACAATGCATAAAATTCATACTAAAAATGTACGTACAAACAAAAATGGCATGCACTAAAAAATATTCGACATTTGCTACAATCAGGCTTCCACCTCACCATCTGTGTCTCCAAAATGTTCCTAAGCATGGGTCAAACTTTCTCACATCAAGTCTGTTTTTATCGATCACAACTTTTGCGTGGAAAGTGATGTACGCCTCGTTTTGCGCGAACGCATGTATATAAATGGGACCCCAGAAAACAGGTTAATAAACAGTAAAAATCTGCATGGAGGCCAGTGAAAATGGTATGGTGGTGACATCTTTTTTACGTCTCTTCTGATTCAGTCTTGCTTTCAGATTTTGCGCAGACTAAATCGTGAATGATGATCGCACACTGCTTGGACGGAGACGGTTGGTATTTTGTGGCAGGTGGTCATTGCATCACGCCTGCAAAGGGGGTGAAAGTAGCAGGTCCACCCACGTGCTGTATTTCCTGATCACTGCTGATCGAAGCTGTTCGGAGCTGGAGCCAAAAATACTGTGTGTGCTGAGTGGGTGTTACAACATTTTTTTGTCCAGTGAGAAAGGTACTTGAGTTACAAAAAGACACAACCACTGTAACAATGTCACTGGCTTCCATGTTGATTTCTACTGTTCTGCCAACCCTTTTTTTCAGTACGCTCATGACGTCAAATACTCATCTCCTACACAGCTGTTTATCATGAGACACTTTAGGCTACTGGCAATAGGAAAGGAGTCTATTGCATGCTTAGTGGGTTTTCCCACGTTTAAAAAACCCACATATACATGATCATTTTGGAGGAAGAAGGGTACATGTGTACCATTTCATCAGCTGGTTTTAAACATGCCCTTATTTGTGTGGGCAAGGCAGAGAATTTCTTTTTTAGAAACCTTTTGGGAAGAAGAAATCATACGGCTAATGCAGCATGAGGGCCCGCTGAGCTCACAACGAAATGAAATATCTTCATCATGTGAATCAGAAGTGACAGTCATTTTCCCCCTCTACGGGGCCAACGAGCGTTGATGCAGCGGGCCTCACACAATGGCCCTCGCTATAGCACATATATCATCAAGTCCCCTCTAACAGTGGCCTGCCCAGCGATGTCTCGCCGAGCCCCTGAATGGAGTCACTGCATTTACAATAATTTTCCACATTTCTCTCAAACGCACCACACCTCTCGCCTGGAATCCCCGAGAAATCTGAGATATTCTTACAAAACCTTGTTCTATTACATGTCATCAACATCTCACACTAACCAGGAGCACCAGCATTCGGGCTCAAATTAGTTATGAACCATTAGTTTTCTCGGCAAAGACCCCGAGTCCTTAGATGTGAGCCAGCCACAGAGAGAACAGTGGGAGTAGGTGGAGGCTGCATTCTTTCATTTTGGTCTCAGTGTCGGCCTATAAATCTTTTGTAAATTAATCTCAGCCAGGCACAGGGCCATCCCTCTGTCCTTCTGTGTTCGTAAGATGCACATTAGTGACTGACTGGTTGGAGACTTTAACAACTGCAAAGGTGAAGAGGCTATGAAGCTGACTGGCACACCAAACTTTATTAATAGCAACTATCTGCACCAGCAATACTTCCTTAAATCACTTACAGGCGTCGTATTGTGACAGTGGTTGGGTCCATTCTTCAACTACGGTCCATTATGGTTTGGAAACCTTTAGAAAATCATTGACAGAAATGTACTGATTCAATATTTTCACTGGCACTGCCATATGTCTTTTCCATCCCACTGAACAAAGTGATGGAAATATTTTGTCATATTAAAAAAAATCTCATGAAATGTTAGCTAAATGTACAGAAAATACACAATATAAAATATTATTTTTGTCAGTTTTTCTTATTTCAAAGGAAATATGAGCTGCTCGGAAATGACAGCCAAAAAACAATATTTACAGTATTTGTAATTTAACAAAAAATGACCTTGTTACTTCTTATTTCAGTTCCCTAAATGAAGCTAATCCTTCAGCCATGTGCTCTCCTGTCACTTGACTGTTGCTGTGGTCACAAAGTTTACGAACTCTAAACCCTATAGCACTGAATTCACATTTTGTAGCGGGTGGAGGTAGTGGAAATGACAGTAACCCCAACCCAGCTGACACCGGGCATCAGTATTGCGTCAAAAAGATGCTGGACTCTAAATTTTGGTTGGAATGAAATGTTCAGCAACGTTAGAATTTCATGTTGGTTGGACGTTAACATTATGATGTCTTGCTGACATTGGGTATGTTCTCCACACCTTACAACTTAATGCCGTTATTCTACGTGATGATGAAATCTGCGTGAGACGTCTGGAAGAAGTCGGACTTTGGTTTCTTAACAACACAACCTAAAACAAACAAAATATCAATGTCTGTATTCTACATCAAATCAATGTTGGCATTAGACACTGCACCTACTTTGACTTTTGCTCACCCTATGTCACAACCGAAATACAACCAAATATCAACGTCTGACGATGATATTGATCTGTAGCCCATCTGCTTCAAGGTTGGACGTGTTGTTGCTTCAGAGATGGTCTTCTGTTGCAGTTTATGAAATACTCAGACCAGCCCGTCTGGCACCAACAACCATGCCACGTTCAAAGTCACTTAAATCACCTTTCTTCTCCATTCTGATGCTCAGTTTGAACTTCAGCAGGTTGTCTTCACCATGTCTACATGCCTAAATGAACTGAGTTGCTGCCTCGTGATTGGCTGATTAGCGACCAGTTGAAGAGGTGTACCTAATAAAGTAGGGGGTGAGTGTACATTCGTACAGTAGTGGCAGAGGCTACCGTGCAAGGAGCCACCTGCTACTCATTTTTAATAGATTCACACACAATCACACACTGATCGCACAGCCACCAGGAGCAGTTTGGGGTTCGGTCAACGTGGAGACGGCAGGAGCCAAACCGCCAACCTTACAATTACAGGACGACCCGCTCTACCTCCTGAGCCAAAACCACACATAAAAGGCCTTTTTTTTTTATAAAGGTTCAAGGTTCAGGTTATTCAAACATGTCAAAACATGAAGGAGCCAAATTCATTATAATAATAAAAATTTAAATAACCTAAAGCTTATAATAAATAGAGCGGTCGCAGCAGTACAAAGTGCAGAGGACAGACTTAAAGCGAGGGGGTTCACAAGCCTCACAGCCTCTGGGAAGAAGCTGCACTTTAGCCTCATTGTTCTGGCTTTAATAAAAATAACGACTGATCTATCAACTGTGACAAAAAAATAAATAAAAACGTGTTTTTGTTTATTTTTCTTTCTGACAGGGACACAAAACAAAAGCTGAAGTATCACCCTGATACTGAATATTCTGTGTGTAAATGAATTTTAGCTCAGACCCCCTGAAGTGGAGTCTTCTGTTCTCTC
Source organism: Cephalopholis sonnerati (assembly GCA_019142605.1). Classification (NCBI taxonomy): domain Eukaryota; kingdom Metazoa; phylum Chordata; class Actinopteri; order Perciformes; family Serranidae; genus Cephalopholis; species Cephalopholis sonnerati. The sequence continues at coordinate 30,219,701 of JAGQAX010000020.1, forward strand.
CTCTCCCCTTGGGAAGATGAGAATGTAGGTGAAGGAGGCGGGGAGCTCTCTTTCCTCCCCTTGTAAAATCACATTTTCCCCTCCTACTTGAAAGGATTTCTCAGATTTCTGGAAGCAATGGCACACATGCACGCACACACAGAGAATTACACAGTCACACACACACACACACACACACACACACACACACACACACACACACACACACACACACACACACACACGCACACACCATGAAGGTTAGGTACTTTTTTTAGACGTACTAATAACAGACTAACACTCTACACTGTGATCTTCAAAGCAACTGAAGAGGAGAGGAGAATGAGGCCATTGAGAAGCCCATTGAGGGAGCTTTTGGCACATTTGAACCCACTTAGCCTGTAAAAGAACACTTTAATATTAACAAATTGCAGTAAAACTGCATGCAGCGCGAGGCCGAAGCCAAATTCACTTTTACAAACATAAAGTCTGAGTGAGGGGAGTTAATTTACAGGCGGAGAATGCAATAAATAAAAACAGCTTTTTACTGTGTCATTTTAGAGGCTCGTAAAAAAGGAAAAGTTTCCTTTCTTCGTCTTCAAGTGTGAACTTAACAGAATTATAACCTTTGAAACTCTGCTGGATGCTTTATTGCTTTATCTTAAAGTGGTTTGCTGACTAATTTTCAACAGTATTGACATGAAAAATTTTCCGACAGTAAAGTTGAGTGCTTTGTGAGCGCCTGAGAGGTTTGTGGTTTACTGCTGCTGCTGTCGGATCAGTCAGTTTTATTTTATTTATCTTTTACAACACGTTGAAGAGCTGAAATCTGACTGAATAATTTCTCTTGCTATGTTTGTTATTAAATATGCAGCACTGTTTCAGTTGAGAAAAAACACTGGAAGTGGTCACAAACCTTCACCACCAGTTTATTCAGCCATGGGAAGCGGTAGTGCTCATTTAGCCTCCACAGATTATGTTTACAACTGGCGTTATAAAGCTGTCTTCAATGACAGTCTCATGTTTCATATTCTGTAGCAGATGATATAAATGCAACTGGAGCATCCCAAGAATTTTGGCAAGGCCGTATTTCCTTCAGGAAACAATGTCCTGACTGAGCTCAGCTGCCACTCACGCCGCTGAGGTTTCCAGCGGGCCAGAAGGGGCTAAATCAGTCCGAGGATACAACAGTCTTTATAGGAGGATATACATTATATAATACATCCCTAAAAATCTTTGACCCAGTTTTAATGAGTGCATCAGACTGAAAATCTATAAAACGTTTGAAATAGCTGTAATGACAGAGAGAAAAATGGCAGCAGAACCGGAGAAACTTCTGGACAGAAACTGAAACCATAAAAGTCGACCAACTTGCAACCGTCGTTAAAATGGTCTCAAACATGCAAAATTATCCTGCATCATGCTGTGCTTTGGTTAGTGGTGGCTGAGGTTGTTTTCAGAATGTGTCACTGTTGTTTCTTTGATTTTAAAGGGACAGTTTACCCACAAATCAAAAAAAGTACATATTTTTCTTTTTACTCATAGCGCTGTTTATCAGTCTAGACTGTTCTGGTGAGTCGCTGAGTGTTGGAGATATCGACCTTAGAGATGTCTGCCTTCTCTGAAATATAATGGAACTAGATGGCACTCAGCTTGTGGTGCTCAAAGTGCCAAAAAATACATTTAAAAACCCAACAGCAATGTCTCTTTTCAAAAAGTCATGACCCAGTTACTCAGATAATCCACAGACCTTGTTGTGAGCAGTTTCATGTAAGAACTATTTTCTGCTTACCTAATCACCTAATCACCGCACAACAGGAAGTAGGGATGCACAAGAAAATTAGAATCGGCCAACATGCTTTGTCTTATTTTGCAGAATGAATATTACATACGCTGAAAAGTATCGTACTTCATGTCTCCATCTGCAGCTGGGCTGTCACGATAAGAGTATACATGCATGATATGATGTTAATTCCACAACAGAAGAGACTTGATGATCACTAAAATTAGGAGGGGGAAAAAAGTGGATGTATCGATATCGGTCAAATGAGTTGTTACATATCAGCATATCGGATATCAGCAAAGAATCCAGTATCGTGCATCCCTAGCAGGAAGCATGCATCCACCAATAGAAAAGAGAGGCTTGTTTGTGACAGCTGTGTAAGCTGTGTAAGCTGTAACGTTAGCTAGCTCAGTAGTGCTAGATGCACACAGCCTTCTGCGTGGCGAAATAGTCAGGGGGTGTAGCTTGGTAGAAACAAAATAGTTCCTAAATGAAAAAGTCCCTTTAGGGATTTCGTAGACTATTTTAGGGATTGTTGCAGCTAGCTTTTTTTTTTTTAAATGAGATAAACATTGCGAATTTTTTAGGTGTTTTTTGCAATTAAAATGTAGGGGCAAGAAAAAATTGCAAAAATAGTTGCAATGCTATCTCCCAAATTCGGAGTCTATTATTGTAAGTATTCAGTGTTTCCAACAGCATTAGAATCTATTTGTGATGTAGAGTGGAGGCAGAGACAGCAAGACCTGATGCCAATGACTGTTTCCGTGAGCCGCCCCTCTCCTGCTCTCTCTCTCTCCACTTAACACAAGCTAAAACAGCAGCAGCTAACAACCGACACAGAGCCTTTAAACAGTCCAATCAATCTCACATGCCGGGCCAGAGTGCAATGTGTCCATTCAATAATGACCCTTCAGGAAAGCTCCGAAATCCCAGGTTGGTAGCAATAGCTGTGTGATGCTAACAGTTAGCCCTGTCACTGTGTGTTTGACTGTCCCAGGCCTGGAGCTCACACTCTCACAGCAGCAGTCTCATGATAAACACACACACACAGAGGAGGGCATGGAGGGGCTGAGTAAATCAATACGCTGCATGCAGCTCTACAATGAAATCAGATTTTAGCCATTTTAAATAGTCAAATTTATGTTAAAGTTGTGGTGATTGGACAAAATTGCAAGTTTATGCAGAATTCACAGGGATTGGCTGAATTTGTGTTAATTGCATAACACCTAGGAGGATGCCAATAATGTTTACATCTTCCTCTGTTACGTGCATGAGCCCCTTCTCCATGAGCAGATGCCTGCTTCCTTCAGGGTGTAGATATGGTGTAGTTTGGTAGATAGAAAATAGTTCCTACATGAAACTGCTCCCAACAAAGTTTGTGGATTATTATTATAGTAACCAGGTCATGATTTCTGGAAAGAAACATTGCTGTTGAGATTTTTAAATGCATTTTCTGGCGCTTTGAGCACCACAAGCTGAGTGCCGTCTAGTTCCATTATATCGGAGAGAAGACAGACATCTCTACGGCCAATATCTCCAACAGTCGGCAACTCACACCAAAAAAAACCTAAACTGATAAACAGCACTACAGGTAAGAGGAAAAATAAGTATTTTTGATTTTAGGGTGAACTGTCCCTTTAACTAGTTCCATAATGAAACCTCACAATAATGTTGCTAATGTGGAAATAAGGTTTGGGAGAAATCTCTCACCACACCTCATAATTAGCTGCGCTCTCACTTAATACCCATTGTTTGGATCAAACAATGCGGCTGATGCGAACAGACACACACACGCACACACAGACTATAAGTCGTCATTAAGCAAACTAATGAGTCGTGCCATCCTGGCACTCGCCCTGATATTTGGATCTAATGAGCTGAGCGTCCACTGAAACTTCCATCTTGTCTGTTTCTAGATGGGACCAGAAATCACAAACAACAGCCTCTCGCTCTCGCAGGCAAAACAACCCATGCATTAACCACAGCTCCATTTCCCCTGCCACATTCATCGAGGAAACAAGTGGGTTTAATGGAGATCTAGTTTGCTGATTACAGATTACTGTGGTAAACAACATCCCTTGCCTCCGAAGGAAAAAAAAAATGCTGAGAGTCATAAAAGGTGATAAAAGGCAAACAATAACAACCGGTGCCTAAAAACAAACATGTGAAGCTTATTGTCCCCTGCAGGGAGCTGTGCTAACACAATAAACTGCTCCAGTCATTTTAGGCAACTCTCCCAACTCAGATTACGCTGTAACGACTCTCATCTTAATTTCAAGGCAGATCAGGTAAAGTTCTTTAGCTCAATTTAAATGTAAGTGTTACGAGGGCTACCCAGGAGCATGAGGCCACACTGTGTTGTAGCTGTAGGCGGGGCCCATAGCTTGTAAGGAGGAAAGCAGCAAACCACAGACAGAGCCTGAAAAGAACTCCTAGAGTACCAGCATCAATTACCACCATTACTGCACATTACCCAGGCCCTCATTCTCTTCCTGTGTGTGTCTCCTTGCACTCGTACGAGCCGGGAACACCACTGCACCTCAGGCTACCCAGAGGAGTGTGTGTGTGTGTATGTGTGTACAAAAGTGTGAGGGGAGAAAATGCGCAAACTCCTGCATGCCCATTTGTGTGTGTGTCGCCGGGTAATACATCATCTCGGCTTGAATAGACCCCCAAGCCAGAAGTTAATGAAGTGAAATGAGACTTATTAGCCAAAAACCTTTAAAGTCACTGACAGGCGAACGTGGGGAAATAAAGACAGCCTGAAATTATTAATGACAACGGAGATGTAGGTGCACAAAGGGAGTGTGAACACGGGTGCAGTGCACAAAATTTACATTGTTTATACCTGAGGAAAAATAAAAATTTAAAGGACCTAAACCTGAGCACTATTATCCCTTTAAATGTGGCTTTTGCTTTTGTCTCGGGTTGGGCCGGTGATCATCAGAGCTCTCTGTCCACATTAAATCTATTAAATATTCACTTCTATTATGCCGCATAATCAAACCATGAAGCTATCAGCTATGTAACCACTTAGAAGTTAGTGTTGTACTTGCTACCTTCCTACATTTGTACTTTCAAAATAAAGCAAATAAAGCAAAAGTAAATAGCCTAGCTTGTTATTAGCGATGGTCATTTAGCTCACCAGAATCTTTCAGCTCCCAAGCGGTTTCACTCCAGCCAGCTGCCACCTTATTTCGTTTTTCGCAGTGACATAGGAAGGTATCGTGTAGATAATTCCTCAATTCAGCATCATGAATCAGTCGTTCCTCGTTCACTGCAGTGCTCTCAAAGCGAGCGACAGAAATGGAAAGAAACAAGGTGTCCCTTACGGCCAGTTAGGACACCTTTTTTGTCAGCTTCGAAGTTGAAGGAAATTCAAAACGTTTCAGTCATTATTATCGAACGGCATCAACCCATAAACCTTCCTGAGACAGTCTGGGCTGAGTGGAGTCCCACAGGGATCAGATGTGAAGACCGGTGGCCAGTGGCCGCTTGCTCTGCTGCCATTTAGCGGCTAACAGGCAGCGCTGCTAACAACCACCGCTGCAACTAATGAACTCCACAAATCCATTCATCAGTTCCACCACTGACCGTGATTATTTACTGCCGAATTACAGCTCACAACTCGCACTAACGGCTGATGCTGCTCCAGTGTGAGCGTTTTTGCTGGCTAGCAAACATCCTGAAGCTAGCAGATTATTTACTAGAGTTTAGCAGTCGGATGACGGATTTAAAAAAATGCATACATAAAAACTGCCATGTCTCGTCTTGTCACCCCAAAAAACACATTAACTGTTTAGTAAACAAACACAACTTGCGCAGCTCTCCCCTCCTCCCACCTTTACTGAAATTTGATCTCCTTCATGTTGCTGTGCTCGGCTCTCTGCCTGCCAGTTTGTTTTAACCATAATATGTTAATCATGTTTTCATATTGCTGATTACTGATGCAATACAAGTTGGATTTAGCGCCATGATGCTGTGAGCACAGGTTGCTGATATCGGCTACCTTTTAATTTGCCAGAAAGTGTCATAATGAGAAATGTCAGTTGAGCTGGTTTTCATAAAATCAAACTGGTTTAAGCTCGTACAACAAACTACACCATACCTCAAAAGAGTTCAAGCTGGGACAAACATTGATTATACTGGTTGAGCCTACATTTTGCCCCCTCTTTGCCCTGCGGTGGATTAACACAAGAGTTGACACTATCATATGATCCACGTGGTGCACATTTCTCAATGGCTTTATTTTTAATGCGAGCGTGCGGCCCGGGTCAGCTAAGCCAGGTAACGTTCAGACTAATTGGACAGGAATGACCAGTTATCTGGCTGATTACTGCCACTCCTCATCGGGTAATGGCGGCTCAACGGGGGACCGGCTCTGTCTGACGTGCAGCACATGATTGAGAGTACAGCCGTTGGAGGGACGGGGGGGGGGCTGCAGCAGTGGGGCTGTTCTGGGGTCAGCCAGCGAACAGAGACGCACTTCTCATCACTGTCAGAGATTTGGAGGGAGACCTCACATTTGGAGTGTGTAGGCCTCTTGACCAAGCAGCCATTATGCCAGACTTCTGACAGCATGGCCATCAAGATGTTTGGGGGGGGGGGGGGGTGTTTGTTTGTGTGCACTTGTCACAGAGATGGTGACCGTGCAGGTTCATAAGCAGCGCAGTGTTCCTCCGCTGCCGCTCCCTTTGAATCATAAAGCTAAAGGCGGCAACAGATGAAGATAAATTAAAAGATCGGGTTTCACCCCCTCTACCCCGCAGACCCCAGGGCTGACCCTTTGCTCTAAAGATGCTTTGAAGCCTGATACATCTGGTTGCCTTTGACTGGAGGCTCACAGAGAGACAGAGGTGTTCAGGTTGGACTGAGCAAACCCCTCACTGTTCTCTGCCCTCTCTTTAGCCCGGGCCTTCACCCTGTATTGACCCCGCTGGCGTTTGCTTAAAGGGTCATCAAGACGGAGCCACTTGTTCTGCCTAAGGCCAGAGACCTCAAGACCCCAGGGTACAGGGCTATGCTCTGAGTCGGCCAATCACAGTCGTGGTTTGGATCATGAAGTCAGGGCTTGCTGGATGGGAAATTAGACTTGACAGCCTCATGCTTCTGCTGAGACGGGACACTGATGTGATGGTTGACCCTATTCTAAACAGAAACACAGTCTTGATTCAGCGTGAGGTGTATCATTTATGGTTATGCTTTCATGTAGACTTAGATTTACAGTTTAAAAGGGGGGGTCTTTTGAAGTGGGGTTGTATGAAGTAGTTATCCACAGTCAGCGTATTACGTTCAACAGATGTCAGTCAGCATGGCCCAAGATAGAAAAAGCGGGCAGGAGTACCGACATGGACGCTAAGCAATGTGCTGCTGTGGACAAGAGAGCAACAAAACATATTTTAACCACCTAATAAAATCAATATCAGTTTAGGTGTACACTATATTTTGAATATTTTCACAGCTTCACTTTTCTGTCAGACAGTGATTTCCGATGGGGAACTGCACTTGTAGTGTAGCAGCCCCCAAGAAAACAGCTAAAGCTCCAGTATGCTCTTTTCAAAGTCAAACGCTATGGAGAAAAAAAGTAATATAACAGTGCTGAACACAGGAGCTGCTGTTCTTCCGCTGCCTTGATTAGATAGGCCCTGATTAGACAGAAAGCACTTCAGCAGCTTTATGTAATTGTTTATAATGAGAACCTGCACCTCATGTTTCTGCACTCTAGGTGCCTGGCGTTTTTGCTGGAGCGCTCTGAACTCCTCGAGTTGAAAAAACTTTAACTCAGAGTGGAAAAGCGCCCCACGTCATCTCTTTTTTTGTTTTTTGTTTTTTTTATCTATTTTTTGGTTATGACAACAAGTTTACAGTTGGTAAACAATGGAGGAGAAACTGGTGGTAGTGGTTGCTGGATACCCAGAGCTATACGATAGAGAGCAGGTTATCAAACTGCCCCTGAGATGCCTGGAAACAGCCATCATGGAGGAGAAGCTCCTGGACCAACTGGTGGTACTCCCCATGATCCACCCTCTTTTTTTGGGTCTCATGTACCCACACAGATCTCTGTTTCCCTGTGCCCAACAAACTGTTTACTGACAGCCTCTCAACCAGAGCTACAGCACGTACCCTCTGCCTCAACATTTTAGGGACTAGATACTAATTACTATGAAATTAAAAACAAAAAAAAGTTAGATTGATAACACGATCAAGTAAGGACTTGATGGGGTGGTTGCCTGGCAAGAGCACCTCGTGTTTTGCAGACTGCAAAACTTATTTTAGTACAAAATAAGTGATTTACAAACCACGGTAGGTCCTTTCAACTTCTGTTTTCGGCCTCGTAGCTCAGTCATCTCATCAGACAACTTTATATTTCACACAATAATATTTCTCTCACCCTTTCACTCCACCAGAAACCAGAACATTTGTTGTCCTATTTTTAAATATGGATACACCATTTGGCCTGTGGAAATGATTCCATTTAATCCAGGAAAAGATATTATCAAGGAAACAGGAGGACGAGGCTTTCACTGTAAATTTTCCCAGCTCCATCTCTTCACATTCACAGCTCTGTCAAACAATAACCAAGCCCTACCTTTTGTGCACCAACTTCCCATTATAATAAATGATTCAGCTGCACTCACAAATAACTCACTTAGCGGCAGAAATTGGGCTGAGAGCTGACCCAGATTTATGTCGACCCTTCCTTCTCCATTTTTCTCCTGTTTCTTCAGGAAGTAGAGAGGGAATGTGAACAAGGTGGAATGTGACGGTGGTACAGCCACAGAACTGGGCGTGAGGTGAGAAGTGAAGAGTTGTCGGGAGGAAACTATTGTCTGGACAGGAGCGGATGGGGGAACGTGGGAAATTTGTCTGTTGGCCTACAGCCTCAGAAGCTGGCCTTTAATCGTATCTCATTGTGGACTTACTTCTAAAGGGGAATTCTGGGACGTTTAGCAGTGGTCAAACGCTGGTATAAATCCATGTATCAGTAATATTCTGCAATGCCTGATCTGTACTCAGGGTCGAGGTTTGTTTGGTTGGCAGGAAAACAGTGGACAGGCTGTCAGTCAGCCCTAGGGTTAACACATGAGCAAATAAATGACTACTTTATGATGCTGTATGCTTGAAGTTAAAGTGTTTAGAGCTGTTCTGAATGGCCAATCTCAAACGCAGGCCATGCTGCCATCGTCAGGGCTGGATATCAAACTTCAATACCTTCATGGCACCAATGGAATAGCTTTAATATGAATGAGTAACACTGCAGCCAACAATTGTTTTCACTGCTGATGAATCTGTCAGTTTGTTTATCAATAAATTAGTCAGTTAATCAGTTATTTGGTGATAAAATGTCAGAAAATGGGGGAAAATGTTGATCACTGTTTTCAAAAGCCCAAGATGATGTCCTCAAATGTCTTGTTTTGTCTCCAAATTCAGTGCACTGTCATAGGGGAGTAAAGACACCAGAAAATATTTACATTACAAAAGCTGGAATCGGGGGATCTTTACTTTAAAAAAAGAAAAAGAATGAAAGGAAGAAAATTACTCAATTATTAAATTAGTTGTCAATTAATGTATTAGTTGACTACTAATTGAATAATCAATGATTTGTTGCAGTTCTCCTATCAAGTATCAAAAAATACCATTCGGTACCAAATGTTTGATACCTGGGGAGTAAATCTCATCAGTGTCTGTGAGCCAATAAGCACATGGCATGTTTGTGCCAAGATCTAATAATCCTGGTGATTGACTGTCTAACGTTAAATGGCATTGAGGCATGCAGAAAAAGCAATAAGGTACACCTGGAGACATAAAATAGGTCACACATGTATGTGTAGTATTTTAAGAGGCTTGACTACAGCATGTGTCGCAGAGCTGTAAAAAAAAATATCCAAGAAGAGATCAGAGTGCAGTAAGTTACCGTGTGGGCTCCATGCTTACTCCGACAGCTTGTTGGACCATCACAAAGGGGTGGGGCTTAGCAAAAGGTCAATTAAACAAGAGAAAGAAATTTTATATCTGGCCTACTTTGTCACCTTTGCATGTCTGGCCAATCACTGCGAGGGTGACATGGTTGTTACATTGTCGGTTTCAAAAACGTCTCAAAAACTGTTACTGTTTTGCCCCCACCTGCTAAAACCAGAACATTTGCAAGATCAGTTATTCCCAACCCAAACCAAAGCAGACAACACAAGTAAGGTTTATAAAGTCAAAGCTTCCTCTACTGCTCACCACGGTGACTGCGCCCTCATCACAGAGAGCAGAGAGAAATAATAGCAGGAACCTTTTAATGTCTGTCTATGGATTCTACGGGTTCAGTTTTATGGCTCTGCTGTCTCCGTCTCTCTGGCTCACTATTGACCACTGTAGCCTGCAGGCAGGAGGACACACAGTGGAGCTGTCTGGGTGGGAGTGGCAGGGCCGGGCAGTAGGTGCTTTGGGGAGTGTGTGTGAAATAGCATTCATGCATGAAGCAGATAAAATTCGAAGTGTGTGACAGTTCTGATGATCAAGGTTGTTTCCATTCAGCTTCACTTGTTTCATTAAGTGACGAATTATTCAAACAGGTCAGGTCCCTTTAAAGGAGCTGAAACAGTTGATTGGGTTAAATTCTGGTAATGGATTAATCATTAAAGCTCTATCTTAGGTTGTGGACTATTAGTTGAAAAGAAACAAGCAAACTGAAGACATGATCTTGGGCTGTGGGATTTTCATGGACTAAACAATGAATTGATGACACAAAACAAATTTAACAGATAAATTGTTAGTTGCAAACCTACACTTAACTGTAACAGACTCTAGCTGCACTTTCTACCATGAAAACTCCCCAATAAAAGCTTCTAAACACAACCAGGCATGTTCCAGCAGGAATATGATCTGAAATCAGGGAGAAAATAACAACATCAGTGACCAGGACTACATGTTTCCCTGATGTTAGCATGTAGCTACATGCAGCAGTGTGCTTGCAACCAAGGAATGATTGTAAGGGAGTATAGCTGCATATTTTCCTGTTAAAAAATCACCAACAAAAGTTTCTAAACCAAAATGTTTACAACCAGAGATGTACCAGCAGGAATATCATCCAAAATTGATGAGAAATTTACAACATTGGCAACCAAGTTTACATGTTTCCCTGATGTTAGCATGTTGCTAGTTGTGTGTTAGCAGTGTACTTGCAGCTGGAGAATGACTGTAATGAAGAATAGCAGCCCTTCCTAGCATAAAAAATCACCAATAAATACTTCAAGGCACAACCAGACATGTTTCAGCAGGAATATGATCCAAAATTGGGGAGAAATTTACAACATCGGCATGCAAGTTTACATGTTTCCCTGATGTTAGCATGTAGTTACATGTAGCAGTGTATAGCAGAGTATATCTGCACTTTCTACAGTTAAAAATCACCGGTTACAGTTTCTAAACTAAAATCTTTACAACCGGAAATGTCCGAGCAGGAATATAATCTAAAATCGTTGAGAAATTATCAACATTGGCAACTAAGTTTCCATGTTTTCCTGATGTCAGCATGTAACTTGATGAATAAAAAAATCACCAATAAACACTTGTAAGCACAACCAGACATGTTTCAGCAGGAATATGATCCAAAAGCAGCCATAAATTAACAATATCAGCAATGACGTTTTCATGTGCTCTGATGTTAGCATGTTGCTACATGTAGCAGTGTAGGCTAATCATCGTTAACACCTGCAGTACTTTGCCTGGAGCAGATGACCATATAAAGAAATCCTTCACAATGTGATGTCAGCTTGTCTCGCAAGTAAAAAAATTAATTAAAAAACAGTATTCAGTTTAAGGTCTCAGATTTATGCTTACAGTGAAAAACTTCAACATACCTTTAGGGTTCTCATTATCAGGCCCACACGCAACTTGCGCTCGCAGAATTCCAATGACATCACCAGAGATTTTCTGCAGAATCGAAAAAAAAAGTTAAAAAAAAAAAAATCATTGTCTGTCACATTACAAACAAACAAAAAACATTCAGCAGAATTCCACAGATTTTCATTGTGATTTTCATTGTGTGTAAAAACAAATCTGGAGATTCGGTTAGGGTCTGCTCATTATTCTAAACTTTGGCCAAGTTTTGAATTTGAATTTTATTAGCACACAAGATGTGACTAAAAACAAGAATATAAAAATAAACATGGCAGGGATTATGCAGGAGAGGTAAGAAACCTGGAGGGGCTTATGGTGAAATCCTCCCCTCTAGAATTTCAAATCTATTCTATTACAGATAATATTTCTCTCCTAAACATGGGAATATCATATTAAATTTAAATGAGAGTAATGATGGACAAGCTTTAATGAGTCCTGTATTTCAAAGCATATTGTATAGTTCAGCATCTTTCTTTGAATAACTTTTATTTTTATTTCTGAAAATTAAAAATTTCAATTTTTTTTTTTTTTACATTTAGAGAAAGTTTGTTTATTCTTACTCATTTTTCAGTACATGGTAGGGTATAATTGGCTTCTCTGATCATGGCGCCAAAGTTTGCTGGTGATAGGACAATATTAGTATCATCAGCAAAGAGGATGGGTAATGCAGTATCAGATATCCATGCAAAGTCATTTATGTAGATTAGAAATAAAAGACGCCCAAGTATAGAGCCTTGAGGCACTCCACTGTATAGTTTGAGTTTATTTGAGAGACAACAATTTATAAATATATATTGATCTCTGTTCCTATGGTAATCACTAAGTCAGCTGATGACGACATCCTGAAGGCCATAACGGTGAAGTTTGAATATAAGAATGTTCTGATCTACTTAATCAAACGCTTTTGATAAATCCAGGAATATGACAACTGCAAATGTATTATTGTCCAATACTGTGGTGACATTTCCTTAATATGACCATCCAGAACTGTAACATTATATATATGTGACAGATACTATTTTTATAATAACAGAAAATAAGGAAAAGCATAATAGGCCCCCTTTTAAAAACCTAGAATATTCACAGTTTAAGTCTTGTGTTTGTGTGTGAGGACAAGGGAAAGGGGGTGGGGTTGGTGTCTGAGAGTGTAAATACTTAAATGTCAAATTGCTCTTGCAGACATGGGACCAGAGAATAGTGGAAGATAGTCTGTGTAAGCCCGTGTGAGCATAGAAAAGGTGGGGGGGTGCTTGGTTCTGTGCAGACCTCTGGGACCAGGGAGGCTGGAGATAAGCCACCGAGCATCAGCACCCCTCATTCTGTTTTTGCCTGCTCATGTCAAACCACTGAGGTCCCCTGTACTGATAACCCCTCGCAGGAAAAGCACCTTTTATGTAGCCTGTCTGAGCCGTTTTACTTTACCACACACACAGACACAGACACACATTCATGCCATTGCATTTATAAATGTAGGAGATTCATCCCATGCAGCCTATTCAACCACCTCTGCTTCTACTTTCTCTGCACAGGCTCGGTGCATAAATCCTCAATGACAGACAGCAGCGATAGAAGGAGAGAGCAGCGAGGTGGTGTGAAACAGCAGCTAAAGGGGGGAGCATGGCCTGAGGCTGCGGGTCAGAGTTCTCCTGAGGTCATTCACAGCGAAATTGACTAGCAAAGGCAGAGAAAGGGAGGGCGAGAGCAGGCTGAGAATGAACGAGAGAGACAGGGAGACAACCTCCGGAGCCACTGATACAGCCCCCGGGTCTCTTTGATCTATCACTGCCAGCTTCCTGAAGTAAACACAGGCTAATTGTCTGGATCAGGTTTGAGATGCTTATCTGCGTTCGCCTGTCTGTTTCCCTCCAATGCTTCGATACGTTTCTTCAGCGATTCAGGGGAGGCCAAGCTTGTCGGTCCCAATCAGATTCCTGGAGGTACTAATGGACACACCCGGCGTTTAACTGCTTCAATCCACCATCCGCTGCCCGGCGCATCATTAAGTCCAGGCCAGGTTTGGCCCCACGCATATCTCTTGACCTTTTAATCCAGCAAGCGCCTCACAATTAATGCAAACCTGATAAAGAACAAGTTAGAGAGGCTTTTTAAAAACCCATTTAATTGTGCTCTAAACTTATCTTTTAATTGCCTTGTTTTTTTGGTCATAAAAAGAAGTTAGCTTTGTTCCTAAAGTTTTGATTTCAGTGGAGAATCAACTGTTATCTTTTATTGTGTTGTAACGTCTGTTTTATCAATGGTGTCACATTTGTCAGAAGTTGTATTATCCTTTACTTCTTTTTGTTGCTGTGCATTTCGGTCTGCAATCACAGCTTTCTGCAATCAGACAATAATGACTGGAGAAGGAGAAAGGAAAAGACGATAAAGACAGGGACAGAATATTGAAGCACAAAGAGGAAGAAACGTATTTTCATTGCTTTGAAGTTGAACTTTTGGCAGACAGGAGGTGGTGACTGGGAGGCAGGGATGACAATATCCTCCTGTTTGAACTCCCCAGCATAAATATTGGTGCTGATGTTGTAATGGGGTTTTCCTCGTGACCCTCCTCCAACACAGACCTTCCAGAAAGCCCTTCATGTGGATTCAGCTTCCCCTCCTCTGCTCCCCAAGCCCACAGAGATCAGACACTGGGGGTCTCCGGGGGGAAATAGCTCATCCAGTGATGACGCTACTCATCGCAAGCCTGATTGGGTTTAGTGATGCCTGAGGGGCTGAGGCCAGATAGAAAAGACATATCAATATACCACCACTACTGGAAACACATTGTCTTCATCTTGGAAGAACTGGTTTCATGCAGTAGGTGAAGGTTGTATTGCTGCAACAAAATCACCAAAATAAATGCTGGCATTGTACGTTTCTGCAAACCATGTATATTTTACATTTGTAAGTTACTATATCGCAGATATGTTGAAACTTTACATTTTAACAACACTGGTTGACATGTGGTTTGGTTGAGGCACAAAAAAAAAACTTGGTTAAGGTTACAAGAAGATTGTGTTTTGTCTTAAAATAACCAGTTTTGGTGGCACTACCACAGCTGCACAATTAGCAATGCTTCAATAAAAACAAACTGCTTTCATGGCAATATCCCGGCAGCAAACGCAGCAATATCTCTATAAAAACAAATAATTTTGTGGCAATATCCTGGCAGGAAACACAGCGATGTCTCAGTAAGAACAACCAATTTCCATGGCAATATGCCAGCAGGAAATGCAGTAATGTCTCAATCCAAAGCAAGAAATTTTGTGACAATATACTGGCAGAAAATACAGCAATGTCTGCCTTTTTTTTGGCACTATCCCAGCAGGAAATGCCGCGATTTTGCAATTAAAAACAACCAATTTTGCGGCAATATTCTGGCAGAAAACAAAGCCATGTCTCAGTAAGAACAACCAATTTTTTGGCACCATCCAGGCAGGAAACACAACAATGTCTCTATAACAAACAACCAATTACGTGGCAATATACTGGCAGGGAACACAGGGATGTGGCAATATTTTTGCAGGAAACAATTTTTGTGGCAATATCCCCCCAAGAAATTCAGTGATGTCTTGGTAATAAACAACCAATATGTTGCACTCTCCCAGCAGGAAACGCAACGATGTCTCTGTAAAAACAACCAATTTTCATGGCAATATTCCAACAAGAAATGCAGTGATGTCTTGGAAATAAACAATCAATTTTGTGACACAATCCCAGAAGGAAATGCAGCAATGTCTTATTAAAAAAACAACTGCTCTTCATGGCACTAAAACAACCAATTTTGTAGCATCATGTGAGCAGGAAACGCAGCGATGTGTAGGTAAAAAATAACAAATTTTCGTGGCTTTATCCCAGCAGGAAATACAGCAATGTCTCGATAAAAAACAACCAATTTGTGGCACTATTCGGGCAGGAAATGCAGCAATGTCACAATAAAAAACTACCACTTTTCGTGGCAACATCCCAGCAGGAAACACACTGATGTCTCGATAAAAAACAACCAATTTGTGGCACTATCTCAGCAAGAAATGCAGCGATGTCTCTATAAAAATCAGCTGCTCTTGGTGGCACTACCCCGACAGGTAACTCAATGATATCTCTGAAATGAACAACCAATTTTGTGGCACTATCTCAGCAGGAAATGCAGTGACACCTCTCCCTAAAACACAACCAATTTTGTGCCAATATCCCAACAAGAAATGCAGGGATGTCTTGGAAATAAACAACCAATTTTGTGGCGCTATCTCAGCAGGAAATGCAGTGACGCTTCTCTCTAAAACACAACCAATTTTCGTGGCAATATCCTGGCAGGAAATGCAACGATGTCTGTGGCGGTGAAAAAGCCCAGAAAGACTTGACTTAATGTTCAATACCAACATTTTCTTCTGGTGACGGGGCTGGTTGCTTAAGCGTATTTATGGTGGCAGCTAAATACGCAGACTGGCTGCAGTTTTTTTTAATGTATTTTGAGGCTTTTCCTCTTGTTTTTAATAACCTCCAGCATCTATCTGAACGATACTCAGAGTCCATTCATTTGAATGCAGCAAAGGCAACAGCCCTGCAGTGCGGGTGGGTATGTTCTGTGTATGCAATAAAGAGCAATGGAAAAAGCCAATGTAATTTAAACAGCTGAGGGTGGGATTTGTTTGTGTTTTGATGTGGTGTGTCCAAATCTGATTGATCTGAAATCCAATCAAGCTGTATTTATAAAAGCTTGTTTTATATATATTTTTTTACAGTCACATAAAATCTAATTTACAACTTCATCATACGCTCAGCAGCCTTTAACAGAGCCAGTAAAACGGGGATATACATTATTTATTTATTATTTTCTCCTTCAAAATGGTTCTTGGGGCTCTACTGGAAGAAGAATAGAGGAAGGAGCATACGGCGTAAGGAGACAGGTCTGTCAGTCTGTGTTTGCAGACGTGTGTTTATATGTACAACATATTTATATGAGCGTGCATTTAAATGTGCGCATTTGTTCCTACAATCATTTGTATGCATGTGTGTGTGGAGCAGAGATACAGCCTCCATCATGGACCAGACTTCTATCTAGTAGCTGCATCATTCTCACCTCGGGCGCAGGACTCCACTCTGTCACTCAGGGTGACACATGGAGAGGCAGCCCCCTGCCCGTGGCGTACAGAAGGGATCACCGCCCTGTCACTGTCTGTCACTCCGGCTTTGTCCCCTGTCATGCCCCCACGCTGGCAGGCTGAGGGAGGGAGGCGGGGGGGTGCCCGTCACCAACAGTGACAGACTGACAGGTGACAGGTGAAGCCAGCCAGACAGCGAGTGCCACAGACACTCAAACCTTCATACATAACCCAGAGTGGTTCAATGTGTGTGCGTGAATGTGTGCTCGCATACAAACACACACACACAGCTGCTTTGTTTAACGCCACTGGGATGGATTACAAGGTCCTTTTGGGGTTGAAATGACACCCGCTCAGACCTGTTGTGGACCTCCTTAAACTGCGGGTGCATTAATCTGAATGTCACAAATGGTACAAAGTAGAAAATTGGTGGGTGGAGGGGGGGGGCCGCCTCATTATGCCACATCACCACAGCTCTGCCCAGTCTCTCCCTCCTATCACCCCAGAGCTGTAATGATCATCACCTCAGTCAGAGCTGCAGTTTCTCCCCAAGCTGAAAATCCATCTCCTGTAACTGCACTTTGCCTCCAGCACTTCATCCCACTAACTTTTTTTTTTTTTAAACCTTCACCTGTGACAGAATCATCTGACTGTTCATGAGACATTTGCTACTGTCTTTACTTTCTAAATCACTGCTCTTTTTAAAGCACTAGCTTTGTCCAGGGGGCCAGAGGTCAGTTCACAAACAAACATGGATGATGTTTTTTAGATAACATGACTAAACAAGGCAAAACTAGTCGCAGCAGCCCCACAAACTGAAGGTCAGGTGTACGCAGGGGTGTTACAGGACTTGAGGACTTGAGGACTTCTGGGGCTTAGCCCAGACCTCTGCTGAGAGGTAAACAAACTATTCTGATCTAACAAACTACTCTAATCCCCACTGTGAATCAGTTTATTTTCACTGTAAAAACAGGAAGTGCTTGGTGGGTCATGGGCCAGATTTGGCCTGCAGGCTGTAACTTGAGCATTGAGGCAGATTTATAGTCGCATGTCGGCGCTACACAGAGCCTGCGCCATAGTCTACGCGCGTGTGCATTTATACTTGCGCGGTAGTGTGTCTGTGTCACCCTGCAGTTACAGCTACAATTCACTAGTCGGTAGTGGGGTTTCTGCGAAGTTCATTTGAATCAAAACACACCCAAAACACACATAAAACATGGCTTAACAGCGACAATATCAAACACAAGTACACAAATCAATTCCAGTGTAACTCGAAGGATTCAGGCAAAACACTTCTTTTCCCATAAATACAACATGCTAACATTATTAGCACATGCCTATGGCGTTTTACATTGTATAAATTAGCCTAGCAGCTAGCACAATTTTCATCTGCTCATATGAAGCCAACAACAACAGCAACATTAAACAAATGTAACGCTATTAGCATATGCTAATGTATCTGTTCACTTTAGCCATTAATTAGCTCCGACTCTCCTAAAACAGGTCTGAAACTCTTTCTTTTTACACTTTTACTTTCTATTTTCGCTTCAAGCTGCTGCAACTCTTTTATATTCTTACTTGAATTTATGATTTATAGGGTTTTTTTTAGATTTTAGAAAGGTGCTATATGAATAAAGTGTATTATTGTTATTATTAAGACAACATTTTACATTGCATAAATTAGCCTAGCCGCTAGCGGAATTTTCCTCTACTCGAATGAAGCCATGATAAATCTCACACACACTGGGATTTTTCCAAAGATGTCATTTTAGGAAATTCTTCCCATGCTGCTGTATGTTCAAAAGAAAAGTTTGGTTATAACTAGTTATTTGACGCTATAAAGGGGGTCAGACATCATGACTGACAGTTGTGTGGGCTAATGGTTGTGCTTGTGAACGCCGACGCTGCTCATAATTGGCCAGACAGGTGTTTGGGCAGGAGCTTGATACCAGCGAGATCACTACTGCGTAGAATATGGCTCCAAATGACATCGACAGCGCAAGATGGTGGCAGCCATATCCCAGATATTTTGGCTTAATTTTTGCGCAATGGGAGGACGTTGAGTTGCGTTGTCCATGGTTATATACAGTAATTGAAGTGTACATTGTGAGGTTGTGATAATATGAACTCACACAGGGGCCGTACAGCACAGATCACGTTACATAACATATTTAAACTTTGCTAATAAAATATACATACACTCACAGTGATGCCTCCACTGTGTGTGATAACATCTGCACACATACATTCAAAGAGTTTAGCATGCAAGCCTATTCACAAATACCTACACACACACACACACACACACACACACACACACACACACACACACACACACACACACACACACAGCAGTATATCTTTTGATGGCAGTCTGCCCTGCTGGAGTTAAAGCATACCCACTGCAGTGATGCTGCTGATGCTGTCAGATCTAAGCAAGGACTCAGAGTGTGTGTACACCTTTGATGCTGGAATAAGCTTTGGCTTATACTCAATTTTTCATGCTTGAAAGAGGCAAACAAACACTACAGAGTTCAGAGGTAAATATCTACTTTAATTCTGGGTATTTATTAGCACAGCTCCAGATGAATCTTCTCTTCTAAAATGGTTTCTCTCAGACAGGTGATGGTGCTGAATAATGGCAGGGAAAACACAATGAGACATCAAGTTATTTAAGTGTAACCACATTACAGCCAACATATGTGCGCGGCCCAATGCGGGATTAGATTTACAGCTCTCTTTGTCACTCGATGGACTTTTAATGGCCATTATTGCTGCTGCTTGAGGTCCCAAATGGAGCATTAGACCTTCACCGTGGCTTGAATCTAACCTGGTGCCAGAGGTTGCACCCAAATCATTCCATTTGACCTGAATCTCCCATTCCATTACCCAACATTCCCTGTGGGGACAGTAGTGGTCCCTCAACACTTGAACCCTGACCCCGGCCCCCATCAGGAGAAGAGCCAATAACAGTGAGGGAGGTTTTATAGGCACCTAGGCCATCTGAATTGTCTCGCCTGGTCTCAGAGGGGACATACAGTCATAATGATGCCCTGTGAGGGTTTGCCTTGAAATGTGATTTAGTTCTTATTACCTACAGTCACACAGCGTTTGTCAGGGGAAACCTGTTTCCAGGTAAACATCAGTCTGCATCGTCTCCATGAAGAAAGAAATGTAGAACTGTCTGTGCATCTTAGAGTGTTGCCACGATATTGAGATTTCTAACTTTGGTACAATACCTTGAAAAATATCAATATTTGATATTGTTTCAATACTGCAGGGAAAAAATGAAATTAAGAGCATACAATTACATTTTTTTTTGTTACTGAAAAATGAAAATAACGATTCTCCTGCACTGGTTATGGAAATGTAGTTTGGTCAGACCACTCTGGATTAGAGAATTAGAAATTTTATGTTGCTGGTTTGGCTCAGAAATCCCCTTAAGTCCACAGCTGTGTTTACTGGGGATCAGTCGCAAATACCAAACGTATCCAAGTGTGCATTTTCTGTTATTATTGTGGGTCTAATAACTGTCTGTCCAGTTATTCTAAGACACTGGAAGACAACAAGGGCCCCAGCATTGAAAGAATGTGTTAAAGCAATGGCGGAAATAGCATCTTATACAAGTATGCTCAGTAGAATAAATGGCCATCAGGAGAAAGACGTTTTCCCTTGGGAACGGTTATGGATTCACATTAAAATGAAAGATAAGCCTATATAATGATAAACTTGCTCTGTGAATATGTAGCCCTGTAGAGATGGGGGGCCAAACATACGGATGACTTTGCACACCTAATATTGATGCACTTCTGAAGGCTGAGAGGTTTCATGTAAAATGCTGCCTTAGAGGCTTTTCTACCTTGACATAAATACGGCTCTGTAAAATTACAATAAACACTGTGGTCTTCATTAAAGATATTGAACATTGTGTAAATATATTGTCAACCAGCAGCTTCAGCACAAAAGAATCTGCATCAGTCTCCTATCTTAACACAACATGGGTGGCACCCTGCTGCTGAGGCACTGACAACACCTCGGACTGTAACTGGTTTGTAAGGCAGGAGATGACTTAACCTGCTTCTTCAACAGCTTCCACTTTAGGAGTGGATAATTATGAAAAAAAATGTGCATGTAATAAAAGAGAGTAACAGACCAACTAAATCTGGAGACATACTGTTTAATTTGCACATATTTTTCTTGGGGTATTACCAACAGTTTTTCATGTGTTTTGTAAATGGATGAACATTTTCAGACTTCCTTACACTAAACAAAGGGAACATTTTGAAGGTGTTGTTATTTATAGGTTATTATGCAATGGTTTGCCCACCTGAGATGAAATTAGGCTGTGTGTGGCCCATGGCCCAAAATGAGTTTGACACCCCTGCTGCACAGTGACGTATGAGGACATATGTGCAACATGTTTTTGTTTGTTAGGTTGTTTTCCTCTCTGTCCTTCTAGACTTATTTGTTCATTTTTATTTATGCACTGGAGTCCTCCTCCATATTATAAAAAATATGTGCCTTGTATTCTTGTACGCCTGGAAAATAAGATATGGATAGCATGTACCGAGCCTTTCCAATGATAAGAACTTGGATTATAAAGGAAAAAATTTAACAATGACGACTTTTCTTTGTAGCAGAGAGCAGCAGGATGACTGTCATTAACAATAAGACAGAGTAAGAAAGCACAGCTGGTGACATAGCCAACAGGAAGTAGGTTCTTACAGAAACTTACAGCTCTGGTTTGTGTGTTGCATTCGGTCTACTGTTTAACACACACTTGCAGGTTGAGCAGAGCAGATCGGCTCTCATAATGGGCTGAAATTATGTGGGTTTAAAAAAAAACCTTGACCCCTGCATCACTGATAAGCGTGTTCAATGAGCGTGATCTTCTACTGTGTTTCTGCACATCACTGCAGTCTTAGCAGAGTGATTCAAGGTGCAGGACTTTCTTTAAAAAACAAGTCTCATACAAAAGTAATCCCTCTTAATCATCTCTTATGACCCACTGAAAGTGTGTAGCTGTGTCTTTATCTGCACACACTGCCCTCTGCCAATATTTTTTCATTTCCTTCTTATTTGGCTGTGTTGGGGACGTTCCTGGGCCCAGCACGCAGGTAAGGTCGAGACTTTATAAACAGGTAGTGATCAGGTGCCAGACCATAAGCAGCAGGCATTCAGGATGAAGTTACAAAAATTGCAGACACAGCGCCGGAAAAAAGACAAATATAGTGAGGCGAAACGCCAAGCTGGATGAACCTGGGGTTGGCTTTCACCTTCGCTGGCAACACTGTTCTCAAACAGAAACAACAGTTCCAGCATAGTACACCTTTAGGAGGCTGATTACAGGCTGTCAGAATCTCTGTGTATGCATCATGTGCAATCTAATTGCCTTTCTAATGTATAACAAGAGCAGCAACTGGGGAATAAATAATCCAGACTCTTGTTAGCAGCTAACCCAGTAGCACACATTTTATTACCCCTGTCTGACAGTCTGGCTTGGGCTGGCTTGGGGCATCAGCTCAGCACAGCAGGGATTTGCATTTCCATGACAACAGAGCTACCTTCTTGAAAGTGTGTCTTAAACTGATGATGGCTTGTCTTGAGTGATGACATTTAAAAGCAGCGGGCTGATCCACGGCTTAAGTCTCCTGTTATTTTTGCTGCATGTGTTTTTCCACAGCAGGGCAGGTAAGAGAAGTTTACCTGTTGGAGGTGAGCTGTTTGCAGAGGTGCACTAAGAGCCTTCATCAACATCTCACTGTGGCTGTTTCTGATTTCACTCTCCCTCCCTGCCGCATTATTACACTTGTCTTAATTGAAGAAAAGCCGCTAAGTCAGTGACAAACACATTTAATTTCCTGTAGATTCCTCACAATAAAAGTCCCCCGTTATTTTGTTATGTAAAAACTTTTATTGAGAAGCAGCAACATAAGGAAATGTTGAGTTTTTTTGCGGCAACTTCACACAACTTCTAATACGGCGGAGAGCAAACATGAAACACTAAAGTAAAGCAGATATCTAAAGTAAAAACAGGACGCAGCAGAGAAACTAAACTCCAAACCACAGAGATTCAGTTAAATGCTACAAAAGCACTGAGAGACTTTTAAAAACGTTTTTCTCTCTGGTCTCCTGCAGATAAAGGTGATTAGAGTCTCGCAACACACAGTTTGTTTGAGGGGGAGAAGCAGATCGGCGAGACGTCACAGCTAACACTTGAGGGCAGGCAGCCCGGCTTTCAGACCTACTCTACAGAAGGTCCATCTCTGGCGCAGCTCAGTGTGGCACGACACGTCTAAACCGATAATGGAAACGCAAACCGACGCAGCAAGGCTTGACTTGACAAAAGTGACGGGGAAAAGGCCAATACGGTTACACCACACACCCTCAGAACCAGGCAACAAGAGCCACTGTACAGCAATAGCGTCTCATTCATCAGTAACAGCAGCTAACGTTAGCACAGAGCACACATCTATAGCAGTAAGCAGTAACTCCCTGCAGGCAGGTTGGCCAATTCAGGCTGATTGACTGAGAGGTATGATAGTGGTGGCTATTTTTGTTTGTATTTATATAATTGTGGCATTTAACAGAGATGCTTATTCACGTATTTGTGAGACTAAAAGAGCTCAGAGAGCTCGTGCAACATAGCAAACTTGGTGCTCACACATAGGAGCTGAATGAAATGAGACTGATGCTACACACAGTGCTGCACAGTGCATTTACATTTGTGGTGTATTTGTATAGTGGACAGGGAGGGGTTATGATATAGATTGCTTCATTCATTGTCATCAAGCAGGCTTTTAGCCCCGCCCAAAAAATCCTGGACACAGAAGATGGTGGAAAACACTTCTAACTCCACAGTTCAGTCCCACACAGTTCCCAGTCTTTTCACGTTTTCAGCAAGTATATTCTAACATGTATAATTTGTTTAGAAAGAGATCACTGATGTCGCTATATCCGGACTTTAATCCTGAAAGTGTCAACACTGTGGTGCTGTGGCAACACGTCTACATTTACTCTACCATTTGTGCATGTCTGTCTAAAGTGTGGGTGTCAGTGTGAATTTTATTAACAGAAACTTATCCGGTGGTGGAGGAGGAGAGCCAAGAGATGTCTCATGCGGCGGTGGCTCAGGGAGATTGACAGACTGAGTACCTCTGCTGATCCAAAGTTTGGGACCCTCCCACCTCATGCTCATAGTCTGACATAAATATCTGGCAACCAGAAGTAATCCCCTCCAAAGTCTAGTTTCCTGAAAATTAGTTCAGGAGAGGAGGAATGGAAAATGGAGGAATGACTGACACAAGCACGTTCAAACACACAATCGTAGAAGGCGCACTTCAGAAAGTATTCTTACACACAATCACACACGCTCACTCCGACGCACCCTCACCTCCCACCTTTTAATGAGGAATGACTACAGACAGTTTTAGTACAATGGCTGGCGAGTGTAAAGAGGGAATAAAGGCCGGGCACAAAGGAATGGAGGAAGTTTAAAAGAAGAGAGAGGAGGGAAAAGAAGTATGTTTTCACCGTTCACCGAGTCCATGGCAGGCCTGTGGGATTGGCAGAGATTGGTGGGGATATGAGACAGGCAGCACTTGAAAGCCCAGCCAGAAGTTTAAGATGTTCAGAGGGAGTTATTGGTCGCCTGCTCTTCCTCTCCCCTCCTCCTCCCCTCCTCTGCTTCCCCGAGTCTTTTCAAGCTCCGGGCCTAGAGACCCTTTCTTCTTCTCTCATCCCTTAGAGCCCTAACATGCATGACAGGTACAAGAGAAAAGAGAGGCTGCAGAGGTGTTAAGAGAGGAAGCGGGTGGGAGAAATGGAGGGGACGAATACAGGTGAAGGACTCCAAACAAAGGAGGAAGACATAGAAAGGGGAAGTAGGAGTGAAGGTGATAGGTGGATGGAAAGTGGGATAAAGACTCCCTGCATCTTGTTTGGTGGCATTTCCAGGTAGGGAGTTTCACAGAGCTGTCTCGTACAAAGAGGATACTTAAGAAGCTTCTTATCATGGTACTGTACTTTGCCAAAAGTATGAAGACACCTGAATAAAGTATAGGCTGTCACTGGTATAACAGTCTCCACTCTTCTGGAAAGGCTTTCCACAAAGTTTTGGAACCTGGCTGAGACGATTAGCTCCAATTCAGCCACAAGAACATTAATTAAGGTCCGTCTCGCAGTTGGTGTTCTGATTCATCCCAAAGGTTTTGAATAAGGTCAGAGCTCTGAGCAGGCCAGTCACAGTGAGTCTAGACCAAACTCAGAAACTTATTCTTTTATGGATGTAACCTTGTGCACAAAAGCACTGTCATCCTGAAATAGGAAAGCCCTCCCCAAACTGTTGGTACAAAATTGGACACTATTATCTAAAAAACACCATTGTTTGCTGTGTGTCCCTTATCTCCAACTAAAGCTGGGTTTATGCTCCCCGTAGTGTTCAGACGCAAGGCTCACACACCAAAAAATGAAATCATCACATCTTTTGCATTGAGTGCAAAGGCAACAAAAGTTCTCATGCACCTCTGAATTTTTTAAACCAAGCACCCACTGTGCACGCTTGGCTTTTCAGTTTAACAGGGACGCCTTCAAGCAAAGACTGGCCGAGCTGGTTCACCTACACAGACTCCTCACTTTGAGTCCACAGGGACAGTCAGAAGACCAGTTTCCACTGAGCAGTACGGTTCAGTTCAGTGCGGTGCGCTTTTTTTCTGTTTCCACTGTGAAAAGTTGTGGATGGTACCAATGGAACCGTACCGTCCCCATGTTTGGTCCCCCCTCTGTTGGGGTACCTAGCACACAGATCTGGTACTAAAAGGTGGAGCTGTGAACACTGCAGTCTGATTGGTCAGTAGAGGACGGTCACTCTGCTCAGGGCTGAGTTGTGTCTGGTTTTGAGGCTCATGTAACCACTGTTCATACTGTGGAGAGTTTTATTAGTAAACTGGAACTATAAAATGAAAGGATGTTTTGCTGCCTCTCACAGCAGCTGGAGTCGGAGAAAAAATAACTTCATTCACACTTTTAGTAATGCGTGGATGTTCAAGCGTTTCTACATATTAATCTCGACCGGATTATGTGAACTTCATATATTCTAATCCTCACTCTAAGAAAAACAAAAAGTGTCGTGGAGTGTTGGTCCTGTGGGCTCCAGCAACACTAAACCCCTGAGCTTGCCTGAGAAGGACTAAATGCACAAAGCTGCTATTTTTAAATATCCCATGGAGAGAGACTCTCACTGCAGCCTGTTTTATTTTGTTCTGAAAATGTCGGCGTGCAGCCTCGTTCTGTGGACGATAAACCAGGTGCAGACTGATAAAGGAGGAAATACAGTGAGTGCTGGACGGAGCAGTGAGTGACAACAACCCCGCCCACATTTAAGAGTACTGTTTGCAGTGGAAACACTAGGGTCTAGGTACCATGTCTGAAGGGTTACTTTGGTTCCAAAGGTACCATACTGAAAGTGTTTGGTGGAAACGGGGCTTAATGGCCTCAAAGGTCTCAAATTGTAAAAGTCAGATTTCCATGTCTTTTTATTTATGTTTTATGTATATGTATACAGTATCAAGTACCCAAAGTGTAAAAATCCTCAGTTCACAGGGAAAGGCACACAGTCCATATTTAGAAACTGTGCCTTTAAAACAAGATGCCATGACTAAGATTGTGGTTTCAGAACTACATCAAAGGTAGAAATTGCCGTTACAGTGCTGTTACACTCATTCCTCTGCTGAAATGCTGGTGCAGACACGCTGAGAATAAGATATGGGAAGACCCAGAAACACCGACCAATTAGATCAGACTGGCCGTTTTTGGGAGGGGGGCTAAAGAGAGAGGTGCTAAAATGGGGTGTTTCAGACAGAGGGTGAATACAGGTGTATTCAGGCAGACAGTGAAAAGAAAATGTGTTTTTTAACGTTAAAGCATATCAACATGTTCTTGGAGAAACTCAAAATCCAAGTATGAAGCTGAAAATGAGTATTATGTCAGATCTTTGAATTCTTCAAAAGAAAAAATGCACCACACTGGGGAAAGACGAGGATTTTCGCTGCAGGGTGTGAAAGAACATGAGAGATGGCTGTAAAAACCGAAAAATAAAAAGTGGAGACTGAGGGGGGAACAAACAGTATGAAAATAATTTCAACTTTGACGCAAGCAACAGTAATTATTACAGTACACAAATGCAATGTTCGGCATCACATCAGTGTTCACTACTTTTTCAAGCAACCTACTTTTCCAGTAGCAGTAAGTGTGCCTTTAAAACCTCTCATGTTCCAGGTGGCACAGAAGACAGATCGGACACACACAGTCAGAGGTTAGATAATTAATACATTCAAATATTAAATTACAATTATCATTTTATTTTGATATATTTCACCATCCAACACCCACGATCTGACCTGCATGCTCCTCTTTTTCACCCAGAACTGAACCCAGAAATAAAATTAAGACAAAATACCACCAATATCACCTTTTTTGAGGGTCACCCGCCAGATACCTGCAGGTACCCGACCTGATGTGGGACTCTGTGCTAAATTACAGTAATAACAAAGTGCCGCTTTGAGAAAGAAACTCTACGATGTAAAGCGGGCCTCCAAAAGGCCTCCAAAGCATATATAACACAACCCAGTTGTGTATAAATGTAATTCTTGGAAGATAAGGTTCAATATTCTGAAGGGCGTTGTTAAATTGAAAATATGAATCCATATATATCAAGTAGAGCAAGTATGTGGTGAAGTACAGGTGAAACGTATTCTGTTTCAGAGAAAGTAACTGCTCAGACTTATGATTCTTTCATCCGCAGAGGCATCAATCCTCCCGTGACCCCATTCAGATTTATTAGCTCCTTTGAAAAGGGTTTATCTCAAAAAGTGATGTAATATTCATCTCCACCAGTCCAAAATCCCAGTATCAATGAAGTTCAGGTGTGCAGTGGAAGGGAAGACACAAGAGTGCTGTTTTTAGTTTGTAAGGATGAGTTATTGCTGTCATTTTTTGGGCTGTATAACAATGATTTGCATGACAGGCCTGTAACAGACGATGAGGTCACTGGAAAGGGGTTTAAAGCAAGGGTGCTTATGGTTAAAGATAATAAATATTGCTCTGACAAGATGAGAGTAGAAATGACAGATGGTAAGAGGTATTTTTTTCTCTTTCTCAATGCCATGTGTGTCTTCTATCAAAACCCTCCTTCTTTCAAAGGGTGACCGGAGAAGTAAAGAGGTTCAACTGCGGCTCGGAGAGGAAAAGGGAAGAAAAAGTTTAGCTCCTTCTCTCACAGGGCTCTTTCATAACCATTAACTGTGTGATGACACCGGCGGATATTCAGATTGATTTACCATCGTCTGGGGATCACTTGGGCCGCGCAGAAGTCTCCCATACCAAAGATTCATTTGTGTCCTTAATGAAAGGCTTCCTGCCCCAACGTTTCTTCAAACCAAAATCCACCTATTTTATACTTCACTTTGATTACTGTAATGGCCTTATTTATGAGGTCACTGCTGGAACTCGTTGGCAGTTCTTTAGCCGCAGAATGGGCAGGGAATTTATCTGAAATCTCCAGATCCGGCCCTCATTTTTCAAAAAAATGCAGCAGTGTCCCCAAAATCAATGAAGGAGTTAAGGAATGCCGAACTCTGAGATAAAGGACAAATTGCCTGGAAAGTCTTGGCGAAACCCCAGTGCAATAAAGAGGAGGAATACCTATGGAAAGAAACTCTAAATAGAAGATTACCGCCTCGCAGTTGTATACCTCCAAAAACCAATCAAGTTGCAGTGACCGTTTATATCCATGTCTGTGTTATGATGTCACCATGAAGCTGACCTTAAATCTTTCAGATAAAAAACAGCATCATTTTATCCTATTAGACATTTGTGCAAAATTTTGTCATAATTAGCACATGAATTCTTGAGCTATGGCCAAAACATATTTTGTGAGGTCACAGTGACCTTCAACCACAAAGTTCTGATCAGTTTATTCTTGAGTCCTAGTGGACATTTGTGCCAAATTTTAGGATGATGTGTTCATGAGAGTGTGATGAACACAAGGTCAGAAAGACCTTGACCACTGACCAATAAATTCTACTCGGTTTATTGTCTGTCCTGCATTTGAAGACATTTCCTCAAGCAGTTCTTGAGGTATCGCATTCACGAGAATGCAAAGGATGCAATGACACATTGACCTTGACCTCTGACCATCACAATCTAATCAGCTTATCCACGACTCAAAGTGGACGTTGATGCCAAATTTGAAGAAATTCCCTTGAGGTGGTATTGAGATATTGCATTCAAGAGAATGAGATGAATGCAAAGTCACACTGACCTTGACCTTTGACCACCAAATCTAATCCATTCATCGTTGAGTCCAAGTTAAAGTTTGTGCCAAATTGGAAGAAATTCTCTTGAAGTGTCCTTGAGACATTGTGTTCACAAGAATGAGACGGACACAAGGTCAAAGTCACCTTGACCTTTGGCCACCACAATCTAATCAGTTCATCTTTGACTCAAAGTGGACATTTCTGCAACATTTGAAAAAAATCCCTCAAGGTGTTCTTGAAGTATCGTGTTTACGAGAATGAGAAGGACACAAGGTCACATAGATCTTGACCCTTGACACCAAATTCTAATCAACTTATTGTTGAGTCCAAGTGGATGTTTTTTAGCACATGTAAAGAAATTTTCTGAAGGGGTTCTTGAGATATTGCGTTCACAAGGATAAGACAGACAAGGTCACAGTGACTTTGACCTTTTACCACTAAAACCTAATCAGTTCATTGTTGAGTCCAAGTGGACGTTTGTGCCAAATTTGAAGAAACTTCCTCAAGCAGCTCTTGAGCTATTGCTTTCAGGAGAATGCGATGGATGCAAGTCACCGTGATCTTGACCTTTCAACACCAAATTTTAATCAGCTTATTGTTCAGTCCATACGGATGTTTTTGCCACATTTAAAGAAATTTCCTAAAGGGCTTCTTGAAATATCACTTTCACGAGAATAAGACAGACAAGGTCAAAGTGACCTTGACCTTTTGCCTTTGACCACTAAAATCTAATCAGTTCATCGCTGAGACCAAGTGGACTTTCGTGCTGCATTTGGAGAAATTTCCTCAAGCAGTTCTTGTCATATTGCGTTCACGAGAATGCAACAGACGCAAAGTCACACTGACCTTAACCTTTGACCACCAAATTCTACTCTGCTTGTTGTTGAAGCCAAGAGAACGTTAATGCCACATTTGACAAAATTCCCGCAAGGTGTTTTTGAGATATTGCATTCATGAGAATGATATGAATGCAAAGTCACACTGACCTTGACCTTTTACTGATAAAATCTAATAGGTTCATCCTTGACTGAAAGAGAAAATTTATGCCAAATTTCAAGAAATTCCCTCAAGGCGTTCTTTAGATAGCGCGTTCACAAGAATGGTACAGACGGACAGACGGACAGACGGACAGACGGACAGATGGATGGATGGACAACCCAAAAACACAGCGCCTCCTGTCACGGCTAAAACACAGCATACAAACAGAATGCTAAGTAGTTGTACCACTTATCCTGTTAAGGACCATGTGTAAAGCAGTTAGTGTCCCATAATGCCGTTATTGATGCTGACATCTTCGTCTCGTGGAGAAGCCTGAGAGGAAACCTCAAAGATGTCATCAGCGCTGACCAGGCTCGGAGCGGAGGTGGCATCAAAGCCACAGAATCGCTGTGTGTCCAAAGTAAGTCCACAACACCAGCCTGATTAACATGTCACAGGAAGATGAGAGGCCTCGTTATTCAGCCTGCAAGAGGTGATTAGACCCCAAAGTCCCCACGGCCCCTGAGCTGAGGGGTACCTGGGGCAGCCGAAGTCTCAGCCCGACACACAGGTCATTTAGCTCTGCTCGCAAAATGAATGTAGACACAGTGTGACAGTGAAGCATGAGGTTATGGTTTCTAATCATAGCTGGGGAGGAAGCTGACAGACACAGGCTGAGTGGTCGAGAGAGCATGGGGGTCGTTTTACAAGGAATGAGTGGGTTCCCCACTCTGTGTTCACCTTTGACCCCGTGGGGACGGTGACCTGTATTTCCCCACGGTGATTCATTTCCTCTTTCCCCTAAAACACCCTCCACTCCCCTGACCGCAGTATGTACACAAAACACATGCCTGTTGCTATGGAGACAGCTGTGGATCTAGATGGGATGGGGAGGATGAATTTTGGACCAGTGGCTGGACTGGGATCTGGAGGAGGCCTCCGAGGATGTGTCATTAACCCTCGGGGCAAGATCAGTGTAGAGCAAGGTTGATACTTAACGCTAAGAGTGGAGCCAATCGAGGGAATCGACATCTGTATGGATCGGGGTTGTGGGTAATCACTCGCGTCTTGGCCAATAGTAACAGAGAATGGCCTCGAGGTGCAGCGCTGTGTGCACCGGGGCGTGACAGGAAACAGTCGAGGGGGTAAAGACCACATTAAAAAGAGATCTCTTGTCAGTGGTGCTCATCAGTGCTGATCATGGACGTGATTAAACATGATTGCTATTAAAACATTTAAGCATGACCCTCGGAGGGTAAGGATCGAAATACCACGTGCATATGTACGTAGCTTGGAACAGCCGCCAACTTAGGAAACTGACACTCTTTACACGCTCTCACGCCACTGTTTATGCACACCACACATCAGTTATCTCACGCAGGGAAAGGTAAGTAAACTGATAACACTGCTGCGCCAAAAAAAGACACTGATAGGACATGGACAGACGAGGCAGAGCAGCACAACACAACAGCGCCCATGGTCTTAAGTTGTACATTCAACAGTGATTTGCTCCGGACCCAGCAGCATCTTCTTCCTCAGTCTCACCCGACGTTGGCAGCAGGAGGACGGTGAGCTCACCTCCCAGTCCTCTGTTTACCTGCTGGGGGCTGGCTCAGAGATCATCAGTGGATTACGGTTTAAATAACACAAACCTGATGTTTATTAAATTCCTTCATGCTGACTTGGCAATATTAGTGAAAATTATGATAAAAATGACTCAATAGAGTGCTCCAGGGACGATGTTTTTCTGTAAGCCAACGCGAAGGTTAGCATCTCCCTGGTTTCCTCATCAAAAAGCCTCGGGGATTTTTCCATTGGATTTTGGATCATTCAGAAAATAAGCTCTGCAGCAAACAAACGTTTATGATACTTACACGTATTGTTCAGCAAGATAAGCTTCACAAATGAACACCACTTGTATGATTTTTGGAGTGTAAATGCAATTGCCATAAGTGAAGATCTAACGCTAGGCTATAAAGAAACTACACCCCAGTCACATGACTTCAACGTCAACACCACAGTGAGGCTGTAAAGCTGTGCTCAGCGTGATGATGTTCTGAAGGCTGAAGCCATTTGTTAGCAACTGCCTTTTTTAAAACAAATAAAGGCTTTAAAATTCACAAGTGCCATATATACTGGCGTAGAACAAAACATGAAAGTCTCTTAAGCTTGTGTTCACCTCAGACCTTATTTCAGGCATCTAACCAAAAACCCATGGACTGTGAGACAAGGGAACCGGGAGTGCTAAAATGCTAACTCATTTCTGGGTTATAGGACTTATTCCTGGTCTCGTGTAGCATGCTTATTTTCATTTTAACGTGTAGTTCATTTTTAAATATTTTTAATTTTAAAAAATGGCCGTTTTTAAATAACTTAAGTGCTTCTTTTATTTTGTAAAAATATTTATAAAAAAAAAAATCATGATTTTTAAAAAAAATTTCCATGTTATGTTACCCAGTGATTCACATTTAATGTCAAAATGTATCACTACACCAGACACACAGGACACATTTCTTCATTTTAGTTATATTCGATAATTTTAAAGACTTTTTAATGGCACTTGAAATTAAATGTAAGCCAAAAAAAGCCAACATCCATTACTTAGGGTTAGGGACAATTTTGCACAAATATTTATTGTAACAAAAAACTTTTTTGTCTTTTTGAGGCATTTGTTGGCAAGTTTTCAGGGCAGTTTTGTGTTTCTCACCCATTGTTCTGGTTTTGACCATGTTGCAAAATCTTGCAAATAAATTCACCAATTATTGTTGAATTCGCACTTTCCCATGTCATCTACGATCCAGTGGCAGCTAACAAATAGTGGATCCTCTGGTCTAAGCATCCTAGCCTGGTTCCACAATCCTGATGTGGTGATATCTGGCACGCATTTTGGAAATAACAAATAAATAAATGCAACCAAATATTTTGAGATTTTACAATGCAATAAAATCATAAAATCTTTCTCATCCATGTCTAAGCATTCTGAAGCCTTTCAAAAGTTAATTTACGATATTTCAATACCAATTAATTTATATTTATGTAATAGTCTGCTTAGTATTGGAACAGTATGGTTTAAGATTAGGGGTAGGACTAGAAAAGCACGTTTTCCTTTTTGGACATGAAATGTTAATTCATATTTGTCATTGTAAATCTGTTAATGATTTTTATTTGTCTCTGTTTTGAGGTTTTTTTTTCCTACAACATTCTATTTTATTTTCAATTTATTTTTAAAATGATTAAAATAAATATATCAAATCAAATTTTTATATTATTGACATGAATGCCTCTTAAGACTTCTAAACAATCTGTGGGAACCCTGTAACAAGCAGCACTGAAAGCTGTTGTAATTATGAGCAGTTGGTAACCACAGTGCAGAGGTCAACATTCAGTCAGTAATATTTGTTTGTTTATTTATTTATTTACTGATACACATATTCAAATAAAATAAGTCACCCAAAAAGTCCTAGTATTTTTTTATTTATTTATTTTAAAGTTTTTCTATTAAGTTTATTTAGAAATCATTTAACTTGAAGAAGACCTCTTTTTCTTTAAGTGTAATATAGGCTCAATTCTTAAGGTGGTGTAAATGTTAAGAAGAAATAAACTCCATAATCCTCAGAATTCTGACCACTCGCTTTTTTTATTAGCAACATTTACTTGCACTTTTACTTTAAATACTAAAGTAATTTAACATCATACATTATTTTTGATACTTACAGTAAATATCGGATACTTTAAGACTTTTACTCAGGTAATATTCTAATAGGTGACTTTTACTTCTACCAAAGTTGTTTTCTGGTTAGATATCCGTACCTCTACTCAAGCGTGGCCTTCAGGTACTTCATGCACCACTGTCTATCAGAGCTGCAGACCTGAGACTTGAGGGTTATATCAGATTCAAGCCACAAAAATCAGGACTTCAGACTTCACTTGGCCTGCCCCACAAACCTACACTATAAATGCATGGTTCAGTGTTCTAAAATAAATAAAACATCCTTCATGCGTTGGTGATGGTCCATTCTCTCTGAAAGCTCCATGTGAGGCCAAACACCAAACAATGAGTCATCCATTAATGAAGCTTCCACTCCAGCTACAATCAGGACCAGAGAATCCCAAGGCCATGTGGTGGGAGTCTCGCTGAGGAAGGGCTGCCTGGTCTAAGCCCCCAGAGTTACAAGAAACAGCCAAATTAATCCCCTCACCCTCATTCTAGACATGCATTATCCTCCACTGTCATAAACTTGGCTGTGGTGAAGATTTACAGCTGCCTCGTGCTCTCTCTCGCATGGCTTTCCTCCCTAATTGTCTGCGTGGCCAAGACCTTGACCAGCGCTTTTCTCATCTGAAGAGTCTGAGATCTACAGATTGATTGCCAACGCTGGCTAATAATAACACAAACTCTTCACCCTTGGTTTACCGAGGGAAGACAAGACTGTACTCCTGATGGCGGATTTGCAGGAAAGCCAAAGTAATTAAATGATTTTCCACTGAATTAAGATCTTTGTCGGAGAGCATATGCCAAACTGAAGTTAAGCAACCTGGGATTAAAATGGAATTCGCTGCCAATTGGCTGCCAAAGTTACACAAAGAAATTCCTTAAGTCAAGATAGTCACAAGGATTCTTTTACATGCACATTATTAACTGATAATCCGTTTTCAATCTAAAGAACAGACATGAAATACCAAAAAGCTTTGCAGAACGAGCTCTTAGAGTATTTAATGTACAACAAACCAAAGATGGATAATATTTGAATAACTCCAGTGTTGTTTTGATGTTTCCTCCGCTGATGATAATGCTGCTGCTGCTGCACACAGATCACATCACGGAAAAGCCCCGCTTCAGCGCCAATTCAGTTAGTGGGAAGCTGCAGCGGATATGAGCCAAGGTTATGAACCGGAGGACATCAGCCCTTCTGATAGCGTCCGGCTGTTGTCTGTCCTTGGCCAAATCCTGCCCAAGCACCACGGCTGCAACACAGCACAATGACCTAACATTGTCATGGTTGAAACACTGTGTCCATAACAAGAGCGTTCGTACCAGGAGAACGGAGGGAAGAAGAGAAGCAATCAGAGAAAAAGCTCAGGACCTTATTTTTTTTTATAAAGACGGTCACGTTTTGCAAAGAGTCATTAGGTTAGAAAGACTGCAGACACTGCCGTCGCTTCTTGGAACAGATTTTATTTCCTCCTTTCTATTCTGAATGGTTCACTGAAATTTCATTTTGGCTCAGAAATAATGGAAAGTGGGTGAGAGCCGGAATTGTAGAGGGAGGGGAGGGGAGATTGGCTTCTCGAGTGGCAGGTGATTTAAGTCTCCAGCTCACCTCTCATGTACTCACTTGCTTTTGGGCAGATAAGGTGCTATGTATGGTTCAGTCTGAGGAGGACTTAGAGAATAATAATGTATGAAGAGTCTGTGTGGGTTAAAGATTGTGAAAACACAGCAGCAAGAAAAAATCAGAAATCGTACATTTTTGAATGTGGTAAGGTTGTTTTTTATCATCATTATGTCATCTATTATGTTCCTGAATTTCAGTAACGTTTATGTCTGAATACTTCTCTAAATAAATGACTGATTACAGCAGATAATCAACAGTCTATGATAGAAATTTAAAGAAACAGCGTCTATGAAACTTCTCCTAGTTAGAATTCTTTTAGTGTTCATTGTTCAGGAAGTTTTTACAGAAAGCCGAAGTATCCGAAGAGGTCTCTTCCTCCAAAAAAAACAGACCAGGTGATTTCAACTGGCGAAATCACATTACAAATCAGTGTTTTTACAATGCTGTGCAGCATTTCGGAGGAAGCCACTAGTGGCACCTGCTAATGTGTGGTCACTTTTTTCTCTAATAGCCTAAGATCCAGACATTTAGGAGGCTTTTACCGGGAAATTATCTGCAGAGGTCTTCTCCTCTGCTAAACTAATGGACCCAGTGATTTAAACCGGAAAAAAGACTGAATAAAAACGAAGTGTTTTTCCAACACTCTTGCCCCAGAGGAGCTGCTAACGACTGTAGCCGCTTCGAAAACTGGAATGGCCCTATTTAGACCCAGTGTTTGGTTTGTCTTGTTTTGGGCTACTGTCGAGACATGGTAGAGCAACATGGTGGACACTGTGGACTCTAGGCTGCGGGTCCTAGTGTAGATATAAATGGCTCATTCTAAGTAGAGGTGGGCGATATGGTCCTAAAATAATATCACAATATTTCAGGGTATATTTGCAATAACGACATTCTTGATGATATGACAAATACATGAAAAAAAAAATATTATCAATTTAAGAAAATAGAATTGCAATAAAATAAGTGATATAGTTTTACAATTTGCTTCAAATATTTAGTAAAAACTAAAGAAAAATGATCTCTCATTTCTTTAGTTAGAGTGAGATTCAGATTCTGTATACAATATTAATAGTTCAACTAAATAAAATCTACCACTAATTACACATTTAAACAGCTCCCAAATACAAAAAATGTCCCCTGGGATCTATATATATATATCAACAGGTGATTTCCTTCTTTTAGTAAAATCCTAAATGATTGAGTTGTGTTTTTTTTCCACCTGGACCTTTATGCTCTGCCATTTCTCCTCTAATCATCACGCTGTAACCTGTGACAGGCTGTTATGATACCACAACTATCACACATTCACATATATGGAGTTTATTCACGTAGGTTTACATCACCAAAGGTTTATGATAAAGTCACTTGATGACACAGTGAGAGAGGAGAGGGAGAGACGCTGTGCTGCTGCCAGAGGAGCCGCTGAATGAGTTCCCTCTGAGCGGTAAGTCACTAAAAGAGTCTGAGAAGTCCGGGGCTGTTCATAAAACATTCAGGACGCCACAGTTTATTCCACACTACTGAAGCTGCTCCTCTTTTTGGAACCACCGCGGAGTCTGTAATAATTTCGCTTTCAGCCATGCTTGTTGTTGCCGTGGGTAACAGTATGATGTCAATATGTCAACAAGTCAAAATATCGCAAATATCAAGATACAAATTTTTCATATCATATTAAAAATTGTACAGGTATAATCGTGAATGAGATGATATGGCACAAAGAAAACACATACATTATATTACATCCCATGTCTGCCAGTATACTCTCCTACATCCTGCACACTGGGCCTTTAAGGAACCTTCTCAAGCTTGTTCACAAAACCTGAAAATTCCTTTATTCAACCCAAACTTTGCTAGAAGACATAACTGAGCTCAGGTATCGTAAGCTAGAGGCTAAAAAGAAACAAAAAAAACGACACCCTTTTTTAAACAATGAGACAGCGGCGTGCTCTCAATGGCTGATTTGATGCCATTAAGTAATGTTTCCCAGCAAAGAAAAGCGTTTGCCTCAGGCCGAGCGTTCTGCTGCAATTTAGCTGATTAGATGAACTAGGCTGGTATTTATGGGGGGATTTTGTTTGATCTGTTGGCTTCAATACATGAGGATGGTGGGGAGAGGAGGGTGGGGGTGGAGGGACTGGAGGGGAGGAGCAGGCAGAGGGTGAATGCAGGGACGGGTGTCTGCAAGAAAAATTCATGAAACAAAACCCCTTTAAGAGTTGGAGAACAAAGTAGAACAAGAGATTGCTGGAGATAAAAAAAAGGAAGTCGGGGATATGGTGAGAGAATGAAAAAAGTCAAGAGACAAAGTGAGAAGGGAAGAAAGGGTGACGGAGCGGGAGAGGAAAGAGGGTGAGGAGAGCGCAGGCTTCATTCTCATTACAAGTCACTGAGGCACAGGACAGCTGTGGCTCCTGTTACTGCTGTACCATGTGTCTGATTGCACGTTATTACACAGACGCCACACCCCCCATCATCATCACTCACTGCTGTTTACCTTTCACTGTTTTCCTGGTTCCTAATCCCTGTCCCCTCTTGAACCTACTCTAAAGGTTCTGCATGGAACTTTTTACCAGTATAAATCACTGTTACGACCAATGGGTCAACAGGATGTAACTTAAATTAAAAACTTTTCCTGACTGTTTGCCTCCAGCTGCCTGTGGACTGACTCTTATGTAAAAGACAAGGGCCGAACAATGTGACCTTACGTCAGAGTGTCTTGTCTCTCTTCAGCTCTGCTACAGCCCTAACAATGTGCAACAGAAGCTAACGTTAGCTAAGAAATAGTCAGCTTATTTCAACAAATGACCGACACCCAAAGGAGTTACATCCAAAAATATTACTTTCTGTAAAAAGTTTATATGTCTAGTACAATGTTTATTTTATTGCTTTGCATCTTGCTAGCTGGCAACTAATGTTAGCCAGCTAGCTGTAATTTAGCTATTCTACATATCACCATCAGTTGCTTCTTAACATCAGCTGATAATATAATTTGCAAACAGTTTTGTGGAGCCAATAATAAACACTGTTTTGGCTGATGCCCTGTTGCTCGCTCACAGCTATGGAGTGCGAACAACAGGATGCTGACTGCAGTTCAATTAACAGCCTCAGTGAGAGGTGTCGCTGATCACAAGGATTTTCTGCGTGTAACTTACAGAACCTTTAACCTCCCCCCTCTCACTATCCTTTCTTTTTGCTCCCCGTCTCACCTCAGTTTCTTCCTTCTCCACGTCTTCTCTCTCATTTCTATTCTGTTATAGCAGGCCGAGATCCAGGATATCGATATGATGTTATGATTCATTACTCATCTTTGCTTTTTCCATCCCTCCTTTTCCTGCGGATGGGACATATTTCCGTACCTCCTGCTCTCTCAGACCGCTACCTCTGGTGGTCTCGTCAGTGTGTGTCAGCCCTTGTGCGACCACCTCCCTG
Source organism: Cephalopholis sonnerati (assembly GCA_019142605.1). Classification (NCBI taxonomy): domain Eukaryota; kingdom Metazoa; phylum Chordata; class Actinopteri; order Perciformes; family Serranidae; genus Cephalopholis; species Cephalopholis sonnerati. Next base: position 30,258,507 of record JAGQAX010000020.1, read on the forward strand.
CTTAAGACCAGTCCAAGTAAAACCACAACCTTTTTATCACAGACCCATACTGCGCTTTGCACCCCTAACCCCTCTAGACAACCTTTTTTTCCACATTTACAGCAGCAAAAGCCCTGCATAAAACAGCACGCTGTTAAAAAGCCAGACATTTGATAAACAACATGCTTCTAATACGGCCCCCCGGCCATTTATGATGTATAAATAAGTTGCACAACACCATTAATTAAACATAGTTTACAGCAGCAGCTATCGGTGCTGCTGGGTAATAGTTTAAGGGAAGGAGGCTGTTAAAACAGTGCCACCAACAGAGACACAAAGGGAGCCCACACAGGCTGCAGGTTGTCTCTCCGTCTGCCTGGAGGACAGTGGAGCCCATCGCTGAGCAGGAGTGTTTATATGCATTCCAGACTGGGATGCATCCATTTCACTGTTGGAGCTACTGCTATGTAAAAACCCAACAGTGGGGATAAACACGTGACCAAGCAGGCTGCCTTACTACAGAGCCATGCCAAGTACAATATAGGGCTGAATAATGGATCACCTCAAGTGTTCAGTACAATAAGCCATGAGCCACGTAGCAAGATTCAGATTTCATTCCATTTTCTCTTCCACATGGTCCTTCTTCACTCTCCTGCTTCAGCAAACATTCCTAAACCACCAGCATTGGGCAGGTTGCTTCAAAAATATGACCCCTCACTACCTGCCTGATAGTCATTTAAAAAGTACATGTTACCACGTTTTAGTTACATTACTCTATTTTTTGGAGGCTCTGCAACCTTCTTTGCTGTCTTCTCCATCAAAGTCTTGCATGTTTTCATATTTTAGGTACTCCATTCTCCTTAACACCACTCAATAAAAAAACTTTCTCTAAGACCACGAGGAGCCTTGAAAGTTTGCATGTCACAATACCAAAAATCTTTTAACTGACACTAGGGCTGCCCCCTAATAGTCGACCAAACGTTCGTCGACAAGAAAGGTCATTAGTCAGCAAGATTTCATTGGTCGCTTAGTCGCAGAAAAAAAACAAACAAACATGACAATCTATTAGGAGCTGCACCTTGGTCAAAATAAATCCAAACCTATATGACTGGACCATGTGGGAATTTAATTTGAAAGGACCAACATAGGAAGTGTCCATGCTCATCAGTCAGACAGGAGTCAAGTTAATTTCCAGGGCTGGTACCTGCGGTTATTCCACAGGCTAGTTAATAACATGTTGGGCAGGAAATCCAAAGTGTGGGATCATTTTGAGAAGGTGAAGGACCAACCCAAGGTGATATGTAAACTCATCTTCATTGGTCCACTACAAACATGACGTATCATGTGAAACATGGAAGTAGCTACATGCCCATTAGCCCACAGCGTCATTAACAGGCGGCTCGCTCAGTGTGTGACGTGCACTTGTAGATAAAATATAGGCCTATATTAATGAAGGTTCATTAGTACGGTTTGTATTTCTCTGTAATGTAGCACAGTGTTAACAATGTTACTGAGACTATTCTTTCTCACACCTTCAACTCAAACCACCAAAATATATCATTTAATAACTGAGTTAATATCGTAAACATTGGGGGTTTGCTTAGTCTGCAGTGGTGTTTGGGTGGGTGGTGCATGTCAAGTGACATCCACATGAATGCTAGAACCCCAAGATTTCCCAAGAGAATATTGCATTGTAACAAGATGATCAATGTTATTTACTTCACCTTCTATCTATCTATCTATCTAAAACAAAAAAGTAAAAGAAAACAGAAAAGTATGCAGCCAAGCATCAGGGGAAAGACAACGCTGACATTGTCCAAAAAAAGAAGCCTGTTCAGTACGTATGATTGTTAAAATTTAAAATGGTATATAATACAGACAGTGAATCGTATAAATTGTCACTAAAAATATCAGAAAACTCTTTTTTTTGTGTGTAAAATTGAAATGATCTGCTCAATATTCATCCTTATTGGTCTTTCTACAGAAACTTCCTGTAGTTATTGCAATCACTATTTGGGTTACAATATATTAGTCATTCTGTTCTGTTTTGTTAAGCATTGAATGTAATAATAAATATTTCATTTAGTCAGGGATTATCATTTTACTCAATGATAAAAAAAGGGGACCTTGCAAGGAAAAAGGTTGGGAACCACTGAACTAGACAATTGAAGTTGTCTTTATAAATGCAAAATGAGCTGTCAACAGTTCATTGTGAGAGCGAATAATCTATGAAGTAATGTGTGGAAGAATTTCACACCCTATTTTTATTTTTTTTGTTTAAAAACTTTTGAGAAAAGGTAGGGCAGGTTGCTGCTGCCTTACAGTTACATAGCCATGAGAACAAATCTAAACTCTTCTGTTACTAGCCTGATAAACTGGCTAAAATGTAATTTTGTTTCATGTCAAATTACCAGTAACTACTGGGATTAGTGGGCTAAATGCAACGTAATTACTGAATCTTGAATTGATATCCCTTACACACTGCACCCAGCAACACTACTACCATCCCTCTCTCCTCCTGGTTTTCTCTTTCTCTCACATACTCACAAACAATCAGACAAGCACACACACACACACACACACACACACACAGACCAGTGAAACCAAATCTGCAGCCCAGCTCATCTGGTTTGCAGGTTTGTCAGATTGTTAAGAGACATAACACTTATTTCTTCTCCACATCTGAGGCTGGGTTAGCGGTGAGTGCCTGTTCATCTCCAAAATAGCCTCCAACAGGGCCAGGGTTAGAAGAGAAAGGATACCAGCCCGGCCACAACTAATCATCATGTGATGAATCATTTGAGCCGAAGCCCTCAGCTGTGGCTAAAGCATCACAGATTGCAGCTCTTGTCTCTTAGGGCCCCTGAATCTTCTTGATTTATATGGGCTGTGAGTACAGGCTGTGCTTTCTGATCTACTGTACCGTCTCTCCAAACCCATATGTGAAACTCAAGGTGGAGTTGAGATGGACGAAAGCAGATTAAAGAAATGCAGCTCTTCAGAAGCAAAAATAGAGAAACATGAAACGAGAAATGTGACATGTGACAATGAGCTTTTTAAGTGGTCACGGCATCATCAGCCCAAATCTGTCTCTCAGCGAGCCTTTGAAGGAGATACACAAACAGTAAGAGTAGATTAGGAATTAAACAGGAAGAGGGGAGTTTGAGTATGCAGGAATTTTCCATTTGTCTTCTTAATTCCTTTCTTGTCATCTAGCCTAATTTTCTGGTATTTAGTTAACTGCATGTTACACTGTGTGGCCTTTTGTACCACCGGAGTAGAGATGTCAACAGTTAACCACTGAGAATAGAGCGCCCCAGGGATGACGTTTTTCTGTAGGCGCACATGGAAGTTAGCATCGCAGTGGTTCGTCAAAAAGCCCATGAGATTTTTCCACTGGATTTTGGATTAGTGCCAAAAATAAGCTCTGTGGCAAACAAACGTTGATGATTCTTACACTTTTTGCTCATAAATGAACACCACTTTTATTGTTTTTGAAGCCTGAATGTAATCATCAGAAGTAAAAAGCTAACGTTAGGCTATAAACAAACTACACTACAGTTGCATTATTTAACATCCCTACCACAAGGAGTCTGTAAAGTCATGATCAGTGTGATGACGTTCTGTAGTCTCATTCAGCCACTTGTTTGCAACCACCTCTTTTAAGACACATAACAGCTTCAAATTTCATGACTTTGTATTTACTGATGTATTTTATGTCATAGAACAAACTGTGAAAGTCTCTTAAGCTTGTGCAAAACACAGACCTTATATCAGGCATCGAACCACAAACCCATTGACTTTGAGACGAAGGAACCTGGAGTGCATAAATGCTAATTCATTTCCGGGTTTTAGGACTCACTCCTTGGGCACTCTATACTTTTGACCGCTTACATAGGCTGGTCTATAGGATTATTTTTCTGCTTTTCAGTTTACTGCACTGTGCACCAACAGGATCTAGTGAGAGCTAACGTTAGCTAGCTCATTCAACGATTACCGTTAACAACTTCCCAACCCAACAGCAATGTTGTGGAAACATTTTTCCCACTAAGTGGCTTGATTTTGAGCATCCAAACCCTTTTAGCATTGTAAATTATGTTAGCACTGTTAGCAGTGTGCTAACAGTCAACAATACTAAAGGAGTTTTGTGACTCAAAATGAAGGCGCTTACTCATCAGGCCTACCTGGGAGGAGAGTAGAGGGTGGCAACCATAATTCCGCAGAAATGGTTTACTGTTACCAGCGTTAATTGTGAATAAGAAGCGCCTCTAGCTAGCTCCAGATGATGCACAGTGCAGAGCATCCAAGGCTAGCTAACCATTGGAGACTAGAGGGTGGGCAGTGGGCACTATGTTTCTGCACAGTAACGCTGCGAGCTGGCCAACAGGAAATTACAATAAAAGGCAACATTTCCATCACAAAACATTGAAATTTCTCCACCTCTGAATGGATAGTGCTTTGAAATCTGGTACTAAAGCTCACTGAGTGAATGGAGCTCTGGGTTAAAAGAAAGACCTCTTCTAATTCACGTCTTTTTGTGTGTTAATTTTTCTTAAAAATAAACTGCTTAGTTACCAGATAAAGGGTGTAAGGCTATCAAAAGCGAAGCTAGTAAAAACTGGCACCCCTGACCTAGAGGAATTTCTGTGAGACTTCTAAAAAGAAGACAGATTCATGTAGGACAGTGTCTCTGATCTTATTCAAGCAGCTATGACTGTATGAACAGTTTTAGTCGTGATTCTTAGGTTCTGAATATAAAACAGTGAGGTAAGCACCTCCCACATCTCCCCCCATTAGACGCCATCTTTGAGAGATGATGGCAGCAAACAAACAGAATCTGTGTAATTTGCAATTTACCTTTCTCTGTTAATGATTCAGGGACAGTGGGACACATGTACACCCAGCCATTAATTCATAAATGAGGTAATGTAGTGAGACAAGGTAAACAGCAGCTGGAGACGTGCTCACGCAAAGCCAATGTCATAAGAAGCTCTGGCAACAAGCTGGCCTTCGCTGCCGTACCTGCAGTCCACGCCAGCTGCGAGACCGTAGCGTTGACAGAACTGAAACCTACGAACCACTAAGTGGTAAGGTGATGCTGGGCCGCTGGCTGAAATGGAAACTGTGTGCAGGGTAAACATTTACACAGGCTTGATGAGACCTCTAGCATCCGGCAAGCCGCCTGAGCCATATATTCCAATCACATGCTCCACGCCTGCGTGCTCCCCCATGCTGTGTGCTGACACCCACTTTGGCTCAGTGTACCCCCATTTATTTAACTGCAAATGGAGCAAAACACTTCAATTGTAGCTTTGGCCACACTTTGGCTGAGACAGGCCCCCGCAGTAAAACAAAATCTCGACTCTGCTGATTGCCTGAGGAGAAAAAATGAAATGGGCAGCAGTTGCAGGGGTGTAGGAACACTCTCCAAATTCTACAGATGAGCGGCTGTGTACATGAGAGAAGGTTAAATTGATGTAATTGTTTAATTGGAGGAGGGACGCTGGAGGCTACCTGGCAGCCACTGACAGACACATGTTGTAATGGCAGGTGGGAGATTGACTAAATCGGACTCTGCAGCAACATGTAGACCTATTTATTTCCCGCCCTCAAGCTTTTTGAAAGATTAATTAGATAGATTTGCCTCTCATAATCTAGGTCAGATCTGTCAGTTTATTTTGGGTTTTGGTTTTAACTCTTTGTGGTGAGGGAAGGGGAGGATAAGGAAAGTAGCCATTCTGATTGTGAGGCTCTCTGTAGGCTGTGGTTTTATCTCTCAAAAGTATATTTAGGGCTGGGCGAGAAAAAAACATATTACAATTAGGGATGTTAATGGTTAACGGTTAATCAGTTAACCGCTGAGAATATTTTTGACCCGTTACACATGTGCAGGGGTAAGCAACCAGCGGCTCAAGAGCCACATGCAGCTCTTCATCTATTGAAGAGCCTTTTCCTCTAAATTCTGCCAACTCCCAATAGCAGTGGCCAGTCTGAGTTTTCCTAGTTAGCTAGTTATGGATTCAAAATTCAAAAAAAGGAAAAGTCTCAGAGACCCAAACCTTTGTTTGGTATGCCTTTTTAATTTCTCCTAGCTATCTGGAATCAGTAGGACCTGATAGGTATAAAAAACCAAACACTGTCAATGATATCAAAGTCCTTTTTATGTCCTCAAACGAGACAATAATTAAGCCCCAATGCCCTCAAACGATGGTTAAGTCCCAATATCCTCAAACAAGATGATAATAAAGCCCCAATGTCAAACAAGTACTTCCTCATTAACAGTGTCTTATCTTGATACCATTGCTAAAATTGGTCAAATTTGTTGCCATATCAAACTACAAACATTATTAATCATAAATAAACAAATAACAAATAAACAAATCATAAAATGTGATCAGGTTTTGGACCTTGTCCACTTTGTGTCGGGATCAGCTGCAGACTGACTTGGCAGAGATGGCTGCCATCTTGTTTTTACATGGATTAGTGTATTGTGCTCTTACTACCACTAGATGGCACAAAAAAGTGTCCACAAATGAGGACAACAGGTCTGAGTTAAGTAGAATGAAGTATAAGGTCAAGTAAAGCCAAAATGGATGTCCTGACATGAGGACACAGGGTCTCAGGAGGGTATTATGGAATGCTATTTGTGACTTTTGTTAAATGTTAATAGGCTAATTTAAGTTAACTTAAAAGGCTGTGTTTCTTTCTCTTTATTTTAAGATTTTTTGGGGGGGCTTTTTGGACCGAAGGGTAGTGACCCTGAGTTTCCGCAGCAATGCTGTATCGCCACCTGATTAACCAGCGTTAATCGCCAAAATGAGCAGTGCCACTCAGCTCCCAACCGACCCGAGAGGTGCGCAGTGCAGAGCAGCCAAGGCTAACGTTAGCTAACCAGCGGAGACGGAAGGGTGGGCAGTGGGTACTATGTTTCCATGTGTTAACACAGCTGGCCAACTGACTGTGTTTTTTCCTTTAAAATCTACTGTTTAGTGACTAGTTAACAGGCCAAATTAACCAGATCTGACTTCCCTAATCACAATATGCTTGAAAAAATACCTCATTGTCGAAATTATAATGATGTTGTAGGGTGGACTGTTGGTGCTGTCACAAAATATTGATGAATCAGTAAAGTGGATAAAGGCAAATAATACAACAGCTACAACAGTCTGTAGTGACCTTTAAAACCAGGGCAGACAACAGCTACGTCATTATGACATCCAAAGACGATACCTAGTCTCATAAGACAGTTATTATATCAATTAATTACCCAGCCCTACCTGTATTAATTAAAATGATTTAATTTCTATTTATGGCTTTATTTTCTCAGACTGTAAAGGGAGCAACTTGATGCAAAGGTTGCGTCTCATTTGTTACTTTTCAACACACAGTGCATGCCGTGTCCTTCATGTGGATTCCCGGCATCGTGCTCTGAGCTCCCAAATACAGACACCAAACCACATTAGTAGATTTAATCAGGGACACAGAAAATTGGACAGCCACTTAACATCTTCCCTCCCTGATGTAAGACTGCTGAACACATAATCTTTGTGTTTAAAAAAAGCAATGAACTCAGTGCCATCAAACCGGATATTACTGCGGACGGATTAGCCAGTTGTCACTGAACAGAAAGAAAGTCTCACAGAGTCTCGCAAAGTCTTCGAAACTCAAAATATTACACCATTTTTTTTCTAAGCCTTGAAATATCCATGAAAATGTAACTTATCTGCAAGTCTCAAGTGGGTTCGAAAAGCAATTTTTGAGGACCCAGGCCTCGTGAAAGGAGACATTAAAGTCATATCTCAATATTCCTCCTAAAACGCTCCTGTTGAAACATACTGTACATCGGCGGAGAGAGCAGGGGCGACGCCTTTGTTCTGCACAATGAGCTCTCTCAGTATTACTCGCTATCTGATGACTGAACACTGGCTCGGGCTTTTGTTGGCAGGAAAGACACTTAAGAGCACGTAAATGAAAGAACGCTGAAAATAAAGGGAGTCTGGAGAAGCTAATCTACCATAGAGCTATAGTGCACTGTAAAGAAGAATCTTATAAGGAACAGATCGCTGAGGTGTTGTAGCAGAGCCACGTGAGGTGCCACCATAATGTCATGCAAAGCTCGAGTGGATGAGTGTATCAGGGGAAATAAGTTAAGTGGATTTATGCTGCAGTGTGCACATGCCTGCATATTAAAGGGACAGTTCACCTTAAAATAGAAAATACATCTTTTTCCTCTCACCTGTAGCTCTATTTATTAATCTAGATTGTTTTGGTGTGAGGTGCTGAGTGTCTGCCGTCTCTCCAATATAATGGAACTAAATGGCACTCAGCTTGTGGTGCTCAAAGTGCCCAAAAAGGACATTTGAAAAACTGAAGCAATGTCTCTTTCCAGAAATCATGACCCAGTTACTCAAGATAATCCACAGGCCTCGTTGTGAGCAGGTTCATGTAGGAACCAGGGGCGTAAATACAGACAGTGCAGAAAGTTGAGCAAAGAGCAGGCACTCGCAAGTGATTCAGATTCAGAAAACAAAATGATACGATACGCTTATTCTACATAAAGTATAAAAACTACAAATAAACTTAAAAAATATATATTTAGTACACAAACGACGTCACAATGACGTCAGTTTGTTAGCTAGAGGCAAAACCTGCCTCTCCACCACAGGGCTGTAGGCTACATAGGAGTCTTAAAACGTGGTCTTGTTGTGTTATTGGTGGCCAGAATAGAAGGAGTCATGGCTCAAAACCAGCCGCCACTGCCCGTCAACAAAAAAAAAGATGGTTAAATGTGATCAGACCAAAGGACTGGACGGAGGCCATCATCAAAAATGCTCACATGTGCAGCGCACACTTCATATCAGGTTAGGGACAAAGTATTTCCTGTTGTAGGGATGAATAACGTTATGTGTATTAAGGGTTATCATGTCCACCTAAACCAAAAGCGTGTGCTACAATGCGAAAGGCAGCCTTTGGCGTCCTTATGAGACTCACTGGGTTTTCAACTAACTCCAATGTGAACCCATCTGCGGCTATCCTTGACACTGAGAGCAACTGATGTAATCCAAAGAGTGAGAAACTCCACGTAGGGCCAGAGGGAGCGTAGGTGGATGGGTCAAACAGAACCAGAATGTCATCCTGGAGACCAGAGTCTGAAACCAACGTAACAGTCATGCCACACTGATGTCAGTCACGGGACGACAACCTATCCAAGTACTTTTGTTGCCCGAACCTAACCACGACCGTTTACAACATTAACCACATGCTTCAGTGTGTTTCAGCTGTGCGCCACATAGATATGATTCAAGGGTGCCCTTTGAGTCGCAATGAGATGCCAAGGGGTGTGACAAAACATAGGTACTTGATGACCTCGGAATTTTTGGCGCTTTGAGCACCACCAGGTGAGTGACACTGTATTTGAGAGAAGACGGACATCTCTACAACTGATATCTCCAACAATCGGCAACTCACAAAAAAACAGTCTAGATTGATAACAGCACTACAGGTAAGAGGAACAATATGTATTTTTGACCCTAAAAGGTACAAACATGTCTGTGGGCTGAAAAAGTATCCAACGTTTTTATGTTTTCGTGCACAAAAGCATGCAAAAATAGAGTCAGGACAGTCAAAACCTCTTAAAAAACTACCTTAAGCTTGAGATTTCCTTTTTTTTTTTTTTTTAAACCAAAAAATCTTATATCCTCCCTGGATCTGACCTTTAACGTTTATGTGTTTGCAGTTAGAGCTCAAGCTTCCCTCAGTGAGTCTTGGTGGACAAGGGCCAGATTTACAGCACAGGTCTGTGATGAGGAGGCCGGGGTATTAAAAAAAAAAGGTATTAAACCTGGGCAGCCGCACAGAGAGAGGGGGTGGAAGGGGCAATCTGATATGGGGCTTCCTCTAATCAGCCAGAGGCTCCACACTCCCTCAGGCAAACAGGATGCAGAAAGTCTTAGAAATCACTCCCGATACACTCTGAAAAAGAAGAGAGAAAGAGAGAGGGACGGAAAGGGGGAGGGGGTTGGTTAGACAGCCAGAGGCATCTAAATAAACACAAACCAGATGCAGAGCATGTAGAACACGTGTGTGAACATGAAACAGGAGTGTGTGGATAAGTGCTTTTAGTAATATGTTTACTGCACATGGGGCTGACAGGTCCGATGATATGGGCTGTGTGCATGTCTGTGTGAGTGTGAGTGCTCTTTTATCTTTTGAGGACCAACTGAACTTTGAGACACTGAGAGTGAGGACATTTATTTTGGTCCTGTTTGAGGGTTAAGAGGTAGTTTCATGGTTAATGCTACAGTTGGTGACTTTTATATAAAGAACTTTTTGTCATAGTTGCTGAAACTGTCGTTACAAGCAGACCAGGAGTGCATGAGACAGTTAGTCGTTAAAGGAAATGATTAGGACTGCCCCCAAATAGTCGACCAAACGTTAGTCGACCAGAAAGGTCATTAGTAGGCAAGATCTCATTGGTCCCTTAGTCACAGAAAAAAAAACAAACAAACGTAAATCTCTATTAGGAGCTTTTCAACTCAAACCACCAAAATATATCATTTAATAATTAAATTAATATCGTAAACATGCAGGTGACAAGTCGACTAATGATCCTAAATGACGACTATTGGTCGACCAGGAAAATTCTTAGTCGGGGGCAGCCCTAGAAATGATGTTCCTCTGCTACCTCATATTGCTTATGATGGCATTACCACACGTGAATGAAAACAACCAATCAGAGCAGAGTCTTTAACACAGCTGTCAATCTCTGCTTGAGAACTGCAGTTTAGCTGTCAAACTCGGCAGCGATGATCAAACATGAATCAAGATTCTGTTACTGCATTGCCTATTTCTAGCCTCAAATGTTTTCAGAAACTTATTTTAGTGTACTGTTTAGCTGTAAAATGAGAATGTTAGTCCAGGGGTGGGCGGTGCCTGGTGTGTTGCTTAGCTATTTCCAAAATGGTGGCAGGATCACAAATGTTTATCAACGTCTAGCTATCGGTAAATGTCTGTCGCCCTAGCTTTGTAGTTTGCCCCGCACCCTCAGCCCTTGTCAGCTTATTTTTTCGGCCGATTCAGCACATTTAATCGGCATTGGAAATGGCGTTGGCAGTTCAGCTTGGTGCTCGGGAAGCGAAACAGAAGTGAGGAAAGCAAACAAACATTTAATGTCAACGTATAGGGCGTGAGATTGAAATAAATTTGTCGTATCAGCTAAGACTGTGTTTTAAGCAGTTGAGATCAGTTAGTCAGAACGTACGTGCTAGCTGACAGTCAGTTGCAGTTACTGTGGTGTGCTCAAGTGCAACTTTTAAGCTGAGACAAAGGTGACATGAGGTGATGCAACATTCGGCCTTCGTCGCCAGTTCTTCTTTGATGTTGGTTTGGTGTGTCTGGGCCTTAAGTCTCTGTCATCTGCACCCACGTTGCAGTAAACGTCTACTTCCTCTTCATCACCTCAACCTTGAGTGACTTTAAAGCCCTTTATAGTTTTCCTAAATTCCCCCAAGGTTGCTTGAGTGGCACGAGGCCTAGCGTGGAGCAAAAGAGCAGCCGGTTTATTCTAATGTGACGCTGAAGCCTAATCCCGTCTGCCCTTTGATATGTGATTTAAAAAATCTTTGCTGAGTGATCTACTGCAGGGATAGAGGCCACGAGGGCGACTGCTCCTCACTGCTGCTGCTTCGGTCCTTGTTGTGGTTCCTGACACTGGACCAGAGGAGATCTGAGCCCGGCTGACGGAGCAGAAGACACAGACAGATAGACATCAGAGTCATCGCTGGCCTGAGCCTGTCTCTCTTGAACCGTTTCCTCATTTTCCTCAGAGGCTAGCTTGACAGCTAGTAATGATGTCACTGGTAAAGTAATAGCTACCGAGCAGTTAGAGACAAATCTCCTGATGAGTGCTGTGACGACTGAGCTGCCATCACACAGAGGTCCTCACAGAACATTGAGCAAAGGGTGTGGTGTGTGTGTGTGTGTTTTGAGGCACATGTTTTCTACCAACCGGCGAGCCAAGCGACCAGCCGGCCCCACCCATCACCCCTCCTGAGAAGCCCGTGGTAATGGCTCTCAAAAGTGTTTGAAATACTTGGAAGGATGACACACGCAAGGAAAAGAATGGCAGCGCCAAAGTAGCATGAAATAAACTGGCCTCGAGGAGAGACAGAGACCAGAGAGCAATTTGTTTCCCCTTCTGCGAATTACAGGCCGGAGCCAGCCACTGTCTCTAAATGGGAACCAGCTCGGTTCTGCCCAGACACCACTATTTGGGCACAGTAAGTGATTTGAGTAGAGAAAAACACAAGCCAAAACCCCACGTCTCCTCTGGGCTATGAAGCCTGCCTGAAAATTCTTGGGTGTTCCTTTTAAAACAATCTCTGAAAAGACTTATATAAGTGTACAGTGGAAATATCTAATATGGTGTCAAGCCTCTGAGGCGTCTGCTTTGTTTTATCAGTATCATATTTGTATAAGCAGCCACGTGTCATCCCCGGGCACTTCTGCACTTCTGACAAGACATTCAGCTACATACACATCCAGTACAGACCTGTGTGTGTGCACAAAAGCTCCTTCAGTTTCCTTAAATTCTTTTTTTACCAATATGTTGATTAAAACCAGATTTCTCCTGGCGCTTGCTGATTTACATAAAATTGTGTAGATAAACAGTTTCTGTCTCTGGACGATTACACAAGATTTTCAGCAACAACTCCACAGCTGAGGGAACTTCATTCCATCGCAACAAACTTCTTCATGCAGAAACAGCATTGACGAGTTAAATCCCTTCATTAGCTGAGCCCATAATTTGTCCAGACACGAGCCAACACTCTGGACCTCAAGATGAGAACACAGAAATGTTCTTTTCCTAAAACTCTCCTACCTTTTTCTGTGAGGTTTGCTCGTACAAACGTGACACGTTGGGTTCAGCAAACACTCTTGACCGCACAATCTTGTTGCTAATTGCTAATTTAACTTGATAAAGGCTACATTTGATCAATTTACAGTGTTGGATGATATAACAGAGGATGTTCGTCTGGGCAGAGACTTGCATCAAGAGGCAGCTATTGGAGTAAGACAACTACTGTTGCCATGCCAAAATATGCCAATAAAATCATGAAACCTGCTGTGGTCCAGACCTTTGAATCCTAGGGCTGGGCAATATAAATCAAGATCATGATTAATTGAACATTTTAACTTGATTATGATTACTAAACAATTGTTTTATTTTTGTTTTTTGCCCTCATAGTTTACTGACAAGGTTCGTACTGTAAATATGTTCAACTATTGAGACTGGGAAAAACGCATAGATGAACTGTTTGTGGCTATTTATTGAATGAAATGCTTGTGTTGAGGCAGTTGCTGCTGGGCATTTGTCCGTCTCTTTCTTTTTTGAAGCCGTTCACTGTTCATATTCGGTAACATGATTGTGCTGAATTGCTGAAAGAGATTGGTGGTATTACCTTCAGTTGCTGAAACGGTTCTTCCGCAGTGTTTACATTTGATTTCTTTCTGTTCTGCATCATCTTCACAAAAGCCAAAATGTGTCCAAACAACAGAAACAGCATTTCTCTTTGGCACAAGCTGCTCAAGTTGCTCAGTTGGCTCGGTGTTTGAGTTCCAGGTCATGGACTGGACGGGGGCTAGGTCACGTGACTACACACGCAGTGGTACATTTTAAGGGGACACTACATGAACACACACAGTGGGGAAAGTATTAGAATGTAAAAAAACAAAACAAAAAGGAAATTACCGACACGGGCAAGATTACTTTGATGAGAGGTTCTGAATGTCGGCAGCCCTATTGAATCCCCCACTCCATCAAGTTGAGTTGATTCATTCTAACGGCAGGGGAGACTAACACCATCGTCAAGCAGTGCCAGAACCAATGAGTAGTGATAACAACAATGACGAGCACCATGGACAAGATGGACACTGCTAACAAGTCCGTCGTTTCAATATCGCCTGACTTGTTAAACTTCGCTCCGGTCAAAAATTAAAACCCCAGCAAAACAAGTATATTTGCGTGGCTACACATCAGTGTGGACTTAAAATCCATTCAGGTGGATATGTTGGTCTCTGGTGATTGGGTCCGTCCCCAACGGAAACACAGTGTCAGACTGAAGATGGAAACGGAGAGCAACAAGTTAATAATTCGGTCTGGTCATGAAATCTCAAAAATGTAAAATGCAGAGTTTGTGAATTTTGCCTAATGCTCGTTACAAGAAAACTGGTGACTGCAATAAGATTTCTGAGAGTCCCCCTCCACCCAAAAATCTGTTTTCCTTCTGTTTATGTCCCCTAAAACACTGGTTCCCAGCTAGTGGGTCGCAGGTCCATTTTGATTAGACCACAATTGACTTGCGAACGTGTCAAGTTTGTAAAAAAACACACATCATTTTCAAGTACAGTGGATTTTTGGCACAGCGCTTTTATTTTAAAGTGCTGTTTCCTGCTGTAGAGTGAGTGACTAACAGACAGCTACTTAACAGAGACAGCAAATTAGCTTGATGACATGTCCAAATGCAAGTATGATGTTGAATGTATTAAGCTGTGTGGACGTTGAACTAATGACTAAGGAGAAATCTGGACCCTGTGCCTGGACCAGTTGGGAACCACTGTCCTAAAATGTATGACCTTGACTTTACTGACTTGTATCTGTGCGAAGTTTGTTATTAGAGAGATGTTTTAACATTCCTTTACTGTCCAGCACTTCCCTGAAATCTGAGATTCAAATGTACCCCGGGTAGCTAGATAACATCACTGATACAAAAGAAAGCAGACATTATTGTATGTTTTACAACCACTGATGCTGTGTCAGCGAATGCAAGCTAACAAGCTCATAAACAAATCAAAGATGCTAACTAGACTTAGCATTCTAATACATGTGCTAGTCATCGATTTTGGTGCACAACTGATTCCTCATCTGAGTCTGGGTCTGACTGAGGCTCAACCATGCATGGCTGAATCTCTCTGATGTTCAATCTAATGCTAATGCTGGCCATCTTAATGCTGTTCTTTCAACCTAGCACAAGCGGCACCAGAGAGAGCAAATACGCAGAAAAACCATGTTAAACAAAGTATTTGTACTACATACTTTAAAACATGTCAAGAGGGGGACTTTAAATCTCTCATGACAACAAATCTGTTTGTACGAATGGTTCGTACATGAGGCTCATTGTTCTCTTTGAAAAGCACTTGTTTATGGTGCCTGTAATGACACTGCAAATTTGAAAAACCCAAAACATCTTCAGAACACAGCCCCAAATCTTTCCTCATGTAGTACGGCCCTAAAGCTTTTAAAGATGTCATCATCTACTTTTATACTGTAAACCTGTTTCAGCTGTTTTGACCCCAAAAACACATTAATATAATTTTAAAGTCCCAAAGTTCAGTGTGTTTTTAATTCCCTGTCCCCTCTGGGATGGACCTCCAGTCTGTCTCGAAGCCATTTCCATGAAACTTTAATTCATGCAGGGACGGCAAATGTGCTGACGGCCTGCATCTTGTCTTTGAGGTTAAAGACCTCATCGCATAAAAGCAACATTAATGTTGTTCCTTATGAGGCTATTACATGTTAGACACTGTTTTCTATTATTTCCCACACGCATGACGAGACGTGTTTTCTGTGGCTATTGGCAGATGGGTATTAGATGAGTCACCAGCTGGACGGACCGACTCAACTCCAGCTCTGCTGAGCGAGCATATCAGTCTGCAAATGTACTACAGCATACATGTTGAAATAAAGCATGAGCACGTGTGCTATGGCAGCAAATAAGGGACATTAGCATTTAGTTTTGAAACTGAATATAAGTATTTGAATTTAAACAGCCACTGAATACTTAGTATTGAAAATTAAATTGAAATTTAAACACAAATTAAGTAATTGCATTAAAATATTTAAATTTTTTAAAAGTAACATATTTGAATTTATTTGTTCTGAATTTATGTCCTTGAAATTAAGCTATGAAATTTCGCGATTTGCAATTTCAAAAAAGCTAAATTTGATTGTATATTTTTTTCAATTTTCACAAATTTAGATTCAAAAAATCAAGTTTTGGAAAAAACAAAAAGTCAGGTTGCTCAATTTCAATTGGTCAATTCCAAAAATTCAAGTTGAAAATTTTCAGAAAGCAACATCCGGGAAATTCTGAAAATTGTTCAAGGGTTCTAGGGAAGCGATAAAACAGAAATTGACATTACATAAGGATATTATATACTTAAGTATATAGTTTACCTCTAAAATTTAGTAAAAAGAAATCTGAAACTTGATTTTTTTGGATGTCAATTTGTGGACAATAGGGGAAAAAAAAAAATCAAATTCAAATTCCGCTTTTGAAATTGCAAATATAGAAATTTCATATTTTGATTTTAAAGAGGCAAATTCAGATACAGGGTTTTCAAAGTAAAAAATATTTCAGTGCTATGATTTCAGCGGTGTTCAAATTTCTCACTTCGCTAACTTCTCACTACAGCAACATTGGCTGCTGTTTCAATGACATGCAGGCTGAAACTCAACCGTGCGGTTCTGTCAGGAGATGCAGAGACTTACACCAATGGTGAGTAAGAAAAACAATAACGTTATATGTAAATTGTTAACCTACATTATGAGTAGAGGGAAAAAGTCTGCTAGCTGCTAGGCTAATTTATGCAGTGTAAACATGCTTAAGCTAACAATGGGTGACTAGAAAAAAATATTTGTTTTGTCTGTGAACCTTGACAGTTATTACTAAGCTGAATTCAATACCTTTGTTAAACAATGTTGTTGTTAGTCCATGTTTTTTGGCTGTTGGGAGTTTGCCCTCAGGGCTTTAAACCAGATAGACCTGAAGTTTTAGGGAAAAAAAAGATGATGGTTTGGGTTAAAATGAAAACATTTCTTTTAGAAAGGTCTTTCTGGTACAAAGCCCTGAAGGTTAACTTATCTCGTGCTGTTTTATGTGTTAGTGGAGTCAGTTTAAAGCAAACTTTACTGCACTTATTATTTATGTGTTGTTTTTATCTTTTAAGGCCAAAAGTAATAAAGAAAGGTGTGGCAGCTTCTTCTGTAACAGACTGTGTTAAATGGGCAGATGATATCGTTTAATATCAATTGCTGGCTTCTGAATCGCATCAAATCGAAGTCGTATTGTGGCAGACTTTGTAATATCGGCAAATGTCGTATCCTTGTCCAAAACAATCAATATTGTATCATATCGTGATGAGACCAGTGATTTACACTCCAATGAACGACAAGCTTATACTGTGGTAAAAGCACAACACTCACTCGCAACATTTCATGTCCAGACGACCTGCGCCAGCAAATGAGCTTGTAAAAGTAGCAGCAGTTTCATCACCAGCGCCTCTCTGAAAAGTTCAGGGTTTTTTAACTAGAAGTGCTCGTAGCAGCAGCACAAAAAAGCCGGAGTGCTCTGAAAAAAGGCGCTGGGCGTGGCAGCACATACACTCCGTCCTCATTGGAAATAACTGAAAAAGGACGCTGAGAAAAAAAACACAATGTGGACCCTTACTAGCTTCCTTACGTGCAAAATGAAGATGTCAAACGAAACGAACACCAGCCGTGCTGATGTCCTCGCCATGATGACAGAGACAAGGCTGTGCAGTGTCTGGTCAGTGATGTCAACGGGCACAAGCCACAGCATCAAATCAAAGATATTAAAAATGGTCTCTGGAGTCTTTTCTTTCAGCTGTATGGGTGTTTTCCTGCATGTGGATGTGCGAGGCATGGCCAGCGTCTCTACTTTAGGCCGATCTCAACCAATCACAGCCAGTTGGTTTGGTTTTCCACTCACATCTTGTGCCCCTGTGGCCACTTAGCTCATCTTGTCCTCTGGAAGGAGATACTTATTCAAATGGATTAATCACCAGAGGGGTCCACTTTGAAGAGGCGCACAGAGACGAAATGAAGGGGTACAGTAGAGAGAGACGGTTGGGGGAAAGTGGATGTGAGGGGATAAGATGCTATGTCGTAGCCAAGGCAGCAGGGAGGACTTCAATAGCAAGCTGCTGGCACGACTGTGTGGCTTAAGATTCCTGGCATTGCCTGCATGTCTTCAGGGGGCCGTCTTTGCGTGCCCACCATATTAAGGTGGGCCAAGACCCCTCAGAATTCAGCCCATATGCTCCCCCTCTCCCTACCCAGCAGCACCCTGTGCCTCAGCCAAAGCACACAATCTGTCCCGATTACCGGCTCCCCCCCTCATCTTTGATACTGGCCTCATCTAAAATATGCATGTGTCTGGTTGTCTCATAACTCAGCTGCACCACAGACCCCACCTGCCTTCACCTCGGCCTTCCTTGATCTTTGACAAACTACGTGTCCGGCAGCTCTGATGTCACATCAACGAAGTCACCTTGTGGTGCTGTGTTTTCAATCAGATTTACAAGAAAGGAGAATTTCATCATAAAGCCTTCATATGTTGGTGCCACAGACTATCTTCCCATGTCCTTGCTTTTTAAATCCTGTTTCCATGTTGGCTGGTCTTACATCCATCATCCATTCAGCAGGGGTGTGACATCACCACGCATGGCCGGTCTGCTCCATGCCAGGCCGAAGCCAGGGCCAGACAGACAGTAGCTGCACTTTTCCTGGTGCCTACTCGCTATATTGGACATTCTTGGCCTGTCGCAGGGACGAGTGCAGCTGCAGACGACCCAGTCCGCAGCGTGCTTCTGATGGCTGTTTATTCAGTCAGAGTGCCCCGCTAATGGCCTGCCACATGTAACCAGGATGAGCCAGACTTGCACTGCGGTGGCCACATGTCTCTGAAAATACTGATACACCATGCACGGTGCTGAATGTGCACTCACACAGAAGACTTAGGCTGCAACTAATGAATATTTAATGATCAATGTATCTCTGTCATATTTTCAGTCAATTTTTGACTCAATAAAATGCCAAAAAATAATGATAAAAGGCCAATTTCCTTGTGACCACGTTGACATGTTAAAAATGCTTGCTTTGTTCATCCTACAGTCCAAAATGGAAAGATATATAATCAGGGTTCATACACATTTTTCCATAACTTTGAGGCAAATTCTCGTGATCATTCATTCTCTGAAATGTCTGTGTATAAGATTACAAGAAAAATAAGAGTAAGAATACTTGTCAGAATTTACTGCTCTGTTTCTTAAAGCGAGGAGCCTGTCCAAAAGTACATATCCTGTATATGAACATTTGTGTTAACCGCATGGAAATCTGGGAGCTGTCTGGCTCTGACAGGGAAGCCATGACCTGAAAAAGCTGGCTTGTGTCTTCACACCACTTGTAGAAATAACATTCATCAGAATTAGCCACCATTAGCGCCCATAGTACGTCTGCAGTTAGGGCTTCCTTTATGGACATGGCACCTGAAGAGGCCCCTTGTTTTATAGTGGACGAGAGGGAAGTGCTGCAGCTGGCTTAATGTTAGCTCCTTTAGTATGCTTAACATGTTTGCAATGTCAAAAGTTTGACTACAAAGTCCATATTCTGCACATCCTGGGTCCTTGTCTTTGTCATGCCATGCCTTATGGACCCTGGAGGCAAAACACAACTCTCTCCCACAGGGCTGTAGGCTACATAGGAGTCTTAAAATATCGTCTTGTTGCGTTTTTGGGAGCCAGAATAGAAGGAGTCATGGCTCAAAACCAGCCGCCACTGCCCGTCAACAAAAACAAAGATGGTTAAATGTGATAAGACCAAAGGACTGGATGAAGGCCATCATCAAAAATGCTCACACTTCATATTAGGTTAGGGACAAAGTATTTCCTGTTGTAGGGATGAATAACGTTATGTGTATTAAGGGTTATCATGTCCACCTCATCAGAAACTGGGGAGCTATTAAGAGGAAGATTGGATTTCTCTGGAACGCTAACTTTTTAGCACATTAGCTAACATTAGCTTTGATAGCAAAAGAAAATGGAGGGAACTGTTCAAGTGTCGTCCTCCTTTGTAAGATTGGCTTCCTGTGACATCATCCATCCACTGAGTGAGAGCATACGGGTCAGCCAGTCTGTTCCCGTTGGTCAGTGTTTACTTATTCAAGCTATTCAAGCTTATTCACTCGCGGTCCCGGAGAGTGAGTGACCTGACATGGTGCTTTGTAAATTCAGTCTGACGCTCTACACTAAAACGAGAGTCCTTGAGGTCGAAGAAACTGAGCGTTATATTTCTACACAATTTAACAAATGGTAAGGTTAGCTCCACATTCACTCTGCTCAGCGCTCTGCTGCTCCGTATCCCAAGAGTTCACTGCTTTGGATAACCGAACGCTACATTCAGACAGCGCTCTGAGTTTACGAATGGTCCAGTTTGTGTCAGAGCGTGCTTCAGCACTCAGAATGAGTATTTCTGAATGCACCATTCGCATCATCTTCCTCCATTGTCTAAAACAAGCCAACAGAGCTTGCTAGCTAGTGCTCGCTAATGTCTGTGGAGAATTGTTTTGCCTCTGGCTAAGCCCCGCCCACCACAAAACATCATACTGTTTACTAACAGTAAAAGAGTCTATACTTGTCCGAGTGAAGCCAGACATTATAAAACCTGTATTTTCCTGGCATTACACAAATTACATCTTGATTTGGAAGAAGCTCAAACTCAGGTCGGAGTTTGGCGAGAGAATAACATAAGATCAGGTGATGTGACTGATCTGTCCGAACATTAACACCATATATACAGTTTTGATTTGTGTTGCAAAATTCCATGACTTTTCAAAACTTTCTTTTTTCAGCCCTTGAAATTGATTTTTTTTTTTAATTCCATGACTTTTCCAGGTTTTTCATGACTGTACAAACCGTGCATAATTTATAATGATAAAATTACATAAAAGCAGTGAAACGTCACATTTGAGAAGCCAGAGAAAAGCAAATATTTGGCACTTTTGTTTGATGTACTTTGAGTTCCTTGGGCACCAAAGGTCTTTTGTATGCTTGTGAGGTCCAGCTGTAATTCTGAAGGGGACAGAGTGTTTGCTGTCAGGGCCCCGAGGCTGTGGAACAATGATCCTGAGGAAATTAGGTCAGTTGAGTCAGTGATCTCTTTTAAGTCCCTTCTTAAAATATATTTTCATTGGAGGGCCTTTCAGGATTTTATTGAATTTTAAGTTCATTTAGACTGTCTTTTATTTCCTCAGTTTTTCTACACTTAAGTGTTTTTATCAGTTCTTTTAAAAGTTGTTTTCATGGCCTGTTTTAATTATTGATGTGTTGAGCACTTTTTAACTCTGTTTTGAAAAGCACTTTATTAATAAAGATTATTATCTTCAGTAGTAGTAGTAGTAGTAGTATTATTATTATCAGTATTATCGTTATAAATGACTTGAAAATGTCCAAAACGTCTCATAGTTCTCACATTTGACAATCACACACACTCAAACAAACATCTGCCCGCGTATTCAGGCACCAAAGTACACAAAAGCACACACACATATATAAAAAAGTATTTTCCTTACTTCCCCATATTTATACTATAAATGGGTTTATTGATTACATTTCAAAGCAACACAGAAGAAAACTCAGCACCTCAGAAACTCTGCTGACATGTTTACTCATAATTAAATTCTATTACAGCACAAACAGTAATACAAAAGAGTAAGTGTGACAAATATACCTTGTCCAACAAACCCAATACCACTTCTCTGTTCCTGGGGTTGTTGTTTACCTCTGCTGAACATAGCAACGCAAGACATGTTTGTCTTGCTTTGGAGATGATGATGGTGGCATAATAGACTCCAAGGACAACAAACAGCCTTACAAAAGCGAGTTGAAAAGGGCTAATGAGTAACTGCAGGTCAAACACTGGGGAAATATGGGCCCAGAGAGGGTGCTGCGTCAATTTTTTTTTCCTTCAGCTCAAACGCAGCGGCCCGGTCCTGGCTCCTGCCTTGTGCCATGTTGAAATACTTGCTTTGCTTTTACATGCTTTCATTAGACTCTGAGTGGTCATTAATCATAGCACTCCTGTTGGATAAGCCTCTGTGAAACGGAGGGGGAGACTTAATGGTGTTTTATAGCAAGAGGAACCAGCACAGTCGCCACAAGAAAATGTTGCCTTTGTGTGTTTCTGCAAACTACAGATACGATACGTTTGTACGTTTCATACATATCACACCAACGTTTCTAAAGTGAAGCAGTATATGAGCTGACTGTTATCAGGAGGTGGAGGGGATGGTGGATCATGTGGCACCGAGGCGAGACGCCTGCCAAGCTGCAGACCACCGTTCATGACCAACAAACAAAACCGGTTGTTTTAGCAGATCATCACTGCATTTCCTGTCGAGATGGTGCCACGAAATGCCGTTACTTTTTCATTGACACATCATTGTGTCCCACAAAACGAGGCTGTCTTAGGGCTGTTGTAAAACTGCACCTACCTAGGGCAACAAAAAAGTCTATCTTGGGTGCGCCGGTACAATAAACAACCAAGAAAAGACGGCAGAGGAGATACCCACACACCAGTACAACTGGGCTGGACAGCCACAACAAAGGTTCACAGGCTGAGACAATGCAAAAGAAATGTCAGTGTATTTAGAACAAAGAGCACTCGTCTATTTGTGCAAGGATGATCTAAATAAATAGACATTTTTTTGCATTGACCTCAGCCTGTGAACCTTTGTTGTGGCTGTCCAGCCCAGTGGTACTGGTGAGCGGGTATCTCCTCTGCCGTCCTCTCTTGGTTTCTTACTGAGACATTACTGCATTTTCAGGTGGGATGGGATGGATGGTGAAGCAGTTGTTTTATGACTGAGACATTGTGTTTCCTGCCAGTCAAGTGCCAGAAAAAGCGGCTGTTTTGACTGAGACATGGCTGCATTTCCTGCTGATATAGTGCCATGAAAAGTGGTTATTCTTATACAGAAACATCGCTACATTTCCAGCAAGAGTAGTGCCACAAAAAGCAGTTGTTTTATGACTGAGACATCACTGTGTTTCCCACTGGGATGGTGCCAGCAAAAGAAGTTGCAGATGCAATGCTGTGTTTCTTGGCATCGCTGTATTTCCAGCGGCGATAGAGGCACAAATAGAGGTTGGTTTCTCACCAAGACAATGCTACATTTTCAGGTGGGATGGGATGGATGGAGAAGCAGTTGTTTTATTACTGAGAAATCACTGTGTTTCCTACTGGGATAGTGCCATGAAAATGGGTTCCTTTTTACTGATGCATCACTGCATTTCCTGCTGAGATAGTGCTGTGAAAACTGGTTGTTTTTAAAAGAGACATCGCTACATTTCCAGCCAGGGTAGCGCCACAAAAAGGTGGTATTTTTTACAGAGACAATACTGTGTTTCCAGTGGGTATTAAGTACGGATGGGGGAAAAAATCTGTACAGTATAGTATCGAGATTTTTTTGTGTGGCAATATCGTATCGTCGCACAGTGCCAAGTATTGATTTTTTATTATGAAAATTAAATCATTTTGTATATTACAAATACAAATTAAACTTTCCATAACCCACTAGAATAATAAAAACAATTTCTTTTTCAGTCCATTAGACACATATTGCTGGAGAAAAAAATTGAATATTATTATTTTATGTAGAAGGGGTGGGAATAAATAATAAGTTTGTACTTCCTTACGCTCCTTTTTGGATATATTAATCAAATCATTACATGTTGTTTTCAGTTTTCATGCTTCCTAACTAAGTAAACTGCTAATAACTAACTAACTAAAACTTTATCTTATTAGATAGAACAGATGTTGACAAAGTTTTCCTTTGGGGACATAATTAACAGTTGAAAAAAACATAATAAATCACAATATATCACAATGTATATTTTATCGGAATACTCAGCGTATCGCAAGAATATTTAAAAACTGCAATAATATTGTATTGTGACTTAAGTATCATGATAATATCATATTGTGAATCCTCTAGTGATTCCCACCTCTAGTTTTAAGCCATCAGAACTGGATATTTTGAACCAAAACATGATCATTTCATAACCTTTACAAAATGTTTTTTGTGCCAAACCACAGCAATGTTGAAACATAAAGGTTTAATGTATCTATTAAATAATAATGAATAAATGTAATGTATACGTGGTTTGCAAAAAAATAGAATGCCATCATTTAGTCGTGGGATTGGGTTGGAAGAATTCCATCTACTTTATAAAAGAGGTAGACACACACATGCATGCAAACTCAGATAAATACACTGCAAAAACACACACAAAATGTTGCACTATAGGATCTGTGCATATGCTTCACAGTGCGAAGCCTTATCATTGATGATGAAATGTCAAAGGAAAGATCTTAGTATCTGTGACAGACATCTAACCACCGTATCTGATGTGAAAGGTTCAGGTTTCAGTCTTCAGGGGAATTTCCTTCAACCCTTCCAACAAAACTCAAACAATGCTATAGAACCGACCCGATCAATGAGACATAATCAGTCATGATGTGAGCTGAGACAACATCTAGAGAGAAATGGCCAGACTCCTCAGAGCCTGACGGTGAGGCTTATTTCAAAAGCCCAGAGATGACTTCTCCATACGTTCAAGCTGTTTTTGGGAAAGAATTCAAAATGAGCTTGTCTGTGCATCATGAGAAGGAGTCTGCGCTCATGCTGACACCCCACGCTATTTCAATTTCAGACAGTGTTGTTCAGTCTGACGTCAGCTGCAGCCAAACTTTTTATGTGCCAAACCTGATGAAGTAGTTTTTTTTATACTACGCCCTCGTCGAACGCATTATTTAATGTTAAATTGTCAATTAAACTTTTATGCTCCAACGGCAGAGAAAGCCACAAATCTTCAGCTCCATCTTTTATTCATCTGGCCTAGTTTGTGAGATACATAAAGACGTGCGGTATACAGCGCCGCTGAGCTGTCCGCTCATCACTGCAGCCGTATTTTTTAACAGTCTGCAGTAATATCTTAATGTCCACTGATTGGATGGCCTCTTTTAAGGTTAGGTGCTACATTTAGGTCACCTTGTGTGTACTGTATGTGTGTGTGTGTGTTAGTGTGTGCGTAAGTGTGGATGGATTACTGAAGGGGCCTACTGGGCACAGGCTCAGGGGCCCAAAGTGTCAGTGCCCACAGGAAGAGACTCAACATGACGACAAAGAGATGCAAAGGAACTGTAAAGAGACGCAAAATAACAACAAGAGAAACAACCAAAAATAACACAACAAAATAACTACACAGAGACAAAAAACAACAAAAAAAGACACAAAATTACCTTAAAAAAACAAAAAATTACTTTGAAGAGACACAAAACATCCAAACAAAGAACAAATGACTACAAAAAGACAAAAAAAAACACAAAATTACTCCAAAGATACACAAAAAAACCAAAAGACAAATGAAGAGACACAAAACGCCTGCCGAATACAAAATAACTACGACAAGACACAACATGAACAAAAAAAAACCTGAATATAAAATGCAATAATTTAATAATTTTTTCCCATCAGGAGTTTGTGTCAAATTTTTGCAAAATTAATGTGTGAATTCTGTTATGGCCAAAGACATGTTTTGTGAGGTCCCAGTGACCTTTGACCACAAATTCACTGATCACTGAGTCCACGTGGATGTTTGGGCCAAATTTAAAGAAATTCCCTCAAAGCGTTTTTGAGATATTGCATTCTTGGGAATGAGATGCACGCAAGGTCACAGTGAACTTGACGTTTGACCACCAAATTCTAACCAGTTCATCCTTTAGTCCAAGCGGACGTTTGTACAGAATTTAAAGGCCCTCTTGAGATATTGAGACAGACATGAGGTCACACTGACCTTGACCTTTGACCACTAAAATCTAGTTAGTTCATCATTGAGTCCAAGTGGACGTTTTTGCCAAATTTGAGAAAAGTTGCTCAAACCGTTCTTGAAATACCATGTTCACAAGGATGAAATGGACACAACATCACAGTGACATTGACCTTTGATCACCAAATTCTAATCAGTTCCCTGCATCAAAGTGGATGTTTGTGCCAAATTTAAGAAAAGTCCTGTGGGCCTTCTTGAGACATCGCATTCACAAGAATGACACAGGCACAATATCACACTAACCTTGACCTTTGATCACCAAAATCTAATCAGTTCAGCACTAAGTCTTAAGTGAATGTTTGCACTAAACTGGAAGAAATTCCCTTAGGCCTTCTTAAAATATTGCATTTACGAGAATGAGAAAGACACAAGGTCACAGTGACCTTGACCTTTTATCACCAAAATCTAATCAGTTCATAGTTGAGTCCAACTGAACACTTGTGCCAAATTGAAAGAGATTCCCTTTGGTCTTCTTGAGATATTGCATTCACAAGAATGAGACAAACATGAGGTCACACTGACCTTGACCTTTGACCACCATATCTAGTCATTTCATCCTTGAGTTCACATGGACGTTTTTGCAAAATTTCAGGAAGTTCCCTCAAAGCGTTCTTGAAATATCGTTATTACGATTATGTCTGCTATCACCGAAAAGTCATGAAGAACTACAAAGACACACCAAATGACGACAACAAAAACAGAAGCAAAATCAGCACAAAGTCATTGTGTGTGTCTTTTCAGTCCTATGTAGAAGAGGTGGTGGGGCCTTTTCCACATCTGTGCCCAGGGGCCCACTGTCTCATGGTCCGCCCATATGTAAGAGCGCTCCAGTGAAATGGAACAGAACCAGTTAAAAACTCCAGAGACAAAAGGTGGGAGCGAATCCAAAAAAACAAAAATCCCACAGAGGGTTTCGGAGTCACACCACATCAATTCAGAGCCGAATCTGCTTCAAAGCTGATACCTCACAGCTCATTTACCTCCACAGTCATTTTTCATTCGAGGAATCCATGACAGGCAGCAAGAAACATGCACGATACGCACTCACAGATGGACATCCTTTGGCATTAAAGGAATCTGAATGTACTCCTACAGTATTCATTTTACCTTCTCCAACATTTAATAGCTGCCAGCTGTCACATTTATAATATGAAATGATTCTACCCAGATTCAACCGACCGTAACACTGATAATAAAAAATGCGAACATACCCATGTAAGAAACATGGGCGCTTTCTACTGTACGAGCGTTTGTGTGGAAAGATTTTTTCAGTCAGCTAAATCTCCTGAAAATGAAAACACATTTGCAACATTGGAGGGTAGAATCAGTAAAAAAAAAGAAGAAGAGAAGAGAAGTTTGTTCATACTTATTGGCACAGTAGGCCACAGGAAACAGAAACAGAGAAGTTCACATTCCCCATTTGGAATCCACCCGAAAGCCCATATCCATCCTTTATATTGTCCAGCCATTAAAATCAGACTGGGAAATAAAATCCAGAAGCATTTTTGGAGAGGAATTTGAGAGCAAGAGCTGAAAAAAAATCTCCAAATGTTCCATTTAACTCTTTTTCCCCTCTCTGAAACAGGAAAATAAAATCTTTATCACGCCTTAAATAGAAAGACACACATGCACAACATCACAGGAGGGCAGTTAATACCTCGGGGAGCTTCTGTCACCTTTCAACCCGCGTGAGATGACGAGAAAAATCTGTCTACTGCTAGCATATAGCATGTCTGTCAAACAGTATGTGAAAATAATACATAGGTTTCCTCCATCAGGACACTTCAGATCATATCAGATTAAGTCTTCAATCAAAAAACAGTCAGATAAATTGATTTTCCAGGGCAGAACTTTCTGGCAGTGTCGTTTGTGGCAAACCCCGTTCTCCAAACAGGTTAAACCAAAATCCATGAATCGTCTGCAAATACCATTTGCCTGGGCTCAAACTCACGGCTATATAGCACATTAGTGAAAAGTCTCCAATGGGACGGATCAAAAAGAAACACTAAAACATAACGGCTCATGTTAAGTGCAAGGTGCATTAAATTCTCCTTTTTCCCCCTTTTGTCCATCCATGGTCGATGTTACTTAGCTTATGCGTCACGCTTTTAGTGTAGCGTACGTGCATGTGTGTGTATGTGGAGGAGAAAGGGCTCCTTGTGCACTCTTCATGGCCGTGACATTTCTTCCTCTAAAACCGTAGGCCGTATATTACTGGAACCATTAAAACCTGCAATGTAACTCAGGAGATGATCCAACAGCATTACATCCAGGCCACCCAGCAGAAATACCCCCTTTAACGATGGAAATGGAAGAAAAGAATGATCAAACTGCCATTGGGTTTTAGAGCATGCAGCGCCTTTGATACAGGCCAGTCGACTGTAGCGCAGACTGAAAGATCCCATTTTGCTCTAAGGAGAAAATAATGCAAACCAGCCACGGGAAGGAGGGAGGGAGGCAGGGAAGAAGAGGAGGGAGGGAGGGACGGGAGTTCACATACGTATATGGAGATGTGCCACAGCCGAGAGAGCTGTCCATGCCTCAGTGTGATGAAGACATGGAGATGTGGTACGGAATCTGGGAAGCGTCAGTGATGACGAGCAGCCACAGGAGCGGACGCCACGTAATTCATCTCTATTAACTCCTATTCACCTCGCCTTTGAACTGTCACTTGACTGGATGGAGGCTGTGCATGCATAACCGAAGCACCGTGGGTCTGTGTATGCAGTGTCTACTGTGTGTGTTGCCCTGCGAGTGGTACCAGCCATCTGAGTTTAATTTGATAATGACTGCATGGATCTTCCAAAGAAATATTCTGTCTTAGATGTTTTTTTCAGTTTTAACTATTAACTGCCTGGGTACTTTTTTCAACAACGTATATTTTAAATTTTCATGTTGTGTTCACACCCGGCGCGAATAAAACAATGTGTGCAAGTGACGCGAATTACCCTGGGACGGCATGATGGACGCAATGCAAGTGACAGGAATTACGCGAGTAGCGTAATTTCATGTCATGCACTTATTCACAGGTTGGGAGAGAGTTAGTGCCCCAAGCGAGGGAGTTCAACTATCTCTGGGTCTTGTTCACAAGTGAGGGTATAATGAAGCGTGAGATGGATCGGAGGTTTGGCACGGCATCTGCAGTGACACGGCGCTGCACCGGACCGTCATGGTGAAGAGGGAGCTGAGCCGGAAGACGAAGCTTCCAATTTACTGGTCCATGGACTGGACTTTTTGCTCAGTTTTTTTCTTAGTTAGTTACACGTTTTGTAACTACTGTTCCCATAATGCTCTGGGGGGCCTAAACAGGAAGAATTATAACAAAGGATTCAGTGGCTGCGCCCAAAATTCGACACTGCATGGTGTTTAGTAGGCTAGAACAGTATGTGAGATTTTTTAGTATGTCCGAAACCTCAGTATGAAAACAATCATACTACTTCTGGTAAAACATTACAGTATGCAAACACTAAACACTACGCCGGCAATAATATCCCACAATGCAATTTGGAAAATGACAGCGTTCATAACTGACTGTGATTAAGGCGGCTCTGTAACGTCAATAATGCTTAAAGGTAAGTGTAAGATTTTACTTTGCTAGGCTAATATGTATTTTAAAATCATTTTTAAATTGTTGGTAGAGCTGAGGTTGGTATGGGTTACCATGGTTACCTGTCCACGGTCGGCAAAGAGGTGCTCAGGAAGTGACGTGGCGATTACAGCTCAGCACATCCAAAACAGATATATACTAATGTTTATTTACACAAAAGTATGTTGAACGATAGTACACACCGTGGGTATGTAGTATAGTACAGTATGCAATATTGAACACAGTAAAAGAGTGATGCTGTGGCTAATGACGATTATTTGTGATGAACATCGAAATAATGAGGGTCACACTGAATCAAAAATTTGTTTATCAAGTGTTGAGATTCAACTTAATTATGAGTGAGAGTAAAGAGTGCAATTTTTGGAGCAAAAGGCAGCAATTGGTAGCAAGAGGTTAAACATTTAAATGATTACTGGGGTAAATATTCTATAGTTTAACTGATAATGAAACTTTAGTTGTGGCAGTTTCTCCCATTTATTGATTGGGGTGCTTCAATCAATCGACCACCCATCGGAATCGGCTGATATTTGTTTCAAATAGTTTGATCGGTGGTCCCTTAAAGGCAAATCAGATGACTCAAAACACACAAGACGATTTCTCTACTCGCAGCCGAAATTGCTTCACTGGTCTGCTGAGTTCAAAAAGACAAGAGTTGTTCCAAAGAAATCTCTCATGGAGAAACGCAACTCAAGCATTTAAGCAGCATGAGCCTCAGACATTTGACAATTTCCAAAAGCTAGCTAGCACTACAGCAGAGAGAGAGTGGCACAATGTTGTTAACAATAGCTAAATAAATAAACTAGTAGACTTTAAATAAAATCTGTGATTGGCAATAACGCTTCCAGCAATCAGTAATCGACCCTAATTCAACCCTGACTGAAGCACCTTTGAGTGTTCCCTCCATCCATGCATTTTCATCCACCTATCCCAGGCCAGGTCACGGGGACAGCAGGCTTTGCAAGGCAATCCAGACGTCGCCAAGGTGTTCCCACACCAGATGAGATATATAATCCCTCCAGCGTGTTCTGGGTCTACTCGAAGGCCTTCTACCAGTTGAACTTGCCCGTACAACCTCTAATTGGGGCACCCAGGAGGATCCTGATCAGATGGCTAAACTATCTAAACTGGTCCCTTTCGATGCGAAGGAGCAGCGGCTCTACTCCGAGCTCGTCACCCTATCTCTAAGGCTGAGCCCAGCCACCCTACAGAGGAAACTCATTTCGGCCGCTTGTATCTGCCATCTCATTCTTTCGATCATTACCCAAAGCTCAAAGCCAAAGAAAAGGGTTGGGACACAGATGGACTGATATATCAACACCTTTGTCTTTCAGCTCAGCTCCCTCCTTACCATGATCGGGCAGTACAACGCCCACATCACAGCCGGCGCCGCAACAAACTGCATGTCTATCTCATGCTCCATTTTACCCTCACTTGTGAACAAGACCCCAAGATACTTATACTCCTTTGCTTGGGGCTGTAACTCTCTCCAAACCCTCAATTATTGGTTTCTTAAAATGTAAAAATTCAGTGTGTGGACCACTTCTGCCTCCATTGCTTGAAATACTTGCAATCTAGGAATTTCCACTCATCCAAGTCACTGCAGAGTAGAACTCAACAGCACAAACTCTGATGTAGCGGTGCAGTATGTCAACCACAGTGTCTGCAGCCAGAAAGATGATGACGTGTTAGTTGGATCAGTAGTTAGAGCGAGTGATGATCCCTGTGAACCATAATGGCCTCTTTTTTCCCCCAGGACCCACTGAACAGGAGCCTAATGATCTCTGAGACCAGATGAGACTCATCACGCTCGGGCCTCCTGTGTCTGATCACACAAACACACACATCAGCAAACGCACAAGAAAAAAAAAAAAAAAACACAATTAGAAGCATATGTGCATGAGAACACAACAGAAAGCTCATATCATAAGGGCAGTGAGTGCTCAGACTCTGTTATTTTGCACCTGGGTTATGCACAATTCAAGTTACATAACTTAAATCTGACAGCGGCTGGTCCCACCTCGGGTATCTGAAATGATGAGCATCAGTGGCGAGCAGAGGTCTGCAGTGCCAGTAAGAAAGAGGATAGATTTTTAGGGGTCCAGTGGGTAGACAAGTGCCCCAACTCCAGACATCCACCGTCTGTCTGCTCATCCGCTCCCCGGGATGTCACTCCATTCATCATCCCACTGCACGCCACACAGCTCCGCTTAGCCGCATTCTTCAGTTACAATCAGGCTTTCATACTCATCCTCTGATGACTAAGCCAGACACTGGAACAGACAGTAGCTCCTCAGTTGGCTCTCAGTGGCAGGAGATTCGAGGAGGCTGATACTCTATCCTGCCAGCATCTGCCAATTCATGCATGCAAAAGTATATCTGCAGAGACTGTATGAAGAAGTTATCTGCTATAATCTGGAGGAATCTAAAATTACTGTGAAAAAGTTTTAATGATACAATAGCCTGAGCGAGAGAGTGAAGATCCTCTGATAAAGTGCATGAGAAATCGGTGCTGCAGAGAGAAGGGGAAAAGGCTTGAAATGCAGGTTTATGACTTAATGGAAGTTGGATTGATTTCCAGCTGAGAAAAGTTCGTAGGATAAAATGAACAAGACGCTTTTTTAATTCTATCTAGGAGGATGGACGTCTGGTCGATCCTGGGGGAGTATTCAGTCAATTTAACTGTATGACTCTCAGCAGTGAACCCACAAGGCCCGAACAGCTTGAGGAGCAGTGTGGCTGCTGGCGTTAGCTTCCCTCACATCCTCCAGTCAAAGTAAGTATTTGTATCAGGGATGTCAACAATCAGGTAACAGCCGAGACTATTTTTATCAGTCTATAGTATATCAGTCTATAGCAGTGATACTCAATTTACAGCCCTTGGACCAAATCTAGCCTGTGAGAGAGTGCCAGGTGGCCCGCCAACAATTTTGTAATTCACAATAAAAATAAAATGAGTTACAGCTGGATTTAAATGTAAATACAGTGCCATAGTTTACAAAAAATATAATAAAATAGAGCTTGTTTATCCGTAAAAAGTGCCAGGGAGGAGCCCCCTAAGCCCTGAATGTCTTCAAATCCTAGAAACCCAAGTCAGTCTCTTCTTCTGTAAGACGTTTTGCCTCAAAAGTACCGTCTTCTGTAACCATTTTTAATCATTTTCCCGTACAAAATTGTTGTGAGCTGCCATGCGAAAAATAACAATGACATTTTAAGAGAGATGCTACATTTAAAGGAGTTTATATCATTTCTCTGGTTTTGAAAACTAGATTTGACCAGTACAGGGCTGCTCTGACTGGATCTGCCTCCTGGCAAACATGAGTGACAGCAGCTAACAACGAAAGCTTAACAGGAGGCAATTTATTTATTATATATACTAATAAATGTTATACTTTGTTTATTAACTGGCCTCTGGTCATCTGTCATTTTGTAAAAGTGGCCCCAGGCAAAGCAAGTTGAGTATCCTATAGATTAATTTTGCTACTCTTCAGTTTATTGCATTGTACACCAATTGGGTCAAATGGGAGCTAATTAGCTAGGGTCACCGCTTTTTTGGAAATTACCGCTAGTAACGCCAACTCAACCCATCAGTGTTGCTGTGGAAATATTGTGCCCACCCATTAATCTCCCCCAGGATTGCTCTGGTGAGTGAGCGGCTCAATTTTGAGCCTTAAACCACCTTCAGCATCGTCAGCACTGTTAGCAGTGTCTGCACCACTACTGGTGCTAACATAGTCAACAATGCTAACAGGGTTTTGCAGCTCAAAATCAAGTTCCTTGCTCACAAAAGGAGAGCAGAGGATAGCTACCATGTTTTCCACAGCAGCGGTACCAGTAGTAATCTTCGAATAAGTGGAGACGCTAGGTAGCTCCCACTGGACCAAGGTGGTGTGCAGTGCAGAGCAGCAAAGGCTAACTTTAGCTAAGTAGTAGAGACAGGAGGGTGGCCAGTGGGCAATTTGTTTTCACATGTTAATGCAGAGAAAAAACATAAAAAAAGGCAAGACATTTACACCATAAAACATTTTAATTTCACCACCTCTAAATGTTTAGTGCTTTGAAATGCGGCACTAAAGCTCACTGAATCAATGGAGTGCCCGACTAAAAGGAAAGGCCCCTTGTTGCCTTTGTTTCTTAAAAATTAACCAGTCAGTTACTGGTTAATGGTGGCGGGCTATCAAAAGCAAAATGAACCGAGACTATATCCCTATTCATAACCATACAGAGACAAGACGAAAAAGGGGAGACACTGGATACTACACTTTTGTCTTTACCTCTGAGAGACAACAGTCAATATTTGCCTGGTCAGAAGAGGTCAACATTGCTCATTTTAATAGTTTTGCCCAATGGCAAATGTTGTCATGACACTGGTGAAGACAGTTTCCAATTATAATTACAGAACCTAACATTATATTTCACTGCTGGCATTATATAAATGCAAAGATTGCAGAAATATTTCCTCAGTTATAAAGTAATCAGCTTCTTTTATGTTTCCATTGGTTACTGCTTTCTCACTGTATTGATTAATCTTTTAGTCTATAAAATGCCAGAAAATCCAAAATCCAGGGATGTTCATTTACTATCCTAGAGGATGAAGGAAGCCAATTAATATTCACATTAAATGAAAAAAGTATGCCACTTCTTTTTGGCAATACTGCAAAAAATACTTTAAGAATTATTTGATTATCAAACACGTTGCTAATTCACTTTCTGTCGATCTTTCTTCGGCCTCCCACATTTTGTTTGTGCTGCCATGCAGTCAATGCAAGGTGAACTAGGCCAGGTGGCCCAGTCTTCATCGTGCAGTGCTGCTGTCTGATGGCTCAGTCTTTATTGTTCTCACTACAAGTGTGACAGTCTACTTTGCCATTTTGTACTTTCTCCGTGGTGGACAAAGGCTGTCACAAGTGCAACATGACATACTGTACAATACAAAGTAATTGGTAAACTCCCCTGTTGACTAAGATATAGAGCGCTCCCAAAGGGCCAAAGAAGAAAACCAGACATATTCTCCTTGCTGTTCTTGCGCCATCCATTGACAGGCGAGATGACATCAGTCGGTGGCAGAAGTGCAGAAAACACACAGGCGAGAACACTGTCAGATTGTGTGGTCATTAAACATGCCTCCCCTGTGATTAATAAAAAGATGAACGTCAGCGGTTTTCCTCAAAAAATAAGCTCTGTAGCACACCGAGCCCTCAGAGTTCTGAAACTGAAAACCCAAGCAGTGAAAATCCTTCTTTGGATAAATCATTTTAAAAAATATGTCATCTGAAATTATTGTAAAAGCATTTTAATGATAGGCTATGTAAGAAAATCCTTTGATGAAATACCTGCTGTGGTTCCTGGTCTCTCACACAGTAAACGGAGAAGGTAGCCGAATCCCCCTACCTGTCATACTAAGAGCCCTCAAAGCTCTCAGGATGTGTTTCTCAGAAGGTGATTCAAAGTTACAGAGCCAGCGAGCCTCCCGCAGACAAACCCAAACAAGAAGAAGATTTACAGATACCCCCGTAGCTTGGGTGAAGTTTCACATGAGGGAGGAGAGAATAAAGAGGCTGGAGAGGAGATTATTTCTCTCAACACTGATCGAAAGATTAGAGGAAGAGGTCTGGTTTTGAAGTCACGCGCTCTTTGTGCTGCTTCTCTCGGCGTCAGCGCCACATGACAGCCTTTGGAGAAATGTCTGCGTCGGATCACCAAACCAATACAAGCTCCGACATATCCTATCAAGAGCTTTAATTGATTGACTTTTCTGGAAAACAGGCCCGCAGTTTCACAAAAGGTGGAAACGTTGGGTTTATTCCATGCAGCAGCACTCCATTCATATGACAAGAGTGCCGTGATGATAAAAGACTCTGGAGCCTGTGCTGAAAACACTCAAGGAGTGCAGAGTAGGTCAACAGCTCCACGCTATCACCTCAGGAAAATCCTTTCACACAGTGAGATTTTTCTTCCCAGTCGTATTTACCTATGATTATTCATATACAGGACCTCAGCCGCTGGGAGGGGGGGGCGAGCAGGGAGTTGGAGATACAAGGTGAAAAACAAGAGTAGAAATGGCCGAGGGAAATAATTACCAGCTTTGGCTTTAGAGGGAAAAAGGGAAATCCACAGTAGAATTCCTCGACTGGAAACTTTGCTAAAGGGGCTGTTCTGTAATTAAGGAATCTGCAGGAGAGGACGTGTCTCCGAAAACATGAAAAAAAAAAAAAGAAATTCCATCTCCTATCCTCACTTATACTGCTTCTACTACGACTACTACACTTCTAATATAATACACCAAGCAATGGTGGATTTTTGAGGTCAACACTTATACTGTTATCAGGTTTCCATTTTGATATACCTACCAGTATTTGTTTTTTAAATCAAAACAGAACTAAACAAATATTTTTGTGACGCATTCCTTAAATGTAAAAAACATTAAAACTCGAGTAGACCGATTTTTTTTGGCATCATTTGGCAAAAATCCCATAATAAAACTTGGAGCATATTGTAACTCAAGTTGTCTGAGAGAACACTAGACTTCTGTACCTCCTCTTGGCTCTGTTTTCAGGCTTCAGAAAATCACGTCCATTTCAGAGAGAAAGCGATCATACTGTCTGTTATACAAATGCAGTACCTTCATGACAGCCTGATTAAATGGCGGAGAATCCTGCAGAGAAAGTTGCTATTCCAGTGTTGGCAACTACTGCCTACACTGCAAAGCAACCAAAAAAAGGGAAACAGACTAATTAAAAAGAGTCTAAAAAAAAAGAGTCTGACAGTAAACTAAATAAAATGTGGCAGTATCGGTAGAGCATTTCAAAGATGGAAAGAAAATGTTGCTAATAGTTTAGCCTTTTGCTAACTGGAGCAAAAGGCTCACAGCTGCAACTTCCAGTTCACGTTAATTTAGCTAACGTTAGCTAGAACCTTGAATCACAGTGTGTCCTCCGCCTCACTCCCCACCGAATCAGCAGACTTTCTGTTGCTGCTGTTACACAAATTAGACCCTGTGCTAAATTCATTCATCTCACAGGCTGATTTAGCATAGCACATGCAATATATTTTTGGTTCACTTAACCTTCATCTAACTAGAAAAACCTTGAGATTTAAAGTCTCTTTTTCAAGAGTGTCCTGGCCAAGACAGACAGCAACATAAGTTATACACAGACAATAAAGAATAAAAAATACAGAACAAAAAAGTAAAGCTCTAAAACAAGCAATATAAAACACAAAATAAGATTACTGCAAAGAAAAGCCAAAAACTATGTTAATAAATATGTTAAGAATGAACCATAAAAAGTAAAAACGGCAACTACACGATTAAAAAGACCAACTCTGACACACTGGGACATTGACATACAGAACACTGCGTACAAAAATCCTGCAACACTGCTTTGAAACGGCCGAGAGGAACCAAAGAGTGCAACTTTAAGTCCTTCTGCAGATGATTCCTAATATGAGGCGCTGCATAAATGCTCGCTTGCGGAGTGAGACGCTCGTCCAGGCAGGTAACGTTACGTCGTGTTTTATCTTGTAACGTCATTGTTTGCATACGCCATGTGCTCTGTCTGTTGAGCCTTATTTTCTCCAAAATCCAAAATATTTCCATACTGCTGATTTATACCCGAGTCAATAACTTAATCCTCATCATCTTTCTCTTGGCTTCTTGTCATCTGTCTGCCGCTGTTAAACAGTGACACAGACTTTCAAAATAAAAGCCTATGCTAAAGACGACAATATGGATCGATGTTTTCACTTTGAATTGATGTGATTGGATTGCTGATCATTAAATCGATATATTGATCCAGATCGATGGATTGTTACACCCCTAATATAAACAGTTGTGTGTGAATTTGTAGCACATCATTCAGCTTTAAATTAAATAGTATATATTATGAAAAGGCATATCACTGGCAAAAGAGACATCTAATTTATCTTTGTGTGTTCATGTATTCTTCATTTACAGCAATCTTTTGTTTCTATGAGCACTACAGGAAATATTTTACCAACCAATAGTTACGTCAACAGATTGAACTCAACGTCTTTGGAGTGACTTGGGAGAAAACTCTAGATGGCAAATTAAAACAAAGGTCTATACACATGAGTGCAAACCAAAGCTAGGACAGCTTCTCCGAGCGGGCTGTGGCAGGTGGAAACAGTGGAAAGCACTTATCCTCTGTCGTCATAGTGATGTGCTGCTGCAGTAGCTGTTGACATCCCGGCTCAAACTGTATAACAGTGATAGAGCAGTATTCCAGACGCAGCTTTATACTGTTTTGGAGGTACAACACATACAGTATCTAGGATCAAATACAGACTGTTGCTGCTTATTTCCTCTGGCTCGCTTTCTGTCTTTGCCCTACACACAACGTTCCACCTGTTCCACTTCTATTTTCTTTAGCTCTCTTTGCAAATACCTGAGTCTCACCGCTTTTTCCTCTTCACCATTATCATCTTTCTCTCTGCTTCCTCTCCTCTGGCACCGAGACAAAAAGTATCTGGCTCTGATTCCGAATGTCAAAAAAAAGTGGATAAATGCTTTGTGAAAGTGATGTTAACCCCATGACAACTTCTAATACGATGATTTATCGCAGCCAAACATGTGTATATGGGCGTACGGGCATGTGCTGTTGGCCTGGCTCGGAGTCTGTGTCAGCTCTACTTACCATATCCTTTTCCTGATGAAAAAAAGATCTCATACCTTATCGATTGCACCGCTTTTAATGGCGTGCATGTGCGCGGAGGAAATACCTCGTCTGAAAGTATCCACAACAACTGTAGACAAAATCAGCATCAATCACTTGAAGGAAAATCCACAAAATATCTGTGGGTTTTGGCCGTTCCCAGCCGCAGGAACCCCAAGAATCATAATAGACACATTTGTTCTTGCTCTGGCCGACGCGCCAGCCAAACGTTGGGATCTCCATTCATTCTCTCTAAGAATCCCCACCATTCTTTTGCAGCTTATGAAAAGCAAATAAAATATGGCAAGGGGAATTTGGAATTTAGCTACTGTAGATCCATTAGGTTTCCACAGTATTATATTTGGTTTCTACGTCGTACTACTGAAGTGATCTTTATGATTTAGGGCAGGCATGAGGATGTGGGGTGAGTTTGGAGCCTCTGGCACACAGAAGTGAAATAACTACATCGGAAATAAATTGTAAAAAACACATAATAACTTAATGTTTCACAACCAGAAAATAAGAGTTTCCAAAGCCCTAAACCCTAACCTTTTTTTGTTGTCACTTTTTATTCAGAGCATTTTTTTTATTAAAGAGGAAAACAAAGTGCTGGAAGTAAGAGGGGTTTGCATTTCTTGGTGTACTGACTGTGTGTCCATATTGTTCTTGGAATTATCCAGATCCATATATGATCGTGTCCCCATTGTTTGCAGTAAAGGTAATCCATTTCTTCTGTTTTGTGGCAAAGGTCTCGCCCCGTATTCCTCAGGGAAAATGTCCGTCCCGTATAAATTGCTTACTATGTCCATCCATTGTTTTAAACAGGACGGTTCCTTCTTACACCAGTTTTTTTTTGTTCTGGAAATTTACACAGAGATGCAGGGTGCCGTTCTAGAACGGTTTCGTCTTGTTGCAAATCTTTGATCTGAACTGGGCTTTAGGGTTTAGGAATATTTGGCCCAAGTGTTTGTTCTAACATAAACCGTGACTTTCTAATTTAGTGCTTCTCACTCCGCATTGATTTCTATAATGTTGAGTTTAAAAAACCTCTGCGTAAAATACACAGAGCCTCATATGGATTTCCTGGTTTCAGTCATGCCATAAAATCTTTGGTAAACAGCCAGTGTTTGTTGGTGTGTTGTTGGTTCCACTGTCCTGATCTGTGTGACCTCAAAGCCAGAGGCATTCAGTAAATTAATATTTAAAAATCGAAATTACCAATTATTTTGAGATTTTACGATGCAACCTCAGAAGAAAAGATTCATAAAATCCTACTTTCCATGTCTTAGCATTTTTAAGACTTTTGAAAAATTTATTTTGGACATTTTAACACCAATTAAGGCTGTATTCTTATGTTAATGAATTCAATGCCTTTAAGACTTTTAAAGGATCCACTGGAAGTCTGGTTAAACTTTTGTGGCATGGAGTAAGTACGCAGGCACTACTTTTCTTCATTCATTTGATAGCCTTGCACCTACGTGATGTGTGTATACTCTTCTCCTAAATATATTTACATGACCAACATAAAATGTTGGAGTGATTCGCCATCCTTTTATTTCCTGGAGCTTGTTAATGTGCGTCATGTCGTGGACACAGACTGACTTCGTCCTCTGATATTTCTACCTATCAAAGCTTTTTTTCAACAAGCACTGTATGAAGAAACAGATCAGACCCTGACTCCTCCAGTCCGGCTGACCCTCTGTCCTCCTGTTCAATCGGGTCCCCGGAGCCACCGGTTCCTGCGTGGGCTTATCAGGCCGATAAGAGCCGGTGCCTCCTTCCCAGGGAACTCTGGCGCTGTCGGGCCCTGAGGGCTCTGGAAAAGGATAGAGGCTGCCTCTCAGGGCTTATCTCCCCTTTACCCAGCAGTACAGAGCTGGAGCCAAGGCCAGCCAGGTGGGCATCCCTGTGAGGCATGTCAGCAGCATGCCAACCCCACACACACACACACAAACGCACACCTCGGCCGCTAGCTCTGGGCCTCCTACCCCCTTCCCTTCCATCACTATCTCCACTTGGCAGCCAGGGTCAGAGCACAACATGAGGCGGATATTACTGATATGTGGGTGGGAGGCAGACAGAGTGTTTCT
This sequence comes from Cephalopholis sonnerati, assembly GCA_019142605.1. Classification (NCBI taxonomy): domain Eukaryota; kingdom Metazoa; phylum Chordata; class Actinopteri; order Perciformes; family Serranidae; genus Cephalopholis; species Cephalopholis sonnerati. The sequence continues at coordinate 30,298,598 of JAGQAX010000020.1, forward strand.
TCCTCACCAACTCCTCTTTGTCTTCGTCCACGTCAATATTCCCACTAACTATTCTGCTGCTGCTTCAACTCTTCCTGGGTCAGTTTGCCCAAATTACAATAAACATATTTTCTCATTCACCATGAATGAATCAAGTGGAGGAAAGCAGTTCCCAGGAAATTTTTCTTAGGCTGCTTTCGCACCTTGGTTCAGTCGAACTCAAGTTTGTTTGCCCCCTCAGTGCGGTTCGTTTGGGCAGGTGTGAACACAGCAATCACACTCAGGTACACAGCAAAACAACCAGACCAAGACCTTCTTGAAGAGGTGGTCTTAGTGGTCTATTTGGGTTAAACATGAGCATGTTACAGTCCTGGAGGATTATTAATGTGCGCCTCCTCCTGTACTGCCTTAATATGCACATTCAGCACATCCAATGCATCAAAACATTGTTTTCTAGTTGGAGCCGCGCCTCGTTTTCAAACTGTATGCTTTGACTCAAATGAACAATGACAGCAATATAGTCCACGATGAGCAGCGCTAAAATCAACCTGCGTAGTTGTCCCTCCATTGTAACATTAGAAAGTGTCACATTTATCTTGCAAGTGTACTCTTCTTCAACGTTTTGTTTACTTCCTGGATTTTTCCCACATGGAAATTCTGACCAATCAAGTCCGCTTGTAAATGCTGCCATGAGAACACGAACCAACTCTAGGTAATTATGAACCTTTGTAACGAAATTAGTCCCTGATTCAGACCAAAGCAAGACAACTCTAGGTCTGACAGCACCCTTAAAGATAATCAGATGCAATTTTCAATCAGAAAAATGCACTCAGTAGTGCAGATCTCCAGCAGAACACCACCAAAGCTAATAAAAATCTGCACCTCAGGTTTTTTTTTGTTTTGTTTTTTGACGAAGCCACAGCACATATCACAGAGCAGATCGAGATTTCTTGCCAACAGGCACTGTCAGGATAAATTTATTTTTAATGACTGAAACACAGCCAGAATTCTTTGATCCATGTCGTTCATAACTGGACTTTTAAAAGTATTAATTTTGTCTGTAGGCTGCAGCACATCAAAGTAGGACTGGGACCAAAAATAGGCTGAAAAAGAAACCATCTAACTTTGAAGCCAACTTACTTATTTAGGAAAGACGCACAAATATCAAGAAAATCTGCAAATCTACAAAATCAGGCAAGCAAAATGCTCCGCTTCTGAAACACTCCTGGTGTTTGTATGACAGTGAGTGGCAGACAGAACAAAACCGGGTCATAGCTGGGCTCAGCAGAATCGTCCCTCCTGCCTCTCTTAAGATGACAGTGGTGAAGATAACAAAAACAGTTGACTTATCCATTTCATATTGTGCTAAACTTAACTGTTTCATAACATATCGGGTAAGGAATTAATCTGCAGATGATCCATTTAAAAAAAAAAAAAAAACACCAACTTTCATGAAGATGCCACGTTTGAGCCATGATGACGGCCAATATGTGGCCTGCAATAGATGTTAAGACTTGTTTTTAGTTGAGCCAATTTTCAGAAAACTTGCACCTCCTACCAACCAGTTAAGAGTGAGAAGTCAGCAGTCAGTGACGGTATGAAACAGTCAATAGAACGTTTTTTCAACAATTGTAAATCACTGCAACCAGGAGAGGTCCTTGAGCAAACAGTCAGGAGTGTGTTCACAAATTATTAGGAAGATTGTTCCAGTAGTTTGCAAGATTAGCTGCGGACAGACAGATACACACACACACACACTCTTAACGCTTTGCACACCGAGTCCATTTTTTTGTCCAAAATTCCACACGTCTAAAAATAAATACAAAAGACAAAAATTTTCATATCAAGTTTGATTTTCTGTGTTTTTCGCATCTGTCAGAGCCTTTAGAGACATTTTACTAGGAATCAGTGAAGAAAATGTAGCGACGGGACACAGAGGTGACAAGACAGAGGAACGGGTCGCACAGAATCATTTCATAACTCAGGCAGCTACTTTTAACAGGTCAGATAGCAATATACAGGTGGATGATGATGAAGAGGAGGAGGATGTGGACCGCACACAGAATGTGGAAGACAGCTCCGCCCCTTCATGCAGCTGCGGCGCCAAATGAAAGACAGGGAGGGAGTGGTGACAGCCAGATAGGTAACTCCAGTGGAGAGAGGCATTTTGTCATGCATTGTTAATTTTCACAACAAATATATATATATTTTTTTTTTTTTTTTCCTTACAGGTGACGGATTAAAAAAAACACATTGGAAAAAAACTGACTCAGTGTGCAAAGGCCTTGAAACCAAACGCATAATTATATGAGCTCCATGAACAAACTTCCATGCATCTCCACTGTACTGCTGTGGTGGCAGAAATACTGTCCTGAGATCTCCAAACCCACTCCAACAAAAACAAAAATGCATGGCTACATAATTTGTGTGGACTGAGCCTTTAAGTTTGAACTTACTTTTATTCACCTGCTGTCTGACATCATGTCCCACCATCTTGTCTGCACTTTAAAGTCTTGTTCCAAGTGTGTGAACCTGTATTTGTATGTCTTTGTACAATGATTTCAGTATACAGTTCCCTTCAAACAACTACATAAATGAATGTACCTCCTGCTGAAGCTTTGAATCACAACATGTGTGGTATAGGGTGGACAAGAAGGAGGCGCAGCAGTTTCACTCACATTGCAGAGTCAGCAAACCTCCCTTCTAGGCTGAAACTTCTCCTGCTTGCGGGCTCCTCCTCGATCTTTCTTAATTCCATGGAAATTTCCCCTGAAAGTCTGCCGCTAATCAGATAATGTGCTGAATATTGGATTTTAGAGTACGGTGAATGTTTACACATGTGGTAACACTGATTGGCCCCCTGGAGTGACTATTTGTGATTAGGAATGAAAGAGGTTCATTAGTGATCGTAACCAATTGTTCGTCTTTAGGGCAGAAGATGTTTTTCGTGGTGGTGTCGACTCAGCGGATCACCTGAGGTAACTACGGGGAGCAGATTCATAAAATATGAAGTGTTTGTTTTTGGTTTCCTGAAAGAGATAAGGAGCTTTTGTACCAAAGGAAGGTGAATTTAAAAACAACAGACATTCACAAAACTCCAAGAAATGGGTGCATCAAATCGTTATAATTTATCAGAGACGCAAATACCAGCATTTTTAATTCTGACCTTTTAAATAAGCTGCAAAGAGTGTGTGTGTGTTCCTGCTGGATGACAATACCTACCTCCACTACAGAGAGGAAATGGCTGTCTAATGATCTGCCAACAAATCAACACTCATGTCTACATACTGTACGTAAATCTGATATACATTTGTGCACGTTATATTCTCTCTCTGAATTATTACTTGAGCTGCAGCCGATGCCTACTACACACTGGAGGACTTTGAAAAGACTTTGAGAAGACTAAAGTCTGACACCCTCTCACATCTAAAGACAATGTTTATGACACATTGTCTTTAGATGTGAGAGGGTGTCAGACTTTAGTCTTTTAAAAGTCTTTTCAAAGGCAGGGCTGCAGCAATTTCTGTCCACTTTTTTTTCCTTCTCCACTCTATCGTGGGAGAAATGGGAGGACACGTCAAAGAAGCACTCTTGTTCACTCTGCAACTCCACCAGTTTCTCCTCCTTTTACACAGTGCAAGAGAAAACCACACTTGTTCATGTTCTTGCTTCTCCCCAGGGCTCCCTTTATGTTTACTGGCTACCAGGTTTGCCGCTTCCTGTTTGGTGCTGGGAAGACGGCAGCTATTGGTTGTTGACAGTGTTCACGTCATTTAACTTTGCTAGTTGCTTTAGCCAAGACTAAAAAAATTCAAATTTATCCGAAACATAACAAGAAAGACTTAAGACGACTGAGTTTAATGGCCACCTTGCAATCATCGACCAAGACCAGGACATTTCTTTACTTAGAAAACTTGAAGCCGCGAATTCGGGCAATTTATGAAAAAATTATAATCAATCAACCCTGCGCTAAGTCCCGCCCCCAGACACAGACTGGCCAATCATAACGTAGCATCAGGCCGGTTCAGACCAGGGTCCGACAACAACACAGCTGTGCTCCATTCGTTTCAGATTTCCTTCATTTCCAGGCTGGTTTTGTGGATTTGGAGCTAAATGTTGTGCCTGGGGCACGTCGTGTATTAATGATACTTGTTACCTGGAGAGGTTGGAAAAAGATATACGTTTCTTCCCTGTTCCAAAACCAAAACTACCCTGAAAAGTGTAGGGTTAGCTAGCTAGCTACTGAAGATATAGCCTACTGAATGTATGCAGGACTTAGTGAAGGGTCAATTAGCTGTAGAGACCAAAACTGTTAAAAGTGTGAGACTGTAAACCAGTTTATTTCTGCTGTAAAATTTGGCTTTTTTTCCTGTGAGAACTGGCTCACTCTTGGAGCCAGCCCCGAGTGGCCATTTGAGGAACTGCAGTTTTTGACACTTCCTCTTTGGCTTCATTTTTCAGCCCTTGAGGATGCAGCTTGAAAAGTGCCAATGACAAAAACAAAGGGCATCTGTACACATCTTGAATAGTCAAGACACTGGTTTTAATTTGGTGCTCACCGGCAGGAGGAGAATCATTCATGCAGTTCCATCACGTACCTAAAACACATTCACACCGTCTGCCCCTCTCACATCAAACTGCACATGTGAGCGCACACACACACCATGACATAACTCCTCACACCGACGCAGCAGTATACTCGCCATGTGCCACTAAACATAAAGTGAAGCCAGGCAGAAAGCGTTCCCGCTGCCGTTTCAACCTGTGTTTACTTTGCTGCAGATCACATTTCCACTGCGGTCGAACAGAAAGCACATAAACCTGAGAAAAAGCTCAGGAGACATAATAGATCATAATGAAGTGGCCTGCTGGTTTGCATATTTCAAGGTCAGCTCTGTGTATCACGCAAACTCTCTGTACTCACTCTTCATCTGAGCTATAAATACACATTAAGCTGATTTGGTTTGATTTACTTCAACTAAAACAAATATACACGTTGGAAAGCGTGCATATCTAAGCTGGGAATAACACGTGAAAGTAATAAAAAATACATATTGCCAGTATTTCCAGTGTAAACTTCAAACCTTGAACACACCGCGCTCGCTGCCAAGTTTATAAGGAGCTACTTAGAATATCGTGGTTATACTTAGTCAGGAGTGAGTTTCAGACAAACACGTGTTTTGGCTGCGTCTCTCTGCATCTCCGTGACCATTCAGACTCTGTTGTTTATCACGAGTGCTGCCAGGCTCCTTACATGCATCCGACCGATGTTCATTTTCTCCTACAAACAACCAGAGGTGAAGGGACATTTTTATGGTTTGTGTCTTTGTGCCACGACGCGAAAAAACAACAACAAAAAAAGAAGGAAAAAAGCTGGCAAAAAAATGAGATTTTTCAGTGGCATTCGATGGCATTTTTACGACACGGCCGCAGAGCAGCACCAATGTTCAGTAACCAGTGGAAAAAGCTGCATTATTGTGCTGTGACAGAGCCAAGGGGAGGATGTGGGCGTTTGCACGGAGAGGATTTAATCACATAACAATAAATCACTTCGTTTGCTTCGCTTTGTTTATAGAGAACACACTTATTTCTCTCTAGGAACGACGTTTTGTTTTTTATTTATCACGAGGAAAGCTGACGGGTCCTGGTTGGATTCTTGCGCTGGCCCTGCACCTGCCTGAGCATTTCTTCACTCAGTCAGTGAGGTGGCTGTGAGGGTGGTGGTGCTGGAGGTGGAGTCAAGGGGCGTCCAAATGATGTAGAGGGTGGTGGGAGTGGGCGGTGCTTTCAGGAGGGTGGGGGTGCACGCTGTGATACCTCAGGGAGTTTGATTGACAGGTGCAGACAGGGATCGTGGCAACAAGTGGACTGCAGTTACTTCAGCTGCACCGTGGAGGGGCGGAGGGAGGGAGGAAGCAAACAACCTCAGCTGTGACGAATCTGTGGGCCCTCGCTGTTCAAAGGCACCGACTCATAAAGGGGGATGAGGACGTTGTTTGTGTGTGTGTGTGTGTGTGTGTGTGTTGAGCCAGAGGTGTTTTGAATTAAAGAATGGATGTAGGACAGATAGTGATCTATAAGGAAAGTCTGAGCGTTTCTTTATTTAATCATGTGTACGTAACACGGAAACAGCTTGTCTGTATTTAGACTGAGGCCAATTAACAAAAGGGCAGACAGTACACATTTAAATCAGAGTTTTACTGATGACTACGCCTGCACCGTTGATTCGATTAGGACTGCAATTAACCATTATTTTCAACATTAAAGGAATCGGAGAGCTAAGAAGATTCTTGACGAATTGTAATCAATTTGGTTGAACAACAGAGAAACTGCGTCAAAACATCTGTTCACAAACTCTCACACAACTCGTGCAGTATAGTCCAAGTCTTATTTATCCAGTCGTGTCCTCAGAACTTCCCAAACGCTTGCATTTTTTAGCTAAAACCTCCACATAATCTCTCACGCACGGACGAATAGCACGCCTGGGCAAGCGCTCACTACTCATATGTGACAGTGTTTAAAGTAGTAAAGTTTTAGTGGAGATACATGAGTGTTGTTGAACCAAGGTTCTCTTCAAGTCACGTCACCATCAGTTTTTAGATCTTGGTCGTATTCATTGGATGTCAAAATCATTAGAGATGATGACTGGAAAGATTTAGCAGATTAAAAACATATTCCACATTTTGTTAACCCTTTGAAAGTATTTGAACCTTTGGGCAAATTGGCGCGATTTCTCTCTGAAACATGGAGAAAAAGGCAACAAGCAAAATAGAAAAAAAAATTATTTAAAAAATTATTTTTTAAAGAACCAGGGAAAAACTATATTTTTTATTATTATAGTTATACTTTAAAATCATGAAATGATTATTATGCATTACATTATAATTTTTAAGCACTCTTCCGGGGTCATTTCCTTGTTTGTTTGTTTTTATTAATTTTAATTAATTTAATTTAATTTAATGTAATTTATTTTTTTAACAGATTTTCTTGTTTTTAATTCTCTCTTTTTCCTACTTTCTTGCTCATTTCTTTGAGTCATTTCTTCTTTCGTTGCTCATTGCCTTCTTCCCATGTTTTTAGAAGAAACTAAGCCAATTTGCTCAGGTCTTAAAGGGTTAACTGGCTCCCATGGCTATAAATGCATATAAACATTTCAGCCAGATAAACTTCGTCAGTCTTTAACTACTTTCCTACTCTTCCTCAGCAGAAACAGTCTGGCAGTAGTTTTAGGTGTTTTTAATGACACTCACTTAATACTTAAGTCAGTCACCGGAAAATTGCAGCCGTAACTAGCATCAAAAACGGGGGTTTGATGTCATGGAAATCTCAAGGATTGAAACTTTACAGCTCTGAACAACCAACATGTTATTGGAAATACTTCTGAACTGAGCTAACCCAGCAAGACCTACTTTCTTTGAAGCATCCGGTCTGCTCGTATATATTCAGCTGTCCTCCATTTGCTTTACATTTGCAATCTTGACTTTTAATAAAGACGTGATGTTTTCTTGTCATTTTTCTCACTGACGTGTAAAAAACGGGGGGGGAATCAATTTAATTTAATTAAAGAAAATCTCACATTTCTCAGCAGACGTACTCACTTTCCTCTGATATGATCAAAGAATAGCATACCACCTCCTGCCCTCTGAAAGTCCCACCGCATACCTCTCTGACACAGTAGTCTATCTGTTCCTGAAAAACACCAACTAATGCTTGAAAGAAATGAGAATTTGAATTATCTGTTCAGACAGTAAATTTGGATTAGGGTTTTCCCCATTGTTTTGGTTGGCCGGAGCAACTTGATCCTGTTACAAAACCGCACATACCTCTCTGTGTGGCGGGACGGAGAGAACCAGCAGTGGGGGTGGGAGGGGGAGCCAAAGCCCCCAGAGGAGAGACACCTGAGCAGGGGAGGTGGGCACCCCTGAGATCTCTCCCATTCCAGCTCAAACACAGACTATTTAAGAAGGAATAATAAAAATGCCTAACCTTGTTAAGTATAAGGGCAAGTATTCTCATAACATTCCCATTCAGAGGCAAGGGGGAATTCAGTCATTGAATTGGTTCGGGCTGAGCTCGCATCACAGCGTTTTTACTCTCCACAGCAGCGCCTGGAGCAAGGCTAGATTGCCTTTCCTAAGCCTCCCAAATAATATAGGCTAGGCGGTGCGAAATGGCAAGAATGTTCCAATATGATTTGACATAAGGGGAGGATTGTTTCATTTCAATCTCTCTTTTCTTGCTCTCCCTCTTTCTGTCACACACACATACAGACAGACATGGTGCCGCTCCTCTGAGACAGGCAGTAAAATGGCTGGCAGTTGTTTCGTTTCTTTTTTTTTTCATTGGTTTGGAGAGTTGTGTGGCGTGTAATTGGCAACTCTGGCCTCAGGATCTCCGGGCAGATAATAACTGTCTGTCTGAGAGGAGTGTCTCGGACCAAATGTGCTAAATTCATTACCTGGGACCATTATTCAATTACTCCACTCTATTAGGACATCAATTATTTGCCGTGGAACTGCACTGGAGCCAAGATAAAGATGAGCAGCCGGCTCACAGGGAGAATCTGTCTTCCATAAAGGCAGATTAGGGTATGTAAGGAGACTAATAGGGTATGACGCGGTGAAAAGGTTCAAAATGCAACGTTTTCCAAGTTCAAGTCACATTTTTGCAGGAGCGATCGTGCGATGGCTGCAGCAGCGCCACATGATGTTGTTCGAGGAAATCGCAAATGAGACCAAACCACAACTTGTCACACTAAAACAATCATTTCAGCCTAACAACACAAACGAGTGAGTAAATGCTTCCTGGAAAAAAAACACAAAAACACGGAGGAATGTGTGCAAGCAACAAGAAAAATCCAAATGTTTTCTGTAGGATGGAAAAAATAAGTACTGAGGTACAGAACAAAGGGGCTTACACTCAGTATATACAGAGAGATATAGACATGATATATACAGATATAATTTTAATTTTACTTCGATATTTGTCAAGTAAAATACTTGTTATTGGATAATTTGGGTTGAAAAAGTTTAAGTATCTTGGGGTCTTGTTCACGAGTGAGGGTAGAATGGAGCTTGAGATGGATCGGCAGTTTGGTGCAGCGTCTGCAGTGATGCGGGCGCTGCGCTGGACCATCGTGGTGAAGAGGGAGCTGAGCCAAAAGGCGAAGCTTGAGATTTACTGGTCCATCTACTTCCCAACCCTCAGCTATGGTCATGAGCTCTGGGTAGTGACCGAAAGAATGAGGTCGCGGATACAAGCGGCTGAAATGAGTCTCCTCTGTGGGGTGTCTGGGCTCAGCCTTAGAGATAGGGTAAGGAGCTCGGACATCCGGAGGGAGCTCGGAGTAGAGCTGCTGCTCCTTTGTGTCAAAAGGGGTCAGTTGAGGTGGTTCGGGCATCTGATCAGGATCCTCCTGGGCACCACCGGGGGTTAATTTTTATATAACTCATCCGTTTACATTTTATCAAGGTTTAAAATAATAAATAACAAATAAGGGTGGGCCACTTTGAGTGACAGGCTGTCTGTGAGGCATCTCCACAGTCTCTGCCTCCGCCCTCTCGTCCAAATACGGTCACTTCTGGCCTTAAAAAAGACCAAAACAGTGATGGCCACCATACCGAACTCAAGGCTACATATCAGCAGTGCACAAAATAATGGGTGATGTCATGTTAGCTATGTCCATTATTTCAGACAGTCAAAGGTTTTAACCAGGAGCTGAATTATCAGCAGAGGTATTCTCTTCTCAAACAAACTGACCTGGTTGTTAATGTCGGTACAAACACTGTACGTAATTGTTTCACATTAAAATCAGTTTCTCTTTGATGCTCTTTGGCTCACACAGAATGCCCAGAGAGGTCGGGGAGAGACTACGAGCTAAAATACAGCTAACCTTACCTCAACTTGTTTCTCTGATAACTTAAGATTCAGATGTCCAATGACTTAAAGTTTTCTCTTGATTAAAACATAAAGCTAAAAACAAACAAAATCTAAAATGTGACGTGACTTGAAACAGTAAAGTAATATTCGGACGGGATTAGTTTTACATAGGGATGTGGACTAATGTCAGTTTACCACAGGAGGTTGCACGGGACAAGAAATCTCCTTAGGCTTAAAGAATAGGGCCTACTTGGACGGGTTTAACGTTTAACGTGGAGACGTGGGGTAAAGTAATTATTACCAGGGATTTTAGTCCCGTCCGAACGCGCCATGTCTGTAATCATTACAGATAATGTGAGTAAAAATTACGGCAACTTTTACCTCCTGTAAAACGGTCCGGAGAAAATACCTCAGGTAATATTAATCCCGTGCAAATGCTATCCTCCGTAAAAATGTGTGTAAATATTTCATCATGTCCAGTTTACGACCATTTTTCTGCGTTTTTTCGATGATGGAGGCACTTGAGGAAGCTTGGTGTTGTCTGCAGTTGTGATAGTGGACATTATTCCAATGATCGCATTGCCCTACGTGGGAGACCAATCAAAAAGGTCGAGAAGAAAGCACTTTCCAGAGCCACGAGACTTCTGGTTGTGTTAGGTAGGCCTGATATAAATCCATATTGCTAATCATTGTGTACACACAATCCTGATCATGGGCAATATTTCATACTGGGCTAATCATTAATTATTATTATTATCCTTCAGCTGATGCTTTGCCCTGCTCCACCAACATCCTCCACCAGGCAGCACGCACATGACGACAGGGAGGCGACGCCAGGGCGCAAACCGAGGTACCACTCCCATCTCTGGTAGAATTACGGAGATTTCTTGTCCCGTGTGAATCGGACATTTATATTACAGACATCCTGCGGTAGACTGACATTAGTCCACATCCTGATGTAAAATTAATCTTGTCCGAATAGCACTTAAGAAAGAAGATGGGTGGAAAATTCTGTGTGACTTCTTTAAGACAAATAACACATTCTTCCTCTTACAAATGAAACAACAAATTCATAAAGACGCAGAAGGTTCTAGGTCTGGCACTGAATACATGAGCAGGTTTTGTCCGTACAGCATCTCAGCAAATTATGGTGGCTAGTGTTAAATAATTTTAGGAAAATTAAGAGAAATTTTCCTGTGCATTACTGAGCACTGTTCAGAAAAAGCCACATGGTGTTGATTTAAGTTAAGAATTATCTGGCAAATATCTTCAACAAAAACAAACCTAAAAGTTTAAGGAAACTGGAGGCTTAACACGGTGTGAAATCTTTATTTACAAAAATACCCCTGAAAAACTGGATCTGTCTTTTTGGGATTCAGAGCTGTGCCCAGGTGGTAGTTTTCACTTGCTTGGCACAGATACGAAAAAACGAGCTAATGGAAGCGAGAGGCAGCCTACTGGGTAAAGCTGTCTCGCTGACATGGAGCCCCAGTGGACTGCAGGAGGGAAGGCTACAGAGGTGGGTGTGGGTTGTGGGGGGCAGATGGCCCCGATGGTGCAGGAGCCACACAATTTCATGGCGTATTTTCTGCAGATGTGTCTGTGGTAACTCATGCGAGGGCGCAGTTTGGCCACTGACAGGGGTGATGGATAGACCCCGAGTCCCAGTCGGCAAAAAAAATACTTTGCTGCTCTTCACGCTGACTTTCAGGCCGCGGCAGAGAAATACTTTTTATATATAAACAAAAAACTGTAAGCCTATATTTTAATGTCCTGTCATCAGGCAGTGATGTTAAAAAGCAGAACAAACCAGAGACTCTGGAAGGATCAGACGCTGTGTCGAGGATGGGTTGACCATAACAATGCAGGCACAGCTGCCCCGGGGAAATGTTTCGCTCTCCCTCAGCTGGGAGCGTCACGGACAAAGTGAATTGCCTAATCAGTGCATTGATCACTTTTTAAAGCAGACCTAAATTAGATCCAGGCAACGTAGTAAATAATCCATAAACGCTGATGTAAACCGGGGAGATTTGATGGATCTACAGTGAACTCTTTGTAGCATCAACGCAGTGATGTTTGTCCTCTGAAGCAAATATGAAGCAGCCACGGAGACATTCCTCAAACACAGTGACAGCTTTATGCTTTCCTTCATGTGATTTTCATAAAGTTGGCTCCACTTAAGAAGTTTGAAAAAGTAATAATAACGCCATCAGGTGAGGGGGGGCGGGAGGGGGTGGAATAAAAGGTACGCGTGAATGATTTCCCCGCTCACCTGAAAGCGCTGTGCAATTTCCCCTAAAAGGTGGGAATTTCCCTCAGGATGAGCCAATAACATGCTTGTGATGCATGATCGATGTGATTCAATGGCTGATGAAAATGAAGCAGATGTTTTGAAACTGAAACATTCATCTTGTGTCGAGCTTTTCACGACATGCCAGCTTTCATCCGGCTCGCTTGGAAAGGAGGAGGAAAAAAAAAAAAAAAAAGAAAAGAGAAGTGTTCTGAGAGGCTGATGAAATTACATCATATAACATGTGAAGGTAATTGCTCCGCAGAATGGGATGAATACGTTTGATCAAATCAGACTCCAGCCCTGCTAATTTGATTAATGGTCACAGCATGAGGCTTTTAACGTGTCTGCGGGGAGTTACTCATGCAGTGCATTCTCTGATTAACCGGTGGAAACGTATATGCAGTGCAGTGCGACACACACTTACATCTGATTGTATGTAATCATACAATATGCAGAGCCAGGCTGTTTGAATGATTTTCACATCCACATTCCCAACAACACTTGTTTTGTTGTATCTACCAACTGCCTCTGCTGTGTGACGTCTATCCTGCCCTTCTCACCAGGTGTGTGTGTGCTTTATAGTGCCACCTGTAGAGGCCCTCAGGTTGCCCTCCCTGCCTGCTAAAAACAAGGTCTGGGATTCCCCACATTCTCAGCGCCGCCTCTTTACTTCCGATCGTGATTCCTTCAGGCTAAAGTGGGATGGACGATCCTCCTGTGTGTGTGTTTGCTTCCAGATTCCATTCATGATCACCTCGCCACAGGACCAGGACCACATACTGTACGCAGACAAGACAAGACCTCACACAATAACCATTTGTTACCTATAAAAAAAAGGGAGCCTGACCTCAAAGAGCACCCTCTGTGAACATTGAGAATCTTTTTTATGCTATTTTATACCTCTGCTTCTGGAAATATTGACTTTTTACTCCACTATTTGACCACTGAAGTTACTTTGAACACCAAAAACATCTTATATCTAAATACCCAGTATATAAAGGAGTTAAGCTGAGTTTTAAAGCTAGATAACGCTCCAAAGTTAGGCTAAATTTTGGCTAGGAAAAAAACTGCATGGCCATTTTCACAGAGGTCCCTTGACCTCTTACCTGAAGATATCTGAATGAAAAAGGGTTCTGTGGGAACTAACGAATCTCCTCTTTACAGACACGTCCACTTTATGTTAGTCCCATACAGCAATGGTCCTCAAATGGTGTGCCGTAATGCCAATGTCTGTGATAACCACACATTATATTGCAAAATTCAACTGGGCCTATACAAAAAGTTATAAATGCATTTTTAATTGACTGTATTGGCAAACTCTAGCTAGAAAATTTAATTGAATTTACAAAAAACCTCATGGGGAACCTATTGGTCGCCGTTTGCGCTTAGGTAATATAAGTGTGTGACACATCAAAAACCCTGATTGGCAGCCAGTGTGAGGGATGCTAACATTTAAAAGGAGAAAGCCATAAGCGGGACAATGGATCGGAGCAAATTACAACAAAGCACCAGCGAAGACGACCTACCACCCAAAATAAATTGTCACAGATATAAATACAGGTGTGCCTTTAAAGTTGTGACGTGCCCTTTGTTGAGCCTTGGGCACAAAAAGTTTGAAAACCACTGCCATCTTCAGGTTTCCAGCTTTCAGGTGATATATACAACTTCTATGTGGCATCTACTGTTGACCTGCTAAACTATCAGCTAAATTTTCTTTCCATCCCTGAAACACTTCGTTGATACTGACAAGTGTTTCATTGGGTTATTGTCAGACTCTTTGATAAGTCCGTCTTTCTTTTTTGGGTTGCTTTGTAGTGTAGGCAGTTGTTGCTAATGTTGGAACAGCAACTTTTTCTTAAGGATTCTCTGCCATTGAATCAGAATTTCACCAAGGAGACGTGCACGTTCATCTGCATTAGTAGACCAGCTAACAGGAACACCATCTCCCTGGAATGACCTGTGATTGGCCAAAGTCTCCCGTCACAGCTTCAATTTTCTAAACCCTGAAAACAGGACCAAGAGGAGGTGAAGGAGTCTAGCTTTTTCTCAGACCACTTGAATTATGATATGCCCAGTTATGTCAAAATTAAACTGCCTCCCCCAGTTTTAAACACATTTTGCTGTTAACTCTTCTTCATGTGTACTCCACTGATTGTTATTCTTGTTTGACCAAGTGTCTACAATATTCTCACTGCTAAAATGAAATCTCCCGGATCCATCCACACGCTCTTCTCCCATACTTTTGGCAGAGATCAGACCGCCATTCTCTGGACACCCTGCCGTTTATGGATCTGTCCACTGTGATAGATTACAGATATTTTGTGGTCTTTGTTTAATGCCCCACTGCTGCTCTTCACCTGACTGATTCGACCGTCTCCTCAGGAAGCGCAGATCAATATGGAGTCTCCCCGCTCTTTAAATCAGACACATCCTGATTCTTTATTGAACAAACACATTGCGACGTCAGAGAGCCCACATCTGATAGAGGCCGGCCAGATTAGATTTACAAATAAAAGCTTGATGTAAAAGTGTTTTCTGTCATAAATCTGATATTTTTGCTCTTTTATCTGCGTCTCAGATGACCCAGATTGAATTGTGGTTGCTGGTACTCTCTCCCACGCAGGCATGTCAGACAAAAACATCTTTGACAAATGACAGGTCAAAGAAAAGCACAAAACAAAAAGAGCACAACACTGAATCACTGCATTGGCTGGACTTGACACCATGAAGTCAGCACGCGTGCATCCTGCAGGGCAACTCTCCAACCAAAACCCATCTGCCCCCATCACCCAAGGCCCACCAAGGCCTGTGCAATCTGTTGCTTGCCAGTCAGAGGACTGGTCAGTAATCTCCATGAACCTACTGGTCCAGAAACAGCCCTCAGCCTTCCACAGTACAGCTTCTCTGTGATGATAAGACTCAATAGTCCCCCATAAACTGCCCCATAAACCCACACTCCTGCTGCCTTCAGCAGGGGGCTAATCAGCCCGCCCAGGGGAGCTGAGGTAAGAGTCTGGGGCTGGAGGGGTAAGAAGACGGGGGTCGACTGGGCAGGGGAAGCAGCCAGACAGGAGACACAGACCCACTGTAATCACAGAGAGAAGGAGATGACGACTGTGCCGCAGATTAAGTTTGAAATGACACGAGAGAGATGGAGGCACGACAAAGTGTGCTGATGACCTGGGCTGACAGATAAGAGAACGAGTGACTGCGCAGGATAAGAAAGGAAGGAGTGTGCAAAAGGTAGAGCATTACAGGAAAAGAGGATATAATGCCAATCAGCGAGCCAAAGGGCCTGCGCGAGGAAGCCGAATTTCCTCCGGTGTTTATCTTAATGCCTGGATTTAAGGTTCAGGGGGCTGGGAAGAGTAAAGACTTTGAGGGGTTCATAAAAGGACAGTCTGGGAGGATTAGAGAGCTCAAAAAGGCCCCTGATGCCTCCTTACATAAGTCACAAAATGCAAAGTAAATTCAGGTTATATTGGATCAAACTATATGTCATCAGTAAAGAAAAAAAACCCATCAACCCAGCGTATCCATTACGTCTGATCCGACGGCAGAGGAGGAAGCACGGGAGGAATATTGATTATTATTTACCATAAAAACAAGCCGCAGTCTGCTGCTTAATTCAGAAGCTGTTGGTCCACATATTGCAGCGCCTGGGCGAAATGTGAGGGAGGGAAAGATTAACATTTGTCCCTCTGCTCGTCCATCTGTACAGCCATCTCATTTCCGACATGTGCTGGCAGGTTCACATTCCAACCTGTTCGCCCTCCCTGAGATAGCAACATGCAAATGCAAGAGTTAGCTCGGCACTATGGTGATAACTGATGAATAGTTGAGGTCACTGATTGAGCAATTACGTAAACCATTCTGTTGTTACGCCATCCTGAATATGAGCATCTGCAGCTTCTCTCTTTCCTGTGTCTCTAGAAACTAACTTTCAGGCTCATGGCGTAGTCACTGCATGTGTTAGGCATGCTGTATGCTGTTATTGTTCAAGTTACACAACTCAGAAACGTCATTATTTGGAGTGTCACTGGTGTTATGAAAAGAAGTTTTGTATATGATGGATAGAGGCAGGGGCTGGGTCCATGGACATGCAGTCTCTGAGGCCTCCCTGCCTTTCTTCACTTGATCCATTTCTCTTTTTTTAACAAAGTCAGTTTGCTTTTTACCCTTTCCTTTCTTTTTCTTTTCTTTTTTAGAACCTGGATTTTTCTGTTTTAAGGGCAGACATGAGACTCTACGTTGGTGCCTCATCAGTATAAACAGTCACTCACTTGGCTCTAGCTGTGTGTAGAGAGAAATCCTAATGCAGGGGTGAACTAACCAACACATTCTCACAGATCAACGTTTGGTCATGGACCTTCCACGTCCAGATACAACGTGCAAGGTACCCTGGGTGTTGGTTGTTGACGTTCTGGGACGCCATGTCAAGTTCTGGCTGTTACATGTATTGTCTTCTCTCAAAAAGAACTTCTGTTTTCACAGGGAGTTCATTGTTTACATCCAGTCTCTTTCAAAATAAACTCACTACTTCGTTACAACTCTACGACAACAGCTAGCATACATGGTTGGATTTAGGAAAAAAAGGAACAGGGTTTGGCTTTAGAATCTTATGGACGCGGACCACTCTCCACCCCCCCCCCCCTCCTATTTAGACTTTCGTCGCCTTAACTTTCATTTGTTCCCCGCTAAGTTTCCCCCTGGCGCCACCAAGCGCCATCAAACTATAATGGCGACCGGCCTCCGATCATGCCAACATTAAATGGCGGCTTTTTCGTCAGTGTCTGATGCTGCAAGTCACTGCCCCAAGCATCATGAGACCGGGTTGGACTAAAGTATTTTGCGCCTCTGAGAGCTTCACCTATGTTTTTTTGTTTTGTTTTGTCTTTTATTTTTAAACATTTTTCAACCGGTTATGGCACTTATTACTTAGAAAACAAAATGTGAACAAAACCAAACGTTTCACTTTTCACAGGCCCCTCCCCCACTGCAGCCCTGAGTAATCAGTCCCACCTTTACTAATTAAAAATTATAATTTTATTTTAGAGCACTTTGGTCAACTCTGGTCGTTTTTCACTGTGCTTTATAAATACATTTGATTTAAATTGATTTTATGCTGAAACTGTCACAGCTTTAGTAATTTTATTTTAATTTTTTTTTTTTATTTTAAATTTCATTTATTTATTTATTTTATTTTCAGATCTTACGATTCTGTGCTTTTTTTATTTTTTTTTTACTCATTTATTGGTGCATGTTTTTGGGTTTGTTATGTTATGTCTCTTACATTTTGCTGCTATAATGTTCTGTTATTTTACTCATTATCATTTAATTGTTGGTCAATTGTGGGTGTTTTTAAATGTTCTTCACAAATAAATCTGATTAGATTTAACGCTGATAGGACATTTCATAGCCTTAGTTATCGTATTTTTTCTTGTTTTATTTTATTTTACAATTTATTTTTTTAAAAATTCATTTTCTTTTCTACCGATTTATTTGTGCATGTTTTTGGGTTTGTTATGTTATGTCTCTTACATTTTGCTGTTATAATGCTATGTTATTTTACCTATCATTTTATTGTAGAGCACTTTGGTCAACTCTAGGTGTTTTTAAATGTGCTTTATAAATAAAGATGGTTTGATTTTATGTTAATAGGACATATGTTAGCTTTAGTAATGTCAAAAAAATTAACTGGTTGTGAAAAACTAAACTAAACTTTTCAGGGACTTTGTCACTGCTGTCGTTTTTCTTTATCTCATAGGATGAAGGCTCTAAACACGCTTTAGCTAAACAGGAAGTACACCGCTGCCAAGTTATTGGTGAGTTAGCAGGGTTTTTTTCAGCCTATATTTGTTTACATTTTGATGGCTCAGCATAATACAAAGTATCTGTAGATGTACAGGAAACAATCAACTGAATTAAATCTGACTCTGATGTATAAATCAGATTTTTTTGAAGGAAGATGTGAAGTTAAGAGAAGCATCCATGATCCAATTTTAACTAAGAGAAGTTGCACAGTGTTTAACACACATTGCACAGGATTACAAATATTTGGGTTTGGGACAAATCAGGTAATTAGAAGATGAGGCCGTGTGCTCTGGGAACTTTTTAAGAGGAAGTATGTTCAGTGTAATTGGGTCCGGTAAGCCTGTGGGTGCCTGCAGGCCTGGCCAGATGGCTGTCCACCTCTCAGCACATCCAGCTTGTGACAGGAAGTGTTTGCCTGTGGCCAGGATGTGATCAGTGTCAGCTCCTGAGCTTCACTCGCTGCTCATCAGGCCAGCTGCCTGCCAGGAAACGCCTGACCAAACGGGCTGCATGCGCTCCGCTTTACCGCACCAGCTCTGATGTTTCTCCCTCTGTTTGTTCTCATGGTTACTCTTGATGATGGACTCGCCGCCAAAAGGGATCAAGAGAGTTACGAGTTGGAAAAACAAAACAGTTAATTTGAACTAAAGGCGCTGGAAAGTTAGAGAGGCTGTAAAATATCAGATTAACATACTAATGTGTGAGAGTGTGCACGAGGGCCAGAAATGACTGAATGCCCGCTTGTTTATTATCTGATACTGAGACGCTGCGAGAAACTAAAGGCAGAACTTTCCACCGCTGTAGCCTGCACAGGACGGTGTCACAGGGCAGATGGGATGAGCTGAACGTTGCCGCTGGCTCGACATGGATTCAATTAAGAGTCCGGTTCAGTGTGGAAGCCACCTGCTCTGATTCATGTGTGCTTGTTTGTGTGTTTGTGCGTGTGCGTCTTGGTCCGTTCCCTTCCTGACTGTAATATGTTACAGATGTCGTATTTGTTGTGCGTCTCATTGCTGGAACTAAATTTCTGTGACGGTGGAGGTGACTGTGCACGGTTTAATTTGCTCTGAGTGTTTTCCTCTTGTTCTGGCGACACACGCACATGAACTGCACACTGAGAGCATTTTCACTGATTGACACACATCCGTGCAACGTCAGCTCCACTCAGATTCAGTAATCAGCACCTCACACAAGTGTGTCGCAATCTCAAAGTAATACAGAATCAAATTTTTAAAAAGCAGAAAAACATCCTGGTTACTTTCTCTGGATTTGTCACATACTACACGTTTAAATCAGTTTTTACTTTATTCTAAAGATGAAATTAGAACTTTATTTTACAATTTAAACTCTGTTTTTGTTCGTGGGGTTTTTTGTGTGTTTGTTTTTTGGATATGGTCAAGGGCAAATTTTCACCCTTTTTTATGTCCCCACAAACCCAAAAATAAGTAAAAAAAAAAAAAAAAAAAAAGACCAAAGTGTTTAAAAAATTAAATAGAGTGCTGCCCTAAAAATGGTGTTTTAATTTAATTTTACAGATTTTTTTAAACTGATTTATATGAATTTATAAAATCACAATTAATATCTTTGGATCAAACCAAAGCTCTACACATCACTTTTTCTTATTTAAATGTGTAAATACATTGATAACTAGAAAAGTGATCTTGGTAGAGTGCAGATTGCCACTACGCCACCGCATTTCAGCTGCCCGAGCTGTTCGCATTCACTCCAGACAATTTTTGTAAGCCCCGCAGATGCGCCGCAGTATGTTTCAGAAGGTGTAATTATGAGGATGAATGTATTTTTGATAAGTGAAACACAGCCACAAATCTCTGATCATGTCATTCAGAACTGCAAATGAAGAAATCACCCAAAACACTGCAAGAAATTAGTAAAAAAGAAAAAATTGGGGGGAAAAAGGAAATTAGAAAAAAAAGAATGTTTGTGTACTGACTTGAAAGGGTGCTTAAAAATTATAATAATTCTATACCATAACTTTAAATAGTTAATAACAATAATTATAAATATAGATTTTCCCTACTTTTTTATTTTTTTTTTTTTTTATCTATTAATTTAGAATTTGTGGGACATTTCTTACCAAGTTGCTCACTGCCTTTTTTCCCATGTTTTTTAAAAGAAAAAGCACCAATTTTCTCAGAGTTCAAAGGTGTTTAATACTTGTGAAAGGCATTTGAAAGAAGCACAAGAAAAGTCATGTAACCTCAGATTTCAATGGGTCAAAGGTATTAACTTTACAGCACAACAGAGTTGGAAATAACAATAAACACAATTAATACAACACAATAGCCAAAGACAAAAATGATTTAACCACAAAGCCTTCTCACTTACTTAAAGCAGAAGTACAAATATCAAGGAAAAAAATTACCAAATCAACAAAATCTGCAATTCACAAAATAGGGCAAGAAAAATGCTCCAATTCTAAAATGCTACTGCTCTGGTATAATGCTGTGTGGTGGACAAAAGCAGCCGGATCATGGCACAGTTCAGTAACTGTCCCTTCTGACTACGACTGAATGACATGGAGAAAATCAAAAATCACAATTTTAAAAAAAAAACAAAAAAAAAACTGCAATATCAATAAGGCCACAGTATTGTAGGGTTGACTATTGGTGCTTCCACAAAATATGTACATGATGAGATTTTTGATGAATAATCATCAGTACCTCAATGACTGAGTGGGTAAAGACAAATAAAAGAACAGCTACAACAGTCTGCTGAGTTCAGAATATTGTATGACTTCATTGTAATGCAGCTTTCAAAGCCTGGAAAAGACAACATGCACGATCTTACGATATCCAAAATCTAAGAATATATCTAGTCTCATACCAGAATCAGGTCTGGAATTAATCTGCAGATGCTCTGGTTCAAAATGAGACCAGACTTTTCTACGGATGTCAGTTTTTGGGCCATGACGAGGGCCAAAATGTGGCCTGCAACACACAGTAAGGACTGTTGTTTAGATCTGAGGTGTTTTCCAGAAAACTTTCAGCACCTAGCAGCTCGTCAAGAGGACTGAGGAGTCAGCGATCGATGACGGTATAAAACAATCAATAAAAAAAGGTCTGAATCACCACAACCACGAGAGATCTCTCAGCATAAAGTCATAAATGTGCACACAAAATATTAGGCTAACTGGTCCAGTAGTTCGCGAGATTAGCTGCAGACAGACGGATACACACACACACACACACACACACACACACACATAATCAAACACATGATCCCCTTCAGGCTTAAGCCTGGCACAGATAATAAATTCTATCTGAACATATAAAAATAAAAATATAACGTGTAATATTTACATCTTACATTTAACCTCTTAGACCCCACTGGATCCCTTTTTTCTCTGCTAACCCACAGAAAACTCTTTTAAATCCTAAACCAGATTACAACAGTTTGAGAAATATCAAATGGAAAATGTGTAAAATGACGCACTTAAGACTTTGACTTTTCCATCAAATGTAATATAGTGTCACGCAGCTGCGATGACGTATTTAAACAACCATTTACAGAATTAAATAATTTAATATTATTAAATATTGTGGACATTTTTTTCTAACTGTGAAGCTAAAACCAGGGTTCAAGAGCTTAAAATGGTGCACATGTTACACGTTATATTTTTAAAGACTTCATGAGAACAGAATGAAATAAAGCTCTACACGCCAACTTGTTTATTTACCCCAAACTGAGTTTTTGTTAATGAGTGAGTTAATGATCTGTAATGTCACTTTAAGACCATATTTTTGGCAGCATATTTTGGTTTATTTTTGCATTTTTAAATTGAATTCATGTGCAGCACACAAGACATGTAAGCCAAGTGAGTGTAAGAATCAACACTACCCTGCCCTGCTTACA
Source organism: Cephalopholis sonnerati (assembly GCA_019142605.1). Lineage (NCBI taxonomy): Eukaryota > Metazoa > Chordata > Actinopteri > Perciformes > Serranidae > Cephalopholis > Cephalopholis sonnerati. The sequence goes on from JAGQAX010000020.1 coordinate 30,320,436, forward strand.
GTAAACATATTATAACTAGGCTTTATCTAAAAGGAAGTGGAAACATATTACTGGGAAATGCTTTAACTGGCCCTTAAATCAAGAGGATTAGGAGCCATATGTGAAGTTCTCTAATCTCATTTGGGGGAGCCCTGGGCTCACTGTGCTGGTATGTTTCACATTAGCTGCATCAGATGCTGTATGCCAGTGAGATGGCACACAGGTCAGGGTCTAGGGTACAGGAAGCACGGAGAGCGTCTCCAACGTGTCGAAGCAGCTCAGATGAGAAACTGTTTACTCAGACAGAAGTAAGGGCGCGTCAAATTCCATGGTTGCTGTTCGGCTTACATCACCTGTCCCCAGCGTCAGACACGACTGAGAGAAGCACTTAAATATTCATGGTATACACATATTAATAGACGATGTATTTTCTGCCTAAATTAACCGTATCTCATCTTGAAGCGCTCGCTCATGCAGAAGTGACTGCATGCTCTATATAAATATTTCAGTGAGCCTCACTTCCTCTGCAAGTTCTCAAGTATGAAAACTTTGCATGGAAATTTACTGAGAGGCTAACGGTTTGCGTTGACGGCTCTGAATGCAGATAAGCTGAGATCCATTAAAGTTAATGGCGTATACATGAATTTCAGATGAAAATGTATTGCTCGCTGCTCCTTTTCTCCCCCCGCGTCGTTTCGCCCGTTCCTTAGAATAGTGCTCTGAGTTAAAAACAGCACTTTGAGTGAACTTTAATTTTAAACTGAACTTCTGCTGAACTTTAATAAGTTGTATGCAGTATTGCTGAATTACAGTTGATGTATTCCAGCAGCTACAAGACCAATTACACTTGGATACATAAATTTAGCCCAGCAACTTTACTACACTTCCCTCGTGCAGATGCTTTTTGCAGCTGTGTACGAGCTGACTGGTGAACGGATGGGCCGTGGAAAGAATGCAACTGTAAAGTTCTCGGATTAAACCTTGGCATCTTTAACGCAATCAACTCAAAAAGGGAACAAAGTCAGGGGTCAGAGTTTCTGACCTCATAACTAAACACCGTTTCTACACTTCGTCTTCTTCAAACGAGCTCACAAACGTTCGTGACACGCAACGAGCCCGTGATGAGATTTGGAGGCAACTTGAAAGCCCTCGTAGCAATGAGATCTTGAGTAAGGAACAGATTAGAGTTCAGGTCTGTCTATCAACACACCAATAAATCTAAAAATGTATTCCTCTTGAAGATGGACTGCCAGCTCTATTAGTTCCAAGTTGTGAAATGAGCTGGAAAATCAGAACCACGTTAAAAAACTATTCTGGTATGTTTTTTTGCTTTTATTGGTCAGGAATAATTAGCTGAACGCAGCCGAAGATGACCAGATGATTCCAATGTCTGTTACGGCGGACCACTTTGTATATGGAAAATAGTCACAGCGGAGCCAATCCACGCCGCCATAAAACAACTCTTTGTGTAACTCTCACTCACACAGCCAGCTGTTAAAGTGCCACATTAAAGTCGCCCTCACGCCAGATGAAGGCTCTCATTTGAGCTGCTGAACATGCTGTATAGAGACACTTTAATGTGACATTGTCTGCAGACAGGCCACATTTTTGGAAATGCTTCCCGTCTCTACCTTCATCTTGCTGTAATATATGAGATTAGATTTCAGTATAGTTCACATCAAACTGTAATGCCTCGTGGGGGAATTGGACAGCAGGAAAGAATTGGATACAGATAAAAATAGAGCAGAAACAGCCACTGAAGATGAAACAACTTGATAACTGCAACAAAAGAACCCTGGAGATAATATAATGATCATCCAGCTTTCTGCACATTAGCAGGTGCTTGCAAATGAAGAGGATTTTTGAGAAGATAACCCGAAAATTCTGCAAGGGACAAAGAAGAGGCAGAATGTACACACACATACACACCTTATTCTATATGATAAGACAACACGTTCCCACTTCCAAGTCGCCAAATACGGCAGCCCTACACTTCAAACCATGACCCTCTAGCATCAATTTTGGACGCATCAGTTTCTGCTCATTACATGCTTCAGTTTCTTTCAAAATAAACCTCTGTCTTTACAAGACATGTAGGTTTCCCAGCCAAAGCTACTTCAGATTTGGGCAACAAAACTATTTGTCAACGTTTAGAAAAATGATCATGACTTGAATTAAAGTAACCACCTTAGCTAGAGTAACTTAAAGGGCAACTATGCCTACTTTCACAATTAATACATGTGATTCCTATGGTCTAAGACGGTCCAAAAATATTAGTTAACGTGAACAACTCTCTCCCAAATCCAAAAATTAGAGTGATAAAACTCAAATTTGTGATGTCACAGGGTGTGAAGTCTGGAGCTGCTTCATGGTGAAAGACTTTCTAGATCAGTGGTTCCCAACTGGTGGGTCGTGGTCCAACAGTGGGTTGTGGGTCCATTCTGAATGGATCGCATATGAGCTCTTATTTTGAAGTGCCTTTCCTGCTGTAGAGTGAGTGACTATCAGAAAGCTGCTTGACACAGACAGCAAACTAGCTTGACGACCTGGCCAAACACAAGTATGACACTGGGTGTATTTAACTGTGTGGACCTTGAACTAATGACTAAGGAGAACTCTGGACCCTGTGGCTGGACCAGTTGGGAACCACTGGTCTAGATGACACTGAGAGCACCCAGGGGAGCGTTCTGAGTATATGGGTACATTTTCTGTTTCAGATCTGAGAACACTACAATATAATAAATAGAATTTGGGTATAAAATATAAAACAAACACTCTGTGAGTCCACAAACTCAAGCTCCATTCATTATCTATGGAGCAGCTCTCTCTACCTCTCTGGTTTCTGGCTTTGAGAGAGAGTCGCTCATGCTCACAAATATTGACTGGACTTTCCTAGGTGATGGAAATAACCTATTGGAATTCTTAATTAAGGTGGGGTTCCCCTTCAATGCATACGGCTATGTCTATGACTACGATGACATCGTCACCTGATGTATGCCAAGTTGATGGTTGGTTTCACACACGTTCTCTAGGTTGTCTCAGGTCGTCAAATACAAATGCTTTCTCATGCCCCCAGGGTGTGATTCTGATGTCAAAGGCACCCTTTGGCATCTCTGTAAGACACTCCCTTTAACGTCTGTATGTGACACACAGCTGTCTCCTGGGTGAAACTCGTTGTAACGCATGGTTAGGTTAAGGCAACAAAAATACTTGTTTGGGTTTAGAAAAAACAATGTTTTCGGTAGGGTTGCAGCGATATACCAATTTCAAGATATACCCTTATATGAAAATCGACAGGTATTATACCGTGAACATGTGCTTATCTAACATACTGGAGAAAAAAAAGCAACTGGACTGAGAATCTCGTCTTTAAGGTTTTTTAATTAAAGTACTAAAACGTTTGTTCACCCAAAAATAACCCTTCGTTTTCATTTCTTTAAGGGTCACTTTGTCTAATAACAATAATAATAATTCTGTAATATTGTGATATCGTGAAACCACAATATTTTCTGAGACTGTTATCGCACCGTGGAAATATAATTCTGTTGCAACCCTAGTTTCAGTCAACGTGACATGACGTAAATACGAATACGGATGTAATTTAAGTAACGATACATTAAAGCAGCATTAACTTTTGGCTTCACACAGGACACGAAGAACAGTCTCCTGGATGGAAGTCTGTTCATTTGACCCACCTCCCCTCCCACCTGGACATTCTCACCCTTTACTACGTCAGTTGCTCTGAGCATCCAATATTGCCACGGATGGATTTAATTTGTATTAGATGAAAGCCCAGTGTGTCTCAAAGCGACGCCAAATGGGGCTTTCTTCGTCTGTATAAGACGCCAAGTGGCATGGCAAAGAATGGAGAATGGACTGACCCATCCACCACCACTCTCTCCCGCGTTATTTGGACTGTCTCGCGGACAGGACAGGATTACACTGGAGTTAACTGAAAGCCCTGTAGGTCTCATGCTGACACTGTAACAGAAGCCATGAGCCACCAACTAGGCTGCTGTATTTGACGCCCTGGGAATGAGAACTGGTTGGATCACTTCCTATATAGTATTCGACACATCCACTAAATATCTATACAACATGTACTGTAGTGTATGTGATCCTAATGTGAAGACGTTCAAGATCAAAATCGTCCTTAATGGATAGCACTGGTCACTGACATCACTTAAACAAGGCTACAAGTAATTCCATAAGGGAAAGTATTTAATCAGAGATAATAAAGCGTTGTCTGGATGACATAATGGATGTTAAGTTTGATTGGCCAGAACAGGAAACAAGGATTTAAAGAATGCAAAGAACACAAAGGGGGTACAGTGAAAGATCCGGCTGTGACCAAACCGTCTGGGCTCCAGAGAGCGAGGATTTGGGGATTCATCAGGTGTTTTATCCATTATGAGAGCTCCAAGACTGGAAAGGTGAAACGGCAGGAATTATAGCATGATCGCAAATCAGTTGGTATTCCCATCAGGAGTGACAGACAGAGTGTGGGAGAGAGTCCAGTGGAGCTGACAGGATTTTGGTCTCCACACTGGAGTGACTGAACACAGTCACATAGTCACAGGATTTGCACATTTTCACTGTATGTTTAGTTTCCATCAACAATACTTTCTGACCATGCAGGTGGTTATCTGATAGTATTGTGAAATACACAAAGTATAAATGATTAATCCATCTGAGACAAGTTTAGAATAGTTTTCACCGGACGTACACAACCCTGCATGACATGATAGGCACTAACATTTCATCAATGATTCATGTGTACAGTGTTTTCTAAAGGCTACTCTTTGATTCAATGTGAGATGTTTACTTGACCCCTGGAGAAGACATTTGAAGATATAAAAAGATGATCTCCACACAGAGAAGTAGGGCTTCCCCTGACAAAGAATTTTGCTAGTCGACCAGTAGTCGTCATTTAGGGCCATTAGTCAACTAGTCGCCCGCATGTGCACGATATTAATGTAATGATGAAATGATATATTCTGGTGGTTTGAGTTGAAGGTGTGAGAAAGAATAGTATCAGTAACATTGTTAACACTGTGCTACATTACAGAGAAATACAAACCGTACTAATGAACCTTCATTAATATAGGCCTATATTTTATCTACAAGTGCACGTCACACACTGAGCGAGCCGCCTGTTAATGACGCTGTGGGCTAATGGGCATGTAGCTACTTCCATGTTTCACATGATACGTCATGTTTGTAGTGGACCAATGAAGATGAGTTTACATATCACCTTGGGTTGGTCCTTCACCTTCTCAAAATGATCCCACACTTTGGATTTCCTGCCCCACATGTTATTAACGAGCCTGTGGAATAACCGCAGGTACCAGCCCTGGAAATTAGGGGCAGTACACATGCTGCGTCTTTACCCACCAAGAAAACATGAGGTTGGGTGCTGGGCACTACTCTTGTGCCTTTCTTGTGCCAGCTTTCAAGAGTGTGGCGGCAGGTTGCATCTGAGGTTACTGAAGCAACCTTGATAAGTATCGTATAGGCGTTAAGGTGCTGTTTATAACTGTGTTGGCCTATTGTCCGTGGGACAGATGTAAAGCTCTGTGTAGCCCTGCACTAACTGAATATTTACAGAGGAAGGGAAAGATATCTGTCGATACCTGACTCCTGTCTGACTGCTGAGCGTGGCCACTTCCTGTGTCTGTCCTTTCAAATTAAAGTCCCACATGGTCCAGTCATACAGGTTTTGATTTATTTTGACAAGGCGCAGCTCCTTTAACGTTGGTTTGTTTGTTCTGCGAATAAGCAACCAATGAAAACTGCAGACTAATGACCTTTCTGGTTGACCAACATTTCGTCGACTAATTGGGGGCAGCCCTACATCTATCTGAGACAAGTTTAGAGTAGCTTTCACCGAACGTACACAACCCTACATGGCATGATAGGCACTAACATTTCATGAATGATTCATGTGTACAGTGTTTTCTAAAGTCTACTCTTTGATTCAATGTGAGATGTTTACTTGACCCCTGGAGGAGACACTTGAAGACGAGATGTTCAGGTGAGGAAAGGATGAATATCATATGCATTTCTGAGCTCAAATGTTGTGTCCTGTTGTGATTGATAGCTTGATTATTGGATTTGTGAAGTGGGGTTTGAAAGAGCAATGGCCCATAGACACAGACCATATTCTACATATGTCTTTTACATGTGTTTATTCTGCACAGCAGTAAAAGGTGTGAACTGACAGGTATGTTACGAGCACAGGAAGAAAAAAGGATCAGATAATGGCATTAAAAGCTGCGTTCAGATACTTCGACGTGTCAGAAAAGAATCCAGCCCTCTCTAAATAAATTACAGCAGATGTATTTTTCCGTCTTCTCTTCATTGTGAAACAAACCGTGGCGACCATGATCACCTCTGTTACTAAATCCGTTCCCACAACCCCCCGCGTCACTGACCACTGTCCATTATTCTGCATACCAATAAAGAGTGGGTCACCGCTGGCCACTGTCCATTCAGGACACTGTGACCTCGTCCACCCCCTCCTATAGGAAAGATGGAGGCTGACCACAGCCCATTGTGGCCCCATTGTAATGGTCTCCAGAGAGGGACCAGATCTGTGTGGCCCCCCCTCAGTGATTGATGCTGGCCTGACCCCAGCCGTGGCCTGTCCCAGAGACTCTGGTGGACACGCAGCTGCAATTAGCCTGAATTTGTCTCTTTAAGTGTCCTTGTCTGCCACAAGAGGGATCTTTCTTTCCTTTCATTATTTTCTTGTTTCTCTTTCCTTCCCTCCTTTATTTCCCTGTCTTTCTTCCCTTCTGTCCTTTTCTGACTTTTCCTGTTTTTCTTCTCCTTCTGTCCTTCCTTCCTTCTTTCTTTCCTTCGCTCTTTATTAAACCCCCTTTTTTCCCACCTTCTTACTTTCTTTCCTTCTGTCTTTCTTTTCCTCTTTCTTTCTGCCCTTCCTTCTTTTCCCTCTTTCTTACCTTCCACCTTTTCTTTCCTTTCTTTGGTCCTTTTTTCACTATCTTTCCCTGTTTTCCTTTCCTTTCCTGTCCTCTTTCTTCCTTTTCTTCTTTCCTTCTCTTTATGTAACTTTCTTTCTTTCCTACCTTCTTACTTTCCTTCCTTCTGTCCCTTCGTCTTTCTTTCTTTCCTTCCTTTCTTATCCTCACTTTCTTTCTCCTTTATCTTTCCCTCTCTTATCTTCCATCTGTACTTTCTGTCCCTGCTTTTCTTTCCCTCTCTCTTTTGTCTCTCCTTCTTTCCATCTCTTTCCTTTTATCTTTCTTCCCTTCCTTCTTTCCTTTTTTCCGTCTTTCTTACCTTTACCTTTCCTTCCTTCTGTCCTTCCTTTCTGTCTGTTTTTCTTCCCTTCTTTCTTTTTGTGTCTCCTTCTTTCCTATCCTCTTTCATTTTGTCTTTCTCTCTTTTTCCTTCCTTCTTTCCCCCCCTCTTTATCTAACTTTCTTACTTTCCTCCCTTCTTTTCTTGGCTTTCTTTCTTTCCTTCCCTCTTTCCTTTTCCCCTCTCTCTCTCTTGCCTTTCAACTTTTATTCCCTTCCCCCTCTCAATTCTTTCTTCCCTTCTCTCTTTTTCTCTTTCCTTCCTTCTTTTCTTCCGTCTTTATCTAACTTACTTTTTTTCTACCTTCTTACTTCCCTTCCTTTTTTTCTGTCTTTCAGTCTCTTTCCTTCCTTTCTTCTTTCCTTCCCTCTTCATGCAACATCCTTTACTCCCCTTTCTTCTTTCCTTCTGTATTTCCTCCTTTCTTTCCCTTTTCATCCTTTCCCACATTTTTTGCCCCCCCTTTCTCTCTTCCTTTTTCTTTCCTTCCTTCTTTCCATCCCTCTTTCCCTCTCTTACCCTTCTTTTCTTTCTCTCTCTCTTTTCTGCCTTCCTTCTGTTTTTTTTTCTTGCCCTCTTCCTTTCTTCCATCCTCTGTGCCGCCACCTCCTCCTGTCTTTCATTTAACACTGGAACTGTTTTCATTGTCAGTTAATCTGCTGATTATTTTCTTGATTAATTGTCGACTTGTTTGACATAAACAAAGACAGAAAATTGGACACAACGTCAATTAGTGTTTCTCAATAAACAAGATGGCGTCCTCAAACGTCTCATTTCGTCCACAACCCAAAGATATTCAGTTCACCGACACAGAGAGTAAAGAAACAAACATAAATAGATTATCAAATTAGGTGGCAATTAATCTGACAGTTGACACCTAACTGTCTCTCATCCCTCTTCAAGTAGAGACACACAGGAAATGGAAAACTAGTCCTTCTCCAGCATAATCTGACCCTTACTCTCTTTATCCTCCATCTCTTTTCTTATTCCTTCTCTTCTTCAAAACCACAGATTCACACCTTCCTCTCACAGCTCTGGGAATATACTGTATTCACTCTGACTGATGTCCTGCATGTTTTTATCCAACGGGACTTTTTTGGCGATGTGAAATTTCCTTGTAATTTCCCAACCTCTTTCCCCCCTGCCCCCTAAAGGAAGCACTCCTATCTGCTCCTGCCTCCTGTCCTGCAGAGACCTGTCACCACTCCTCTCCTCGGCCTCTAATGCCTCCTCTCTCTGTGTTTAACGGGGTGATAACACCTCTCCCGGTGCCTGTCGTCGGGGCAGCTCCGCAGGGTGCGGCGCGGCTCCCCGAGCTAACTCCATACATGGCTGTAAAGTGATGGAGAAGCCCTGGGACTGTCAGCCACTCTTGTAGTTTACCTCTCCCCCATTTCTCTCCTCGTCCTCGCCCTCTCCCTCCATCTCTCTCTCGCACCCTGTCATACATCCTGGCACCTTCATCAGGGGACACTTCAAAAAATAAACAGCGCCTCTTCCTCCTGGCCCCGTTCTGTTTCTCGGCAAGGGGAAAAAAGTACCTCGCTGATGTCGCTGAGCAGAAGCTGTGTGAGGGTTTGTTCTATAAAAAGACGACACTAAACTTTGCTTAATAAAGCGAGTCAGCTGGGAAACAGGTACATCTTTAGCCTAAAGCAAGAAGCAGTGTGTCCCATGACTGATCCAGCCGCTCTGACAGGTCTTTAAACTGAGGTGTAATTAAAAAACAACTCAGGAGCTTCAAAGAAGTTTATTCATTTTAGGTATTTCTTAGATTTTTGGACCACTTGAGGCACTGTAGAGCAACGTTTAGATGTGCCAGAGTTGACGTGATATACATTACAACACTAGGTTGGGTTAGGGTTTGAAAAAATGTCTGCAGGGCGGCAATTCGTGTTGACAGTCTGTTGCTCTCATGTGCCAGAGAAGGTACCAACGAAGAAGAGAGGAAGCCTGCAAGCTGATGTAAACAATGCTGACTTCCAAACATTCACAACAAGTTTTGTCGTGACGTTGTTAATGCATCCAACATGTATTTGGAGGCCTCGAGGATACACAGAATGTGTTTTGGTGAGAAACACTGAAGGTAAACAGAACTGTTTGTTTACACGGTAAACTCCGCAGGGCACCTTCACATTCGCACATTTACATATTTTTATGGAAGTGGTTTCTACAAAAGTTTTGGCTGGGTTGTGCCGAGATCAGATGTGTAGTTTTCTTGTGTTGTCGCTGCTCCTTATGTTCTCCCAACTGATGGGGCTAAGGATGAATAACATCCACACCCATCAAGGATCAAGAAGACCTCAGCTCTGACATGATAGATTGAACCACTGACACACAGAGCGTGGACTGGGTGCTCTCGCTTGACCTTCTATTGGCTAAAGGTCCGAGCAGCGGCGCTCAGGCAGCTCTCTGAGGGTCACGCAGCATCATCGACATCACAGATCACACATGGTTCAACAAGCAGGGATCAAATATTTAAGAACTACAGAGCAGGGTGTCAACTGTTCATTATGTCTGTGATTGTTCAGTCCTTTTAGAGGTGAACAAGCGACAAGCGGACTAGTACAGTCTCTGCTTCCAACACTGTTTATCTTATCTGTGCTCAAGGTGACAAAAGTCTCTCCTCAGGGGCAGAAGACGGTGATTTATTGAGCAGGTCCTGTGGCCTGGTCAACTCCTTTCTCACATCAACAGCTGGCTTGTTTGTTTAGGACTGTCAATAAGCAGCTTTGTCACCTTGAGCTTCTCGTTACATCTTTCCTTTTGCTTCCCTCTCTTCTACTTTGCTCAGTGGGTGATCTGAGAGGGAGGGACGCCACCCCCCTTGTCGGCAACAGCCCTGTTTCCACCAAGCTGTCTGGTGCCCTTAGTTCAGTTGAGTACGTCACATAGTAGAACGGTTAATTTTGTGTTAAAGTTGTAAATGGCACCAACAGAACTACTTTTTAAAATCAAATTACGCTATTTTAGCTAGAGCTTGCCTCTTTATTAGGAAATGTATGCACACAACATACTGATACACTCAATTAAAATTCATTTTAACTTTTTGTGTAGGCACAGTTGAATATTGCAGTAATATGTGCGGTCATCACAAAATCCCACAGCACACCAGTTTGCCACGGCACACTACTCTAAATACTTGTTCGTTCTGGAAAGGTTGCTCAACCCCGTTCTTTGGATAATCAGCAAGGTGCAGATGTTTCTCTGCATTTTGAGGGAAGAGGAAACACAGCAAGAGCTGGATGGAGCAGTAACACAGCTATTACCATCCTGTTACAACTCTGCCTACATCTAAGAGTACTGTCTGTGGTGAAAACAGAAAACAGATTTCCCGTGTAGGTACATGTCTATACGGGTTATGTGCGATTCTACAGGTACTGCACTGAAAGTGTTTGGTGAAAACGTGGCTCAGATGACCGAAATGCATCCATCTTGTTTTGTAAATCTGCCATCCCTCTCCATCTCTTGGGTTTTGGATTCAGACACCATCCTTTCCGGGCACAGACCTATAACCGATTAACACTTAAAAATTGTTTAATTTTGATTAAATGTTTCTATTTTAAACAGCGCAGCATTTGTAGCACTGATTTAGCAACCAGGAAACTCACAGACTGCTTGCATGTGTTAAATTATCTCACCTGATGCTACTTAGCCAATCAAATAAGAAGTAAGAAATAGGGGTGGGTGATATGGCCCTAAAATAATATCACAATATTTCAGGGTATATTTGCGATAACGGCATTCTTGATGATATGACAAATACATTAAAAAAATATATATATTAATTTAAGAGAATAGAACTGCAACAAAATAAGTGATATAGTTTTACAGTTTGCTTCAAATATTCAGTAAAAACTAAAATGATCTCTCATTTCTTTAGTTTGTGAACGACAACAGTAACTCAGAGTGAGATTCAGATTCTGTATACAATATTAATAGTTCAACTAAATAAAATCTACCACTAATTACACATTTAAACAGCTCCCAAATACAAAAAATGTCCCCTGGGATCTATATATATAAATCAACAGGTGATTTCCTTCTTTTAGTAAAATCCTAAATGATTGAGTTGGTTTTTTTTTCCACCTGGACCTTTATGCTCTGCCATTTCTCCTCTAATCATCACGCTGTAACCTGTGACAGGCTGTTATGATACCACAACTATCACACACTCACATATATGGAGTTTATTCACGTAGGTTTACATTACCAAAGGTTTATGACAAAATCACTTGACGACACAGACTCCTGTGTGCACACGGCGAGAGAGGAGAGGGAGAGACGCTGTGCTGCTGCCAGAGGAGCCGCTGAATGAGTTCCCTCTGAGCGGTAAGTCACTAAAAGAGTCTGAGAAGTCCGGGGCTGTTCATAAAACATTCAGGATGCCACAGTTTATTCCACACTACTGAAGCTGCTCCTCTGATAATAATTTATTATAATTTCGCTTTTAGCCATGCTTGTTGTTGCCGTGGGTAACAGTATGACATCACTAAGTCAACAAGTTGTAATATCTCGAGTACCACAATATTAATTTGTCATACGATTTAAAAAATTATACCAGTATTATCATGAACGATATGATATGGCACACCCCTTGTGAGAAATAAGAGCGTAAGAGGAAAAAATTTTCACTGTTCTAAAGAGCAAAGAAGAAAACGGCGTGTCCTAAAACATGTGCCAAGACTGTGGCGATTTTGAAAAGCTGCAATGTGAAGCGCCACTAAGAGACAAAGCACAGAGCATCTTCTGAACAAACATCCATTCAAGTCCCCATTAACACAAGGTCATTGTTTGCTAATTTATAGCCAATTTATCAACACATCTAATGCATTTAGTCCCAAAATCAGAATTTTGGGTCTCTAAATGCTCCACTATCAACATGCTTGTTTTCTAGAGCTTCTTGGCTTTGTGTTACTGGTCGTGTTTTTGATGCAAATGCTGTTGTATATTGATTAGATATTTATCTTTCAAGCTGTTGGGGTCTTGGCCGAGGTCTGCAGGGGCATCGAGAACAGAGGCCCCACGAGGCAGAGGAGAGGGCCTCCATCCCTCAGGTCACAGATTGAATCTGTTATTTGAACAAGCAGCCACACACAAACACAAGCCTGTTGATCACCAGGGTCAACACTGATCAGCAAATATATCACGGCCTGTGAGTCCCACGCCTCATTTACATGATGTAAACTACACAATATGTGTGACAGTATGTGTGCATGTTTGTTAACACACTCATACCAGAGCCTGTACACACATCATGAGCATTGAACATGTGAGTCTTGGTGTTAAGGCTCCGTGAGAAGATGTTTAACTCAGCGAACATGCAGGGAGGAAGAGAAAGAGTCCTTAGACGAGACAACAGGGGGCCTTGACTGAGCTATGGAGATGCAAATGACCCGAGAGACAAAAGTACGCTGAAATAAGTGTAAATGCAAATAAATATGCAAGTGTGCTTCATGTGCAAACACACACACACACACACACACACACACAAGCGGAGGGCATCATCTGACCTTTCATGCCAAGCCACGAGGGACCGAGCCCCGTGGTGTTGTGACACGACCCTCAGCATCTTGTGGGGATTCCTTTGCTGAGTAAAAACAATCAGCTCCCACTCCCACAGATCCAATCTCATATCTGCCCTGAAATTAAGCTTGAAGACAACAAAGGGATAACTGAGTGGGAGAGGCGAACGAAGAGGGGCACGTGCATCCATGAGGGTCCCAACTCAGTGTGACATCCTTTCTAATGATCGGCGTGGCAGATGGCAGGAGATAGACGCACATATGTGCCCCGCGCATCTCGGGCTTGTGTCGCCGTCACCCGCTGCACTGGCGCTCTGTTGGTTGGCTTCTGAATTTATCTGCAGGATTACGCCCTGTTAGGCCGGCACAACAGGAAAACACTTCACCATCCTCTCCCATCATTTCCTATTATCTAGAGCAGACTCTAAACACCAACAGTGACCTTCATCGGGGCATGAATGACAACAGGCAAAGCTTTTCACTTACAGCTACGGGAGTTCACAAGTCAGCTTTACAAAATGGCAAAACTTTAATACGTGACATAAGCTACAGCTTGCTGATTAATAGATTAGTCAATCAGCTAATTAATCGACAACATTTCTGATAATCGATTAATCCTTCAAGTGATTGATTTGTTGGTTTCAGCTTCCATAACAAATACACTGGATATCCTTATTACACCATCATCTGTGTCTGTATCTGTAAAACTAACTAATTATCTGTATGGCCAACATGCTTTTTCTTACTTTGCACAATTAATGAATATTACATAGATTGAAAAACATCATATTTCATGTCTCCTTCTGCTGGTGGGCCATCACAATAAGGGTATACATGCATTATATGATGTTAATTCCAGTACAGAGGAGACCTGATGATCACTAAAATTAGGTGGGGAAAAAAGTATATATATTGATATCAGTATTGGTCATCGGTCAAATGAGTTGGTACATATCGGCATATCAGAAATTGGCAAAAAAATTCAATATTGTGCATCCCTAATGACAAATGGACCAGCAAAACCAGAAACTGACCCATCTCTACGTTACATGTCCTTAAAATCTACTGCTAATGTGTTTAGGATCTCTGATCTCAAAGGACAGATCGTCTTAAGTGTAAGGGGTAAAGGTCGATATTTGGACGTGTTTAACTGAGTCAACAACTGGAAGTGTTTGTTTACAGTGTTTACTTTGAACCTCAAGATGCACACACACCAACACACACTCACACTAAAACTGACAGCCAGCACACAGAGCGAGGGACTGATTTGTTTTTGGAAACCTGATTCGTCTCTTTTTCTTTCCCAGGAGAATCCCTGCAGCACATACAGTGAGGACGAGGAGGAGGAGGAGGAGGAGGGAGTGAGAGGAGATCCTTTCTGCTTGGGGTAAATGTGGGGAGAATGGGAGGAATGTCTTTGAATGGGGAGGGTGAGAAAGAAGAAGATACAGTGCGGACAGTGGATACACAGAGCTAGAAGCCAGACCCCGCGTCTGTCCCCTCTCTGCTGGCGTCCCCGTGCCACCAACAGGACAGCAGACGGGGCCTGGGGAGCACAGGGCTAAAGCCTGCCAAACCTCCATAAAACTCCAACCCCGCCCCATACCACACACACACACACACACACACACACACACACACACACACACACTGAGTGGCAGCTCCGTCTGGGTCAACAGTGCACCCTTTGACATTCCAGCAGTGAGAGAGATATGGGGGTGTCAGCTCACCTGGTTTTGGCTGTGTGGCATAGCAAAGGACAGTAGGGGAGCAGCGCGGCTGTGCACAATATTTGTTTAGCTGTTCGTGGTATCAGCGATGTCTTAATTTACCCCCCTGTTTGCAGAGCTTGCAAGTCAGGCCGCGGCCAACACTGAGGCAGTCAAATATAAAAAACTTTATTTATTCTTTGGATGCTCTTTGGCCTGGTGTTTTCAATCACAGGTGCAAAAACGGTTTTAAAAAAGTGCATTTGAGCAGCGCAACAGCTTTGTTGGTTTTAACTTTAAAATGCAGTCATGGCTAAAATCAACCTAATCGTATACCTGTCACACACGATCTCAAACACTTGATCTAACTTTATGAAATCTTGTTACAGCTTGATGTTGTTCTCCGTTTCCCGCCCAGGGACCACAGATGAAAATTAGCTTATAGCTAACTCTGGTGCAGCTAAGTAGCTGTGCATTGTCCTTTTTAAATAAATAAAATAAATGAATAAAAACAAGTAGTGCGTTTAAGAAACTGCAGCTCGAGTCGGAGTGAAATCGATGACCATTATCGCTAATTTTTTTAATTTATTGACTAATTGTTTTGTAAATAAAATGTGAGAATATAGTAGAAAAATCCTGTAACTATCACTAAAGACAGCTGACTTCTTACAACTGCATAAGACAATGACAAATGATTTTTAAAAACACAGAAAAGCAGCCACTTTGAGAAGCTAGATCTCTAATTTTAATCAAGGACACAGGCTGTGTCATTTTTTTACAATATACTTTTTAGATCTTGGTTGTTTTTAACTACATATTTTAAAGATTAAAGATTTTAGTTATGAGATGTTTGAATTTGAAGTAATCAGAGAAACAAACTCAACAAACATTAGCGTCAACTCAGCTCCAGCTCCTGCTGTGCCAAACAGCATCAGAGAAAAACTGATTTTTAACATGAAACTGCTTTATTGAAAGTTTTTACCGATTTAAATCACCTGGTCTGTTTGTTTTGAAGAGGAAGAGAACTTTAAAAAATAATTTGGCGCCCTGTAAAATCCTCCTGAACCTCTGGATCTTAAATTATCAGAAAAACTAGAATGACCGCTTTCCGGATGTATGCTTCCATGAACCAGTCAAGTTACAGTTACAGTTTATATCCATGTTTGTGAAAATATGGATGCTTCACTGCTCAGTGAGGAACAGTGTGGAGGAGATGCATGCCAGCCTGTCAAGGAAAAGAGTGGAGGACAGACTGACGTACAGCCTGATTCAGTGCAGAAGGAATATCTGTGCTTAAAGAAAACCAGCCTGATAGATACCATCATGATACCAGACATGCCTGCACTGGAAGCTTTGCATTACCCTCACTTAAGACCAGTGTGGGGCAGTGATAATATCACTTTCTCCAGTAACAAGTAGTGTAACTAATTACTGATAAAATTTAAGTAATAATGTTACAGTTACTCCAAAACCAAACAACTCGTTACATTTCTTTTGTTATCACATCAGCAGACTCATTTTTCTAACCATCACACTGCTCAGGTACGCCACAAAGCAGCAAGCCAGTTGGAAACGCTTGCACTTTGAGTTTGTCAGGAGGAAAGGTGACAAGAACGCTGTTCCTGCAGGTAGTCGGACTAAAACTCTGTCCACTGCAAAAACACACCCTCAAACCTCCTCAGTCTGAAACACCTTGGCTACTACAACCGATAGCACAACAACACAAAGCTCCAGGAAATACATCCCACCAAAAGTGAGCCCTCGGCTGCAGCCCTACACTGGCTTAACAACCAAAATTGGATTTTAATCGTGGACAGCTGCAGGCTACAAAGAGGTGATGAAGCTTGTGGCTGGATATGTGGTGGATGTCTCTCTGTCTTTGAGGCAGAGCCTTAGAAAAATAGCGGTCACAGACAACTGAAGACCCCCAGGTACAAAAATGAAGCTATCCAGCCTTAAGGCGAGTTCACATTACACGACTGGCTGACCAGTCTTGAGTTGCGGAGACTATCATAATCTTTTGAGTGTTCATACCTGGCGACATGTGTTTCTGTCATCGGGAGTCTCGCCAACTGCGTTACAACCTGTGTGTGCACACCACAAGATTTCTCCAGCGAGCCCTCGCCGACAGAGCCCCAGATAACGCGGTGACGTCACCAAACTACGTTTTGTCACACGTGAACAAAACAGGATATCATGAAGTTCCCCAGCACTAATTGTCAACATGGATGTCTGACAGCTTGGAGCTCTGCACGTCGTTTGCGCCCTGCTCTGCGCTGAGAAGAAACAGGAAAAGAAGAAAAGGAGTTGGGTGAAGGAATGGGTTGCTGCACGCGGATTGCGCGGGTTGTCAATTCTGCAGAGAGAGTTGGAGGTGAGTTCTATGAATGAAACTCGGTTGCCGCTGTGCTGCTAGCCTATTAGTTTATGCATGTATTCTGACCCAGATTATTGTGCTTTTCAGAGCTGAATGATCGAACGGGTTTTCAGGAAATGCTACTGATGACAGTGGAGGACTTTAATTTCTTGCTGGGGCTGGTAGAGCCATACATCGCACCACTGTATCCAGCCTCTCATTGGCTGATGCTCTTTGTCAGTCGTGTCAGACCTCTCCAGTTTTCTAGCATGCCAGATATCCAGTCTCAGTCGCAGACGATGGCGCGACTTGCTCGTAAGCTTGTTCACACATGAGGACTCGTCGTGGCAGACTATCTGCCGATTCACCTCTGACCCAAGGACTTCTTAAAGGCTCTCAAGATCCTCTACGACCTCAAAATCAGGGTGAAAATCGTGTAATGTGAACTAGGCTTTAGCGATCACTCTGGCATTCACACAGAGGCACACATCTGAACTTTGAGGAGATACGCAATCACCAATTTTGTGAGGTGTAACAGAAAAGTAATATAACGAGTAATGTGATGAACTACTGTTGGCAGGGAGTAATAAGTAAAGTAATATTACTTCTGAAAGGAGTAATGAGTCCAACACTACTTAAGACCAGTGCTTTCAAGAAAACTGTAAGGTACAGAGCTATGTCAAAGTGGAATAAACCACCACCATACAGAACCCAGGTTACCAGTAGGATTGACTTACTGGTACACCGTGTTCTTTTTGATTACCAGACAAAGGAAGAAATCAGACCTGGTTGAAAGCCTCTTGACTCAAGCAGCCTGCAGAAGATGGAAAAACGTTTTTTATTTGTTCTGGTATTTAATGTGAGCAAACATATTTTGAAGAGGCATCTTAAATCCAACAACGTGTCAACAGCATTTTCAGTCTACGCTAGTGTGGACATTACTTACAGCTCTTTTAAAAACACATTTGTATGCACATCATGGCCGTCCTGCATTCCTTCGGAGCATTGGTTGTGCACATCTGCAGAAATTAATGCTGCATGTTCACTGCCTCGGCCCTTATTTGCTGCCTGACACATACGTTTTGAATCCTCCAGGTACACAATACAAACGTATGTGAACGATTAAATAAACATACAATCTTTCTGGAATCTCATACATGTTGCATCACTGCAGGTACTTTGCATTCTGACATACAGACACTTAACCCCTCCGCAGTACTTCTCTGCTATTAACTTCAAATATACTGAGAGTGCAGATAACTGGATGGTTGTCATGGCACCGCGATCTTCTCCTCCACAGCACAGGGTTTTTGTATTAGATGCTTCTCCCTGCCAGCCCCCTCCCCCCAATTTATAGGCACAAGCACTCCCAAGTTCCTCGTCTTGTCACAGTGAGCTTTAGTCTGAAAGCTGAGCAGACACAGACTGGCACTGACATCTTCCAGAAGCCAGAGTTTATACCCAACACTGTGCCCTTTAGATCCCCCCTACGAAGGTGCAATCCAGCTTTAAAGCCACCCGCGCCGACTTTATTTGCTTTTGCATGTATTGATCTATTTATTTATTTACTTCAAGCTTGACTCCCCCTCTCGCCTCCTCTCTCCTCTCATCTGCTCCTGGTCCAAGCACCCAGGGATCTCTCTCCCGGTTTAATAATTCATGAATGTTCGGGCTGCTGCCGTAATCCTGACTGACACTAAAAGTCTGTCTAGATTTAGCGTCATGAAATTTTCATCCGTAAATGTACAGTCGAGCTCCGTCTTTCGCCTCCCTCTTCCTCTCTTTTAAGGGGCACTCTTGCTTTTACTGAGAGTCTCTCTCCCGGCACGTTTGCATGGCTAGCCTCATTCTCTCACTCACATGCACACACTTGTGTGAGCATAAACATACACAGGCGTGCACAGCGACAGGTAACACACTGACACACACACACACACACACACACACACACAGAGGCATGAAGAGAGAGCCAGACAGAAAGAGAGACGGCACAGGCTGACATCCCACTTTGCTTCATCTTGATGGGGCGATTTATGATGTTGCATCTGGAGTCATTTGTTGGTCTCTGTAGCCGCTGAGCAGAGGCGTGACCCCATGAGTACAAAGTGACTTACAGAACTGTGAGTGGGTATTTCAGTGTGGACATTCCCAAAGGAAATCAACATCCTAACGGAGTGTCAGTGTCACGTGAGTGAGCGACACTGAAACACAACCCTGTCATGTTTGACTCATGAATTAGCAGTCCTGTCCTTTTACCGTCCTGCGCTGTCAAAACATGGATGTATGAAAGGAATGTCTCATCACACCCAGAGTTTTTATTACCTGTAACGATAGCAACCATAACAGCAAGCTAGTTCCTAAAATTGGCATCGTATTGACGGATGTATTGCCTGGTTCATCTTGCAGAAATGACCTTCACTTAACTCCAAATTCAAACCCTATCACAGTAAAAGACACTCAGTAATGGATACAAATACCAGGTGCGATCCACGTTTCCCAATTCTATACGAGAAAAGAAAAAAACACTAAATCCCACGTACTTCAGCATACACTCTTTTATTTAAAACATTCAAATTAAATTCAAAATTTATCTCTGATCTGTGATAATCTGCTTCAAACGCAAAGTGCTACTCTATGTTTGTTCATGAGATTTTGTGGGCAAGGAAATATATATAAATACATAGCCTACAGTATAGTAAGATATTTCTCCTCCACTGTTGCCCCTCGTCCACTGTGTTTGGAGGGCAGGGTAAAAGAACAAGTGACGAACGAAGTTACCAGCAACACTGAGTGCAGAACAGACATCGACCACCATGTCAGGCTGCTGGTGTTTGTAGCAGAGTGTACATATACAAACCTCCCATTGCAAAGAATTAAATAAATATGCAGGCCTCAGGAAAACAGGTCTTCCACGTGTTGTTGGTCTTCTGTGCTGGGCAAACAAAAGCCAGTGGTTCGTAAAATGTAAAAGGAAACTACAGCTACCTTTACAAACCGGCTCCTTGGCTCATTTCCCAAGAAGGGATTTGGGTAACTAGTTAAGCGGGATTTATTTTCAGTGCTGAATCAACACCGTACTTATGCCATAGCTTGACGTGCACCTCCCCAGAAGAAGCTATACATCACGTTGATGCAGACCTTCCGTTTATTTCTGTAAGCTGAAACCATTTCCCTCAGTGGAAACAAAGCTTTTATTTATTTTAATTTCACAGATAAGAAACAAAAAAACGTGACGATAAAGCCTCCACAAAAATAGTCCTGTGTGTGATTTATCCTGGCTTCATATGAGCAGAGGAAAGTCCAATAGCCACTAAGCAAATTTATACAATGTAAAATGCCGTAGGCTTGTGCTAATAATGTCAGCATGTTGTACATGTGGGGAAAACGTGTCCAGAATAAGACAAATGTTTTGTCTGTGAACCTTGTGAGTTATAATGGAGCCGGACTTTGTACTTGTGTCTGATATAGTCACTATAAAGCCATCTATAGTTTTATTTGTGATTTGAATCAATCAAACTCAACCACACTTCACAGAAACTCAAAGTGGTGGCACAGAAACCCCACCGCCAACTAGCATTTTGGAGGTGTGACTGAAGAGCAACACAGGCCCCCTTTACACCTGGCATCAACATGCGTTTTTTGTGATCGGATTACAATCAGATAGCGCTTGACCACATACATTTATACCTGGTATTAATATGGGTCTCTGGTGTCCACATCCAGATCCGTTTAATATCCAATCACGCTCCATCCTGCTGACGTCACATCCTCCTATTCTTCTTCTGCAAATATTTCCAGCAGCAGACTACAACGTCATATCCTGTGCACCGTAATAACAACAACAACAACATGTTAGCCGCCCGTGAAGTCGCGTTATTGTATGGACACTTTTGTCGGACCAAATGGAGAGCAGACACTTCAACCCACTGTGACTCCATCCTCGGCTAGCATCCTTGTTTTCTTTTTCTTGGCAGTCGCTACCCGGTGAGTGTTGTTGTTGTCTTCTTCTTACTTCTTCCTGTGTCCAGTTGGCGCACCTCGCTTACGTATTTTCGCCCATGGATTTGTTGTAAGTGGATTGCAGACGCATTCCCTGACCACCTTCAGAAGCGGTTCGGCATATCGAATAAGAATCCGTCCTCAATGTGCTTCGAGTGTATTTACACCTGAACTTTCATGTGGTCAATCCAATTGCAAAAAACGGAAGTTAATGCGAGGTGTAAAGGGGTAATGGACACACCACCGCACAAATATAAATGCTCACCATGGGGTAGGCTACTTGCATAAGCTCTACATACAGCCTTGATACAACTATAAATTATCCTTTACACTGGACTTGTCTGAGATCTGTTTTAACTAAAGTAAGTATCATACACAACAGGGACAATGGCAAGAACTAAAAGAAGAAAACAGGACTCAGTGGTAGGATAGATTCTGTATTCTGAAAAACTGTGTGTGTTTCATGTGTCGCTGGTCTTTAGGCGCCAGTCATGATGTGTGCTTAACTCACTGAAGTCTGTGCAAACTGTACTTGTCCCTGTTTGCACTTAAACACTGTACTCACATCTGTTGAATGCTGTACTTGAACAAATAATTGGAGTTGTGTAACTCTGAAACTTTAATAAAAAGCATGTGCAATCAAAGAAACTGAGTAGCACTAATAGCGTTCTAGGACGCCGCTATAAAGATGTCCATCAAACACAATGTGAGTGACATGCTTTGATATGCTGTTAGCACTTGGCATGCACCCAATTACTGCAGAGCTATGCGCACTCCTACACACTCTGACTCCGTGGCAAAGACCAACACTCAGAAAGACACTGAAGAAAAAGTCTTCAAGGAGACAGCTTGTTGAACACTCCCGTCCTTTCCTGGAGGGAGGGAAAATCCTTCACCGAGTACATCCTCACACACACAGCGCCTCAAACCAGCCATTTGTACGACGCATGAGACTATAACTCCACAAGGCGGTTGTTATATTTTATGACAGAGCTCACACACTGTACGCCCAGAGCTGTTTTTATATTTCACAGCAGAAACAACTCTTCCCTTTTTTCCCCATTAAAAATGCACTTGATGGTTTTAGAGAGTAATCAGTTGATAAGACGCCCGGAGCTTAGCCCCGCGTGGTATCAGTTAATTCTCTCTAGAAGAAAGAAAGAAAGAGCCGGAGCCCCGGGAGGAGTTGATAAACTTTCAGCGCTCATCGACAGGCATTCATTGCCAGTTAAGTGCCAGCCATTGCCACAGTATTAATAGCCCTCTTATCAAGCAGAGAGAAAGGCCCTTTAATTGGCTGCCGGGGTAATTTCTCTCCGCAGTATCAAAAAACGGACCGGCAGAAAAGATGCGCGGATAACCCTCCGATGACAGTAATGTTTCTAATTACCACCCACCTCTGCCTCCATCACTTCCATTTTCCTCTCCATCTTCTGCCGTCCCCGCCACTCACGCATGCTTCAGGAGGGATAAGTCAACCTGAAGAGAGAGGTAACCACAGTGTGGAAAGGCACCACTCACACTAATGGACAGAATACGCTCGCAAGGAGGGAAAAGGCTTTGCAGACTCTCTCCTCCAGACTCTCACCCCCAATTTCCTATTCCTCTTTTTGCACTTTATTTAATGTCCTCCTGTTTTTTTTCTCTCAGCTTAAACACTTCTCATACTATCCACTTCACTCAGGAAAGAAAAAAGTCAGGAGGCACCTCTACCACGTCTTCTCACCACTTGCACCCTTGTATGCACTCTCTAGCAGCTGTAAAATATGCATGCAGCATATCTTTGGTGATTTTTTTTTTCCCTCTTTTTGCCAGGGACACATTTTATGCAGGTTACAATACCACCCTCTGACACCTATAAAACAAAAAAAAAGGATCAGCCACACTTTTTCTCTCTCTCTCCTTCACCTTTTAAGCCCCGCTGAAGGACAGTCGAGTGGAAGCTGTAATATCAGCAGTCTGGCCGTTTGCTTTTATTGGTGCTTATTAAAAAGGACACGGAGCATCATTCAGCAGCACTGAGGTTAGTCTGCTCTCCTTGCTGTCCTTTGCAAGTTTGGACCATCACACTTTTTATATCTTGTACACAGATACTGTTTAGTGCCGTATTTTATTCTTTATTTACATGATTCCATCTAGTATAATTTTTTAAAACAGCACATTAAAATTTTAGCATGCTGCTAAAAATGGGACTAGCACTGCTACATTTACACCATGTGACTTTGTTTCCATTGGGGAAAGTGAATGCTCCTCTTTGCTGGTTTATTAACATCTCTGCACTGGGAAGGCACTGGAAGCTTTGGTGGAAAAGCTGCTAAATTATTTTCCTACTAAGGCATATACCAGATTATTTGAGCGCCTGATTCTAAGGTAATTAGGCAAATATTATTTTCATTACAAGAAATAAAACTGTGTGTGTGTATTTAGAGGCAAAAATATGGGCCATTTGGACATAATGCCAATTGCAAAGCAGAGGCAGTGGCCCTGAGCTGCCCACACTGCCAGCTTACCCACCCAATCAGATTCATGGAAACTCAGTCAGGTTAAGAGGACAGTTTCATGATTCTGATACGGTGGTCAAGCTGTCAATCTGTCAGTCAGCATACTGAGAGAGATAAGCAGCAGGCGAGCACTTGTTCTCCAGTCAGGTGCCATTATACGATGGCAGAAGAAGAGGGCGCAAATCTCAAACAGTGAACAATAACACAAACTAGAAATACCTCTCCTTCAGTCGAATCTTGCTTTAACTACGCTGCAATGCCTCTACGATGTCTGGCGGTACTGCTCCGTTTTGTCCGTATCAGTAAGCTTGAAGACAACATGCACAAATACGTCTTCGTATCTTTGCCTCATCACTTCACACTAATCTGCTGTTTTATCTGTTGTTATTTTTGGCCTCGTCAGCTGAGCCTCAGGTTTTTTTTAGTCTTTATTTCAAACTCTCAGCATACACATAATCAAAAGAAAACATCTGAATCACACTCATACAGATGAAACATTGAGAAAACAAAACAAAAAGCATCATGACAGTGAAAAGAGCTAATCAGTCATGTGAGTTAAATGCTTGTTGCGTTGATGGAAACACAGATATTGGCTCACTGATGTGTCTGTGGTACTGAGACACGAGTTGTAGTTATACTAAAATTCACTACTGACCTGCCAGCTTTTCAGCACACATCCTTATAGGCCTAAATATGTGAGCTTAAAAACACCCAGGCCCACCCGCTGGCCACATTCTGGATCCACCCTAGCTGCACAGCACATTAGATTGAGGATTTAGGCATGACTGACAGCTGACATTACATGTCAGTAAACCGACAGTGATGAGGCTGGTGTATTCTAGATTTTTCTTTTGGTTACCAAATTCCATGAAAAGATGCTTTAGCTAACCATCCTATACCTGTGAAATCTCCACCATACCCCTACCTGTTTAATTTTAATTCATGCTAACTGACAGCACTGATTATTTCCTTTGGCCAGGAAGCAACGCTTCATTTTCCTCGTCTGTTCCCTTTGCATTTCCTCAGCTGTCATGCTCACATATGCACAATGACATGATTCAATTCTCTGTGATGCAGATACTATCAGAAGCATGATAATCAAATGCAAAACCCCATTTGATTTTTCTTTTTGTCTTTGAACAGGCGAGAAGAAGCCATTGCCCTGAAGACAAAAAAAATGAACGTTTGAACCACGCTTCAATACCGAAGAGGACAAATTTAGTCTGGTGAACTATCCCTGACTCTCATCTTTTGATCACAATGGTAACTAATGATACAGAAGAAGGAGGAATGGTCTTTTATCTGTGCAATTCACATATAGCATACTGGTGTCTGCTCAGAAACACTGCCTCCAGTGCCTCTGCTAATATAATGGCTGCGGAGGGGAGTGGTGGAAAGATGGAGGATGGGGGGGAAAGAAAGAGGAAATAAAATCCACCATGTAATGAAGTGATCACATGTTTCATATGACTTGTTGATGGCGAGTTACATATGTGTCTGCTGGAGCGAAAAAAAATGCATTAGTATTCAATATCGACAGTCACACGGTGGACAGGACGCTAAATACAGGTATGACTCGGTATGGGTGGGAAGCTGCTCAATGACTTGAGCTAATGTGTTCATTTCATTCCCGTGTTCATGGTGCGTTGATGGCACGCAGCCAAATATCAGTGTGTGCGACTGTGTGTGTGTGTTGTTAGAGGAAACAATGCCAAACACACACTTAGGGTCTCTGGCCCCCATTTCTGAGAGATGGTGCTCAGTGGGCAATCTCAGCAGACAGATGTCAGCGCCTTATTAAAGAAGATGCCCGCCAGCCCCTGAGGCGGGGAGAAGGCTATGAATAAATTTATTACACTAATGTACTGACCTTAAAACTGTAAGTGACGTTCAAACACTGCAGTGATGCAGCCGATTGATGTATTACTTATTAAAGGTCCAGTGTGTAGGATTTAGGGGGATATATTGGCAGAAATGGAATATAACAAGTATGTTTTCTTTAGTGTGTAAATGTTTTAAAATATGAATCACTATGTCGTCACTACCTTAGAATGAGCCGTTTATATCTATATGGAAAGCAGATCCTTGCCCACAGAGTCAGCCATGTTGCACCGCCCTGTTTCTACAGTAGCCAAGAACTGACAAACCTAACACTGGCTCTAGACAGTACCATTCACGTTGTCACGTAGGCCACCGTAGTTGGCAGCCATTTTGCGACAAGCAGTATCAGAAAAACACCAATTTTTTAATGTTTCACTGCTTTATTTAGGGTTTTGTATCAGTTTAAATCACCTAGTCCGTTTGTTTTAGACAGTAAGAGACCTCTGCAGATATCCGGGCTCCCAGTAAAAACCTCCTGAACATCTACATCTTTAAGGCATACCTCAATCCATCTCACCAGTGCCTAGATCTCCCTGCTCCCCTCCCAGCAAAACTCCGTCAGATGACGCATTTCCAGCAGAGTTTCACTGGCTCTCAGGCTTTTGCTCAAACTGCAGGCTGTTCCTTCGCATTTTCGTATTGCCCGCCACCCATGCCGCCACAACGGACACAATGGAAGTAGATCAAGAGACAGATCTGCACGTCTGTTTCTCTTACTCAGACCAAACTCTGATCAAACTGTAAAACCAGGCTGTGCTGCTCAAATATAAACCCAGATTATGTTACTGCACTGCCTATTTCTCACCTACAAACATATTTTAGTGCACTGTTTAGCTGTAATAGCGAGAGTTAGTGAAAAGGAAGTGGGCGCCATACCGTTTCCTCACCTCAACCGTGAAAACAGAGGCTGGAAAAACTGAGTTCAAACTGTAAAACTAAGCAGCACTGATCACTGATTTCAGACACGTTTTAGCTTACCATTTAACTGTAATACGAGAGCATTTACTACCAGCCATTGTGTAAAACAGACGAGTTCGCATTACGTCACCTACCAGCGGGAGCGTTTATTGGCCCAATGCTGCGCAGTGCATTCTGGCAGTTGTAGGTTTTCTGCCTCCTGACCAGAAGCGAATGCCACAGCCCTTTGTCTTTGTTTTCTCTGGTCATGTGGCAGCACTATTTTTTGCATCTTTCTTTAAGTTATCAAAGAAAAAAGGTGAGCACACATCAGCAGGTACTTGTCACATTAAACTGCTTTATTTAGGATTTTTGCCGCTGTAAATCACCTGGTCTGTTTGTTTTGGAGAGGAGGAGACCTCTGCAGATAATTCCCAGTAAACACCTCTTGAACAATGACCACTGAAAAAATTCTAATTGGGAGTTTCAGCTGGTTGCAATCTGCAATCTGCTCACCGTTAGATGCCACTGAATCCCCCTAAATCTTACACACCTGGCTTTTAAGGAAAGAGAGTGAAATGTATGGAGGAGAAATTTCCTCAGCTTGTGATACGTCTTCATTCTTGTTTCATTGACCATCTCACCACATGTGCATCCGCACTGCCACCAGCGTCTCCAGAGGAAAACCCAAAATGGGGCCCATTTCTGTAGCAGGACTGAGAAGGCAATGGTGGCAAAGGACTTTCCACCACCTCCATCACCAGCAAACCACCTCAAACAGCCCCTCAGCCATGCAGGAACGCCGGGCGCTCTCATCAGGGCCTGATTAGGGCTGTGAGTGGGCCGTCGGTCATGGACCAGCAGGAGGAAGTGGCAGGGCAATGGTTTCCAGACTAAAGAGTGGTAGCCATTGAGTGTGCAGCACTGGAAGCGTTACCATTGAAGTCTGAATGTGACATCACCTAAACAAAGATGAAATACAGCTCTGTTCTCCCCGAAGCAGAGGCAGTGGTTTACGGTGATGCCAGCGCGGCCGCATGTGGAAACGCTGCTGTGCACACATGTGCCCACGCATCCACACTCACACACGTGCCTACATTTTCCTCTTTTTTCTCCACTTTTCTTTGATGCACAGACGCACGCAACATGCAACCACAGGCAGCTTTGTCAGAGGAGAGAAATATCTTTCAGGAAGAATTAATCAGCCACACGAGTCTAAGCTTAAAAGATTCACAGACATTCCTCCTGTCTGACTTCCAAAATCTCCTTTCAAATGAATTCTATTTTCTTTGACATTAGATAAACTCGTAATTCCTGATGACAGAATGATAACCATTAGATATAAACACCACTGAAGCTGAAATGATGTGCTGAAAAACACAATCTTTTTAGATTTTCTCCGCTCTGATCACCAACAAACTGACACCCCACTTCCCTTACTCTTCCTATTTGCCTCCCACCCACATCCTTCTCCTGCACACAATATAATGCCAACAGCTGGGCCGGGACCCCTGCTGACAAACTGTGAGATATTGCCTCATCAGTTAGTGAATGCTTTAGCCATTATAAAGACCAACTAACACCCCGGCTGTCTCATGCAGGGACCTAATGTTAATAATCACGCATTAGAAGGGACGATGATACTCACTCACAGACTTGGGCCAGGCTAGTCTGGGAATGGATGGGTTTTTTCTTTCCTACTTTTCTTCCTCATCAGATCGGAAATTGAAGCCATCCGTCTGTGGAGATGGGGGGGGGCTTCCAGCAGGGACAGACCAATTGTCCCTGATGATAACGCGGGTTGCCGGATCCTCCAGCCATGTGCATTATTGATGGCCATCAGTCGGCGTGTGTCTGACCACATTTAAGTGTCTCAGCAGGGGGGTGGTGCAGTAATCAAAATACACATACACACAGCGCTGTCTCCGGCCCGCTCTCACCCTCTCACATAGTCCATCATCAAGTGTGCATCGGCACATTGAAAGTGGCACTCACAAGTGATGTGTTCATGCAAACAAATACACACGAGGATGCAGACATGTGCTGTGTATGGATCTGTTTACAGACATATTTACAACATACATGAGTTAGCAGAGTTTTGTTTTTTTAGGCTTTACTTTCCTTTGCTTGTTTTCATGTTATGTTTCCAATAAAATGTTGCATTTTCAGCAAATTTTGGAGCTTTTAAAAGTAAGTAAAATGTGAATCAGTGCACGTTCTTACCAGCTACTTTTATGCAAATATATTCAAAAGGATGTGACACAATAACATAAAAAATAGGACTCTGATGCACAGTATACTAATTGGTCCAGTCCCAAATATGTCTCAACAGTTCCTTGAGAAACATGGTCAAGCTGGTCTTTAGCTAAAACAGTTTATAGCACAGATAAACACAGACATTTCCAGTCACCTCTCCATCCACTCTGTCACATTTGTGTCAAATTTGTACTAAATTTGTGCAAAATCTCTGCAAAATTTGTGCACTTGTGTCTATTTCGCAAGTGCTAGTGGTGCTTTTTGTGGTTAGCAGTGGCTACAATCACTTTTCGAGATGCAGGAATCAACTATCCTCCTGCCGAGTCTGCTAGGTTGGCTAGGTCATGATTTTCGAATGTCAACGTCAGTTAACATGAAGGAAAAGATGGAGAAGATGGGCACCAACCAAACTAGCATGCTGTTAGCCACTGTGAAGCACTGGAATAAACACTGGACGACCTCCATGCCTGCATCAGTTTTCGATGTGATATCATAAACTAACAGAGGACTCTGGCAAGAGAGGGGGAGGAGGCATGTGCCTTACAGTGACAGGTGTAACAGTGGGAATGTCAAGTCCTGCTCGCTCTGCACCACAAGAAGAATAAGCACTCTGGATCACTGATGTGCATTGTTCAAAGGTGGCTGCAGAGGGGGCTGCAAAAACGTCGTGGCCATCTAATTAAGATCTGGATATGTTAAGAAACTATAATGCTCGCCCTCAGTGATGTGAACGATGGAGCCAGTCAGCATCTGGAGCATGTTCCAGGTTACCACCATCAACGTCACTGATGACATCAATAAATTCACAGAGTGTGTGGTGGATTTAATTTGTAAGACAACAGAGGCAACAACCAAAAATCATGGATTACCAGAACCATCCAGGATGCCATAAGCACACACACTACAGCTCGTCTGGAATTATAAAGCAGCAGAAAAAAAAGGACAGGATCACATTTCACTGTATGATTTCATGTGACAATGATGATTGATTTGAGATTGAAATTTCTGTTAATTTATTCCTAATTTATTTATTTGCTTCCCTCCTATTCACATGTATATGCAGAGAATCAAATGCATACATTTGTTCGTGTGCCATGTGTCACAGATGCAGAGTATAGATGCAAAGCGCTGCACCATCTGCTGTGTATCCAGCATACAGCATGTGTGCAGCATATATAAAGCTACACAGCACAACGACATTACTGATGGACTTGCAAAGCACACTTGAGCTGACACAAACAAGGTAGCGGCTATAAAATGCTTTAAAGGCAAATAAATCACACATTGGAAAAGCAATGCTTTCCTCCTGAGCAGAAATGGACTGCACACTGAAGCTAAACATAAACAGGGAACAGTAAAATCACTCAAACACAAATAGGAAAACCAGACGCCATAAACAATCACTGGCAGCACTGATCGCTCGTACCGAGGCAGCTCTTGCAGGTGTATCAACGCCAGCCAAAACATCTGTCTTACATACAGTTATTTTATTCATTCTCTTTAATCAGTGCAGCCCACCGGCCTTCTCCTCTACCTTTACATTTCCTCATTTTACAAAACGGCCCCCTTCTTGGCCGCCATGAGACAGACAGGTGTGCGAGCCAGCTTGCCGCTTCCTGCGTCTGCTGGAAATAGAGACACAGCTACAAAGCCAGAAGGGGCTTCATGTGACCAGAGGGGAGGGTTTACACTTGTGTAGCACACACTATTCCTGTCAGATATCCTGTCATGAGATGGCACAGACGTGGAGCAAACATGAATCTGCATTTATAAATGAGAGGATATGACAGACTGGGAGAGAACAAGCAGTGATGTAACACATGAAACGGGTCGTCAGTCTGTTCTCCTGGGCTTCCTTCTTTCAACACACAATACAAATCAATCCCTTCATCTTCAATAATAATATACAGACGTTATTAGAAACATGTGATTAGGGATGTCAGTGGTTTGCGATTAACTGGTTCACCAGCAAGAATATTATTGAGCGGTCACGCATGTTGGTCTATAGGTTAATTTTGCTACTGTTTTGTTTATGGCACTGCACATCACCCAGGCCTGGTGGGAGCTAACGTAAGTTAGCGGCACTACCAGAGACCATTGATAAACAAAGACGGCCAACTTCACATTCATTTCCTGTATCTGTGTCACATGGGTTTCACCACTGCTACGCCCCTTTAGGGGACGAGCAGCGGCCCTGAGTCCATTCATCCCAATGAGAAAAGTGGACGCAAGTACAGACTGTGAATGTTTCCTTCAGCCCATAGTCAATGAAGTAAATACTGGACCCATTCTTTGAGACCTGGCAACAACTGATCTTACACTCGGTTGATATCAGATATAAGCTAACAGATTAAAACAAGCGGCAAAATAAGGAAAAAACTTAATATGTACTGTATACAGCGTATTGTTTTGAATTTGCTTTCATCCGTTTATACAACGTTTACAACACTTCCAAATGAGGTGGGGGTGTGTGGAGGAAAGACAACCTGCCCACTTAGGAGGCCTAAAATGTTTACCATTTTGTACCGCTGGCGCAGCTTGTAAGGCACATCTTTTGTCGTAGAGTATCACTGGCTGATTACGACTTGTAACGCCATCCTGACCCAACAGCGCTGCTGTGAAAACATTGTGCCCACCCTCCAGTCTTCCCCCCAGGTTGCCCCTTTAGCATTGTTAGCTCTGTTAGCACCGTTAGCAGTGTCAGCGTGGCTAGTGGTGCTAACATGGTCAACAATGCTGGAGGGGATTTGTGGTTCAAAATGAAGCTGCTTGCTGACTGGGGCGACCTAGGCGGAGACTGGAAGGTGGGCACAATGTTTCCACTGCAATGCCTTTCTGCCACCGGGATGCAAGCAAGCAGCTCCATTTTGAGCCACAAAACCTCTTTGACACTGTTAACTATGTTAGCACCGCTAGCTATGCTGACACTGTTAACAGTGCTAACAGCGCTAGCACTGGTTAACAATGCTAAAGGAGGTTTTCGCCTCAAAATTGAGCAACTTCCTCATTGGGGTGAGCATGGGGAGATCAGAGGTGTGGGCAAAATGTTTCCACTGTTTGGTCGGGATGGCAATACTAGCGGTAATCGCTGAATGAACCGCTCCACTAGCTAACATAAGCAATCACCCGATCCAAGTGGTGCGCAGTGCAAAGCGGCAAAGGCTAACCTTAGCAAACCAGTGGAGACCAGAGGGTGGGCAGTATGGGTGTGTTTGTAAACTCAATCTGACGCTCTACACTAAAATGAGAGGCCTGTTGTTTTGAAGAAATAGAGCGTTCTTCTTCTACATGGATTGTCGCTCTACCAAATGGTATATTTCAACAGCACTCCAAAGTTACGAACAGTCCAGTTTGTGCCAGAGTGCACTCCATCACTCAGAGTGAGTATTTCCTAACACACCATTCAGTCTGTCAGCAAAGCCAACAAAAACTAAAATAAAAAGGAGCGATATTTCACAAAACATTTACATTTTGACCATGTTTGAAGGAAGGAAAGACAAGGCCTCTATTTCACCTCATTTTGTGTTGTTTTCTTAAAAATTAACCGGTTGGTTAACGGTTAATCCATTTTGGCCTATCAATAGCAAAATTAACCGAAAGTGACATCCCTAAACATGATCCTGGAGTTTCTCGTAAGCAGGTATCCAAATTCACCTCATCTTTCTAAATGAAAAGAAGGAAAAAAGAGAGGACAAGCCAAAACCTGATCTTGGCTTGGATAACGGCGACGGAGGTGAGGTGTAATTGACTGATCTGAGGAAAGCAAACCTGATAGGGCAGCTGTATAGAGCCCCACTGCAACACCACCTTTGTTTAACCGGTCATTACCCCCGTGTAAACCAGCACGCGCTTCTCCTTAGGTGTGTCGGCTAATCTCCTTTTATACCTGCGGTGATAAGATAGACTCCCTCTTGATCCCTGTGTTTCCTCTCGCCGTAACATCTCTGGGGCTGAGCCTGTCGCAGCATGTCTGACATCTGTCAGACAGAGGAAACAGTGGAGGGGGAGGAGAGGGGGTCTGCAGGGAAGGGAAGTGATCCAATGAGGCCCCAGATGTACGGGCTATATTTGGCATGTAGTGGACTTTTAATCCACCTGAAATCAGTTTAGTCAGCTGTTTCATTTCTGAAAATGCTAATTCAATGTAGCATTAGATGTCTTTGTCTTTTCTAAATATGGATTTAAGTTCAGTATCCAACAAAAAAAGACACACTAATTCTTCTTAAAACTGACTTATATTCATTGAAGCAGTCAGTCACTTTTTGATCTCGTCTGTTTTGTAGGCTGTGGGGAATTCCACTGAGACAACCCTGCCGTTTTAGATATGTGCAGATTCTTCTTTATCTTCTTTGCTCACCTAATTCCACTGACACATGCAAGTCTAAATTTACTGTATTCTATTTTCTGCTGAATATTATTTATTCTTGTGTCAATGTCACTGACCCAAAGGATGATGTTGATTCAGTTTAAAATTAAAAACACAAGAGAAGTACAGTAGCAATACAGGAATATATCTCTAATTAAAAACGCAACATCAGAATCGGTCCACCACAGCCCAGCAACACTTGGTCCAAGGCCCAGTGAAAAACATAAACTGTTTTCTTTTCCTGTCTCTAAGGTTTCTGCCGTGAATGGAATATATTCTTTTAGTGCTTGAAAAAAATTACATTTAAAGATTCAGCTGAAGCATGTCTTTTCACAAAGAGTGTCCCCATTACAAAGGATAATCCACAGAACTTACTGCCATCAGTTTTTATAGGGCCTATGTTTAAAGTAGCTCCAATGAAATTGCTCATTGCAAGGTCTATAGATTACGAAGAGTGGACAGGACACAAGCTCTTAATCCCAGCCCAAAGGGGACCTGCCAATCCATAGCAACTTAACGTTTCAACAGTGCTGTGGTTAATGCGAGTCTAGTTTTAGGCGCGAATACTTGGTTATGGTTTGGAAAAGATCATGTTTTGGCTTAAACTGCCCACTTTTGGTGGCTAAAAAGCCGCAGGAAAACGCAGTGGTGACTTGCTAAAAAACAATTCTCAGGTCAAAACAGGTTTGCTGTCTCTGTCAAGGAGTTGTCCGTTAGTCACTCACCCTTCAGCAGGAAATAAAAATGAAAGCTCTGTGCCGGAAAGTCACTGTACTTCAAAATAAAGTGTGTTTTTTACAAACTTGACATGTCTGCAAGTCACCTGAGGTCCATTCAGAATGGGCCCACGACCCACTTTTGGACTGTGACTCACTGCACTAGATCACAGACCCCCATTTGATGTTGAATTTGATAGGAATTTGCCTTCGGGACATGTATCCGAAAAGATTTTGGTTGTAGATATGGTTAAGACCAGAATTCTTTAGTTGTCAACCAGATGCTGCAACAAGTAGTCCATCAACAGAAAATTACTTGACAACTATTTTGATAATTGTTTTAG
Organism: Cephalopholis sonnerati; assembly: GCA_019142605.1. Classification (NCBI taxonomy): domain Eukaryota; kingdom Metazoa; phylum Chordata; class Actinopteri; order Perciformes; family Serranidae; genus Cephalopholis; species Cephalopholis sonnerati. Next base: position 30,354,291 of record JAGQAX010000020.1, read on the forward strand.
TAATTTTATAAGCAAAAAAGCCAAATATTTAAAGGTTTCATGCTTCTTAAATGTGAATAAATAAATAGCTTTGGATTTTCTGACTAAAAATACCATTTGAAGATGTCATGTTGGGCTCTGGGAAATTATACAGGGCATGTTTCCCTATTTTCTGACATTTTATTAACAAAATAGTTCAATAAGTAATCGCAAAAATAAGAAGCAGATAAAATAATAATGAAAATAATGCTTAGTTGCCCTATCATCAACATCTGAGGAGATAACCAAGGAGGAAGTGAAACCTCTAATCAGAATAGTCACTCTTACAACTTTTATGACTCTTATTCACACTAGGCTCACTTCAATGGTAAATTAAATAGTGAAAATAAACTATTCCCCATTTTTCTGGGGACTCTCCCTTAAGGACCCCCAAGGACCCCTAGTTGAGAACCACTGGTCTAGGTACCACACCATCTACCATCCTCTCCACCTCCCGATGACAAAGTCAGCTCATTTACTACGTCACTTCAGAAACTCTGATATGATACCTTATAAACGTACAAATATAACGAATCTGTGGTTGGCTGAAATGTACAACATCAACACTGTCTCTGTCAGCAGGTGGGCTGAGGAAAAGGGGGACCCGGGAAGACCTCTACCTTGATCATAATGTTTGGAAAGTCAAATATAATTCCCCCCACAGACAGATGTCTCAAAACCTGTGCCAAAAACACCCAAATATCTGCATGGCCATATACAGCTACGGGTAAGTGAGAAACTGTGTTTTCTAGTAATTTGGGTGAACTGCCAGAGGGTGCACATGGTCCAGACTAAACAAGGGTTTCATCGAAGGCCAAGGAGCAGGATTGCGTGTGAAGCCATCCACCAAGCCACCACTTCCTCTTTAAAGAGCTGCACCATGTCGAGCTCCACAGGGAGAGAGGGTAGACAGCTAAATATTTAATGCCCCCCCCCCTGCAGCCCCTCTGCCATGTTTCCAGCCTTTGTGACAAGGCTGTTTGGATATTGTGCAATTGCTTTGCAGCAGCTTGAAGCTAATATGATCAAACACACCACATAGCAACCTGCTCTAGGTAGTGTCAAGGGATGGGAGGGGTGGGGGGAGAGGGGGTTTGAATTGAGGAGGGAGGAGGTGGTGAATAGGAAGAGTCAATAGGGGGTTTGCATGTCTAGTGCTGCCAGGTGTCTGTTCCCATCCCAAAGCCCAAAGCAGCAGCCGCCTGTACCCATAACAGCCCGGGAGGCACCCACGATGACAATAAGACATCATCTGCAAACGCCACAATTACCCCCTGTCATTCTGCTGAGCTTCTCTGTTAATTACACAAACCATTTCCTTCAAGATGGCTCGCTTGGCTGCCGGCCCGGGAATCTATCATTCCTCTATCTGCGTCTGTCTGATCCATGAACAGGTTAATCAGGTTAGTCATGAGTTAATACAGGTGGCTTGGATTCAGGGGACAGGCTGGGCGCTCGCCAAGAGAACATGCTCCACTTCAACCTGCCAAGCTCGGCTGTTTTTTTTCCTCCCCACTCTTTTTATCGTCATTCACACCACATCCTGTTTGTCTTCCTCTCTGGTGTGTCTTTCAGTGCTCCAGCTGAGCAATTATCCAGCTCCAGACTTGTAAATATCAACGATGATTTCTGATGAGAAGCAAGTCGCTACCTGTTGCATGTGGTCTGGGAAAGAGGCCGGGCTTGAAACCACACACTGCTGTGCTTACATGGATACTGTTAACTCTGTTTGCACTGTATTATATTGTTCTGCTATATGGACCACTGTTTACTTTGAGATACATTTTGTACTGGGGTTAAGTGGCTCTGTGGAGAAGCAGTGCCACGAGCACACACCTCCCCCACAGCGGTATTAGCCGATATTTCCAACTGGCAGCGTCTCAGCCACATCTGTGTCCTTGTTTGGACATCAGCATTGTCCGTTGTGGGACACGTGAGTCTTCTCTCCGTGTGGAAACACAGTCGGCATGTTGGCGTACGTACAAAGTTAATCTCAATTTACCCACTGCATGCTTTTAGCCTTACATGAAATTAACCGTATAAACATTAAGCAAAAGTGATTTAAAGGTCGCTGTGTGTAACTTTCAGAAAATCTTCGTCATCGGTGACACCTCTCTCTGAGGCGGTTAAGTGAACTGCAGTCAGCATCCTGTTGCTCAGTGCTCTGTGGCACAGTGACTAACACGAGCATGATCATGACTGCCCCTCATCATGTTGATAGAAGGCAGGAAACTAAATTTCGATCATATTTAGAATAATGTTATCATCTGCAGTGTTGCTATGTATCGTTTGGATCACTGGCTCCATGATACCAAGTAGCTTACCGTTTGTAAATTACATTATTAGCTGATGTTACGAGCAGCCATGTAGAATAGCTAAGTTACAGCTAGCTGATTAACATTACCCCGAGTGATATTAGCTTGTTGGCCACTACCACATTGCTCTTGGCTAGCAGAAAGCGTTTTGTACCATCTTCTATTGTTGGATAAATCAATATTGTTTGCCATTTTATGTTAGCATTATGTGGCACGTTAACTGGGGAAGTAATTTGGCAAGCTATCCAACTAACAAATTCACTCAGAGTATTTTGCTAGGTAATATTTGTGAGCAAGCAAGCTAAGGTAGCCAGCTAGCTGTAGGGCTAACTAAGCTACGCTGTGTTGATCTTGTGTTGGTTGCTTCATAATGTTAACTGATAAAGTAATTTCCAAACTGCAAGATAGCTAATTCACAAGACAGTATTTTGCTACGTAAGCTAGCTAGCTTTTCGTCTGCGTTAGCAAGCAAGTCAACATTAGCTAACATTAGCCAGCTAAAACCACATTATCACAATATATCTCACGTCACTAGCATTTCGTCCGGGTTAGCAAGCTTTTCTTTCACATAGCATTTTGTCAGTGTTAGCAAGCAAGTTAACATTTGCTAGCATTAGCCAGCTAAAACCCACATTATCGCAATATATTTCTCATGTCAGCGCTTCCTCTAACATTATGATATCAGGCGCTGAATTTGATGGATTTAATATTTATCAGACAACAAACGAGACAACAATTCACTAGCTAGCCCTATGGCTAGGACCTTAGCCACTGTAGCAACCTGAATTCAGCCAGTGAAAACCCATAGGGAGCTGGTGGGTAGCTGCAGCAACACAGTGTGCTGATCCAGCAGGGCCTTGGGACGGACCAGAGCGTGGACCTTCATCAGATGTATGGCACTTGGCCGTTCATTTTCCTGGCTGAATTTGAGTTGCTACAGAGTGCTAAGTGAAGGTCCATCCCCACTGGGCCGCCGCTGCAAAATGTATAACGGAAACAGCGTGTGTGGACTCTGTGTTGTGGTGGGTTCTTGTCATCTGTTAACATTAGCAGACCCCATTCCTTAGCTAACATTAGGTACTAGTGTAGACTGTTAGGGCTGTAGTGGAGCTGAAGAGAGGGAAGACACTCGAGAATGCACATAACGTCACATCCAAAAATTCGGCCCGACTCCTTCACATAGAAATCAGTCCACAGGCTGTTACAGGAAACCAAGAGGGTCAGAGAAAGTTTCATTTTTTAAGTTACTTTACAACCTGTTCACCCACCGGCAATAAAAAACAATTAAAGCTGGTAAAAAGTTACATACAGAACCTGTAAGTTATGAATATGGTTTGGTTTTATGGGCATATTCTAAAGTTATTCTTCTGTGGGAATACCACTGCTTCTTTTTTACTGTATATTAATGTTTTTATTCCCTTTGGATGTCTGTGACTGACAGGAAGGAAACAGTTTACCCACCTTTTTATTTGCCACTACATCACAGCATGCACACTGTGGGGATTTCTGCTATGTTCCACTCATTACAGCCCACCTCCTCCTTGGGGGTTGGAAAGCATGAACAGGACTACTCGGTGAATTCAGCCAATACAAATTGGGATGGGAAGTTTAATTGCAATATAAAACATTTTATTCCATCCGAGTCTGCCTCGGTAAAGTGACTTTGGACTCAAAGACACGGTATACTGTTGCATACTGGTTACTTTACAAAAATATTATTAACTCTTCCTTATTTGAATAAGCTCCATTTTTTGAGTGGTGTACTGCAGCAGGGAGCTTTTGTTAGTTTTGTTTGCGCAACCTAAAAAGGAACACACAAACAAGGAGCAGGATGTGTCAGTCAGATATAGAGCATCTATACCCCTGAGAACACAAAGAGAAAACAATGATTCAGAGCTAATTATAACTTGTATATCTAGACCAGTCCACACGTAACTTGGCACAACAGAAATACTTTAAATTATCTTAAATGTGGCTGCACAGTTGCAGGGTGCAGACGATGTTAAAATGCCAATTTTCTGACAATATTTCCCTTTTGTTTATTTGATTTCCACAGTGCAAACAGCTTTCATAAAGGCATAGTTTGGATCTTTTGAAGTGGGGTTGTATGAGGTGCTCACCATAGTCGGTGCGTAACGTACAACAGATGTCAGCTGGCACACCTCCACTTTGGAGAGGCTGTCGGGAGTGCTACCACAGAGGGACCAGAGTTATTATAGTTATGTATTTCATTTTGAATTTCTGTTTTCATTTCAGTTTAGTTTAAGCGAGTTTCCAGAGTGGGTTTGCTTGTTTCAGTTTAGTTTTTACTATGTAAAAATGTTGAGTTTTAGTTTAATTTTGATTTGTTTCACCATTAGTATCAGTCAGGGGCAAGAATTAAGAAGTTCAGGGTAGGTATTACAATGCAAACACAAACACTTTGTGAAGGCAGTTGACCAAAATATCCCAGTCTAAATAAAAGGTATGCACCACAGCCTCATCGTGCTTGTTGTGTTGATAAATGTGACCATATTGACAAAGGCTAAAACCAAAAAAAAAATCCTGTATATTTTTATTTTATATGTGTTAATTTTGTAAGTACACAATGTAATGTTTACGCTAGACTTTTCTAAAGTCTAGCTTTTATTTTTATTTCACTTAACTCAATTTTTGTCACACCTACTTTTAGTTTAGTGTAAGTTAACTATAATAACCTTACAAAGGACAGCAGTGTACTGCTGTGGACAGGGGGATCTGCAAAACATATTTTAGCCACCTAAAAAAGTCCCTACAAAAGAATCAATATCAGTTTAATTGAACGCTATATTGAGAATGTTTTCACTGCTTTATCTTTCTGTCAGTCAGCGATTTGCAATGAGGAAATGAAGCCATTTTATCACTCTCTTAAAAGTCTCCAGACTCCATTAAAAAAATATATGTATCAATGTTACCATTTTTTATCTCAGGACCTGCTGGTCTACTGTTGCCTTTTTTTTGTATTATCATGTGACTTTGACATTTAAAAGTGGTTAGTCTGGATTCACCAAAGTCACACAACAACGCAAACTAACTTATCGAGGCAGCGGTAGACCAGCGAGATTTTGTTTTTTCATATACTTTATTAATCCTGCAAGGGGAAATTCAGTCTTTTCACTCTGTTGTCATTTACATATACACACACCGAAATACACACACATGCACAAACAGGACCTATAGATGCATTAAATGGAAAGATGTCAGGGGGCTGCCCACAGATGCCCCAAGCAGTTTGGGGGTTCTGTGGCTTGCTCAAGGGCACCTCGGCAGTGCCCAGGAGGTGAACTGGCACCTCTTCAGCTACCACTCCACGCTCCATATTTTGGTCCGGGCGGGGACTTGAACCGGCAACCCTCCAGTTCCCAAGCCAAGTCCCTATGGACTGAGCTACTGCTGCTTCAGTGCCAATGTCTCAGTGGCTTTCACAAGGACATAGATGGGGAACTGAAGCCGTAAACAGCTTCTGCGTCTGAAAAGGCTGTGTGACAGCAAGTTAAAAGAGGTGAAAATATTCTCAATACAGCGTACGCTTACACTGATAGATTATTTTAGGTGGAACTTTGCTGTATTACTTTGCATTTGTAGTAGTACTCCTGACTGCTTCTCCAAACTGGGGGCATGCTGACCACCACCTACTGTAGGTAACACACTGACCATTGATAAATACCTCATACAACCCACTTTAGTTGCAGGTTAAAAGAAGAACTCATGTGTTAACATGGTCTGAAATCATATCAGAAGCACAACAAACAGGACAAAACGGAAAAACTGCATTTTCTTGATATTGTACGGCCATAAGATACAACTTGACTTGAGCTATGAGAGTGTAAAATCAAATATAACATTGTAGCATAACTGACAACAAAACAGAAGTCCTCTGCACTGCACCACTCTGTGTAACTCGGTGTGATATTTATCTGTTAGGATACATACCAGCATATGAATTGCCAAAATCCCCATGACCATGAAAACTTCACCCACAATTTGCTGCGGATGTCAACATCCCCGTCCGTGGACAGGTTTGTAAATACATCACCTCCGACATTGTGAATGGGAGCCCTGTTAATACACAGAGGTGTTTCAGAGGCTTGTAAATAAACAGCCCTGGAGGTGTATCTCATTATGAGCCATAAGGAAACATTGGCTGCTTTTACAGGGAGTGAGGGTGTGCGTAATGGGAGGGGGCATTTCCGATAAGCAGGCAGACCCACCGCTACCAGCAACCAAACCTCCCACACAGCTATGGGTCACCTGAAACCACAGAGACCCCCCACTTCCATAACCACAGTGCCAGGCTGAGCAGGAAACAGAAAAACAAAAAAATTCGCCAGGACATTTTTCTGCAACCACCCCACAGAAAACCAGCCGAACACATCACACACACTGTCTGCCTACACTGCTTACTCAATCACACCACATGTATTGAACAGGAGGCTCGCGTCAAATCATGTTTTTGCACGCTTTATATGAAGTGTAAATATTGAACTGTCAAATGGCTCACAGACATTCTGTTCTCAAGTGTGAACCGCAAGAGGCAGAAAAAGAGACAGACACAAGCCTTACGGGACACATGCAAGCCTTTTCAATTATAAAAAGCAAATTATTTGAGGTATTCAAGTCACTCAGATATCTCTGTCTGCTCTGTTTGAAGGCTAATTCAGTACTATAAAAGTTTAAACATCCTATAAAACTACAAAACAGTCATTTGTTGCAAGTTTGTATTCCAAAAAAAATCAGGACAAAGTGGGCAGTTCACCCCAAAATTAAAGATTGTTTTGGTGTGAGTTGACAAGTGTTGGAGATATCGGCCATAGAGATGTCTGCCTTCACTCCAATATAATGGAACTAGATGGCACTCAGCTTGTGGCGCTCAAAGAGCCACAAAAATACATCTGAAAAACTCAATAAAATGTCTCTCTCCAGAAATCATGACAGTTTCTCAAGATAATCCACAGACCTTGTTGTGAGCAGTTTACATCCACCAACTGGATCACCACGCAGAAGGAAACATGCCTACTCATGCTCATGACAGCGTGAGACGTAAACATTAATGGCGTCCTCCTCAGCAGAGCTGTAACGTTAGCTAGCTCAGTGGTGCTAGGTGAGCTAGCAGTAGATGCATAGTTCCTTCTGAGCAGTGATATGGTTGGTGAGTGCAGTTTGGTAAAAAGAAAATACTTCTTTATGAAACTAGACATGTTGTAACACCATTTTTTCCTTCCTGATACTGATATCGACACCTGCCCTTGCACATTGGTCTCCAAGTACCAATCCGATAGCGCTACGTTAAAAAAAGTAAACAGCTTTATACTACTAACCCTGAATGGATTTAAAATTGACATCGTCTTTGTAAAACATGTAGAAATACATACAGAGAATAAGCTCCATAGATACTGCCAATTTGTTGACATTTTGCAAACAGCTAACTCTGCACTATATACCACAAATCAGCAGTCGTTGCTAGTGTCTGCACAGCGCAACTTGCTGCATGGTTTCCCACACATTCATTCATTTATTTACATTCATTCGTGGCACGCCACATTTTCAGTTTCTATTTCAGGAACTGGACTGTCTATTAGGTCCAGTTCGTTGGAATATATATACCTTTTGCAAGGCAAAGCGTATTCTGGGCTCAGGCAAAGCAGCAGAACATTAGGCACAGTGAAAGTGAAACTTCATCTGTCATTGTGTTGGGTCTAAAAATTTGCGTTCACTCACAAACAGCTGCTCTCATCCATCGATCTGATGTGATCGGCTCTGATCAAATCGACTCAAATACCCACCTCCAACCCTGCAAAAACCTCCAACTTCAGAGTGGGGATACAGACCGAAACACAAGGACACACAAGCAATAAAAACAAAATATGGAAAGGTAGCCCCCTGAGTTCTGTAAAAAGTTTAAATGTCCTGTAAAACAACAAATAATATTTCAAAGAAACATTGCATTCCAAAACATTTAACATCAGGACAAAAGATCATAACTTAAATTTACATTATGGATGTTACACCTTGTATAATAAGACAGGTCGACATTTCATGCCAAAAAATATCCTCTTTGAACATTGATGTCCTTGTGTCAAAAGCATACCAACATCCTACTGCATCAGGACTCCACTTTTAAAAGATTATGTGCACAATTCAGTAAGCCCATTTACATTAAGGAGAGTTATGACACGAGCACTGCACAGAGCTGATACTCCAGCAAGCACACACAGCAGGCTATAAGCACAGCAGAGCATGGGGATGATAATTAACCTCTACGACTAAACTGCATTAGAGACAATTGCTTTTATCCTATGACTCACCGGGGCTGGGAATCACTGGAATATACGATGCACTGAACTGAGATGGATAAACCTTAACCCAGCAATATGCAGCAGCAGCAGCACAAGATACATTAGCTGAGCAGCAGATAATTATGTACATTAAAATCACAAGAATGAACAGCTTGAGGCAGACAGATGTAGTGTTGATAAGCAGCAGAGGAACATGGGGACATATGCTTAAGGTATGCAAGAAGTTTAAAAGTGTAGCAGCAGCACAAAGCACAGAACAGCAGGTCAACAGTTAAGATATATAAAACATAATAAAGCCATCTGACCTGCTAACATGTTTCAAAGTGTGTGGAGGCAATGTGTATTTCACTAGTGTAGTGTGTGTGAGACAACCTGAGTTGACTTTCAAAACAGAAATTAATATTACAGGAAAATAACTGAGCAAATGAGCCCCTAAAGCCAACATGCAGACACATTACAAGCAACTAACTCTGCCCACAATACTGAAACAAGATTATTCATATTCTAGCAGCACTTAGATTAGCAACTAAAGTCCCATAATGTGCCAAACAGCAACCAAAACACAAACTTGTCCACCACAGGAAACTAGTTCACAGCTAATACCAATGCACACAGCTAGACAGACACAAAGCATAAAGTACCAGCCAGCAAACACCAAGTAAACAGAGCTAAAACACCAACTGACACCATTCATGCTAGCACTAGCCGTTAGCAATTAGCAGTTAGCTTACCTCGGTTGAAGCAGAGGCCGCTGGATTGGCTGTCCTCCATGTTGAAGCGCACCTGTGTGGCCCACATCTGATGTGAAAGAAGGTAGAAGAACATTTCTGGATCCAAGCAGCAGCGACTGGGTGTCAAAAATAGGATTGTTTACTCCATAAAGTCGTCTTGAAGCCATGAAGGTAGACCGTTGGTGGCTAGCGTGCTAATTAAATGCTGTACTAGCTAGCAGCCGTGTGGGCGGAGCTTTAACCGACTCACTGTTTCTCAATTAAAGGGTCATTTCGCTCAAATGGGAAGAAAATATTTACTGAAAAACATGATCTGAAAATTCACATGAACACCCCCTCAAATCCAAACAATAAGTCAGACAAATAATTTGGTACATGAATCGACATCATATACCCATTTTTTATCAAGAATAATAAAAACAAAATTTGTCTGCAGCCACAAAAAATGTTCTATAATGAAGGTAACACAGCCAAGCAACATTACTAGTAGGTCTAAAGAGCATTCATTAATATGCTTTACCACGAGGTGGCTATTCTGCAGTGGGTAATTTATGATTATTTGCAACATTGTCTTTGCAGAGCTGGCTATAAAAGCAAATTAAGTTGTCCACAAACTATTCAATTCTCTATTCTCCGATGACACTTTAGGTTTTTGGATTTGGAATCCACAGCTATCTCAGCTAGGGAGCCACCGCCATTGAGGTTTGACAAAATTTGGACTTGAGAAAGTTCAGAAACTCCTATCTACTGGGATGTTCACACACATCCATCTCTAGGGTTTACAGAGGATGGTCCCAAAAAGAGAAAATATCCAGTGACCTTGTTGATGCCAGAGGTCAGAGGTCAGAGGAGAATGGCCAGACTGGTTCAAGATGATAGAAAGGCAACAGGAAGTCAAACAACCACTGGTTCCAACCAAGGTGTGCAGAAGACCATCTCTGAAGCAACAACACGTCCAACCTTGAAGCAGATGGGCTACAGCAGCAGAAGACCACACCAGGTGCCACTCCTGTCAGCTAACAACAGGAAACTGAGGCTACAATTCACACAGGCTCACCAAAACTGGACAATAGAAGATTGGAAAAACCACATTCAGATGGTAGGCTCAGAATTTGGCATCATGGATCCATCCTGCCTTGTATCAACGCTTCAGGCTGCTGCTGCTGGTGTAATGGTGTGGGGGAGATTTTCTTAGTACCAGCTGAGCATGGTTTAAACATCACAGCCTACCTGAGTATTGTTGCTGACCGTGTCCATCCCTTTATGACCACAGTGTACCCATCTTCTGATGGCTACTTCCAGCAGGATAACGCACCATGTCACAAAGCTCAGATCATCTCAAACTGGTTTCTTGAACATGACAATGAGTTCACTGTACTCCAATGGCCTCCACAGTCACCAGATCTCAGTCCAATAGAGCACCTTTGGGATGTGGTGGAACGGGAGATTCTCATCATGGATGTGCAGCCGACAAATCTGCAGCAACTGTGTGATGTCATCATGTCAATATGGACCAAAATCTCTGAGGAATGTTTCCAGCACCTTGTTGAATCTATGACACCAAGAATTAAGGCAGCTCTGAAAGCAAAAGGGGTCCAACCTGGTACTAACAAGGTGTACCTAATAAAGTGGCCGGTGAACTTGCACATTTCCAAGTAATGTTTTTCCTGCACTCATAGTCTTAGTAAATGGAAGTAAGGAAATAAATAAAGCAAATATGATACAAGATATGATAAAAAAAGAAAATAGACATACTTGAATTGTAGATTTCTCCTCGGTGAGGGATTGATGCATTTGTCACAGATTAGCTCACTGTGTCACATTAAAAGTACATTTAATGCTTGGTTTTACTGGTATACTTTATGTCATAGCTTTGAAATGTAGTAGTCATAAAAATGCTTAACTCTGAGGGTGCACTTTGTCATTTAAATAATAAAATTCCGGGAGAGAAAATAAAAGAAAACAAAAGTCGGGCACAAGAGGTTTTGGTAAAATATATACTTTTTTATTTATTTCTTCATACAAAGAAATATTTTGAATGTTCAGTATTTAATCATCTAGAAACATCTGTTCCATTTTGCTTTTTGCATTGTGTAAAATTAATTCCTTTGATGTACATACCACAAAATACTTGATTTACATGTCTTTTTCATTTTTGTACATACAGATCTGCTAGTCTAAATACATATTATATGTGGGTAAGACAAACATTTTTTAACATTTTTAGATCTCAAAACAGGTTGAATAAAACTCAACCATAACCGATGCAGCAACATGGACTAAAAACCCATGAGTGCAAGTTGTTGTTGTTTTCAGATATTCCCTCAGTTACATGAACTTGACCAGAATTCAAATGCAGTTTTCCATCAGTTACAGGGAAAAATGTCCAACTTTCCTTCCAGAATGTGACAGCTTGCTAAGAGAGGTCATCATAAATGCTTTTTTAGAATCAAACATTGCACTAAGGAGAGAAGAGGAGATGAAGGCTTTCTCCACACGAGCTCTCACAAGGAGAATCACGGCTCAGGCAGAGTGAAAGTAAAGGATAGCACTACAAAAAAAATCTACAGTGTAACAAGCCTCCATCTCCCCTGCTACCAAACATTGGTTTGAGGCTAAACCAGGCTGCTGGTTTCAACTGGAAAATAAGAGAAATAGTTGAATTGGGTCGTTCTCTGTCTTAATGACAGGAGCAGGCTAGCTGTGTTGGATTGGATAGTTAAAGAGATAGTTCGGATTTTTTGAAGCGGGGTTGTATGAGGTGGTTATTCATTGACAGTATGTTATATACAGTAGATGTCAGCTGGCACGCCCCCAGTTTGGAGAAGCAGGCTGGAGTCCGACATGGAAGCTAAGCAATCCACTGCTGTGGACTGGGGTCCAGCAACAACACTTATTTTAGTTGCCTTAAAAAAGTCCCACTTAAAAAAAAACAATATCAGTTTAAGTGTATGCTATATTTAGAATATTTTCACTTCTTTAACCTTAATGTCAGACACTGATTTCCAACGTGAAAATGAAATTGTTTGATTGCTCCCTTCTAAGCCAGACTCCATTGAGAAAAACAGTAATTTAACATTGCTGAACAAAGGAGCCGCTTATCTACTACTGCCTTGAACAGCTATTTTGTTTGTGTTATTGTGTGACTTTGGCTTTTAAAACGGTTAGTTTAGATTCACCAAAGTCACACAATAACACAAATTAAGTATCTGATTGAAGCAGCAGTAGACCAGCAGCTTCTGTGTTCAGCGAGCTAAAATTGCTGTTTTTCTCAATGGAGTCTGGTTGCTTGGGCGAGGACATGGATGGGGAAGTTAACGGGTTTCCTGTCAGATGTTAAGTGGCAAAAATACTCTAAATATAGCGTACATTTAAACTTTTTTATAAGTATATATTTGGTGGGACTTTTTTCGGTGGCTAAATTACATTAAGTTGGTGAATCCCATCCACTGCAGTAGATTGCATAGCTTCCCTGTAAGACTCCTGCCTGCCTTTCCAAAGTGGGGATGTGACGACTGACATCTATTGTATGTGATACATCAACTGTAAATTAGTGCGCCATACAACCCCACTTAAAAAAATCTGAAGTATCCCTTTAAAGAGGCACAACATTTCCTTAAATTCAAAAGGAAAGAGGGACAATCAAATATAACTTTTAACTAAAACTGAGTGACAATCTGACCTTTAAAATTGATTCCTTTGTTGTGAGGATAGGTTGTGTACATTCAGTCTGGGCCCTGCTTAAACACACAAAGCCCTCCTCTGGATGCTAATAAATCCCTTCCCATTATCCCTGCATTTTCATAATGGCCACCACATTGAGCATGCATAGCATAGCGTAGCACAGCATAGCATGGCCGCCTCCCTGTGCCCTTATAATAGCACGCCACCCGCTGCAAAGAGACGTGGGGCAGCACAGCAAAGAATGATAACTACGCATTTTCTCCCTCTTGCATATCAAGAATTCAAGTAGAAAGACAAAAACAAAGAAGCAATGCAGGGGGAACAAGCTGAGATCAAGCTGTGTGATATCAACCCAAAGGTTTTTTTTTTTTGGCAACAAGTAGAGAGTTGTGAGAGTAGTGAGGATGACGAGAGTGAATAAGGCATAAAGTATATAGGCCATGGACGATGGCACATGAGGTTTTCTGACGACACTAGAGAGGTTAGACACCCCCGCCTGAGGCAATTCGTGCTGTGCTGAGAGTGCTTCACAAAAACCTTTCCTCTTCCTTTGATCTCTTTAGTCTGGGATCTGAAGACGGGGCCTGGTGGACTTCTGTTTGAAGAAGCGCTATTTCAGTGAGGCGAAGCCAAGTTGTTGTTCGTCTGTCATCTCTTCTATCTTTATGCTCGATTTCTGACAGATATGCCTCTGCTACCTCACGCAAAGATTTTTTTTTTTCCATCTCACCGTGAAAACAAGGCACACACTCCCCCCTGACCCTCGGTGCTCCTCCGGCTCCGCTCCCCTCAACAAATCAAATGCCTCTCAAGGAAATTTGATTGAGACTTTGTGTGACCTTTGAACTGAGCGGACGGGGCAAGAGCCTGGCTCTCAGCCAACACGGCTTCTAATGGGGAGTTAGAGAGCGCAGGCTCGATTGATCTGCCCGTTACCTTTACCCGATTAGCATAATGTTAACATGGACCCTTATGTGGCCCGGGATGGGATTTAACGTTTGATGGATGGGTCGTTCATTAGAGCGGGCAGCAGGAGCACTGAGAATGAAAGGGCAGCTGTATACTTTAAGCATGAGTGACACAATGAGGATCAATTAGGTCTATTGATCTAACTGTTATTGAGTGGAAAGGGACATGAGATCTGCAGCTCAGGCCGATGCCAGTGCAGGAAAATTGGATTGTAGAAAACTTAACTTGGAGGTCTGCGTTGCAGTGAAACAGTCCCTCAGAATGACGGAGTTTAAAGGTCCAGTGTGTCGGATTTAGGGGGCTATGTTGGCAGAAATTGAATATAATAAGTGTATTTCTTTTAGCGTATAATCACTTGAAAATGTGAATTGTTGTGTTTTTGTTACCTTAAAATGAGCCGTTTTTGCGGGTCCTTGTCTACTGAGATCACTACGTTGTACCACAGTGTTTCTACAGAAGCCCAGAACAGACAAACCAAACCAAACCAAACACGGACTCTTAATGGGGCCATTCACGTTTGCGCGTCAACCACTGCAATTAAAAGTCCCTTAAGGACAATAGTGGCAAAAAATACAGATTTTTCAGCATGAATCTGCTTCATTGATTGTTTTTACCGGTTTAAATTATTGCATCTGTTTGCTTTGGTGAGGAAGAGACCTTTGCGGATAATTCAACTCAGAGAAAAAAGGTGAGCACACATTAGCAGGTGCTAGGCTAGCAGCTCCTTCCGCAACAAGCCAAACAGAAAAACAGACTTTTTAAACGCTTAACTGTTTTATTTAGTGTTTTACCGGTTCAAATCACCAGGTCCATTTGTTTTGGAGAGGAAGACACCTCTGCGGATGATTCGGCTTCCAGTAAAAACCTCCTGGATGTCTGGAACTTAAGTTATTAGAGATAAAAATTTGAGCGCGCATTAGCAGGTACTGGGCTAGAAGCATGTCTCTGACATGTGAAACAGTGATGGAGAAACACTGATTTGTAGCATTCAACTGCTTTATTCAGTGTTTTACTGGTGTAAATCACCAGTTTCGTTTCTTTTGGAGAGGAAGAGACCTCTGCGGATAATTCTGCTAAAAAAAAACCTGAACGTCTCGATCAGAAAAAAGGTAAGTGCACATTGGCAAGTGCTGGGGCTAGCGGCCCCGTGGGGACATGCCAAAAAGCGTAACGTGACTGCTTTATTCACTGTGTGTACTAGATTTTATCCTCTTTAATCATTTGTTTTGGAGAGGAAGAGACCTCTGTGGATAATTCATCCCCCGGTGCAAACCTCCTAAACGAACACTGAAGGAATTCTAACCGAGAAAAGATTCAGCTGGTTGCAATTTGCAATCCTCACCATTTGATGTCATTAAATCCCCCTACACCTCACACACTGGACCTTTAAAAGGGATGAAGGTAAAATCATGATGCATATATAAATGAGGATGCACATGGATAGGTGTTCTCCACTTCTCTGTGAGCACTCTGTACCCGTAATATGGTGCTTTTACATTTTCCACCCTAATTTCTACTTCGCTGATTATCTGCATTACGAAGCACCGATAAATCCGCTGAGTTTACAGGACCACGAGGGAGGAGCGAGAGAATTCAAAATTAAAAGGAGGAATGTTAAAAACAACATGTGGGCCAGATGTTATGTACAAATATGGTTAGGCAGCTTAGTGAATTAATTGCTTAGAAATAAAAATAAATTATTATAAAATAGATTTCTGTACATTTTACATATATATAGCAATATCTCCACATCTTGCCGTTGAATTACAGAGGAAAAAAAAATAACTTCTTGACAAATTAACAAAAAAGTCTTTCGTGATTTTCACATCAATCCCAACCAAAGTTATGTCCTGTCATCTGGTAGAACTTCATGTTGAAGGGCCTGTAGAAGTCCCGTAGCCTCTGCACCACCTCAGGGTCAATGTTCGGATGGGTCCGCCCTTTGGTTTTACCCAGGCAGTGGGGCTTGCTGCTGCCCTCCGCCTTCTTGAGGCACGGGAAACCCTTGGTCTGGTTGAAGTAAAAGTGTTTGTCCGTGATGATCCTCTTGAGTCCCAGGAAGTCCTGCACGCGGCCCAGCTCTCCGGCCGGGTCGCTGATCAGACGCTCGCCGCTCACAAACAGGATCTGCTCCATGGGGAAGTACTGCAGCCAGTTGTCCAGGTGCTTGGCGTAGATGCCGATCTGGATGGCGCTCCACGAGGTGTCGATGAGTCCCGTAGTCCTGTTTTTGAAGGTGAGGCTCTCGAAAGAGGGAATGTCGGGCTTCTTGGACAGCGTCTGCGTGTAGTCCGAGATAGCCCTGGTGACGGGGTCCCTCACCACCACGATCAGCTTGGTGTCCCGGGACATGGCGGCTATCCTGGCCGGAGCCTCTCGGGTCACAAAGTAGCTGGGGGTTTTCTCCATGGTGATCTGGCCCTCCAGGGTTTTGGGCATCAGCTCCCTGCAGAACAGAAAGACACAAAGAGGAGGTTAGGCGAAGGGTAAGGTGGAGCAACGTCTTGCATAATGTAATCAAGTTGATGGAGTGTACTGTGTTCTGTAATCAATGACTCACTGAGCCTGTTTGGCCTTATTATAGGGTTTGAAAACCTATTAGTGCAGGCAGCTCTCCAACATCAACATGCTCACTCATAAGATATCTCACTTCTGACAGAAAACAGAGAACCCTTATTTACTGCATAATCAAACACAGGGAAACATTTACAGGAATTTCTAAACATGGTCGACCCTGAATTTAACCATATTAGGGTGATTCTTTAACTATCAGGATTTTTTTTTCCCTGTCAGAAAAACAAACTTAATTTTTATTTTTGTCACATTTACTTGACACCAAAGGGAACATTTAAAAATTAAATGAGAGATAAGTTGTTTTTTTATTATACAAGAAAATGCCTTTTATGTGGTGTTTGCTATGTCTCCTTTGTCCCTGAGCAAGATGTTGGACATTTAACCCTGCGTCATTTTGAGTTTAATATTGATCTAACATTACAAATGACACATAAATACACATTTAAATAAAATGTGTTCATATGTTGTGAGATACTTTAGTATTTTATCTTTTTTTTTTAATAAAAAGACCACCTTTCCACTACACTGTAAAAAAAAAAGTCAGGCTGTTTTCATGCAGTTGAAGAATGAATCATAAGGGATTGGGAGCTTCCCTCCTCTGCTCAGTCTCATCAATCCTTTGCCTTCTTTTGCAGCTAACCTGTTCTGTTACCCTTAATAATTTTCACCATGATTAGCCTAACAATGCATTTTTTATGCATATAGACTAGATCACAACATGTGTGAATTCTATTATCTGATGCATCTTCCTTGAGCTCGACTTCCCTCAAACCTCTCTGCTGGATGTAAATGTTCCAAAGTGGTCAGACTTAATCAGAATTAACCTCCCCTCCCCTTATACTGTTGGAGAAGAGAAAAAAAAAAACACTCAATTTGCCTTGCTGACTCAGGCGTAGTCGTGCCATATTGCCCCGCCCCCCATCTGACCCACAAAAAAATCAGACGCACTACAGTGCTGAAAGATGATGAGGCTTGTTTCAGAAAGGCGATCTGTTTTTTGACAAGACTGGGTTTGGTTTTTGGGTGAGGGCTGGCTGATGGGCTTTAAACAGATACGTTACATGCAGACGTATAATCAAGAGGTACTTGAGACCAACTGGTTTTGAAGGAAAAGTGAAAGTGCTCTGCTCTCCCAGCATCATGTTTCACAAATGGTGGCCGACCGCAGAGGCTCGATTATGGTGGAGGCGATAAGAGCGGTTTGACTGACATTGGGATGCGGATCACCTTTCCCTCTTTGGCCCCACGCACCAGGAAGAAAACTATGTGTGATCGAATGGTGTTTCTGGTGCTGGCTGGATGGGAGGGGTTCGGATTATGTGCTGGAAACTGCAACAGCTAAAACTGTTCCCTCTGCTTTGTCACAGTCAAATCAAAAAGACAGTCACAGGAGTAAAAACTCTAAGGTGGCGCACTGGGAACCAAAAACAGCAAATAAGCAGTTTAGAAGCAATCGACTGAGGAAAAAACAAAGGAAGGACGAGATAACCCAGGGCGCTTATCTCACAGATAAGACTCCTGTTAGCCTGTTGTACCCTGCTTTTGTTGTTAAGGCGAGGGCACTGACACACCATTGTGTAGACAGTACTATTGTAGTCGATCCCATTCAAATTCTGTGTAATCCTACACAAAGTATTTCCACCCTGAGGAAGGTAAAAGACGATGTTGGACACATTCTGTACACACAGAATGCTGTAACACTCGATTCTTCCCCAGAGCTTCAGCTGCTCCTCAGAAATATACTCTAAAAGCTGGAATCTAGTTCACGTCCATCCAGCTCATGGCTAATTCATGGAACATCGGCTCTCCATCAATGCACATATTTGTGTGTGAGAAAGAGGGAACGGCAAGGGGAGGGAGGAAATACCCAGGGTAGCGTCAGGTAACCAATAAAATGCCTCATGGAAATGGTGTTGGCAGATTTGTGTAATCCTAATGCAGTGCCAGTGATCTAATTATGATAATATGTTCTTGATTGCTGACACATCAGAGGGGTGAATGGAGTAGACGGGGGGGGGAAATAAAGCTGTTTCCAAAAGCTCATTCGGGGCCAGACTGGGATAATAAACAAACAAGCTGGGAAACTAACGTCAGCCCAGGTCTTTTAGTTTTATTACTACACACAAAAACTGCTTTAAAAAGCATCCAAAGTAATTAAAGCAAAAACAGTGTCGTATGTGCATGCAAATATTCCTGTGTGATGACAGGCAGAGATCATGCTATCAGATTAAAAGTGGGTGGGGGGCTGATGTTTTAGAGTTCTGCAGTTCTTGTTACATTTGTACGTTTCATATGAATCATATCAACATTTGTCAAGAGACGTAGTTTTGAAGACATGTATTGTATTGAGCTGACTTTGCCATTGGGAGGTGGACGGGATGGTGGATGGTGTGAAGCCAAGAGGAAATGACTGCCAAGCTGCAGACTACTGTTAGAGACCAACAAGCATAAACAGTTGGTTTTTTTTGGCAAAACATTGCAGCATTTTCTGTGGCAATTGTGCCACAAAAGCTGCCATTTTTCAGCAAGGCATCGGCAGCATTTTCAGCCATGATTGTGCTACCAAAAGTGGTAGTTTCTTTTGCCTGCATTTCCAGCCATAGGTGTTTTTTGGCAAGACATTGGCAGCGTTTCCGGATGTGACTGTTTTTTAGCAAGTCATTGCCGACATTTCTAGAGGCAATTGTGCCACCAAAAGCGGTCATTTTTAGCAAGACATCGGCAGCATTCACAGCCTTGTTTTTGCCACCAAAAGTAGGTGTTTTTAGTGAAACATGGGCAGCATTTCCAGAGGCAATTGTACCACCAAATGCTAGCTTTGTTTAGTCAGACATTGATGGCATTTCCAGCTGCAATTACCAAAAGCGATCTTTTTTAAGTAGGACATCAGCAGCATTTCCAGAGGCAACTGTGCCACCAAAAGCTGTTGTTTTTTAGCGAGACATTAGCAGCATTTCCAGCCGTGATTGTGCCACCAAAACCCACTGTTTTTCAGAGGGACATCGGTGACATTTCCAGAGGCAATTGTGCCACCAAAAGCTAGTATTGTTTAGTGACACATTGATGGCATTTCTGGCTGCAATTACCAAAAGCAGGCATTGGCAGTATTTCCAGAGGCAACTATGCCACCAAAAGCGGGTGTTTTTTTATGAGACATTAGCAGCATTTCCAGCCATGTTTGTGCCACCAAAGGCAAATGTTTTTTAGTGAAACATGGGCAGCATTTCCAGAGGCAACTGTGCCACCAAAAGCTGGTGTTGTTTAGTGAGACACTGACGGCATTTCTGGCTGCGATTACCAAAAGACATTGGCAGCATTTCCAGCCCTGATTGTGCCATGAACGGCGAGTGTTTTTCAGTT
This sequence comes from Cephalopholis sonnerati, assembly GCA_019142605.1. Taxonomy (NCBI): domain Eukaryota; kingdom Metazoa; phylum Chordata; class Actinopteri; order Perciformes; family Serranidae; genus Cephalopholis; species Cephalopholis sonnerati. Next base: position 30,374,256 of record JAGQAX010000020.1, read on the forward strand.
AGAAATTGGCAACATTTCCAGAGGCAACTGTGCCACCAAAAGCGGGTGTTTTTTAGCAAGACATTAGTGACATTTCCAGCAGTGATTGTTCCAAAGGCAAATGTTTTTTTAGTGAAACATGGGCAGCATTTTCAGAGGCAATTGTGCCACCGAAAACTGGTGTTTTTTGGGGAGAACTCAGCAGCATTTCCAGCCGTGATTGCGCCACCAAAGGCAAGTTTTTTTTAGTGAAACATGGACAGCATTTCCAGAGGCAGTTGTGCCACCAAAAGCTGGTACTGTTTTGTGAGACATTGATGGCACTTCTAGCTGCACTTACCAAAAGCGCTCCTTTTTTAGCAAGACATTGGCAGCATTTTCAGAGGAAACTGTGCCACCAGAATCAGGTGTATTTAGTCAAAACATGATCTTTTCCTAACTGTAACCAAGTATTTTTTTAGTGCTTAAAACATAACCACAGGTTAACCACAGCATTATTGTAATGTAAGGAAACACAAAGTTTCTACATATCCGCTAAATAATAGCCTACAAATGTTACATATCCCTGGTTTGCAAAAGCGTGCAATACCAACATTTATTCTGGCGACTAGCTTGCCGGGCCTTTAATCTGGCCTGGCTACCGGAATTCTCTCGGTGCTCTTGATGGTCAGTCCAGGCCTGAGCTCATTAATAGCCTATTGAAATCAAAACAGACACAGCATGTGGTTTTATGCAAAAGCATGACAGATCTTTCCGCCAGCAAACCATTCCTGGAGATAAATGCAAACAACACATTATGAGCACGCACATTAATTCTCCGTCACAACTTAAAACTGCACCCTCTTGAATGTCTTCAAGGAATACAAACCAAACATGCTGGACTTAAACTGCACGCTATTCCTCATTCTCTCGGTGCACAATGGTTATACTGCCTGCAAGCTTTTTGTCATTCCTTGTGCTAACATACAAAAAGAGTCCAGAGCTGACACAGAGGAGGCAAATGGCTTCCCATCTAATCCGATTTCAACATCACAATGCGGCACGGAGATAGGGAGGAGGCCTGAGTTACAATGTGCATAGTGATAGATTATGCTATGAGTGTTGGGGGTTGGAGGAGCATAAAACAAGGAGATGGTTGGACAGCGAGGGAGAAAGAAAGTGGCGAGGAAACCCCTAAAAAGCGCCAAATCCGCAAGAAGAGACCCCCCTAATAAAAAATCTCCACCTCTGACTTTGTCCGCTCTCTCTGCCAAAGAGGTAAAAAAAAAAGAAAGAAAGAGAAGAGAGGAGGGGAATTTTAGTGGGACAAGTAGCTCTTGGAGAAACAATGCCTATTATGCTCCTTTTTGATTTATGAGGTGCTGCTTTTAAAGATTCCGTCAGCAAACAGGCAATTCTGTGACACCGGGCTCCTCTTTTTTCCTGCTTTTCTTTGAAAGTGAGCCATTGTCCCTGAGTGGAGGGGTGAGCAGGGCAGTGGTCAGGGCAGCGGGGCGGGGATGGGGGCAGGGTGGAGAGGGAGAAGGAGGGAGGGAAGGGGTGCTTATCGAGGGCTGAGTGGAGCACTTCTCCGTCCTTCTCAGCCTCGAGTGAGAGAAGCCTTTTGGAGGGCTCTTAAGTGGAACGTGTGCCAAAATTGCCCTGCAAACATCACCCTGTCCCCCTTAGATACCAAGGACTCCACAGACTTCTGCTGTCTAATAAGGGAATTAGCAATCATAAAAAGTGTAACTAAACCTCAAATATCATGGTGCAAAACTTCCCCTGCTTGTACTTCCACATGATTTATATCTGCGGACTTTTTCCCCTCCTTGCCTCTCTTCACCTTTGTCCATTGAGAATATTTCCAAGTTGAAAGACATGCCAAAAACAGCGATAAGACAAGAAGCAGAAGCCCTTGTCACATGACAGCATCAAACAGGGGCCGGCGGAGTGGCCCTTTGGCCTGTGTTTTAAAGAGCCCTCATCCCGGTGGAGATAAACGGCAGGCAGGAAAAAGGGTTATTTCTGTCTGATGCTTCTGCCTCCCTCCTGTCATGTTTGATTTGATGATAACGGGCTGCCACTGAGCCGTCTGTGTCACAGCATCCCTGACAAAATGACTACTTCGCTCATAGACAAAAGGAGAGGAGCTATTTGGCGTGCGTCTGTCGATTTCATGTTCGATACAAAGGGTTTTCAATTGTCTCACATGTCTGGATGTTGAAAGCATTTGAATCCCAAATTAGGGTTTGTTTATTTGAATACAGACAAATCGGAGGGCACTTTGTATCCACCGGCAAAGGGAGGGTGTGGCTTTACTCTTATGGGCATTTAAAGCTAAAGATGTCTGGTTTCTATGGCTTGAAGACCCTGGAGTGAGAGTTATCTCCTCATGGGAGGTCACACCACCCACAACAACAGTGTTCACTTGCCAGTGCTCGGAGTAGAGGCTGAGTTAACCCATGTAAATGAACCAAAATAAGAAAATCTAACAAATCTGCTACTTTCAGGAAATCAGGCAGACATTCATCTTAAAGAATTCACGCCTATTGTGCTCAAATCCTGAGTTTTCCTGACATTAAAACACTCCACAGTCTCCAGTCTTTGTCATTACGCTTATCGATCCCTGAGTTCCCCTGACCCCTTGACAATCAGGCCTTGAGGTCTGATAGCAAAGGACATACGCAGCCATTCATTACAGCACATTTCCATCCCATCTCGTCAAATACCGCTGCTTTGTCATGTCAAAATATGACACACTAGGCACCTCCTACATCTTTTTTTGGACGTTCATGGACAGCATGTCAATTATGCTTGGTACATGCATTGTGTCTTTTCAAACACTCTTTTGTTTTCACAGTAAATGTACAGTTTCTACTTGTAAACTTAGAATGTAGGTAAAACACTTAGTTTTTAGGTTGATTTCTTTAGGTTTATGCGATAAACAACATCATGGTTTGGCTTCAAATTTATGCAGGAACCAAACAGCAGGCTCCGGGGTGAAAGTCTTAAGTTTGCTTGACCCATCCACCACTCCTCTCACCCTTTACGGACCTTGTTGTTCTTTATATTATGGTAGTTGCTGCAACATTACAAACTGCCGCTGACTGATGCCTATCATACTGCAGAGGGAGGTGCCTCTCTGCGTCCGTGTCTGATGCTGCTTTCCACTGACAAAGCGGCAGCATTTGACGACTTGGTTTGTTGCCCGCTGCCTCTAGTACTGACCAACCAGTGCATGTCATACCACCATGAACGATGCCTCTGTGAGTCAGTCTCTGAGACGGAGATCACTGCCAAAGTGGCGGCATTTGATGGCAATTATCAACAATTCACAGCAACGTGCTGAAATTAAATGTTCTTCACATTAAAACAATTAAACATAGTGTTTCATTGACTCTCTGAACATAATCCAGGCAGCAATTACGTTGTCACTACAGCATTTATAATAAAAAAAATGCTACATACAGGAAAAAATGCAGACAGTCGTTAGCAGCACTTCACACCTAGGTGCTAAAATCCTCCACCCCAACAACAACATCCACTTAAGCAGAGGCTGAATTAATCCATCTGAAATCACTAAGAAAAGCAAACCAATAAGCTACCTTAAGGAAATCACGCAGACATTCACCATCAAAAATTTAGACATAGGTGCTAAAAGTCTGAGTTTTGCTTTACATTAAAATCCTCCACAGTCTCCACTCTTTTCTCTTTTCTACGACCCCTTGACAATCAGAACTTGAGGTCCAATAGCAAAGTAGACATTATGTCATTATCAACAATTTGCATCTAGGTGCTGAAATCCTGAGTTTTCTTTACATCAAAACACTTTAAATGTAGTCTTTCATTAACCGTCCAGGAAGCGATTATGTTGTCATACATAAATATATATATGCAATTTCTCGGAAAAAGGACAACTACTTTAGGAAAATTACGCTGAGATTCATTATCAACAATTCATGCCTAGGTGCTAAAGACTTTTTTCTGTATTAAAACACTCCACAGTCTCCACTCTTCACCCCGCTCTCTCTTCCATTGATCCCAGAGGTTCCCCCGACCCTTTGACAATCAGGCCTTGAGGTCCGATAGCAAAGTGACACTTCACAAGGGGGAAGACGGAGAGGGAGGAAATGAGGGAAGAAGTACTGAAAGGCTGCCTTTCTTTTCCGAGGGCCTCTCACCCGAGCCCTTCACATGAACCAGTGCGGTGGACGTAGAAGCATTTTCAGGAAATACAAAGACACATCTTTATTCCGCGTTGGACGATAAAGATCTTGAGCACCGCTTCTTCGTCCACGGTGTTATAAATGTGATCTTTTCAACCCAGTACGTTCAAACAAAATGAATATAGCTCATGAGACAATGCATGAAATCTCTTGATGTAAAAATCTCTCCTGGTGGTAGAAACACTGTGGAAAGGATGATAGATGATACATGCAGATATGGAGGGCGCCTTGCATGGATTCATGGATGAGTCACTGGTAAATAAAAGCAGTGTTCATTACCAGCGTTCCCTTTTAAAGCTCTCAGCTCACAGTGGGAGAAGCTTACAGTTTATGCTATGAAATGGAACTGAAGTGAGCAACATGTTTATGTAACACACATACTGACACACGTGCATACACACACACACACACTACTACAGAGGGAGGCAGGCATGCACGCCTCCGCTGGCTCACTGAATATTTTCAAAGTAGCATTTAAGCACATACAGAAGCCAGACATTTTGAAATACACTCCACTGTGCCTGGAGTCTGACATTATATTTAACCACAGAGCATGGCTTTGGCTGTAAATTAAACGAATAGAGAAGATGGTTTATGGTGCAGTCGGCCCGGGACACTCCGACGCGGAGAGGGAGAAGAGCTCCGGCCGCAGCTACAGAGGCTTCGTCTGCTCTCTCTTTCAAGAACTTGGAGTGGAGTCCAGGTGTTAGTATGTGGCCACTTAGAGCTTTCTGACAGTTCATTTCCTGGCTGAGAAGAGCCAGAGATCTCTGCTTAAAAGTGAGACCGTGCAGGAGCGCATGCTGACGGGGGTCTGTGTGTATCTTTGTCTTCTACGTCTCTGGTTTTGTCTTTGGGCACCAAAACAATATGCATACCTTTGCACTTGCTGTCTCTGCATCTATCTTTGACACCCGCCTGTAACTTCATACCCGCATGATGAACCCTAAGTGATGCTGCAGCCTCATCAGCCCTATCAGAGTCAACTGTCAGTGCGCCTCCTGAGCCCGAGGTCTCAAATTAACAGGCTTCATTGAATAATGGTGTCACTGGAAACTCAGGAAGGTGGCTGAGTGGAAGCCCCTCTGAATCATCTGTCTGCTAAAGGGATTAATAATGCAGGCTGGCCTAGTATCACACACTCAGACCTGGATGGTGCAGCCCTGTATGGGATGGTGTGGTTAAAAGGAGGAGAGTGTGAGGGCTAAATTCCTCCTCCAGATTACTGGGAGTGCTGCTGGGGCCAGTGTTAAGCAGTGTTAGCCGCTAACGCTAGTATTTCTGTCCTTGGATTGACTAGTCCTTGTGGTGCAACCATTGGTTTGGATTGGTGGGACTGGATCACTGTAGCCACTTCTCTGACACTTATATTGGATTTATTGATGCATAATAACATCCATACTCAGCCTTGTCTTCTAGAAATTATGTTTATATACAACTTTTTTTTAACAGCAAATAATTTTCTGACTTGAAAGGTAATGTCGAGAGAATTAGTGCATCTAGCAAGTTGCAAAAATGTGATGCTAAAAGTATCCGTGAAATCATAAGAGCTATATCGTAGGCAACTGGACTTGCTTGAGTTTCTTGAAGACATTTCATCAAGGCCTTTCATCTCGACAAAATATTGCAAACTTATTCTACAAAGTCTGGAGATTACTGATGCCAAAATATCCATTAGGAAAGTGCCATTAAAAGTTACTTTTTATTAACCTTTACGCCTGGCTAGGGTTGGGTACTATTCACATTTGAGTTGATACCACTTTCTGCACCTTGAATTCGGGACTGGTACCCAACAGTACCTATTTTTGGTGCTTTAATTTCTGCTCCAAAAGCTGCAGTGGTGACAAAGTACACTAAAAAGGAATTCTGCTCCTCTTCTCTTTCCTAATGGCACATAGAGCTGATCTTCTGTCTCTGTCTGTCTGCTTGTGTGTGTCTGCTAATCTAGCTGTGATTCTAGGCTATTACTAAAATAATATAGAAAAGAAAACAGACCAGGGTTCACACCATTGCGGCAGATTGGCGCTGCAGCGATAGTTTTGGCTCGCTGGGAAGCTGCTGGAATGGCTGCAGAGCTCCGTGGCAAGCTTCCTGGCTTTACAGGCACTTCGCGGCACTTTTGCTTCTTGTCAAAACCCAGCTTTCTCACCCTGATGCACTCACTGATGGATTTAATTTGAGTCGGTACTTCGTGATTTGGTTGGTACCCTTAAAAGAACACAGTTTGGTACCCAAACCTAACCAAACTCCTAACCAAAATCACAATCTTTGCCTCGCCTTAACCAAAGTGCTTTTGCTGCCTAAACCTAAGAAAGCAGTCTCAATGCAAACTGGACTTTGGAGTCACAGTCCTGCACTTTTTATGTCCGTGACCCACCATGACCACCTCGCTGTGAATTCAGCACAGTACACGCATGTCATGTTTCCTTAACCCCAAGAAATGTTGTCTCTGAATATCATCCAAGCAGCAATTTTATTGTCACTGCAACCTTATTATGAACCCAATTTAGTAACATACAACCCTAATCTCTAGGAGACAGGGTCGCCATACTGACACAACATACAACTGGGGACGAAGAAGGACCTGATTGCTGTAGATCCTCTTTTTCTAAAAAGATGAATAAATCACCAAACCAATGGTTCCCGACTTTGAGTGTCGAGACAAAGATAGCTCTGAGGCATCGCAAGATAACTGACATGATGGGAACAGCAGTTGTTTTCTATAAAGGGTCACAGCCTAAAAGGTTGGGAACCGGTGATCTAGACTCACAAATTCTCTGTAAACTAGAGGACTGAGGATCCTTTTCAGTGGGTTTGGATAAAAGACGACTTTAAGCACAGTTGAAAAAACAAAAATACACATTCAGGCTGTGGGTTCACATACTTAATTAGAACATTTCTACTAACAAGAGGGAAAGAGGAGAGCCTAAGAGAAACGGCCAATGGCTTCACAACAGGATCTAAGGTCAAAGTATAATGATGCTGCCGTTTTAAGCTTTTCCAGAACATATACCGGCCAAACTGATAGGAGCCCTCGTCTTGTTTCTCGCTGACACTTTGACACCCAAACTCTGTGCTGGAGTCTTGATGTGGTTGATAAATGCGGCTCCCAGACCTCTTAACTCCATCAAGAAGTTGCACTATGTCAGAGCAGCCTGGGAATCTACTGACCCTCCATGTAAACAAGGCAGTTAACCCGACCGACGCAACCCGTCCATCCATCATTTTTCAGGGAGTCATGCATCGCCAGAGTGGAGCGCTTTTTTATCGTAGCGTCTCTTACAGCCTGAGTGTGTGTGTACAAGAGTGTGTAGGAGCGGGAGAGTGAATGACAGAGAGAATGTGAGTCGAGGAGAGAGGGAAAGACAGAAAGAGGGAGAGAGAGGGGGAGTCAGGCCTTGCGGTCACAGACCATCCAGACTGGTTTCGGGCTCGTACCCAGCCTGGTTTTGGAGGCAACATCAGACACTAGTAAAGTAGAATAAATAAATAGAGAACTAACCACCACATATAATATCATGGACTACATGGGGTCAGACACCCCAACAGCATATTACTCCCAGCCACAGCTTCAGATACCCCCCTCTGTTACGTCCTGAAAATACTCACAGTGAAGCTGAGACACTCTGCTCTTCCACCATTGTGGTCGCCTCGTGATGGGCAGCTTCGCGGAGGCGTGACAAGCACAAATTACTCAATTCAATAAGTGACTATCATTTTTCCCACTCGGAAAATCTGTTTTTGAGTGTATTTGTTGCTATTTGGCACCTTCGGAAAACAACACAGGAATGTGTGGAGCCTTTTTTTTTTGTGTCAGGCCTGGAACTGCGTTGGCCTGTGGCCATAGACGGCTGCATGGAATTACCGAGTGTTAATAACCCTGCAGTGAAGCAGAGGAGCCCACCATGTGGTATAAATAAAACAGAGGAGTTGGTGAAAGGGATGGTGGAGGGTAGAAAGTAGAAATACCTCCTCCCTTCCTCTCATGAATGTGCAACAGCATGCTTTTACAGAAGTGTGTTTTTTTTCTTCAGGCTTTCAAAGATGTTGCCCAAAAAAAGCTTCATTTTTCTGGCTGTAGAGAGGTGAAATATTCCATCGTTTTAGTTTCACTTGAAGGTTCAGTGTGTCGGATTTAGGGGGATATATTGGCAGAAATGGAAAAGTATATTTTCTTTAGTCTATAATCACCTGAAAATAAGAATTGTTGTGTTTTTATTACCTTACAATGAGCCATTTTTAGTCATTTACATCCACATAATGAGCAGGGCCTCATCTACAGAGTCCGCCATGTTGCACTGCCATGTTTCTACAGTAGCCCAGAACAGACAAAACACTGACTCTTAATAGGACCATTCGCATTTTGGCATCAGCCACTTCTGCACCATGCCGAACAGCGTAGAAAAAAATGAACCTGCTTTATTCTGTGTTTTTACCTGTTTAAAACACTAGGTCCATTAATTTTAGAGACGAGGAGACCTCTGTGGATAATTCGGCTCCTGGTAAAAATCTCCTGAACTTCTGGATCTTAAGTCATCAGAGGAAAAAGGTGAGCACACATTAGCAGGTGCTGGGCTAGCTGCATAGAAGAAACACTGATTTATAACCTGAAACTACTTTATTCAGTGTTTGTAACAGTTTTAATCCCCTGGTTGGTTTGTTGCGGAGATAAAGAGACGTCTGTGGATAATTCAGCTCCAGGTAAAAACCTCTTGAACAAGGAGGAGGAATCCTAAGGCATCCTAACCAGGAGAAGTTTCAGCTGTCTGGTCAGCTAGATGCCACTAAATCCCCCTAAATCCTAGACACTTTTCCTTTAAGATCAAATCGTTTGGTAACATCTCACCACTTTGTTTGCCATGCGATACAGGATAAGTCACCTGACACTGCCGCAGCACTCAGGCTGCTCATTGTGCGTGCCTGTAACACCAAACATACTGCAAACTCTCGCCAGCAGACACACACACACACACGCTCTCTTTGAAATCCAACACTTGGCGATATTACCCAGAATTTGTTTAGCGCTAGTAATCTTCACTAATCAGTGTGTTTGCTCGGGGTGTTTGCTGAAGGTGTTAGCCCACAGCTAGCCACACATTCCAGCCACTCCATCAGGAGGAGGGCGCGACCGGGCTGACAGCTCGGACGAAATAAAACCGATGAACCGTGAAAGGATAAAAAACAACAGGGGAAACAACAATGAAAGGCTGCAGGTGAAGACTCGGCTCAGCGTGTGTGTGTGTGTGTGTGAGCATTTCTGGGTGTTTTTGTGTGCGTGTGCAGGCAGAATCAGCCATTCTGACTGATTTCCTGACACTTGACATGCACCAAGAGGCACATGACTCCTTGATCTAGCTACAGCAAAGATGAATAAAAGATGAAACAGACTGGGGAAGAACATACATGCCACCACCCCCACTCCCTCGACGCACACAGTCACACACACACGCTGCGAGAGACAGAGAGAGGGAGCGAGCTACTTTGCATCCTGTTTGAATTGGCTGTCATCCGTAACTGCCTGCACACCTTTTTGAAGACAGGTGAACTACAAAGTGTGTGTGCGAGAAAGAGGGGATTTCCTCTCTACTGTATGTCACTCAGTGAGCAGAAAACCATCTCCCTGCGTGTTTGGACTATTATTTTGCTTCCTCACACTGCAGCTGTTGTTGCAGGTTAATGGTTTACAAATTCCTGAAGACAGCCTGCCTCCTGAGCTAACGTATAATTAGCTAAATTGGGTAACGATAGCACCAGTCGCGACAATTAACCTGCTGCTTTCAGAGATGGAAAGAGTGGCAGCAGAGATCCTCAGGCAGTCCCACAGTTTTGGTTGGATTTGAGCCTAGATGTTGTCTCCTACAATATCTCCGCGAGCACCCCGAGACAAGATAATTACTGTTAAAAACATCAGGCAGCGCTTTAACCATTTGTGCTTACCAAGTGCTGCCAAAAGCAGACATCAGTGCTACGAGCTCAGTGTCAGGGCTTCGTTCAGGAGACGGTTGGGGAGCATGATGACAAATGTTTTCACCCCTCTGCTGTGTCTCTATCAGTGAGCGATCAGCGGTTGAAGTGAAACAGGATCTGCTCTCGCTACGAGCCAGGAGGCTATTTTGCGAAGGGAGTTAAGACAAAAAATGGGGAGAGATATCTGAGAAACGCTTGCTTAATGCTGTGTGTCAGCCTCCGGCCTGAAGACTTCAGATGTTTGTTTTCAACTGATAAATAAAGTTTCTCTCTACACTTGATATCCACTTTGCTTTTTCCTCCTCTGCGCACATTCAGAATCAGAAAGCGCTCACATACCTCGGCCAAAAAATGCACAATCCTCCAAATATCTTATTTGAAACCAGAAAATCTTAAACAAGTACTTTAGTGATGCACTCGCCAAAGGTTGAGGGACGCACAAGAGACAGACATGTTCAACACGTTCTCATCCCAACTCGTCAGATACCGCCGCTTAACTCATCTAAATATGATGTGCTAGGTACCCTCCTGCGACTGTTTTGGACGTTCAAAGGCGGCGTGATGATTCACACTTGTTACATGAGCTCCGTGTCTCGTCAAACAAATGTACAGTTTCTCCTTGTTACATGCAGAAAGTCTTTCAAAATAAACCTACAGTGTAGATAAAACATGTATTTTTGAGGTTGATTTCTTGAGGTTTAGGCAACAAAACACGTGGTTAGGTTTAGAAAAAAAATCCCAATTTAGTCTGGGTTATTTTTTTGACACATCCTTCCCTATATGGATTTTCTCACTCATTATATTACGGTAGTTGCCAGCGGTGTTACAAACTGATGCCGCCCAGTGCGATACATACCGTCGAGAAGGGTGCGTCTGTGTGACATCATCACGGTCATCTATTTAAACTCTGACAGGCTCCCTTCACACTCATAGACAACATTATTTACCTGTTTTCAAAGAGTATCCTTATGACAAGTCAACTGAACTAATGTGTAAAATCGATGGACTGCCCCTTTAAATTAGAAATAGAAATAGAAATCACAGGGTACGTGTGCCAGATTTTTTTCCATTCGAGTGAGTACAGTAGTTTATGAGAAGACCGCAGATACATTATGCTCAATAAAGTCTTTACTTTGCAGTGTTAAGAGTCTGCTAAAAGATAGAATACAATAAAACATGTTAAAGAGGAAAAATGTCCCTGATTGTTCCTGAACTCAGAGCTAGACATGAGACGAGATGAAAATGTCACAATTATCATGGCCAATATGATGAATATGTGTAAAACTCTGCACTGAAACATTCTGGAGTCACTTTACCTTACATTTTGTCAAGAAAATAATATTTTTATTGCTCCACAAATCAACCCTGTCATCATGAATTATATTCAGAGACGTTTCTTTCAGGTGACAGTTAAGGCCAGGGACATGTTGTGATTTCAGTTAAATGTTCCAAAAAAAAAAAAAAAAATACTAAAATAAATAAATAAAAAATAATACTGTGGTCAGTGTATTGTGAGATTGAAACGAACAAGCCATATGAAAATAAACAAACACAGCTGAAACGATTAGTCAGTTGATTGGAAAATGAATTGGCACCCATTTTGATAATCGTTTAATTCATTTCTCATTGAAAACCTTTCATGGTTCCAACTTTTCAAATATGAAATATTGCTGCTTTTCCATCAAATTATTTTGATTTATTAAACTGGTCTAAATATTTCTACATTGAGTACTTTTATTTTTTTTTATATTTAAATACATTTTTCTTGACTGTACTTATATACTTTTACTTAAATAATGTTTTCAATGCAGAACTTTGACTATTAAATATTGTACAGTGTGGCATTCGTACTTTTACCTGAGTAAAGGATCTGAATATTTCCTCCACCACTGACAAACTGTAATTCAGTTTGGGTGTGTGATTTTGAAACAGTCAGTGTGTTCAGGGGTCTCATTTATAAACATTGCGTACACACAAAACAAGGCCTTAAAATAGCGTACGCATCTTTCCACTGACAAGTTGTGATCTATAAAAACAGACTTGATGGGAGAAACTTTGACCCATGCTTACGAACACTTTGGAGAGGGAAATTGGCAACGCAGGTGGTGAGTTGGAAGCCTGATTGTAGAAATTGTCGAATACCATTTTTGGCTTTTATCCGAATGTACATTTGCCCGAACGGGCTGTTAGTTCATGATGTTCAGAGAGCCTGTTCTAAGATAGAGGACAATACAAGCATTGAAAAAGGGAAAAATAATCCTGCTTGTTTGTAACCCACAGCCGAACTTTTGACCAAATCTCACTCAAATCTTTTGCCAAGTTTTTGGATATTCTCTTTTCCAGTGTTTGATAGCAGCGTCGTAGTTTTGCTGCCTCCCAAAGACACAGCGTGCGGTTTCCAGGACTGCCTCCTGATTCCCATCAGTTAAACAAGCAAGAGAAAAACTACTCCGGGAGGAAAATAATTGGAAGTGAGTCGAGTTTGGCCAGGTTGTCTTGGAGTGGAGCTGGAGTGTTCTTGCAGCTCTTATGAGAGAGCTCTGGGAGTACATCTAAATGGAGAGAGTGACTAGTGTCGAGCAGCCGCGGTGCAGAGAGACAACTCAGGGCTTCTAATGAGCTCTGCTCTTTTACTGCCAGGCTAATGGAAACCTCGGGAGACCTCTGCCGCTCTCTCCTTCTCTTTCTCTGCCTGTGTGTGTGTGTGTGTGTGTGAGTGTGTCGTCTCTTCCCAGAGGCAGGCACACTCTCCAGCACCCTAATGGCTACCTCTGGGACTTAATACCTGGGACAAGTGCAGCTTTACAGGTTTACTGTCATCACTTTCTCCTCTTCTTCTGCCTCCTCCTCAGCTACAGTTTCCTCTCTCTGGACAGCACTGAGTTGCTCCCTGACTAACTTATCTTTAACAGTGAATGATTAGCAGATTAGAGTTTCTCCCAGCCTCCAGGGAAACTTTTTGAATGTGCTAAAGAGTGTTTATTTAGCAGCAATGAATGACCATTAACTCTGGAAGGAGGATGTCTGGTTCTGTTCTGACATGTGCAACAACATCCAAATTATCACCTCGTTAAAATGGGCCTAATTCACACGTAGCACAGAGGGAGGGTTTGTGCGCCGCTTTCTCCACCCTATGCTTCCTCTCCTCCACCAATACGACTTCATTAGACGTCTTTATGAGCGTTTTTCATTGTTGACTTGCACAGAAAAGAATTTAGGAGGTCAGAAATGGAATATAATATAATAAGTGTGTTTTTTTTAGTGTATAATCACCTGAAAATAAGAATCATTGTGTTTTCATTACCTTAGAATGAGCTGTTTATATCTACACAGGGAGCAGATCCTCGTCCATGGTGATCACCACAATGCTCTGCCATGTTTCTACAGTAGCCCAGAACGGACAAACCCAACACTGGCTCATGATAGGGCCATTTGCCTTTTAGCAACGGCCACTGTAGTTAGGGTGTCGGAAAAATGTGAAACTACTTTTCTCTGTGTTTTTACCGGTTTAAATCACCAGGTCTGTTAGCACAATGTTAGCACCCCCTGTGCACCAAGCCAAACAGCATCCAAAAAATGCAGAATTTTAAAGTAAACTTGTTTTATTTTGTGTTTTTACTGGTTTAAATCACCAGGTCTGTTTGTTTAAAAGAGGAAGAGACCTCTGTGAATAATGCGGCTCCTGGTAAGAACCTCCTGGACATCTGGATCTTAAGTTATCAGAGTAAAAAGGTGAGCACACATTAGCAGGTGCTGGGCTAGCGGCCAAACAGCATCAGAAAAACACTGATTTTTAACATGAAACTACTTTATTTAGTGTTTTTATAAGTTCTAATCACCGGGTCTGTTTGTTTTGGAGAGGAGGAGACCTCTGCGGATAATTCGGCTCTCAGTAAAAACCTCCCCAACCTCTGGATCTTAAGTTATCAGAGAAAAATGGCGAGCACATATTGAGCTAGCGTCGTGTCTTCGACATGCCAAACAGCATCAGAAAAACACTGATTTTTCACATGAAACTGCTCCTTTACAATGAGTGTGTCTCTGTGTTTGCATCAAGCGTATAAATTCAGGAGTGTGTGATGGTTTGACAGTCAGCTCCTCTCAGGCTCTGTGCCTTTATCCTCAGCACCAGCAGGAGGTTCCTGTCTGCGGCGGCCATATTGTCCTCACTGGTGTGCTCACTGGACAGCCTCAGGAGGTCACCACAGCTCAGCACTGCCACTCCCCTCTCCACAGGTCTCCCTTTCACAATTAACCGCTTGTAATTTGGGGGTGAAAGCTGCCTTTTCTCTGTTTCCCCACCCCTCGGTCACTCTCCATTTTCGGGTGAGCCAAGCCAGCTTAGGCAGCGGGGAGAAGAGGGGGCCTCCGTCCCTCCACGCTGACCAAAGGCTTCACTGAGAGACAGCCTCTCGTGGTCAGCGAGGCCTACAGCGAGCCCCGCCCAGGACTGGACGAACCGAGCATGACACTGTTCTTACACACCAGCAGAGCAAGTGCACAGCTGGAGAACGGAGAGACGCAAGGGAGGGATTTGAGGATGATGTTCGGGGGAGGTGCAGAGAGGGAAACAGGGCGCCGTTAACAAGTAATCCACTCATCTGGGAACACAAGGTGGAAGTTTAGCCAACAGGAAGGCACCGGTTCAAACTGCCTGTTTTTATGTTGGCCGCTGGGGCCGAGGATTTGAGCGGAGGATGTGAACCTGCTGTCAGCTGTACGGTTGGCTGGCTGGCCGGGCGCTCGGTCCCGGAGGAGCCGTGGAGTTCCAGGAATCAGGAAGCAATCAGAGCGCCAAAGTATCTAATCATCTGAATTCATCTTTGTCCTCTGTAGGACTGGAGCTGGGTTAGAGCCACCTCAAGTTTCAGCGCTCATTGATTCTGTCAAATGCAGAGTTTCAAAATCTTCCTCATTTACACAACTCAGAAGCTCAATGTGCTGCCACACATGGGCGGATTATGAGACAACAGGCCCCTGGGCACAGATAGGCAAAAGGCCCCACCACCTCTTCTACAGAGGAGCAGGACACACAGATATCGTGTCTCTTTTTAGTCATTATGCATCTTTTTGTGATTGTGTGTCTCTTTTAGGTCATTTTGTGTCTCCTTGTGGTTGTTTCTGGTCTCTCCGTAGTTGTTTTGCATCCCCTTGTAGTAATTTGTGTCCCTGTGAGGTAATTTTGTGTCTTTTTTTGGTCATTTTGTGTCTCCTTGTGATTGTTTTGAGTCTCTCTGCAGTCGTTTTGTTTCTTTTTATAGTTGTTTTGTGTCTCCTTGTGTTTTTTTAGTCTCCCTGTAGTTGTTGTGTATCTCTTTGTTGTCATTTGTGTCCCTTTGAGATAATCTTGTGTCTCCTTGTGGTTGTTTTGCATCTTTTTGTAGTTGTTTTGCCTGATTTTGTAGATATTTCATGTCTCTTTGCAGTTCCTTGTCATGTCTTTGTGGTCATTTTTATCCTCCCCCTGGTCACTACGTGTTAATTTTGAGTGACATTTTGCAGGTGAAGCCCGGGGGACCCCTGAGTCTGTGCCCAGCAGGCCTGCTCAGTAATCCACCCATGCTGCTGTACTATTGTATTCTGCAAGGAACAGCTATAAAATCCCCAGTGGGGCTTGTAGGTTCCAGCAGCTTTCTGTAGCTCTGCAGATGGTCAACACACAGACCCTGTCAGCAAGCAGATGAGGGTCTGACCCCAGCCAAAGGCCCTTAACCCATCTCCGCACATTACCTCCAATCAGGCCTGACCAATCAATACCAGTGATCCCAGAGGAGCCAGGCCATGCTGACATTTGTGCACGCTGTCTGAGATTCTTTTGTGACTGCAGAGGAAAATTATTTGTGGCTTCACAGCTGAGCCTCTAACAACACCTCTCTAACACAACATCCCATGTATGCAAACATCAGCACGAGGTGTTTTTGTGAATGATTTGATGCCCTTCACTGGGGCTCTATAGAACCAGGTGGCCTCTCTGGGAGAAAGGAAGGAAGGAGGGCGAGGTCAGTGGCAACAGAGAGCGGACGGGTCACCTACGTGGAAATAGGAGCACCCCTGTGGTGAGCAGATAAAAGGACGTGCACCCATCCAGAACTGTCTCTGACAAGGCCAGGAGCTGCAGTCTGACTCCGGCTCAGCAGCTACCAGTGGGGGTGGACCGGCCTTTAGATAACGGCTTTCAAACAGACTTCCGCAAGCAAGACTGATAGCTGATTTTTTTTTTTAGGGTGCCTCCCTTTCAACAATGCACTGCTTGTCCTTTTTTTGTGTGGCACTATGAGTAGCTTTTACTGACGCTGCTTTGTAAGTGTGTTTACCTCCACAGTGTTTTATCACAGACTAGATACAAAGGTTGACATCCTGCTCGGGGATGGCGCCGGTTCAGTCCCACCAGTCTCTCGACAGCGACTGAAGCCTAACCTTTGATCACAAACCACATCACACAGGCTCTGACGATTATATAGTTCAGTGTGTAGGCTCCAAGTTACACATTATTATGACAGGATTCACAACTAACCTTAAAAATATCAGAGATCAACTCATGATACATCCAGAAACTGCTAAACTAATCCTCACACACCACCACAACACTCACACCACCCATACGGCCACAGACTGCATGTATACTCTCCCCAACATGATCCAAGCTCCTTGTTTAATGCTAAAGCCATTTTGAGGGAGGAGCAACAATGTCAACAGTGCCTGGCCCTGACAGCGAGCTAAGACCAGAGCCCGCGACACGACAGCAAAACCACAGCGCAGTAATTATATATCAAAGCCCCTTCATAGCCAATAGGGCTGAATGGAATATGAAGAGAGCGACGTGCACCACAGACTGACAGGGCGAGATGAGGGCCGCAGTCAACAAGAGTTAAGAGTAAATAAAATACGTCTCGTTTAAGAGGAGCGGAGCAGCATGGAGAGAGTGCAGGAGTCTGCTGAGAGTGACTCAACCCTTCAGACAAACTGTAAATACAGAAATAAGGATATAATGAGACAATCTTACAGACTGAAGGTGACGGTGCTTTTGAGGTTTTTGCTCCTCAGCTTTGATGCAACCTCCCATAAAGTGTCGAAGATGCAAAATCACTGCACTTTTTTTTTTTTTTTTTAAACTTAAATTTCGAAAGATGAGGTGGTTGCTTTGATAGAATATGATTTGGAGCAGTCACCTCTTCACAAGGGCATCATTTTGGTTTGATTGGTATCCCATTTCCTAAATTTCTGCACACATTTTGGGACTGTAGAAGACAAAACAAAATCTGGGAAATAATGAAGTTGGTCATCATGCTGAATTCTGCAGGAATAGTACTATAACACCAACTCCAAAAACAATTAGGACTCTGTGTAAAGGACACATAAAAACATAAAGTATTGATTTGCAAACCCTTTTTAACATACAGCCAATAAATTAATATTCAACATGTCAATTTCTTTTAATTTAACATTTTCCAATGCAGCTATTCACATGGAATTTACACCAGATGTTGGTATTAACTCATAAAACTACACTGATTAAGAAATTTTATCATTTTAATCTGTAAAAATTACTGTAAAATTTAAATTAAAAGCCCAGTCCCTTTTACCAGCCTGGTGTGGCGACACATTTTGACAAATAAAGGCCTGTCTCTAATAGAGGCCTGGTCTGGTTGCAAAGCAGTTCATTTTTTACAGAAGTTCTTCAGATGTATAAAACCTCAAATTACATGTCCATTCCTCGATTACGCTGCAAGTTATTTATATTTCTTTAGTCTGTAAGGGTCCTTAGATCAAAAGAATCAAAAGGGTTTTTCATAAAAATGAATCCAAGTTGAACAGGATGAAGTGGTGTTGTGTCGGTATGCTGGGTGTCGTAAACCTCGGCCACACCTCTCTCTGTCAGAGCTACATCACATGAATGATTCATAATTAATATCTTATCTGAAGCCTAATTTTTAAACAAGTAATAGTTTGAGTTTGATTATATTTCCTGATCTTTGCTGAGCAGCAGTTTGTGTGAAATGAATTAAAGGCCTGTCCCAAATAAAGGCCTGTTGACTTCAGTGATTTAAGCTAATAATAGCCCGAGCTACTAATTGAAGTTTTACAATATGTCCAATAAAGTGGAATGACAGAGGAACATGATGACTGAAACACTCTGAGAAGACACAGACTGTCTTCAGTTCTTTAAGACTTTGGTGGGGACACTTATGATTCTTGATAAAAAAAAAAAAATCAGGCAGTACAGCAGCCAAACAGCAGCATCCTGAGCACGATTTTTATGGTTTAAAAATGATATGTTTTGGACAGTGGGGGGGCACAGAGGACATTTTGAAAAGAGTCCCCAGTGGAAATTACACCTCAGCTTCTTCAGTGCAAGTGCACCGTGCAGGCAACAACCACAGCGTTTAACTGAGTGGAATACTCTTCATAACTGGAAGAAAGACTATTCCTGAATTCTGGATTTTAAGGACAGCCCTGCTCTGGATGACTGGTACACTGAGAGTACACCCTCTGGAGAAGCTGATCTGCACCCTTCATGACAGTGTCGAGGGATTTATTAAGATATGGCAACCAGTCTGGGACACAGTAAACCCCTCTGGACTTGCATAGTATGTTTGTGTTGTGACTCGTGCTGTACTTCACTTTTGTTAAGGTGGGTCAAAAACTTTGCAAAAAATGGCTCTGTGCAAATTTTGAAAAACAGGAGGTACATGTTATTGTCACCAGAAACTTATAAAAATAAATAAATGGATAAATAAAAATCCTGCATTTCCTCTCAGGCTTCTTTTAAAACTATAACTTTATTTTATAACTTTATTGTACACTTTGTTTCCTGCTTTTTATCTCCTGTGTTGCTTTATTTATTTATTCCTGTTTTAAAAAGTACAAACATGGACTTTTAATGTCATGAATTACATCGCAGCAAATTAAAAAGCACACACAATAACGTGCTCACGCTGACGACCCTGAGCTCTGTTATATACTGTGTGTGAGTTATTAATCTTTTCAGGAATTAACTCATTGAGTTTCATTAATGTATGTGCTGAAGATAAGTTATCGCTATCAGATAACGCCGGCCGACTTTCACTGAACAGGTGCAAATAGAAAACGAGAAATAATGAATTCCTGTTCACACTTGGTCACACTGGCCTGTGGAGCTCTGACTCTCACTCCATGTCTGTGTGTGTGTGTGTGTGTGTGTGTGTGTGTGTGTGTGTTTGTGTGTGTGTGTTCCTCGGGGCCACTTCATGCATGACCTCACTGTGAAAATGTGTACCTCCTGCTACAAGGACCCCTCGGTCAAAGGCATGAATCATGTGTTTGTCTTTGGCACAAATAAAAAACTGTCATCAGGAGTCCTCAGCGAGACTCGTTATTATCTCCATTCAGCCTCGACTGGTGGAGCTCAGACTGTGCGTCCGCTGGTGGGAGGCGAAGATGGTGCAAGCTGTTACAACAGTGGATGGTGAAGAGATTGTGCAAATGAGCAAACAAGCAGAGGTGAATTGCTCAACACACACACACACACACACACACACACACACACACACACACACACACACACACACACAACCATCTACAACTGCCTCTGTAAATGACCCTCGCCATGATCAGATCATATTCCCACAGCGTATATTTCAATGCCACGCAATAATTTCGCCTCTGTCTGGAACATTCCTGCGTTATTCTCTCCCAAGTCATCTCCAGTGTCTGCTCCTGATGGGAAACTTTGTGCGCTCGGCAATGAATGAAGTATGACTTTACTTTCTGGGTGCATCTTCGCTCGAGAAACAGAGCCACTAAAACTTTTCCTCCTCCTCCTCCTCCACTACAGGGAGTGCTCACACCAGCTGTTTCACTGAAACATACATTTTTTACAGCAGTAAAAGTGTGTCGAGGCTGATTTCACTGCTCTGAAACACAGTCTGGAGGCACATCTGTAGGACACAAGCAAGGTAACGGAATTCTGCTCGGATATCCTGTTGCCTGGAATCACTACAATGATCTGAAGTGGTCTCAGATAAGTTTTGTTTTCAGTGACAAATACAATCTGAGGAGGTGCAGATTTCAGTGAGGACATGGCGTCATGTCAGGACTTTGACTAATTAGAAACCATAAAACAGATGCCAAAAAACACAAATTGGTGCTTAAAAATTCACCAAATTAACCGTTTTATCTTTTAAAATCTCCAACAGAGGACCTCCAACAACCCCTCTTTCATATCTGTGTCCCCAAACGTTGAAACCAAACCTCCGCCCTTCCTTCTCTGTGCTTCTCTGAGTGAGGCCGAGCACATGAGGTTATTTTCTGGCACCAACAGGAAAAGAAAAAGGCACTAAAAACCGAAATGTAGCTTCCATTCCGCCTCAACAGAAAACCTTGAGTCATGACTTCTTCTTCACTTAAAAAGTATTAGATTTCACGGCCTGTGAGAAACCATAGCAGACAGCACTTTTCCACCACCAGAAAACTTTGAAACCCTGTAGGTGGACGCTGAACAACAGCCTCCAGCCGAACAGAGCTGCAGTGAAATGTCTGTTTCTATCAAAAGAGAGCGCACAAATAAAGTGTCTTTATTCTGAAAGCTGCCAACTTTGCTTCCCCAGTCGGCTCTTCTTTTTTTTTTTTTTTTTGTCGTGATGTCGGACGTTGCAGGGGCCCCCTCGAGGTCCTGCATATTTAGCGTGGAGGATAAGAGCCGCTCATTCAGGGCAGCAAATCCAAAAGTTTTTCTTGAAATTAAATTGTCAGATTTTAGTTTTAAACTTCAGATAAAACACTTGATATTAAAATAATCCCCAAGTTCAGAAAGTTTAGAAAATTAAGGTAACAGTTTGTCTTTTTAAGGAGCTCCAACTTTTGCATTATTGAGTTCATCTTTTATAATCTGACAAACTCAACCACATGATTTGCTTTGACCCTAAAAAAACAATTTCATATTTATCCAACAGTTGTGCTGATATTTAGTGGTCAAACTATTAATTATTTTAATTATACCCAACTCAAAAAAATTAAAAAATGTTTCCACCAACTTCTTAAAGTAAGTTATCAACTTAATGAAACACTTTAGTGAAACAAATTTTTTTAAAGCTGCAAAACTTGTTTATTTTAAGCGTCATTTACTAACACCATGAATCATTCATAGCCAATCAATAAATTGATTTAGAGCGATTTATTACTGCATAAATGTGGATTAAATAAACACAAGTCTGCTTCGCATTATTCAGATTAAACGATTAATAAACACAAACTAATAAAACTGGTGATTATATTTATTTAAATAACAGGCAGGAGGTGTGGACGCTCCTTATATGAACACCTTGTGATGTAAATGCAAAGGATAATGTTAGTTAGGATGTTTTGTTCTAAGCAGGATCCTCACTTTGTCCTGCAGATCTCCCTTTTTTCCTGCAACGTGGGCCATTAGGCCTGAGGAGCTCTTTACATGAGAATGGGCAGAATAATATAAACGCTGTTGGCTCTGTGAACACCGTCAGGTTCAACATCCTGCAGGACGAAACTGATTTTATCAGTTATCAAAAATAATCTAGAAAGTCTGGGGAATTTGTTTGGATCAGATTTGTGCACATTGCGCCTCACAGTCTTAAACCAATAACGCATTGTGATAAAGTCGCCTGTAAATGTGTGTGAGGTCACATTTAGCGCACACACAACACACAGACATTAAATCAGCTCAGCTTCGCCACAAAGCCAAACACTGCTCCACTTAAAGCTCATCTAATTCATAAAAACTCATCATAATTGTAATAAAAACATTTAAAAAACAACTTTAAACTCGACATGAAGCCTGCAGACGCATCACGGTGGAGCTGCAGTGTTGCACTGTGTCCAATAGAGATCACTGCACATCGCAGAAACAGCGCCAGCCTCACTGAGAGTCCGAGCTGCCTCATAATGTCACACAGAGTCAACACTTATAAAAATATATCCCACACAAACCATAAAACAAATCTGCAATCAAACCTGATAATTAATAAACCTGATTAATGGCGCGTAATGCGCATGAGCCAACAGCCCGATGCGTAAATGGACACAGAGCAAAGCAACTAAAGTGTTAATTTATCTTAATGGGTTCAGTTTGTAATAAACTTTAAACTCAATGGATAATTATGCACAAATAAATAAATAAATTTGGCGCTTTAATGAGGTCTAAATTAAGACTAAATTACAGGACTAATTTGGAGCTAACAGCCTCTCAGCGTGCGTAATGGCGTTAATGTTACTGCGGGATTCATTAATACAAGTTTAAATTATCTGCAGCGATAAAACAGCAGAATAAATTCAATAAATTAAATATTTGCGCCTCAGTGTTGGCGCACAGATGAATATCAGCTCACGCGCTGTGCGCCATTCTTCTATAAAGATAATTTATGGTGTAATTAAATCATTTAAAATCCTTGCTTTTGCGTTTTTGCGCGTTAAATTGTGGAAAATAAAGAGGATATAAATGAGGGTTATTTACCTGTACCACTCCAGTCCGTTCTCATAGTTGCGGTCGAAGAAGTGCGGCTCCGCTCCCACGGCTCTGATGTCCGGGTGAACCCGGAGAAACTCCAGCAGAGCCCGGGTGCCTCCTTTCTTCACCCCGATGATGATCGCCTGCGGCAGCTTCTTGCTCCCGGAGCCGTTGGAGAAGCTGGACATGGCGCTGGGCTCCGGGGCTCTCTGCTGCTGCTGCTGCTCGCCCCGCATCTCGTCCCACTCCTCGGCTCTGTCCGTGTCCAGCTCGTTATTGAGCAGGTCTCTGGACGCGGCGGTCCTGATGGACGGCTCCTCGTAGTCGCTCTCTATATCCTCCCACGGCTGCGGTTTGGACAGCAGTCTGGACACCAGGTCCGTCCTGCTGCTGCTGCTGGAGCTGCTGGAGCTGCTGGTCTCTGTCCTCTTGCCCACCGCCGGACCGCTCTCCTTGCCCCGGTAACTGTCCACCACCAAACTTGGCATGGTG
This sequence comes from Cephalopholis sonnerati, assembly GCA_019142605.1. Classification (NCBI taxonomy): domain Eukaryota; kingdom Metazoa; phylum Chordata; class Actinopteri; order Perciformes; family Serranidae; genus Cephalopholis; species Cephalopholis sonnerati. The sequence continues at coordinate 30,397,359 of JAGQAX010000020.1, forward strand.
GAGCAGTAGCCCACGCAGGAGTACAGCATGTATACCCAGATTAAAAACATGATGCTGAGCAGGATTAGTTTCTTCTTCACGGGGCTGGACCAGAGGGCGTGCAGGTTGGGACAAACCAGGCTATATTCCATAAGCCTTTCGGGTGACAATCATATCCCAGTGGCGCATATTGCCCGACAACTCACTCCCGGTGGCACCTCGGCAACAATCCTCGCAAAATTACGCACATGCTCACCTGGAACTAAGGATAAAATAAAATAAATAAAGCTCACAAACAACAACAAACTAAAGTAAATGAGCCCGCAGAGAGCGGTAGATCCAGGACTGGAGAGGCGCGCAGGAGTTAGAGCTCATAGCTGTGGCTACAGTGTGAGGGACAGTCGAGCTGCGTCAGGCGCACCGCGGTGCCGCTCCAGGCTCATCTCAGGTTTGTTAAAACTGCTGCCGGAGCACGAGACCTTATAGAGAGGCACGCGGGAGATGGACGGCGGCAGGAGCCAATGGGTGCACAGGAACTAAATATGCAGCCGTGTGTTGACAGCAGAGGACCAATGAGAGCGGGGCGCGGGCGGGGCCGGCCGTGGGAGCCTCGGTATGGAGATGGAGCGTGTGTGTGCGCGACGCTGCTGCACAGAGTTTGGAAAAGTTTCTTTATTGGGCAGAGAAGGCAATTAACGCTCTCATGTATTCTGACATGATGTTCACATAGGTTCAAGTTTATTCTGACATTGTTTACCAAAGTTTTTATGACGCAATAAACAAAATAAACTTTAAATTTAGTTTCATCAGGAGCTGGAAGAGAAGGAAAAAGTCAGGAAAAATAAAACTAACGCACTTAAATCATCCATTTTTAAATCTGAACACACTTAATGAAATAAAACAGTGATTGAGGAGTGACGCAGAGCTCTCAGCACGCTCTGAAAATATTTAAATAAACACAAAAATCAGATATAATTAATTAAAAATGACATAGTTTTAGTGATTTAATTACTTATATAATTACTGATATTTAAGTTTGAGCACTTTGTGACTGTATATTTGGAGAAATAACGACTGGAGAATTAATTATAATTATTGTAAGTATAATTACTGCTACAATAATTACATTAAATAAAATAAAACTTTATTTATCTGTAAGGAAAGAATAATAATAGCAACAATAACAATAATATACACATAATTTAATAAGATTCAAGGCAAAATAATTATGAACAAGAACTTTTTTTAATCAAACTTCTTTCGCCTAACATGTGTTTTAATTAATTATGTCTTCACCCATAATAACCACTTATTCAATACAGCGCCAGCACAGTGTTGGGCTGTTTTGACCCAGTTTTATTTATTTATTTATTTACTTTTTCATATTAATGTTGATTTATTTACTCCGGTTCGGACACGCTCTGGTTACAAAGCGTTATAATCTGGCTTTTTAAACTCACATGTCAGCATTTGCTGCAGATTGATCTTTTAAATATGATTTTAATTGAGGATAATGTGTTTCAACATGAACATACAAACCTCAACTAAAATCCCTACCCAAAAACAAACACTCACACACACTCACACACACACGGAAGAGGAATCAGGACACCTAAATTCAACATAGCCAAAGTTAGTAGCACTAAAACACATAACAAACTCAGCCTATCACGGACAGTACGCAGGAACATGTAAACCATAACGCGCCTCATCCAGATTCCTCCCACTTATATTCACGTTTTGGATGATTGAATCACATTTCCCTCATGTAAACACCCGACACCAGTTCACACAGCCAGTTTCTGAAGCTTCATGCCTCCCACCCTTTTAAAATAACTTTTTGGGCCCAGTTTGTTTCAGACTGTAACTAATATCTTCATGTGCGTCCTTTGTGCGCACATTATTACGCACAAATTAGACACTTGTGGCAGTTTTAAAGCAATTTCAATGAAAATAACTGTATTTAATTTGGGTAAAAAGCCCAAAAATGACTTTAACGCACGGTTAGAACAACCTGTTGTATTCAGTGAAGTTCACCCAGAGCCGATTCACGCTGGCTCCATTTTTAACCCGGTGATTTTTTAGCTTTCTGCGCGTTTTTACGCACTAATATTACGCACGGCTAAAACACAAGAGTGCTGCAAACTCATTCAGCCACATTCAGAGCTCCTACAGACAGCGAATCTACTGTATTTAAAAATATTATAATCATAAATAAGTGTCTTTGTTGTTTTATTATTGCCATATTTGTGACACAGAGGCCTCCAGCTAAACTTTAAAAGTCTTTTCAAGAGGCAGCAAGTTCGCAGAAAAAGCCAATTAATTACAGTTTTTTATTTCTTCTTCTTGAAAAGTATTTTTACTTGGAAAGATATGACCCTCATCACAGCAGAGAGAGTCTGCACAGTCATGAAAATCTCTGCCCTACATACTGTATGGCAGCGAAATGAATCAAAACCCCTCATAATTAGTTTTCTCTCTGGACACAATTCAGTCAGGCTACACACTGTTAACGTTTATAAATATCTGGGAGCGCTTGAAGAGCCCGGCTCTGAATGAAATAATAAAAAAAAGAAGCCCAGCATTTGGGAATATGCAGTTAATTTACAGAGAGAAGAAGAAGGAGGAGGAGGAGGAGGAGGAGGAGGAGGAGGAAAAAAAGAAAGTTACAGCGAGTATTTTTCATGTGAAGAGACTGGAGATGAGTCAAAACAGATCTGTAATTTAAACCCCGGGAACTTCAGCCGCGTTATGAAACAGACCCACTAACAGGCTGGTTTTTATGTTTTAAAACGAACACATGGATTAAATGTGCGGCTGCAGCATCTACTTATATGCGTTTTTAACTGTATGCGAACATGCAGGCTTTTATTTTGTAGTTTTGGCTGCAGTGTGTGGAGCCAGAGTCACGCCGAAGTGTCGGCCTGGGTCACTTTAACAACACCAAATGTGGAGACAGTGAGATGGAAACTGCAGCTACATGTCATGTGTAAATTAAGGATTTTTAAAAAGGGGTTTCGTCTTTTTTATTGAGCGTTTTGCGCATGACAAGGGCCTGTTGCGCGCGGGTTTATCGCGCTGAAAAGTCATTTATCACTCTAATATTGCAGCAGGGACTTACACTGTATAGTTTGAGTCTAAATGTTGCTTTAAGGCCACTGCAGCTCTTTGGCTTCATATTCTGCAGCTTTGAGGAGAGGCCAGAGGTCATCCGTCATCCTGAGCCTTCATGGACTCGGAGTACAGTAACCAAACTCTGAAGTGAGACTCGGTGTGGATGTTAAAGCTGCAGCACCGGGGCGGAGTGCAGATTGCTGTGTGGGGACTCTCTCCTGTTTACTGATGCAGATTCTGCTCTTCAGTTTTTGTTGACTCTGGCAGGAAAGCTCAGACTCACACTCAAATAACATGAATGATTTAATGAGTGATATCAGCGATGGGAAGGAGAGAGAGCTCCATGTTTGTGTGTGAAATAAGAGAGAGGAGTGTGAGAAATATTATCGGCTTATGAAATAATAATAGACTTTCTGAAGTTTGTCTTGGATTTACAGAGTGAGTGGGATGCAGAGATGTCCAAACCCCCTCCAGACATCTGTTAAGATATAGTATATGTTCTATGCTTTGAATAATAATCAGAGTCTGATGTTTATCCCTGAAAAAAAGAAGTCTACTTCCCTCATTACATTTACATTTCCTCCACTGGAGAGCCAATAATCTATGAATATGCAGATATATCTCATCTCAAAAGTTTAATCACTGGACACAAGCTGACTCTGACTCCACAGTTTATGCGCTCTGGAGGTTTCAAGTTTCCACATCAGACGTGTGTACTGTTTTTCATACACGAAAAGACTTCCAATACTTTTTAAAAAACAGTCTGACACCTTCTCATGCCTTAAGATAACATCAGTTTTTAGATTTAACAAAGACTGGGTCACTGTTTGTAACTCTGCAACTAGATTACTTCTCAGATTATTTCCCATCCTGCTCCTGGTGGAAAATATGACACCAAACTCCCTTTAAGAAATATGATATTTTCATAATTGTCTAAGTGTTTGCAAAACACACGACTCTAGAAACACAGGATAAAAGGCGTCACATGCCGACAGCATTCTTGTTGATTCGGCTTTAATATAATCTGTAAAAATTAAACTTTACATTTTGGATTTTGTCACCTCCACTTGTACTACTTCCATGACAGGACACAGTGTGAATGAGAGGCCAACAGTTTCAAACATGAGGATTTCTCATTAAAATAAGTGCTGGTTGTTGACAGTGTTTGTGTCACGAGCCAAGACTAAAAACTTTCAGTATTATGTCGATGTTTATGTTGATTTATTTATTTATAAAGAGATGGCTCATTTTCATCTGCAGTCCCTGACAGGTTGATGGTGTGTGTGTGTGTGTGTGTGTGTGTGTGTGTGTGTGTGTATAAGAAGAAGACGTTAAAGCACATGAGCAACAACAACAAGACATAAGCACTATTACTGACCCACAGTTCTCCTGCTCTTGGACGGGCTGAAACTGAAACAATTTTCGTTGCTCTGTAACATGTGCAATGACAATAAAGATCATTCATTCATATTAATAAAACAATGACAGAACCATATAACCAAAAACATTAAGTACGTACTAAACAAAAGTACAACATGAAACACAACATGGACCAAAACACACACACGAGCACAAAGCAAAGCACACAAGCACAGACACAGACACCACAGACCATCAGCCTGAACACACAGTAAGAAAACAAGGACATGACCACTAACTCAGATCAGGACGTGTGAGTATTAAACACGACTTTGTTGGACCATCAAGGTCAGACACAGACTGACTGGAGACGGCACGGACTGAGTTTTAAGACCACCTTACACCAAATGATCAAGGTCACAGGAGCACGCCACGACTCTAATAAATTTTCCATATTTTATTCCAACATTTGGACTTTGTCTGCCACGTTAAATTTCCAATAAAAAGTTGTTCAGTGTAAGGCAGTGAAGATTTCTTGGTTTGGTTGTTGACAATGTTCTCGTCACTGAACGTCAGTATTTGAATGAGCCAAAACTAAAAACCTTCAATATTAAACCTGATTTTGTTGCACTGTCGAGGTCAGACACAGACTGACTGGAGACGGCTCAGATTGAGTTTTAGGACCACCTCACACCAAATGATCAAGGTCACAGGAGCACGCCACGACTCTAATAAAATTCTCACAGTTGAATTCCGACATTTGGAATTTGTCTGCCACATTTTATTCTCCTAAAAAATGTCTGCTGTAAGTATCTGGTTCAGTATCTAAGGTTCCTGTATATATTTTGTAAATGATGTTGTTAGGTCACTACATATATATTTTGTAAATTATCTTCTTATATTTTCACTTCTTTTTGCACTATATCTTCTTTCTAAACTTGTAAGGAGCACCTGTGACACAACAATTTCCCCCTGGGGATCAATAAAGTATTTCTGATTCTGATTCTGATGCTGAAGGCCACAGGTTGTGACCCACACCATGATTTGCTCCCATGAGCTGTGATGTCACAAAATCACAATCGCACCTACACGCCATAAACTCAGATTTTAAAGTGACCACACAGTATTCACACAGACACAAAACTCTAAAGACACAAGATAAAAAGTGACACGTCGACAGCATTCTTGTTGATTTGGCTTTAATATAATCTATAAATATTATCTTTACATTTTGGATTTTGTCACCTCTGCTGGTTAGCTGCACTATCTTAGTGGGAGGAGACCACAGGAATGTGCGAGAAGAACAGTTTCAAACATGAGGATTTGTTGTTTTGAATGTTGACAATGTTCACATCACTGAACTCACAAAAACGTATCGACCATCAAAACTAGAAAAAGAGTGATTTAAGACGGCTCTGATTGAGTTTTAAGACCACCTTACACCAAATAATCAAGATAACGGGAGCACGCCACGACTCTAGAGAATCTTCCCAATTTTATTCCAACATGAGTAATTTGTCTGCCACATTAAATTCCCATTAAAGGTGTTTGGTGTAAGGCCACTGTGATTTGCTCCCATTAGCTGTGATGTCACAAAACTACGATGTACGAACACGCTGTAAACTCAGGTTTAAAGTGACCACACAGAAACTTTTCTTCAGCAGATGAATCTGAAAGCAGCACATGCATCGACCAGCTCACTGAAGCCAAACATCGTCTGAGGCCTTAAAAACTCCACTTGTTGATTTCAGTAAAGTTCACAAAGTAAAAAACTCCCTGAGTCTAAATCTGAGGCCAAACCTCTCTGAATAATGAAACTTTGAAAAGATGAATTTACCTTTCATCAGAAGGCCTCTGAAGGTCGCGGATTAATAAATCAAGCACCAGTAGAAAGCTCAGCTCTCGGCCTGACGCTGAATACCAAATATAATTCATGTGCTCGACCATCAGACGCAGGAGCAACACCAAACTCCAGAAACTGAGAGAGAGCGGAGCTGTTCTCCTGGCTGATGGGACAAGACAGCACCGCCACTCCACCTCTGCTGGAGCGGATGTTGTAAACCATCACACTGAGCCCTGGAGGTTGTCATTCAATCTCCACACAGGTTGTGTGTGTTGTCCCCCCCCCTGTTCTCCTGACTGTAACAGCTGGCTCCATCGCTCCCCTCTCACCCTCTGATATGAAACTCTGTATCCGGTCGGACACTTTACGAGGATGTCGAGCCGTTTCAGGTCTCCCGGCCTTGGCTAAATCCCACAGCCTCCTTTTATGGAGGGAGGACGGCGGCGAGGGGAAGGGGACGCTTGTTTTGTCCCGAGCGCGGTGATGGAATTGTAACCAAATACCAAAACTAGGGGTAAAGGGCGGAAGGGGAGCACATGTTGACTGACAGGTGCGGAGGTGGCCTGCTAAATGGAGCTTATTGGAGGGTTTGGTGATTTGTGCTTAAAGCGAGCATGTCCACTATAATTGAAACTTAAATCCGGATATTATGTGGAGTCAGCGCCACCTAACAAGGGGCGGCGGCGCTGTGTGTGTCAGGTACGCAGCCTCAGAGCTTTGAATGGACACCAAATGATGAGACAGGAGACAGAGTTACAATCATGACGTGTTTATTGTTGGAGAACATTCGCCCTTGTGTTTGGTACAGGGGGAAGATATTCCCGTCAGTTTGGTGCAGGCCAACCGTGTTGAAATGAAACCATTATGAAAATGAAAGAAGAGTCGTCGGTTCAGCGAGGCGTCAACTGTCAAGTAACATGGAAGTCAAACAATGATCAGAGTCGTAGCTGCGTCTGTATTTGTCCTGTTTTCATACACTGACACAAACAAATCTTTCCATCACGATGTCTGAGAGATGCACCGATCGATCGGATGGCGACCAGAATCAGCTGATTTACAGTGTCATCGGCCATGTGCGACCAACCGGTCAGTCTGAGATACAGCCGATCTTGTGCCGATCAAATCACACGTGTGCGCCATGTGATATTTCACGTTGAAACAGCAACACAGACAGAAACAGACTCTTGTCAGAGCTGCTGAACCCCGTTCTTAAAAGCTGGAATTCGTTCCCATGCACGTTGCACGTGGTTTGAAAGCGACTGTTACGGCCTTCGCACACTGAGTCCGTTTTTATCGGACATCCGAAAGAAGTCGTTACGCACAGAAACCTTTCACACTGATGCCAATGCGTTTTATTGTTCTAGTCGTGAAAATTCACAACACGTGACAAAATTTCCTCCTGGAGTTTCCTATCTGGTCATCAACACTCCCTCCCTGTCTTTCATTTGGCGCCGCAGCTGCAGGAAGGGGCGGAGCTGTGTGTGCGGTCCACATCCTCCTCCTCTTCATCATCCACCTGAATATTACTATCTGACCTGTTGAACGTAGCCGCTGAGTCATGAAATGATTCTGTGTGCCCTGTTCCTCCGTCTTGTCACGGCTGTGTCCTCACTGATTCTCAGTCAACGTCTCTTAACGTCTCTGACGGACGTGAAAAAGTTTCAGACTCAGTTTGCAAACACGACTGACACAACATGAGGTCGAATTTATTTTTTGACGTGTGAAATTTCTGACTCAGTGTGCAAAGGCCTTTAAGCTAACAACAGATTGGAGTCACCACCCAAATCTGTATTTATCACTGAGCTGATAAGCAAAGCTAACGCTAACTGTTTCATGTTAGTGGGTGGAAAATGCTAACACACTTAGCCTCTTAGTCCAGGAGGTATAACTCAATAAAGCACACATATATAGACTACTGGGGTTGATGCAGGGGCGTTGAAGTGGGGGGACTGATTACCTAAGGCCCCAGTGAGGGGGGGGGGGGGGGGGGGGCTTGAAAAACCTGGCATGAAAAGTTTGGTTTTGTTTGCAATTTTTTAAATATATTTTTAATAATTAGTGCCATAATTAAATGAAATCACCTGAATAAATGGTTGAAAGACTGAACTAGTGGAAGCTCTTTGAGGCTCCTCTCACCCCTTGAAGGAGGAGAATGGTTTAGTCCGCCCCTGCACTAGGACTAGTCTTTAAACGCAGCCAGAACCGAGTGAGTGACTGCTGCTAAAGCCCCAAACGTACACTGTCATGTCATTTCCCAAGAAAGAGGTATCACGGTTCCAAAAACACCCATATGGGCTCAGACAGGAAGGTTGGGGGGGCCCACAGAGACTGTTTCTTCATAGGGCCTTGAATCTGGTCCTACGCCCCTGGGTGGTTGATAATAAGCTCAAAAGTTTCACACAGAAAAGCTAACGCTAACTGTTTCACATAAGTGAATTGAAAATGCTAAAATGGTTAGCATAATATTCCAGGAGACAAATTTGTGTTTGATCCACCCTACTCTTACTTACTGCCTCTGATTGGCTTACCCTGAAGGCAACGAACACTAACCAACCACAGGTAAAGTAGGACTTGTCATGCCTTTGCTATCCTAGGAGGCGCAAATTTGTTTCCTTGAGGTATAGTTCGAGTGGTCTAACCTTGTTAGCTAGTTAGCCTAGTTAGCTTTCTCAGCAGGTAGAGCTCTTTGACAGATGTGGTGGTTTATTCCACGGCAGCAAAACATTTTAACGCTAGTGGTTAAATGAAACTAAAGTGGTATTGTGACTTGAGCTGACATTCAAGTGTGATCTGGTCACGCCCCCACAGTCCTGAGAAACAGTTTGAGCAGCTCAATGAGCTGCTTTTGAACGAGGTTGTAAACATTTATATTTATAGATGCTCATGAGACGCTCATCTTTGATACTACATATGCATTTACAGTATTTCAAGTTTCCTGTGGCGTTAAAGAAATGGTCTAAATATGTCTGTGTGCGCTGTCACAGCTCTTAGAAAGAAAGACTATGGGCAGGTCAACATCGGCTATGAAAACAGCGATGGGTGCATCTCTAGACGTCCTCATGTCCCTTATATACGCTCTTCTTCTAATGTGCATTGTACAATGCAGTAATCTGCAGACTGATCCCTGTGTGGATCCATAGGAGCAATTTACACTGTACAGGATAATTAACATCAGTCATGTACAACATGGAGAGGAACTGCTGGGCCCCTTTATAAATAAATACAGAATATATACAGTACACACACACACTGAAATGATTCCACGCTGATGTCATAATGCTGTGTGTTTTCTGTAAATCAGTTATTTTGATCCAAATCATCTCCAGCTCATTTCCTGATCTGCAGCGAGCGACAACTGCCTTCATTTAAACACATAAAACATCGTGTCCGTGATGCAGACACACCTCTGACACAAGCAGTGGTTAAAGGAGACACCGAGGGAGTGTCTCAGGTAAAATAAAGCTCTGGGAGGTCTGTGACGCGAGCTAGCTCTGCAGCGTGAGTGGTGGCGTTGCCGGAGGTAGAGCTGCGTCCTCCTGATCTCTGCGAGGCTTCTTGCAGAGCAGCGCCAGCAGCAGCAGCATGGGCAGGTGCCACAGGCTGCAGAAGAACAGCTTGCGGGCGCTGCTGCGGTCGCCCTTGTGGTAGAAGCGGACGGCCAGGTAGCTGATGTACAGGTTGATGGGGAGGGAGATGACGGGGAAGGTCCAGGTGGTGACGTCCAGCATGGGCGCTATGGTCGACAGGCCGATCAAGCCCACGCTGTGGCGCAGGGCCACCCGTTTGCACATGCCAGGGTGGGTGACAGACATCATGCGGTAGCCGCCGCGGGAGTAGTCTTCCCTTAAGTTCCAGCTGAGGGCGTTGAAGTGGGGGAACTGCCAGCTGTACAGGAAGCCGCCCATCAACAGAGCACCTGAGGGGGAGAAGAGGGAGAGATTAAAGGATTAATGACGCAGAGTCTGAGGGACGATTATTTCATCAACACGCCCTCTGCATGGATTTTCTTATTGTCTGTGTTCAGGACATTTAAGGGCGTGTCCCCCCACAGCGCTCAGGTGAGTTCAGGGCTTTATAAAAAGGCAGCGAGCAGGTGCCAGATCTTAAGCTGTATCCCAGAACAGAGGTGGGGGACTCGAGTCACATAACTTGACTTAAGTCACAAATTTGAGGACTTTGAGACCTGCTTGACGAACACTGATGAAAGACTCGACTTTATTTTGACTTGGTATTCATGACTTGAGACAAATGACTTTTATTCAATATCTGTATTTTTCTAGATGTTGAGAAGTCACATTTTGTTTTTAAAACACGATGACACATACGTCACAGCGGGGGAGGACCCGCCGGCTGATACTCGTGCCCATGCTACCACTTCCTGCCCCCGGCTCTCCTTGGAGTAATGGCACTAAGTACAGCAGCATCACAAGCTATTATTCGGATCTATCTGCGTGATACAAGTGAGTTAGGTTTTTAATAACTGATTCAGTACTGAACGTGGTTTGCAACCAGCGACACACTGTCAGCTCGAGGCCTTTACGCACACACAGTCACCATTGTGAGAGACGATACATTCGGTGCTAGCTTTATATGCTCAGGTTCTTCTCGTATTTGTACAAGGTTTTGATGCTGACACATCCAGTATGTTTACATGCAGCTTGAGAAAATCTTATTATTGGCTTAGTCCGACTGAAACCGGACTTTTAAATGCATGTAAACAGCTTAGTCTGACTGAAATTGGACTATCCGTAACTAGACTAACACACCTAGATAATTCGATTGAAAATCAAACTATTGCTGCATGTATCCACTTAGTCCCACTGGAGTCAGACTCGGGGTTCTGCGCATGCACCTTTTTTCTATAGCGGGCTTTCACCTGGAAGAAGAAGGAGATGACGTAGCAGCAGTTGACTCCCGCAAAAAAAACAAACAAACACCATGGCGACCGAGAAGCAGAAGACGCACTTCTGGACGGACGAGGAAACTACATTCATGCTCCGACAGCTAAAGAAGCTAAACATTTTGAAGTTTATGGATGGTAGGAAAACACGAAACGCAGATTTATTTAATTTATTATTCCTCTTCAGGTCAACCAGAACTAGTTCAATACGCAATAAATTAAAAAGGACACAGCACCACCTGGCGAGGTGGAGTCAGACGTACTTGGTCAGAAATTCGATTTTCGCTTCTGCACGTATACTCAGACAAGACGAGAAGTCCGACTTGACTGATTAGCCGAGCTATGAGCTTAGCTTGACTACTGCGTGCATGTAAACGTACTGAATGTGTGACAACTGTTCCTGCCTGCTGTCCCAACATAACCTCACTATCTGTGTGTGTGTGTGTGTATGTACGCTGGCGTGTGCATTTGTTTTTTGCCTCCAGTTCCTGCTTGGCTCGTATTTGGGGATTTTACCAGTGAGTTATTATCTCTCCTGCTCTCTGACAGCAGGTATGTTTCGTGAATTGAGCATCGTTCACCCTGACCAGGGGACTCGGAGCAGGAGAGGAAGTATTTAAAGTAAAGTATTCTAGTAAAAGTAACTACTACAACCACCTGTTGCAGGTGACACCATCAGCCGGCTGAAGTCGAGCTCAGGCGACCAGTTCACACCGCTGCAATGTTCTTTAATGGTTTCGTCTCGTCACAAATCTTTTGTCTAAACTGGGCTACAGAAGCAAAAATGAGTTGTCTGTGCAGCCTTGTTTATCCACTGCGTCCATGGAAAGGACAATAAACGCAGCCATGAAGGTCTTGTTTCTTTACGCAGAGAGACAGTCAGTTTACCTTTCTGATAACTACATCCCTGCATCACGCATACGTGTACAGTCAAGCTCAATAATCAGTATTTGTGATATGATGATATAATATTCAAATGTAATGCCCCATTTTTTTCTAACTGATTTTTCGCAGATGTCTGGATTTGGTTCGGTTTGGGGCAGAGCTGTTTTGCAGGCTGTGACGTAAAGGGGTCGAGGCAGCTCTACGTAGGAGTGTACGTTCAGTCGCAGCCGTACTTCTTGCCTTGCGTTCGACGACATCAAGCTCTCATGTTGGCGGCTCTGGCTGGTCTCTGCAAACGCCTTGAGAAACACTCTGCTTCTTTGATCAATTTATACTTAGAAATTCTGAATGTTGTATTTTAGAAAACAAAATATAGGCAACAACCTGGAAACACAAATCCCTTTCCACACTTATCCAGACTTGGAAATTATTAAGATCAAATTCCAGCTGTTCCCAGCACTATTGCACTGTTCAGTAATAATTAGTGTCACATTTGATACTTTAAATGAGTCAAACCAGAAGAACAAGCGTTCAGAGTGACAGGAAGCGCAGATACCATCCCCCACCTCCGCCCCAACACTTGTTGTTCAGTGACGGTGTCTTGTGTGAGGGCGACAAACAGACCTGTGTGACTGTCGTGTTCACTGTAAGTACTAATCAGGGTGAGTCAGCGCAACAAGCAACAGAGAATTCCACATCAGAGAGCAGCGACGCAGGTTTGCTTTTGACTTGCTTTTGGTAAACATGTGAAATCCTGTCTGAAAACAGAGAGAGGCTTTGGTTTGATAGTGTGCTTTGCTCTGAGAGAACATCGGCTATATGGATGTATTTACTGTAATCATTAGGTCTAATCATTTGATAACACACGGTTCACTCAAAGGGCAGGTTCGTCTCACAGACTCATCCACTGGATTGTTTTTAGGATGAGTTACCATGGAATCAATGGGCCTTGAATGGAAAAGAGCTGTTTTCATTTTACAGATGAAAAGCCAATACATTCATTAAGCATTATGTTCAAAGAGCTATCTAAATATTTGGAGCGTAAATATAAACTAGTGTGAGCACTTCTCGGAGATAACTGCAGCAGCATGATGAAACACATTCATACAGTTGCCATAACAGAGCACTTAATGTGTCCACCAAACAAGCTGAATAAGCCCCCCTCAGTCTCCGTCTGCTCGCTAACTTGACATTACATTCATTTGGCAGACGCTTTTGTCCGAGGCGACGTACAATAAGTGCATTCAGACTGCACAGGAACGAGGAACAAGAGCACCAACAGCTCTGCAGGGATTCAGGCCGTATGTAAATAAAGCTTTATGTGGTGTGAGATCAGGCCTGGTCAGAGAGGTCCTGATGAACTCAGAGAGGAACGACAACCCAGCCAGCTCAGCTATGTGATTTAACTGAGGCTGCAACTAACAATTATTTTTAATCTCAATTGATCGTTTCGTCTATAAAAAGGTTTCAAGTTGCTTGTTTTGTCCAACCAGCAGTCCCAAACCAAAGCAATTAGGAAGACTGTTCAAATAGCTGCTGAAATTAAGTATTTATGAATGTCTCCACCAAAAATAGAAAGCACTGCAAACAAGGGAGACAGATATGAACTTTATAAACTTTACATATGGAAACAGCCCTTTTTCTGACGCTGTGCAGATTGGAAATAACAGGGAGGTTTAAAAGGTGAGAACAGTGACACCTAAAGGCCCTGACTGTCCAAGCCGAAGGTTGGTCATTGGTTAATGTTGGGCTATTGGTGAGCGTCCATGGCCCTTGTCGTTGCTGTGTCACGCATCGTTGGCCCTCATTAGCACTAGTTGTCTTTAATTCCACAAACTCAGCAACTGGTGTCGGCAAAGCCCACTTGTGTATGAAATCACTCTGATTGGCAGTTCAGCTTAGCACACGAGACAAGAAATGGAAGTGAGGAAAGTAAACAAAGAGCTAAAGTCAAGAGGGGGTGAGACCAAAACAAAGTTGTCACATAAGGTAAGATTATTTTTCTTTAGCAACTGAGCTCTTGAAGAAACGTTTCATGATGGTTTGTGTTATTGTTCACTGGCGCACAGTAAATACGCTCTGTTCTTCCAACACTGGATTGTGTTGTTAATGTGCTAACTGGCTAACTAGCGTCAAGACGGTCTTCCGGTTTCCATTTTTGAATAACGTTTACACACGACCACTGTCTGCTGGTGTGGAGGGGTATGTCCTCTCATGCAGGCGCAGAATGTAAATGCTGGTTAGCTGTCGGTTGAAGTCTTTGCGGTGTGTCCATGTGCAACTTTTTGGCCGAGACACGGCAACATGAGGCGAAACAGCAGGGGAGGTTTCAGTGTGGCTAGTTCTCTGAATTCGATTGGGTGTGTCTGGGCCTTATGATCACAGTTTTTGATATTAATACTGTGTTTGAATATGGCCGCAATTTATGATTATTTTAGTATCAATCTTTCATATCTTTTCAGGTCACCAGACTATCACAGGGCTGACACATAGAGACAGACAACCATTCACACTCACATTCACACCTATGGACAATTTAGAGTCACCAATTAACCTGCATGTCTTTGGACTGTGGGAGGAAGCTGGAGTACCCGGAGAAAACCCACGCTCAAATGGGGAGAACATGCAAAATCATGCTGGGTCACAGGGTGCACCAAACTGAGGTCGCATACCGAACCAAACATCCTGTGCCAAACTGTCTGAGATGAGCATGTAATTTAATACCGCTAGTGCTGGATAAATGACTCTGAATTGAAGATGGTTTTCAACTGGTAATTTTCCCTAAAACAACTTGACATTTACTACTGTACATGTACATCCTCTTATCTCAGCTGGTGATTCGTACCTTGATCCAGACAACCTGTTGCAGCCGTCCAGCCCATGACAGGAGGTATTGCACCCACCACTGCTCCCACCCAGGTGTTGGTGATGCTGAGCCTCTTGAGCGGCGTGTAGCAGCAGGTGTACAGGAAGATGTTGAGGGCACCCAGAAAGCCCGTCAAGGGGTTCACCGCCAGCGTGAGCAGGGCGACTCCTGGAATTCCACAGGCCAGCGCAAAGGACACTGCATGAAGGGGACTGATGTGAGGAGGGGACAGAAAAGAGACAGAAACAGAGGGAGACAATATGAGAATCAGATAAATCTGCGAGAGAAAGAAAACATATAAAAAGGCGACTTTAAAAGATCAGTTTCAGATTTTTTTAAGGTGAGTTACAATACACAGTTTTAGGCTCAGACAAAAGCCCGTCATCGCCATGGGACCATGGGATGATAAAGTTTTGTTGGCTTGTGCAGACACCAGATAAGACAATGATAGCTCCACGTGTTCAACACACACACACACACACACACACACACACACACAGACCCATGGGGGCCACACACTAACAGTGAGCAGCCGTGCATGGCTGAGTCTCAAAACGGGAGGCTTAGAGGAAGCTCATCTGATAAGAGTTTGTCGGGATAAAAGTAGCCCTGCAAGATGAAGAGCATGTGCACACGCCGGAGATCAAAACTCGCTGGAGAAAACCACTGCGGCTCAGGCTTTTAGCTGGATGAAGACTTCCTCCTCCCCTCATCTTTTATTGAAAGCAGCGATGCCAAGGTCTGGTTCAAATTCACCAGTAAATGCTCCATAAATTAAAGAGAGGGTAGATTAAAATCTTGACCAAACGCAGGCCCTTTCTTCAAAAAGCAAACAGGGCTTTTATTTTGGTGGTGTGGCTGAGCAGGGAGATGGCTGCATTAATGTGATTAGTGGTGTTATGTCTGTTTTATGTGGGCTGAGGTGGGGCCGTGCAGGCTGGCTACGGGCTGTCGACAGTCTGACTGTGGGCTGGCTCAGCGGGGGTCAGGGGAGGGAGTGCGTCACATGGCCTGAGGTGCGTTTGCTGTCCTCTGCTCGCAGTCTGACACGGCCGCAGTCATAACGTCAGGTGGGTAAAGTCAATACTGAAAACCAAAAGATGTGGCTGGCTGGTTAGACCACAATCAAGGCCAGGGATCCAAATGTAAAACACGGGGGATTTACCCATTACGTTAAAGAAACAGGATGATTCTACTTAAAACTTAGTTACCTGTTAAATATTCAAGTGGTCAGAGAGGGAAAAGAAAACGGTGGAAAACTGTGAGTAAGCTTTGCAGCGGCTTCAGGGACGGATCTAAAACTGAGAACAGGCTACAGATTATTGAAACCTACAAAGACTAGACATCGCACACACACAGATATTCTGTTGTACTGACAGCCAGAGAGGAGCACGTATTGAACGTTCATTCTGAGAACAGCCTGAAAAGACACAGAAACAGACATAAAAGCAGTTTGCCTTGCTATTTTATGATGCAATTTGAGCAGAAAAGGCAAAGAAACCAAAGAAAAATGCTTCACTTAAGCTCCTTTCACTCATGAACTGCAAACCTGAAATTATCTAGACATTACCCAGAGGAGCTGTATGTGCGAACGCAAATGTCCGAATCATTTGGATCAGGCATTAAATGAACTTAACTCTGCCAGCTCCCGAGTACAAAGTCTGTGTGGTACACTACTGAGCCCACGTGTGAAAAGAGCAGGTAATCGTCCAGAGAATATACAGCCAGCAAAGGGGCGTGTCGATGACGTTTCTACCACATGGCTATCACCAAACCATGAGAAAACAAAAATCCGAGGGAGATGAAGAGGTGTTTTACAAGAGGACGACAACAAAAATGTCAAACTGGAGAGATGACAAGAACAGAACTTTAGTCGGTAAGAGCCGAAGCCAAAATCGCTAGACAAATTCAAGGAAGAGCGACAAACTCTTATTTATGAGCAAATTACGAACCGGCTACGTGACCATTACGTAATCCCCATCATTCCTGCCTCCTGCATGTTCTACCCAGGCGCCTCTACTCGCCTAAACCAGAGTGTTTCCAGTTGATGAGAACGCTTCTGACAACGACATTCTCCTGTTCTGTGCTACATGTGTGAAAGAGAAACGTCAGACAATGTCCGGACCTGACTGTGCAGACACTGTCCAGAGTTTATATGACACAACGGCTTTAGATGAGATGGTAAACTCTGCAGAGAGAGCAGGAGGTGAGTGACATTCATGAGAATGAAGTGAGCTGAGGCTCTGCACTAAGAGCTGGATTAACTGAATTATAAAATACCTCACAGCACACTGGACTGTCTCACTGTTTACTATCCTTATTCAACCATTAAAAAATGAATTATTTATCCAGATACGTGACTTTGACAGTCCAGATTCCTGTCAATAAAATCTCGATCATGGAATTAGTAGTTTAACAAAGCTATGTTTACGTCTTCGACTGCGTCCCTCCCTACTTCAGAGCCATTTTTGTCATTTTTACGGGGGACAGGGGATCTCAAGGGAAAAATCGCTGGCCAACAGTTGATGCCACACAGAGGTGTTATAAAAGGGGTGCCTACTATCTCATCTGGTAGAGCAGGTGCCCCATTTATACAACCTGTGTCCTTCCCACAGCAGCTGCAGGTTTCATTCCAACCCACGGCCCTTTGCTGCATGTCATTCCCCCTTTCTTTACCCCCTTCACACTATAGCTAAAAAAAGCCTCAAAAAATATCTACAGAAAAGGAAATGATATCCATCATATGAAAGCTGGAAACCTGAAGATTAATTTGAGATGCAGCTAAGCACGGCGTATTTTTCTAGTCATAAATATGTATTATATGTTGTGTTTTGGTTGGGCACCTATTCAAACTTTTAAGCGTAGAGTGTATAGGGGCTTAGAAAATTAAGATGGAAGTATGTGATGACTCGTCACATGCCCAAGTATGTGTCTTAAGTTTTAAGGTTGACATGGCTTTAAAATCAGGCATGTTTTACCACTAGAGAACTGATAAAAATGGTAAAAAATCCGTCCAAAATATCACATTAAGACACAAAGCACTCAAGGAACACCATAGAAGAATCCATGCCGTGATTAGGAATCAAAAACTTGCGTCATTTGGCGATTTCTGTAAGAATTGCATTTTTCTCGGACTGGATGGCGAACACTTCTGTTCTGGAAACTGCAGAGAAACCCCCGTATTATCAATATACCTATGAAACCAATGGATCTTCTAAATGCCCGAGGTCTCTAGTTTGTGTTTGTAAAGTTTCATGAGGCTGTGATTATCCTAGAGGTCAAAATAGGTCATTTTATACAGTGATGTCTGTTTCCAAAAAAAGGGTCTCACAACAATAAAATGGCGGCTATGGGGGGTAACATCATCGTACATAAATAAAATTGGGCTCATTAAATCCACAAGAGTCTCAGCAGAGTCTATGCAGATATATGCAAATACCATAGGTGAAAAGAAAACACTTTCTAGTACTATAATACTTCTAGTTTCATATAATTATGTTCACTCTAGCCCCAAAAATCTGCCTCGTAAAGACAGTAATGTCAGCCGAGGACGCCAGCGTCCTAGTGGAGTGGAAGAGGTTAACAAATCAAAGTCCATCCGCTGATGAAGTTTGCTTGACGAGACTAAAACTGATCTTTTGTTTTCTTCCTCTTACTAAGCTGAAAGCTACTCAGCATCACCACATGTGGAAGCCTCAAACTCTGCAAAACCACAACAAAGCACGAGGGACTGTCATCCACATTTCACAGAAGAACAATAAAAGGTGGGAAAGATGATACACCATTGTAGTCCCGACATGAGATGACTAACTATTTCCGATGCTCGCATCACACTGGCAAGACAGACGCCTGCAGTAAGACAGATGCAGAGGAGGAGCGTCATTTGGCATATACAAAGCCTGGTCCTGAAGACAACATGGAGAATGTGTAAAATGTGGCCTTGTGATGGCTTGTTTGACAGGACCGTCCAGCCTCCCATCTGCTCGCCATCTCTACACAAGGTCGTATGTACGAGAGAGACGAGGGGAGAGACAAAAGAGAGGGAGATCTTGTGGTTCTATGAGTCTCGGAGACAGATAGAAACACACACCTACTCTTGTCAGGGACAGGCTAAAAGCCAGAGTGAAGAGGCTGTGTTTAGATAGCGAGAGAACATCTTCAATCAACAGCTCAACAGCACGAGAGTTCACTTTTAAACAGCGTGTCAATGGAGAATTCCTGAAACTTGGACGAGATAGCTGCAGGTCAAGGTCCAGTTATTATACTAACAGGCTGTTTCAGTCGTAAAGTGCCTGTGTTGCTGGTGGATCGGACTGTTGTGGAAGGCGTCAACAAGTTGTTTGCGTCTGTTCTTCATGAATAAAAACGAAAGGAGAGATAGATCGCTTTTCCAGTAAGAGTGAAACGCAAAGGGAGGCAGTTTCCTGGCACTGACAATGAGCGCGTAGGACATGTGGTTAGTCTGTGTTTTCCTTGGTTTATGCATCAGTGAATATCTGCTGCTTAAGGGTGGCAGTCTCCCAAAGAGGCAGGTAGAGACGGGCATATCCAGTCGCTGAGTCAGATTTGTGGGAGCGTGGCGATGCGCGCAGTTCACTGAGCACCAAAGCAGAGGTTATCTGACATCTAAACATCGGCGGTAGCAAAGTAAGAGTGGTTCGGTAGACTACACCTTAACCTCAACCCTGCTCCTTCCAAACCTGGTAACAAGCTTGTATTACACCTGACAGGTGTGCAGCAGAGGGGCTGTCAGTGCTGGCATGCATTTCTGTTACTGGCAGCTACGGTCTGTGGCTGCTGCTACTCTACATGCACACCTCCCAGTCGGTTTCAGAGAGTGAAATAGAGGGGTGTAAATCAATACAGGATGTGTGCTTAGTGCTACTGTTTTATTTAAGGTGTGGCCATTATAATATTGCCTGCAAACACACATATGCTTTGACATCACGGGGTCGTGTTTCACCCCTGGAAAAATGTCCCTCAGCAAGATGAGGATAAGGTCAGTGAGCAGGAAAACAGCAGCAGACTCTGACATTCGTCCACTGTGGATGGTACAAAAGGCAGCTGGGGAGGCTCAGTAGCTGTCATGCACTGTCGCTGCCTTCAGACTGAAGTGAACTCCTGCTGAGCTGTTGCGTCTCTCTCCTCCTGTCCACTCTCCAGTTACTCTTCACTGTCTTTTTAAAGTAAGAAAAAGATGCTATGCCTAACCTTAATCTGTTAAATAAACACAAAGACAGATACCTAGTGTTGATGAATGGATTGAGTTGGAACATATTTATATAATGGAGAGAGTTTAGTTTGAGAACCCAGAGGGAAATTTTTATTGAGACCTGGACAAAATAGTTGGTGCAGGCCTCAAACTTTAGACCTGATTTTGTCTGAGTACGTTCTAAAAACACATTGTGGTGTGATCAGTAGCCCCACTCTGTCTCTACACATTCTTGCTAGCACAATCTATTTATGTTATTTATTCTGTACCCTTACTTTATGGTAAGATTTTTAATTATTTTATTATTTGTAAAACTTTTTATTTGGATAAAAATGTAATTTAAAGAAGGAGAATTGCAAAATAAAAATAAAAAACACAAAGACAGACAACTGTACCTGATCTGTCCTCTGACGAGTGGACGGTTCTTTGTGCGGTTCATGTTGGAGTCGAAGGGCACCTCAAAGTACTGTGGAGACAGAAATACAGGTGGGTTAATGAAGGAGACACACAAACACAACGATCTTCTTCAATGGACACACACTACATCAACAACAACTTTAGGCGGCATCTCTTTGGATGTTAAACTGCAGCTGTAGGTACGACACAAATACAGATACTTTGGCACCAAGTCAATGCCAAAATTTGAACTATTTTCTACATTATTGTAAGCGCCTGAGATCCACTTCCTCTGGATCTAACATGGCAGTAAATACACCTAGAAGTGTTTTAGTCTGAGTTAAATGTCATGATGGGAAATTAAATTGTTTCACCCTGTTGTCATACACACACAGGCCTGAAATACACACACATGCACAAACAGGACCTATATATGCATTAAATCGAGATGTCAGAGGCACCCCAAGCAGTTCAGGGTTCAGTGCCTTGCTCAAAGGCACCTCAGTGGTGCCCAGGAGGCGAACTGGCAAATCCCCAGCTACCAGTCCTCCCTCCATGTTTGGTCCAGATGGGGACTTGAACCAGCGACCCTATGGTTTCCAACCCAAGTCAATATGGACTGAGCTACTGCTGCGCCACGAAGGTATCATCATCACCACTAGTCATTACTAAAATAATTTTACCTTGTCTTTACTGTCATTGTACTTATTCATGTGTGTTGGTAAAATGTTAAAACATATATGAAAATAATTTGTAAAAAAAGAAAAGCATTTTTTTTCCTGAGGACAGCATATTTTTTTTAAATTCTTTGCAATGCGAGCACTGCTTAATTACACTGTGCCACAAATACCTGCAGCTTGATGAGGCACTTATGTGTCTATTCTGCGCTGAACGCTGCACGTTTTTACATGTTTTCCTCGTCATCAAGGGTTGAAATCAACTCTGGGTAAAATGCTGAACTTGTCACCGTCACTTTTTACCCAGCTGTCCAATCGCAGTGGAGGAAATGTGGGACAAACAACCTATAACCCATAAACCCATAAAGACCAACTGTCACATCTTAGATATATGAGTGCTGGACAACAACGACAGTGGTATATAATGTACTGTATCAATCAAACTTTATTTACTTTACACAAAGTGCTTCACACAATAAAATCAATAAAAGAATACACACACACACACACACACACACACATAAAGCAAAAACTATAATGGTAAAGACTAAAATTTTAACAGTACTCATAAAAAACGACAAAAAAAGAGAACAGAGGAAACGCTATCATAAGTATGGAAGCACCAGAAGCACGATAAATAAGTCAATAAATAAGTTATATAACTAAATAAATAGGTAACAAAACAGAAGAACAGGCCAGCTGTTTCCTCACCCAAAAATCTCATGACCACACAGACTAGTACTTTGTGTTCAAGGCGGATCATCAGGGACTAATAATAAAACTTTAATTAAATTAAATCAAAACGTTTTAAATAAAAGAGTGTAGTTTTAGGTCCATGACATTTATTGTTTTGTTTTTTAGCGTGGTATCAAACGTGTTATTTCACTGGTATTGGTGTAAACAATTACATTTCTAGTATTGTGACATGCCTAGTCTGTAACAGTGCCTACAGTTTACTTTAGAGTTTGTTTTTAACTCCTACACTGTAGCTCAAAAAGGAACAGATGTGGTTTTGTTCGTGTTGTGGAGGTGCAAAGGTTGGGCCGAGACACAATAAAGCCGACAAAGAAAGATTTATAGTGGAATCATTCAGCAGATGCAAACAAACAAAGGTGTGGAAGGAAAGAAACACCCTCTGTGATATATTATATATTTCACTCCGCCTACACGCTGTCCGATGTCGGCCATGTTAGCGTTCACAGAAATGTAAATCAACTTGGCAACTCCGGAATACCACCATGTCTGCCTCTGAGTGTTTCTATGCAACATCTGGAGAGAAACAATGTGAGGCATGGTCAGAGCAAATCTCTGAACCAAATGCTCACCCTGCACTTGGAGAGTAAATAGACTGGAGGTGGAAGGTGGAGGCAGTGAGCTGTTGGGTGGGAGGTGGTGGTGGTGGTGGGTGGGGGGTGTTCTGGGATACAAGTATGTGAAAAACTACTTATACTCCTGTTTTATGATCTGCTCTGGAGGAGTATGCTTCAAAGTGCTCCCATGAGATTGGCAATGTGTGACTAAAATGCAAACACATGGGGTGCTTAAACGCAGGAACTGGCTAATCTGTGTGTGTGTGTGTGTGTGTGTGTGTGTGTGTGTGTGTGTGTGTGTGTAAGCGAGCACTTTATATGTGTGTATTTGCTTGCCTGCATAAGAGCCTTCACCTAATGAAGAAAACAGATAAAGCACTTAGACTACGGAATATCAAGATCCATCTTTCCTGATATATGGTTCACATAAAATATCTAATAAACAGATAATCCACTTTTCTCTTCTTAAACTCCGGTTCCCAGATTTACTGCACTCATGACACTGGAGAGCCACCATATTATTAAAAAACTCCTGGTGGAAGGCACAGCATTTCATATGGTATGGAGGAGCATTAGGGAGCGGGCTGCACCATTAAGGGCTGACGCACAACATATCTCACAGTGCTCCACTCAGACTGGGAATTAAGATCCAAATACAAACGAGCAACGGAAAGATCAAACATGTTGATAAAAATGTGACCTTCTTAGATGAGGGTTTGGGAGGGACACTTGAGATTTCAAAGTAGGTCTACGACAATCCAAAATAGGGGTGGGTGATATATCGATTACAATCAATGTACTGAGGCTTGTCCAACGTGGGATGTATCAAGTATAAACTGTGTGAGCAGGCGAGGTGTGTATTGTTGTATCTGCAGGGCTCCAGACAGTGACTATTAAGTCACATTTTGTGACCATGGAGCACCTGTGCAACTTGCAGATATTATTAATATATGAACTGGAGAGTTCTCAGTTTGTTTCCCGCTCACAGTGAATAAATCCTTATGTTTAACAGTGCCACTGTAATGGTTTAACTTTACGCTAACCGCTAACAGCTAACTGTTGACGGGAAGCTTCAAGTTCACAGCAAAGTCAAAACTTCCTGCCCAAGACGAGTTAGGTGCTAGAATCAAAGCACCAATGGTTTACATTTATTTTAACAGTACATTATCTAAATTTATTATAACACAATTTTAATTAATTTTATTGTGACAGCACTTAATTTAACTTTATTAGAACAGTACATTATTTAACTTTATTGTATCCATATTTAACTCTATTATAACAGTACTTTATTTAACTTTATTGTAACAGTGTTTGATTTAACTTTATTGTAACAGTACTTTATTTAACTTTATAACAAGAATACTTTATGTACCTTTATAAGAACAGTACTTTAATTTATCAACATTATCATTAACTTTATTGTGGCAATACTTTATTTAACTTTATTTGAACTGTATTTGGTTTAACCCTATTGTAACAGTGCATTATTTAATTTTGCTTTTTCTGTGCTGTATTTAACTTGATTGTAACAGTAGTTTATTAAATTTTGTTGAAACATTATATGACTTCATTAGAACAGTACTTTAATTTATTATGAGAATATTTTTTATTAATTTTATTGTGACAGTGCCTTAATTAAACTTTATTAGAACAGTACTTTATTTATCTTTTTTAGAACACTGCCATTTAATTGTATTAACTTTATTAGAACAGTACTTAATTTATTGTAAGAATATTTCAATTGATTTGATTGTAAAAGTTCCTTATTTAACTTTATTGCAAATGTAGTTTACTTAGTATTTTAGTAGTCTAGAGTCGCTTAGAGGAGGATTTCATAACACTGAGATACATACTGTGCATCACAATATAGGCTAAAAATTGTGCGATATTATTTACAGACCATATCACCCTGTAACTGCAGAGATGCCAACCCTGACTCTTCGTTTCAGCTGTTAGGTTGTCAGTCTTTGCATGACGTGTTTCCCTGGTTTGCATGAGTCTGTCTCCTCAGGATTCCTGGCCATAAATTTATCATAGCGTCCCTGTACAGCTAATGTTGAGTCACAGTATAGTAATGTTGTTTTGTTCTGCATCAGTAACAAGAGCAAAGGAGCCATTAATAGTCATGTCTTCAACAATTAGAAAAGCAGGTAAATATTTCCTTATTTGGCTCCAGTTGCTGCGGAAATTGCAGTGGCACTGAAATCCCTCAAGCTCCTAAAGACGTTTAAATTAGCGGTGGAATAAGCTCTCTCCGTACGCTCCAAAGAAAATCTCCTGCTTCCCTTCTCCGTCTTTGGTTCAGTTGTAGTGCAGCACTTGCTTGCTGGGTCTGACTGGACTGAGCCAGGCTAATGGACAGCTGTGTACGCGGCTGTGGGACCCCAAGGCCCAGGCTGAGGTGTTAATTCTATTTCCTGGGTCAGGAAATGCGTCAGGAGGTCAGGGGCCGCATGAGAGAGAAATGCACTTTGTGGCCAGGCCAGAGCAGAGCGGTGCTGAACCAGGCCTCGGGCAGGCCCAGGGCCAAGCTCACTGCAACACTGCTCACATAAAAAGGATCCACTTAGTTTCCAATAACATCATCCCACATGTAAAAGAAAAAAAAGGCGCTGATACTGAGCATAGCAGCGCATTGATCCCCCACAGGCACATAAGGCACCCGAACAGTAAATAAGAGACGAAACAAAGAACTTTCCAGAGTGAGGAAAGTATCTAAAAACACACGTTCTGCAGTGTTGCCTTTGTTTGGATGAACCTGTCGCGTGTGTGTACGGATGATTTGACGTGAATGTCAGAGTCATTCGGTCCACCCCACTGCGTGTGCTGTTGTCCTTTCACAGTTTGTCCAGTTCTGCTCTCGTTCCTCCCTCTCTGCCTTTTAAGTCACTGAGCCTCATCTGGTTCGCATCAGTGGCCCTCTCAGCCCATGTCATTATTTCCGCCCGGCGCTGCCATGTGTTACAGCGAGGGCATTAAAATAATTGGGCCATTTGTGTTTTGTGCATTTGCACGTGTGTTGCTACAGGTAGGTC
This sequence comes from Cephalopholis sonnerati, assembly GCA_019142605.1. Lineage (NCBI taxonomy): Eukaryota > Metazoa > Chordata > Actinopteri > Perciformes > Serranidae > Cephalopholis > Cephalopholis sonnerati. Next base: position 30,422,938 of record JAGQAX010000020.1, read on the forward strand.
CGAAGGGTTGGTGCAGAGAGCATCAGTTTAAAACTGACAGGTCATCACCTGCATTGAGTCAAAGTAACTTGACTGTGTAATTAGCTGGCATAACAGTCAGTGTTTATAGTGTTTAGTAACAACCTCAGGCTCCAGTAGGACTCTTCTGACCGTTGGACATTCACAGTGCAGCTTCTTAACGCCTATATGCCTTTAATCAGTTGTTTTAAAACAAAATAGGCCTACCCCAAAATGACTCACTCTACATTAAAATTAATTACTGATTAAAGGTGAATAAAATTTTGTAAATGATGTTTCTGTTATTTAAAGGCCAATAACTGTGTTATCTAACGGTGTTTCCACATATAGTCCTTTTTAAAACAGAACAACCAACAGAAAAGGGACTTTCTCTCTGATCAACTTCAGCTCTGATGAGACCTCAGTACTCTTTCTGTTCACACTAAAGCCTACATATAACTGACAAAGTTTTGTTTTTACTTTGACGTGGCACTGCGGTGTGGTTATGAAGCTCCTCACTTTCACATGAACTTAAAGCTGGAGATGCACCTGAGTGTTTCTGTGCTGTAGACTGTTGCCGTTTAATGTACTCTACATTCCACATCTGGAGATGTGTACTATCTTCCGAGGACCAAACTACTCCTCGTCCTGCGTCTTTGCAAATGTTACAGTCCGATATGGTTTCTGTTTCTTCAAGCGTCCCAGTGCAACAGCACGTGATCTAGAGGGCTAAATACAACGGCAAAGAGCAAAGTGAACCTGGAGCGCTTTGTGCTCACAATTCACAAGTTAAGCAAACTGCACCGTGGACTTGAAGCAAACTGAACTCGGACCAACCCCTGAGTTGGACTGTTCACATATGCCCAAAAAATGCTGCGTCAGAGGGCTGTATATTTTATGACAAGGACATTGTAGCTGCTACAAGAGAGAGCCGAACAAAATTTCACTGTATTTATTACAGTGTCAATAAAGCTTCTTCTTCTTCTGAAAAGGACAGAGTGTAAAAACACCCTAAAATTTGTCAAAAAAAGCCTGAAAAACGATTCATTAATAAAACTAGAAAAGAGCACTGAGCTGACGGCCACTCTGGACAATTCCAGCAGACGTGGCACAGCAGTGGCGTCCGAGAAACATATGTGCCTTGTCTATTTTGGATGGAGCCGCGACACGTTGCAGAGAGCAGATCAAATTCTCCTGTTAACAGGTACTAAATGTGAAATATAGATACAATGCAGGTATAAGGGGAAATGCATTTTTAATAACTAAACACAACCACAAATCTTTGAATATGTCGTTTATTATTATCATTATTATTTTCTCTATCTCTGCCTGTAAGGTGACCTTGAGTGTTATGAAAGGCGCCTATAAACAAAATGTATTATCATTATTCTTAGTATTGTAACTGGTCTTTGTCTGTAGGCTGTGCACAACGAAGGAAATAACAATTAACAGACAAAAAAAGAAACCATTCAACTACACAGCCTGCTTCCTCAATTATAGTAGAAGCACTAATATCAAGAGAAAATGACCAAATCTACAAAATCAGGCAGTGAAAACACTCGTCAGACGCTTCAGGTGTGGTATGACGGCCTGCAGAGGACCGAAACCAGGTCTAAGCCCTGGCAGCCAGAACGTGGCGCAGCTGCTCCCACTGGAGCTGTCCCTCCTGACCATCTTAAAGTCAAGATGGCAGCAAAGATAAGAAGACAAGGATTCACGATTCACCTCGTATCATACCAAACCTCTAACTTCAGTGGATCATAACATATCGTGTATGGAATTAATCTGCTGATGCTCTGCTTCAAAATGAGACCAAACTTTTCTATGGATGTCAGTTTCTGAGTCACGACGAATACCAAAATGTGGCCTTCAGCAGACGGTAAGGCTTGTTGTTTTTAGCTGAGCTAACTTCCCGAAAACTTGCGGCCCGTACCAGCTGGTTAAAAGGAAGGAAGAGTCAGCGGTCGATGACATATACAACTATTGTGAATCAGCTCAACCACAAGAGGTCTTTGAGCATACAGTCATAAATGTGCACACAAATTACGAGGCTGATTGGTCCAGTAGTGTTGGACATTAGCTGCGGACAGACAGATACACACACTCACAACAAATGCATGGCCCCCTCTAGGCGGGCGGAGATTATATATTATGAAAATAATGATTAATAAAACACACTAACAGCAGCTTCTCCTAATTTCAGAGTGATAATGTTGTTTTTTTCCTTTATTCTACAGATACACTGTGCACACTTATCACAGACTATAACAGGCCTCAAATAAATTACTACAATAATATGAATATGTTTTGTAAATAATATTTTGCATTGTGTCCTGCAGTATTTTGAAAAATCTCTGTAAAGAGAGGAGTGTCAGAGAGGAAGGTCCGGACACGATTTCAACAGCGTCTCATCTTCAGCGTGAACATGAGCATGTATATTAATGTTCAAATTCAGTTTTCATTGTGTTAACATGAGCACAATGCCTCTGCCAAACAGACAGTTCATTGTTTTTAACCCATTGTGTCCCTGCTCTGAGCGCTCGCTGACACTCCATGACACATCTGATTGAAACTGCCAGCTACTGTTTATTCTGTGACCTCTGCAGCTCCCTCATGATTCACTCGCTGACAACGCTGGGCAGCAGAGGATAAAGGGGCATTTTTGATAGGTGGCGTACCTTCATCTATAAAGAGGCAGCCGGGGGACTGAACCGGAAGTTATGGAGCGTCTGGCTGCTGCTATCAATTATGAAGACAAACACACACACACAAAACCATAACTGTAGGGACTATTATCTACCAGATGAGGACGGAAAACAGGCGAGACCAAAGTGAGGAGCACAGGAGAGGGGGTGTGCTGTCGCCAGATCCTCCGAGCTATCAAAGACAGAACGTGATCCTTAGCCAACCACCAGGACTCAATTGATAACAGGCTACAGGCAGACACTTCCTATTCTTGTGCAGCAGCTACGGAAGACAACTTGGCTTTGTGTCATGATATAATTTACGGTGACACATTAGCAGTGGGAGTTTGATGCTGGTCTGTATAATCACTCAACATTATGGAGAATACACAAGACTGAAAACTTGATAACCTTTTCTCTCTGATTGTGCAGAGCCACTCTTTGCGCTCCCCCTATCTTACTGCAATAACAAAAAATAGGAAGTGCACTGAAGGTCGGAGTGGAGCGATACTGTAACTACACACTGTGCATTTACTGTGTTTACTCAAGAGGCAAGAGTGTGCCCAAACACAGGCACAGGAACGCACACAGCTGAGCAGCTGTATGCCTTTGGCTCACAGGAACATCAGCTGGCCTAAACAGCGCGTCTCTCTCGCTCCGCCGAGGGAAACCCAGGTGCACAAGCTAAACCCGACAATAACACCAAGTCATCACTTGTCAGAATGTCACCTGTTTGCACACTGGAGTTGAATGGCAGACTCAAACATCCACACGGGCGGGGGTGTGGGGTGAGGGGTGAGGGTTGTGCTCCGACGCATGCGAGCCAAGTCTGCTTTAAAAAAAAAAAAAGCATGAGAGCTCTCAAAGCCCCCCTTCAACACCAACTGTGAAGTGTCTCTGATCAACCACTTGACAAACAAGCAGCCAAAGATTTACATAGATTAAGCTTTCCTCAGAAGTCAATTCAACGGCTCTGGCAGACATTCACAACGTTTTGAAGTCAAATGAAAGAAAAGAAATGGAACAAAACAGACACGGCGTGCTGCCCGACTAGTCACAACACAAAAATGCTGGAGTGGCAGATTAAGGTTGTTTCAAGGTGTTTGTGCGGTAGACGTTGGACTGCTGCTCAGTCACAGACATGCTACTGATGTCTCTCGAGTCAAATGAATAGTTTTGGAGCTATGTGAGCAATGCTGGGATTTTACACTGCTTCCCTGAAGAACCTGTTAAACACTTACAAAGTACTTATTAAACTGTAAGTGTGTGTGTGTGTGTGTGTGTGTGTGTGTGTGTCTGGGTGGAACGAAGAAACAGGAAAAAAGGTGAGAAAATATAGAAGACATAAAAATGTAGTTAAGTAAGTAACAAAGGAGATGACAAAGCAGAAAGATAGATTTAAAGAGGAGGAAAGATAAAATAATTTAAAGTTCCAGTGTGAAGGATTTAGAGGGATATATTCACAGAAATGTATTATAAAATAATGGGTTTTTTTTAGTGTATAATCACCTGAGAATAGGAAACGTTGTGTTTTTGTTGGTTAGAATAAGCCGTTTATATCTACATAGGAAGCAGGTCCTTGTCCACAGAGTCCGCCATGTTGCACTGCCATGTTTCTACTGTACCCCATACCATCCAAACATTCCCGTGTAATCAATGTACCGTTTATTTACGTACATACTTGATACTAATTAGTATCTAGTTCCTAAAATGTTGAGGCAGAGGGTACTTGCTGTAGCTCTGGTTGAGGGTGAGAGGCTATTTGTAAATAGTTTGCTGGGCGCAAGGAAATGGAGATCTGTGTGGGTACATTAGACCCTCAAAAAAGACGTTGGATTACGGGGAGTACCACCAGTTGGTCCAGGAGCTTCTCCTCAATGATGACTGTTTCCAGGCATATTGTAGGATGACTCAGGGGCAGTTTGACAACCTGCTGTCTATCATCAGGCCGTAAAGCTCTGGGTATCCAGCAACCACTACCACCAGTTTCTCCTCCATTGCCAGCTATAAACTCGACTCATCAGTTGGACAGTGAGGGAAAAAGTGGAGATGACGTGGGGCGTTTTTCTGCTTTGAGTGTAAGGTTTTTCAACTTGTAGCGTTTAGAGTGTTCTGGCAAAAACGCCAGGCGTGAAGAGCGCAGAAACGTGAGGCGCATCACCATGCAAAAACCTTGAGCAAAAAGCTTCATTCTCATAAAAATCAATTACGAAAAGGCGCCCCCAGCTGCTAAAACACGTCCTGTGTGATCAGGGCTTTATTCAGTGTTTTTACCCATTTACATCACCTGGTCTGTTTGTTTTGGAGAGGAACAGAGCTCTGTGAGTAGTTCAGCTCCTGGTAAAAACCTCCTGAACAATGAACACTGAAAGAATTCTAACCGGGAGACGTTTCCGTTAGTTGAAATCTGCAATCTTCACCACTAAATCCCCCTACATCTTATAAACTGTTCCTTTAAAGTGTAGAGAAAGAAGGGAAGCTATACAGACACTGAGCAGGTGGGAGGTGGTTTATAACTGGTATATATAGTACACCAGTAGATGTGTGTCCCATGATATGGATTCAGCTTTAAGTGTGCAGGTACAGAATGGATTTCCATTGTCACATTAAAATGAATCATAAGCACAACTCATTGTGTGAACTTGTATCTAACAGAGTCGGCTTCACTTTTATGCTAATAACAAAAAGATGAAATGATGCAGGCAGGATCAAGTGATAATGAAAAGTAATTTTTCATCCAAAGGCTGCACATGGTTTGGTTTTAAAAAAGCAGAATACAAAAAAATCTTCTAGGCATCATGTAGAAATAAAGCTAGAAACTGGATTTTGGCACTACGGTGTTTAGAGACAGAGAGACGAGGACATCTTCATCACTTCATTTCTGTCACTGAGAAAATAGCAATATTTAGCTCACACTATCTGCAGCGGAGGTGAGAGATAAAAACAGGAGACGTGTCTGTGTCTGGAATGCTGCATGCGGACAGCTGGCAGATGTTTCTGGGGTTTCCTCGCCCTCTGTGATCCTTTGATGTGATGAAATGATAGGGGATCGGCTGGTGTGATTAGACATGAAAAGCTCAAATTGTTTGCACAGTTCAATTCATGAGAGAAGAAATTAAAAAAGGGGAAAAAAATAACACGACCTATGATCCACACATCTTTCTACAACTGAGTAATACACTACTCCATGTCTGCACAGTGGGTGTGTTTACATGCACACGACTATTCCACTATTATTCTAATAATACAACATCCTGAATTTGATACAGGTCATGTCAACAGCATATTCCATAGGCCTTAATCCAAATGTAGCATTTCCCAATTCAGACAAGGGATATGCCGGCATTATTCAGGTTTTAATAGCATTCTCTGGACGTTTTCAGCGCATTCAGAATATGCGTCTCAGTTGGGGTTTTTACCATCTCCAGTGAGGACTGGAATATATGCCATCCCGGTCGAATTAATATATATGAACACTTAAAGATCCACTCATTATTAAAAGTGTATGTCATATAAAAACTAAAGTGATGGTCAAAGTTGTCACAGTGAAATTTAAGGTGTGTTGATTGATTCACGTCATCATCTCATACATTGAATAACATTACAAGTTAACGTTCCACCTTAAAAGTCGCCGGCAGTCGGCCCAGTGAATGAAGTTATTTTTTCTCCGACTCCAGCTGCTGTGAGAGGCAGCAAAACATCCTTTCATTTTATAGTTCCAGTTTACTAATAAAACTCTCCACAGTATGAACAGTGGTTACATGAGCCTCAAAACCAGACACAACTCAGCCCTGAGCAGAGTGACCGTCCTCTACTGACCAATCAGACTGCAGTGTTCACAGCTCCACCTTTTAGTACCAGATCTGTGGGCTAGGTACCCCAACAGAGGGGGGACCAAACATGGGGACGGTACAGAACAGTTCCTTTGGTACCATCCACAATTTTTTACAGTGGAAACGGAAAAAAAACGTACTGAACTGAACCGTACTGCTCGGTGGAAACTGGGCTTTAGTGGAATATTTATTTTCACTAGTGGTGTAAACAGTTTAGTAGAAATGCTGTCTTTTTCAGAAAACTGGAATATTTTGTGCATGTTAACAGAGTCAGTGACTCATCTGTGTGTACAAAATCTTCAGATATTTTGCTTTACACTTTTAAGCGTGTAAATAGCCAAGAAGCCTGAGAACTGCTCTATCCTGCTGCCATACAGCAAAGTCTCCTTTCGCTCTCCCGAGGCTCCACTGTAGAGAGTGCAGTACTCTGTCTGGCCGTAGTGTGGATCTCCCTTCACCTCTTCTCCCTTTCTTTACAGTGGTCTATGTGGAGCTGCTGGCAGCCATCCAGCTGGCACAGCCTCTCTCTTGATTGATGGCCTGAGTGTGGGACAGTGAAGTGCTAAACTGTCCTTATGTTAATCAGCCAATTAATGCTGAGCAGAGCCACATTGCCTTTGCCCTAATCAGTCCCTTTGCCTGTGAAGATATAGGCAGGATCTGGGAAACAGCAGGGCAGAGGCACGCTATATCGTCTGAGCCCCGACAACAGGGAAGAAGTGGAGGAGCAAAAAAAAAGAGGAAGCTACAGAAAATGCTAAAAGTAGAGGATTATTCTTACAAGCTGCTTTCTTCTAACCCATCTGATCAAAGGAGGTGTTGACAGCTGCTGCTTTGCCTCGTAAACAACATGAAGAAAAGTTTTTGGTGCACAACTTAAGATAAATGAGCATTGTCTATTTCAGTTCTGTGCAGAAGACGGTCTTAAACTGCTAACGCAGTGGGGCCTGGGGGAATATCTCTGCCTCCTGTTTGGAAATGATGCCATAGTTCATCGTGCCTGTCTCGTGTGTCGGATCATATCACCATTTTCATCATAAATGCGGCGTCGTGACCAGGTCACAGTGCCTCCTAGTGTGAAGGAGGACTCGGATTACAAGCTGAACTGGTGGATGGCACTGAGGATGGCAGCAAATCTTTGAGATCAAGGGACCCAAGGGATCAAGAGATTTCTCATTACACAGTATGTTTATTTAAAGGCTACAGAAAGAGCACCTACGGCTCATGACCCCAGACCGTGGATTCATAAATTTGCCCCAAGACGGCCATAATAATGCTCCAGAATCTTTGGCCAAATCTCTCAGAGAAATGGCTCAGTATTAATCTTCATTTGCAGAAAGTGGTTTGGTAATCGTTTGCCTCTGAACTAGACACTGGGCCACGCTGGCTGGCACTCCACTGTAAACATATCAACTGAGCAAACAAGACAAATTCCTTTGTTGGAGTGCTGGCCAGCCATATCTCCAGTCTGAGCCTGATAAGTTAACGTTCTCACTAATGAGGGCCTTTCACTCCAGTTCCTGATTACTGTTAACTTTGCACACACTTGACTGCTCTCTATTCAGCCCCTCATACTGTGGGAAAACATATCAGTGAAAGGTGAATACATAGAACTAGGCTATGTGTGTGTGTGTGTGTGGGTTCACTTGTTTAAAGAGAAATAAACAGTCCCTTCCGCCATCAGTGGGCATTTGCAAATAGCTGTGAGGGTGCGACTGACATGACATCCAGTTTGAAAGGTTCCCAACAGTTTGGGTGCTGTCGAAAAAGAGGCATGAGTGTGTTTGAGAGAATGTGAGTGTTTAGATTTTTCGTCTGCAGCTGTGTCCGACCACAAGGAGACTGAAATGGGTGTGAATGTGTGTGTGTCAGCTTTAATACTGCTCTGATGCGGCGGGTCCGGGAGATCTTGCAGAAACGCGCCCCTTGGAAATCTGAAGCGATAAGGTGCGGACACATATGAAGGCCCTCGCTGTTCTCTCAAACATGACAGCAGCCATCAGCACCTCCGGCGGATTTGTATTTGCGGTGGTGACCCGAGGCAAAATCAAGCCCTTCATCTAGACGGGCTCACTCGACAAGCCTTTTTGAATCAAAATGATGAGGGTCTCAGAAGAAGACACATGGTGAGGTCTGGTTCTCTGTGCAGCCAGTGTTTCCCCCACTCATCCACAGCATTGCCTTTTAAGGACATCAAATTTGGATTCTGGATGGATGTCAGCTACCTATAATCTCGCCTTTATCTTGGTTATTTTCAAAAGGGAGATTTTTTACACAATCTTTCATGGTTTCAAGTTTCAATTATGGTAATAAATCGTTCATTAAGACAATAATAACACTTTGGTTTCATTCCTTTAAGGGTCATTCTGACTTATAATAATAAAAATTTTGTAATACCATGACACTTTCTGAGATGTATCTCAGACCGCTGCAACCCTAATATATTCTGCCTCATTTTTGTCCCTTGTAGAGTTTTTGCGTTATCTTTAGGTCTGGGCAATATAACGACTACGTACGATATATCGATACATAGATTTTTAAGCAAGATAAAAAACTTAGACAACGCTGTTTATATCAGTACAGGGTCAAGTTGTATTAATTGTGTTTCAAATAAGAAGCTTTTACACATACTTCCATGTAAAAAGATGGTTTCAAGTTTCAATTATAGTAATAAATTGTTTATTCAACCAAAAAATGACCCTTTGGTTTCATTCCTTTAAGGGTCATTTCAACATAATAATCATAATAATAATTATGAGTTTAAGACCATGAAAGCATGAAACTGTGATATTTTCTGATGGTTATCGTACCATGAAAATCTCATACCACTGCAACCCCATTACTACAGTCCTTAAGTGGGTCTCTGTTATGAACCAAAAAAAAAGAAAAGTCGTTCTTGTCATGTTACGGTTATATCTATCTTTTATTAAAAATTTTAATTTGTATGCCCTTAATGTCAATTTTCCCTGTGGTATCGAATATTGATATTTTTCAAGGTACTGTCTTAAAGAAAGGAAACAGGAAATGTCTTTATTTTACGAGACAAAAGTCCTGTTAGTACAGGGCCAGATAATCCATCTGATTCCATGTATGAGAACCACATCCTGTCTATTCTTTAACCATACTGTGGGTAAACTAAAACAAAACTTGCTTATTCAGTTCCTGTTTGTTCTTTTTATTTCTTTTTTTAATCTTTGGTTTGTAGTAAGCACTCTGGCATGCTGGGGCATGAGGTCACAGGTCTCAAACTGCCTGCTTTTCCTCCCAGGTAAGGTTGTTTCTGAAAATATATCCCGCTGGTCCAACAAACTGAACACAGAGTGACACAGGCTTTACATTGTTCAATCAGCATCTTTGTTCGCCCTCCCTTTCTCCTCGCCAGCATGCTCTGTAAACTAGACTACTGATAACACTCATACAGCTCAGACTGGTGCAGTGCACAGCAGTGTAGGACAGCAGGGACAAGGCAAGGGACAGACTGGAGAGAGTATAGCATGCTGTGTGTGAGAGTAGGTTTGCAGGTTTTGTCTCTTCGGTCTCTGCAGTGACGTAAAGCTGCTACCAAACTAAATCACATCCTTCAGAGCTTCAAAACCACCTCCTTCTTGATCCAAACAGGAAAAGACAAAGAGTGCACGTGGTTAATATCAAGGTTCTGCTCTGAGCTGGCCTCAAGAAGCGGGGGGAGCGCTCTTTAAACCATCACGTTGGGTTGGTGTTAAATAAAAAATGCCATCCAACTGTTACATCTCTGATTATAAACTACAAAGAGCTGTGGTTTCCAGGCTATAAACTCGGTTTAAGACATCTCCCAGAGTGCCAGCCCGTTTCTTTTTAGTCCCACATTTTTGAGTGACAGGAAACAAAATGAGGAAAAGATTGAACTATGTTTATATGGAGGTGGAACATTTGCTGATACACTCAACGCAAGGGCGCAGACAGTAAACAGTGGCAAAAAGCAGCAGAAGTAAATAATTTATTCGTGAGTTTCAATCTTGTTTGCCGGAGCAAATGGGAGAAGACTGTGTGAAGAGGGTAACAAAGTTTCTGTCAGAGTCTGTCCTCCTCCACTGCCGGAGCTTTGCCCCCGAGACCCATGCTTCTTTCTGTCATATTCTCCGAATCCCCTTAGCCTCTCTCACTATCCCCTCAAGTGGAAAGGCAACCAGTTAGCTTCTCAACGGGTTCTAGAAGTGAGCTGTCAGCCATCTGTCCCGTGAATGTAACAGAAATTCTTCCTGTCAGGATGTGGCGTGACACAGCTTCCAGTGTGTCTGAATGGGGAAGTGCTGGCACAGTTCCTGGGGGTGACTCGCAATGATGGTCACACAACTGGAGAATGGCACGATTTTAGTCTCCGTTACTGATAGACACCAGAGCACAATACTAAAATCTTCCAAATAAATGTCTGAAAATGTAATTTTATAGCTCTACTTAGTTGGAAAAAAAAAATAAAGGAATTTACGAGGCTGTGGGATTAGGCCTGTCACAAGAACTACTTTTGTTTGATGATATATTGTCACAGAGAGAATTGGGATTAACAACATTATTGTCATTTTGAGACCATTGTATGCCACTAATATAATAATACATAAGCAATGAACTGAAAATTCTTGACAATATTCAGACATTGTGATTGGAATATGAAAAAAAAAAATATATATATATATGTATATATATGTAATTAAATCCTGTCAATATACACAATATTAATACTAATACCTCAATTTATTTACTTTCCTGTTTAATATTGCTTTGAATTATTTATTTATTTTTGCATTTATTTATTCTATAATTTATTTTGAATTTATTTGTAGGTATTTTTTATTATTATTTTTAGTACATTTAATGAAATATTAGTTTATTTATCAATTCATGCATTCATGTATTTTTTGTTTTGGCAGTTTCTGTCCTCCATGGACGAAAACATTTTTTTTAACCCAAGGAAACAAAACTAAAACTAAAAAAGCAGTTACTTTTGGAAACAAAAAAAAATATATATACAAGAAAGTAAATATAAAAATATAGCACCTTTATAGGAGTAGCCTAAATTACTCAGTTTGAGACTTAATATAAAATTTGACCAACAAAGTGATGCTTAGCGAAGCTCCTGGAACACCACAGTTACCTCCATGATCTTGTAAGTGTGCTACAGTCAGCTCCTGAGGGAAGGACTGCCTGGACATCAGGCGGTTTGCTGGTGGATTTACAGAGTGGAGGAGGAAGTTGTTGGAGGGCAAAACTACAAAACCAAACCTTTTGGCTCCTTACCAGGGGTTGGCAAGCTAACGACTATCAGGACAGTGCCTCTTCAACTCCAGAAGTGCAGCTGCGAGCTACCGGCAAGCTATGCTCTGTCAACTTTGGCTGTCGGCCACCCCCGACCAGCTGGTGATTTCGATACATTTCGCAAGCTCTCTTAGCTTTGTCAGTCTGATTTATTAACAATAAACTCACGCAATGTGGAGGAAGGAAGGATTCTTAAACCTATTCTCCTCGTTAAAGAGAGAAATAAAACCATACACTTAAATAAGACTAGTTTAATTGCTTTGTTACCTCGCCATTAAACAAGATAAAAAAACTCCAAAACCATCTTGGTTAGCCTTATTAGTCACCTAGTTAGTTAGTCCACAGCTCTGACAATCATCAGCTCTAGTTTGGGTGAAATAAACCCTTAATTCACCGAGTTAGATGTAGAAACATGTTGTTTTCCCCTGCTGTATCTCTGTGTGCTGTTGCATGCCAGCTTTACAGTCCTTTAACATTATCCCCACCATTCGCAGTCTGCTCAGCTGCTCATTGCACCAGCCTGACCTCTAGTGGTGAGTGATGTGCACTACATACAGTACATCCTCATTACAGCCTCTACAGTATGACATTAATTAAAATATGAGCATCTGAATTTTTGACAGCACTGAAAATCATACTGTTATGATTTCTAAATACCCTGGTACACGCTAATACCATAATACTGCCCAAGCCTAATCTATATATCGTACGATGAGTCAATAAAGTATTTTTTGCGACACACCTATACAGGATAATGTTGTCTGAAAGTTCAGGAAACTCTAACTTGTCCGTATGATATCTTCTGGAGAGCAACATTTTGTCTGCCTCCTTGAAGCTCGACTTAAAAGATACATTTCCTTCCCTACTTTAAAGTATAAAGGATGTAACAGAGTCTTAAACAAAGACAGATATTTCAAAGCGGTAAAGTGCCATTAAAAACTGTGGGCTGGTGAAATTGGAGCCACTCTTCCCCTACCCACCCTGTCTCTTCATAAGCAATTACTCCAAGACAAGCATACAGATAAAAGCTCTACAGGCAGGAGAAAGAGCTACTAGTGCACAGACAGCGGAAATGTTTAATCCCCAGGATCTGGGTAACTGAAACAAAGACTTTCAAAGTAATGCACACACATGTACGGGTATAACCACTCACGGGCATACACCCCGATGTCTATCATTCTCCAGCTGATTACAGTTGTGTGGGCGTAAAATGAATAGGAACACAGCAGTGGTTACTTCCTTCTACTTGAATAAATGACTGTATGGTGACATTAATGGAGCTCAGAGTGAAACACGTGTTGCGTTTCAAGGCCTTTTTTGTGTGTTCATGGCTGTTGTGTCGGAGGCATGTGGGCAGGCAGATAATGCCACAGAGCATGAGTGCGGCATGAGGCTTTGTTGAATTGGACCTGAATGGTTACACAAGGTCTGCATTATCACATGGCAAAGTATGCTCACAAAGAGGGGAAAAATAAAACGCCATTTCAGACGCAGCTTTGGGAATGTATACAACAACACAGCCTTAATGACAGAGGCCACTTCAAAGCAGAGTTAAGTTATACAGCCACACTTGCAATAGAGACGTCACTTTTGTTTGTGGACTGATGATGCAGCAACGCTTCTAAAAGCCGGCTTACAGGTGAGCCTCGGTAATGAGAGAAAACAGTAATTAAGACGTAAAGCACAGAGGGGTAAAGTAATGTTATGCTGCAGACATAAACAAAGAAAGACAAAGAGTGAGGTTTTACAATCCCTTTGTGATCCTCAGGTGGGGTTAGCCGCATAGCAAAAAGCACTGCATCATATAAAAAGTAAAAAGGAATAGGTACTGCTAGACATCCAAACCAGAGACGGTACGTACGTATGTTCAAGCTGCACACACCCAGACACACTCTGGTCTGTCATTGAACCATAATCAACAGTTACGACATGACAGAGTCTGACAGACTGCCGTGTCATCATACAGCTGAGGATCCTTTTAACTATCTGCAGTGTCTCCTGTGACACGGAAACAGACAGCGGTCCACACCCAACCCAGCAGGAAGACTTCCTCAGGTGAAGATTGGCCGAGGGGAACAGGTGGACCAACACGCTGACAGAACACGAGTAATGCTACACTGAGGCTGAGACACAAAGGCAGACTTCCTGAGCCTGCTCTGTAGTGCCGCCATCCCATACAGGGCAATAGTTACTGTATGCAGGCACAAAACTGGCAACATACATGAGCAAAATGCTGGCAACATATGCAAATGGCCAGTAGATCTGCTTCTCTCACCACCAAACAACAATGGTAAAGTATCTGTGATGTTGCTAGGTACGCATCCTGAACGCACTGATATTTTCCCTGATAATACTACACTGTGAACAACAAATACACAAGTTTAAAAAAATAGAAACAGTGTTGTCACGTGACTTTACTTATTCTAAAATAACTTCTAATGTCACAGAAGCCACTGAGAGTGAAACTTGTGTTTTGGATGTTACTATACTGTTGGTGATGCGTCTTTGTTTTTGCTCTGGTGCTCTGCACGACCACCTGCACACCAACTCGTCAGTCCTAGTCCTCGGCTCTCTGAAGCTTTGTGCAGCACAAAGGTCCTGGGGCACGCAGGTAGACAACAACCTTATGTTTTTAGGTCAATAAAATGTACACGATTTCAAGAACATGTCTCATATTACTACAGACATTCCTGTAATCTTATGTTGCAACGTCTGCGACGACAGAGCCTTGTCACTCACTGATTATAGGGGTGGAAATCTCCAGGTGCCTCAAGATTCAATTTGATTTTATTACGATTCAGAGGGTAAGGATTTGATTATAAAATGATTATCAATGCATCAAAATGTTTGATTGAAACACGATTTATTTTTCTCTCTCTTTTAGAACATAGCATGCTTTTCTTCTGGTGATCCATACTAAAATTAACAGATTATTTTTCTTGCACACAGTGTGGCTCTTGTCCAGGTCCCTTTACCCTTCAACCTACCTCCATACCCTCACTTTTTAACCAGGGGGTGCCCGTCAGATTGTATCGATCTGCGGATGCTGACGCTCGTCCATTGTGGGATATACATATAAATGGGATATACACACGCCTGTGTAGGGTCCAGTGTTTGCATATACTACTGTAATATTTCCCCTGAAACTGTTTGAAATTCACATTCTATTCAATAAAATATGGTCCACATCCTTTTTTCTTTTAAAAAGTGAACTGCATTCATCTCTCTCTCCGTTAGCACCGGTGACAGCCAAGACACCAGGCAGGCCAGGTACGGGGTTTTTAAGGTAAAACAGACTGAGCAGAGAGTTATTTTCTTCACCACAGAGGTGTTTTGATTTTGTTACTGCTGCCGCGTGTGTTGGTCAGCACACTTACATGCTGATTGCTGCTCCTGTCATTAATGTTAGTCTCTGGGTGATGGCGTAAGGAAGTATTCACAATATATTTTATTTTTTTTAATATTAATATTTAATATTTTATATTTTTAAGACATTAAATTAAAACAACCTTGCCACTGCTGTCTTTTGTGAAGATGAATTAGTACAAGTTAACTTCAGCTCATCTGTACTGTAGACTGTCCGGGTGCTACACTGACTTTGCAGTTGAGTTACGCCTCTTTTGTTTCGTCAATATCATGTATATCATAAACATCTA
Organism: Cephalopholis sonnerati; assembly: GCA_019142605.1. Classification (NCBI taxonomy): domain Eukaryota; kingdom Metazoa; phylum Chordata; class Actinopteri; order Perciformes; family Serranidae; genus Cephalopholis; species Cephalopholis sonnerati. Next base: position 30,438,397 of record JAGQAX010000020.1, read on the forward strand.
GATAATCGATTATTGACATTTGCGAATTGCTGCTGAATCGTCCACGTCTGCTTCGCAATGCATCTAAGAATCAATTTCCCCCCTAGCCCTAATTGATTATTGCAGCTAGTGATACACGTTGTTGTCCGTGTAACCTGACTGATAAATAAACAGATTAACTGAAACATTGGACAGAGATTTATCACACAAAAAACTATTAATGTTAAAGAAACAGGGTCCAGTGCAAAGAAAGGAGCGGATACATTTAATGCTGAGATAAAAGCAAGTGAATGAAACAGGCACACAGTCCATACAGTGCAGTTGGCTTTATCTAATCACCTGACTTCCACCCGAAACATACACAATGAAACACACCTCTGTCCTGTATGCATATGCATTTAAGGGTAGATAACACGAATACAATGAGGAGATACAGCGCAGTGCTGAGTGTGCCTTCCATTGGATTTATTAAGGTTCACCTCTAAAAGGTATTAGCAGATTTGTGCACGTAAATTAAGAGACAGTTGAGAGAGAGAACAGAAGGTTTTTTCATGTACATGTATCCTCTTGAAATCTCAATGGCAGAAGACTTAAATCGATATATTATAAATGCTATATAGTAGGCAACTGAGAACTGAAGAAGCTTCTTGGATGAGAGGCAAAACGTCATCAAGAAACGCAAGCAAGTCCAGTTGCCTACAATATAGCACTTATGTTTACCATGACCTGGATGACTGAGAATCTTCACCTTAAATCGATACACTGCAGAAAAGTTGAGTGAGTCTCTATGATGGAAAGGTTTGCAAACCTTTTATTTTTAGACTGTCCCCTACCTTTAACACAGCACAGTTTTGGCATGGTCACAATAGTCCTGACAATACAGACCTCAAGAATATCGCCGTTTTTAACTGTGACTATAATGAGCAAACCCAGAAAGCCATGGTCATACAGAACACAACCTTTTTTGTATGCTAAATATCACCTGTGGCTTTTTCAACTGTTCAGGGTATGCTGTGTGATTACATAATGAAGCACTGAGGACTTGGGTGGCACTTAAGATTCAGGAAATTAAGTCTGAATAATAGTCATTGGAGACCAGGCAAGAGCCCTTTTTAAATTTCAAGTAATAAGAGCAGAGGCTGAAAGCATGGAAACAATTTCTCAAACTACAGAGGAGTGAGAAATTACAGCGAGTCTACATCTAAGGTACCTGGTAATAATGTAATGTCTTCATAATGCTCAGCCAATACAGAGCACTTTACAACAGTGTAGTGATGTGGTGGTGCAGTGTAATGCAGACATATTCAGAGCAGCCCTTTATCTAAAGGCTGGAGGGGCTTACAAACCAAGTGATGGAGAAATTAGCGGTTGTATGCCTCTGTGAGCATTCAGGCTGCACGGACAGTTAACATCGATGTCTGTGAAAACATGGATGCCTCACACACATCCTCCCTCCGGCAGCACAGAAGATCTAAACAATCAGCTCAGTTTCAACATGGACACCCACGATTAGAGTCACCAATTCAGTATCCAACCAAATGTCTCCCCTTCTGTTCCTGAGATACAGCGTTGAGTAATGGCCAGAAGAGTGTTTTAGCGGAAACATTTTACGTCAAGTAAAGCTGACCTTTGACCTTTTGGAAATAAAATATCATCTCGTCATAATTTTATCGTATTAGACATTTGTGTGATGTTTTGTAATACTTTTAATTACTAATACCTTGACCTTTGTCCTTCAACAACCAAATTCTGATCAGTTCATCTTTGAGTCTGAGTGGACATTTGTGCCAAATTTGAAAGAAATCAGCTAAATGTGTTCTTGAGTGATCACGTTCATGAGGATGCGGTGGATGCAAGATCACAGCGACCTTGACCTTTGACCACCAAAATCTAATTCGATCATCCTTAAGTCCAGGTGGACGTTTGTGCTAAAATGATCAAATTCCCTCAAGATGTTCTTGAGATATCAAATTAACAAGAATGAGACAGACAAGGTCACCATGACCTTTGACCACCAAAATCTAATCAGTTCACTGCTGAGTCCAAGTGGACACTTTTGATAAACTGTAGAATTTCCCCTAAGGCCTTCTTGAGATATTGCTTTCATGAAAATGAAATGGATGCAAGGTCACAGTGACCTTGACCACCAAAATCAAATCACTTAATCGCTGAGTCAAAGTGGACGTTTTTGCACAATTTGTAGAAATTCCCTTAAAGCCTTCTTGAGATATCGCATTCACAAAAATCTGTTAAATGCAAAGTCACAGTGACCTTGACCTTTGACCATCAAAATCAAATCAGTTCATCGCTGAATCCAAGTGTATGTTTTTGCCAAATTCGTAGAAATTCCCTTACATATCACATTCACAAAAAATGAGATGGATACAAGATCACAGTGACCTTGATCTTTGACCACAAAAATCTAGTCCGTTCATCACTGAGTCCAAGTGGACAATTTTGGTAAATTCACAGAAATTAATAGATTTCGCGTTCACAAAAATGAGATAAATGCAAGGTTACAGTGACCTTGACCTTTGACCAACAAAATCTAGGCCTTCTTGAGACATTGCATTCACAAAAACAGAATGGATGCAAGGTCACAGTTACCCTGAGTGCAAGTGGATGTTTTTGATAAAGTTGTAGAAATTTCATCAAGGCATTTTTGAGATACTGCATTCACGAGAAGGGGATGAACATACGTACAAACAAACGTACAACAACCCAAAAACTTAATTCCTTCCGCCATGGCTGTTGTGAGCGCTGAGGCATTAAAAAATAAAATAAAATCAGTCAAGAGTTGTGGCACATTCGCTTTCATTTGTCAGTCTGCCAACATGAACATGACCAGCTGACCACATAAATGCTAATATGGGTTTAACTAACTGCCACTAACAAGCTTAGAGAGAACACATGCCTCTTTCAACAAATGCAAAGTAGAAAAAAATCACTTAACCTTCCATGTTCCATTTAGAAATTAGTTTTATTTAAAAAAGAAAAAAGTCACATACTGAACGCATTATAAGACCCTGTGAGACTACCTTGTGATTTTGGGTTGAATAAATAAACCTGACTATTAAACCAAGATTCTGAGACACACCCAAGGCTTAGGGAAAGCCTTGGTGCATGTCGGTAACCATTTTGTTTTCCAGCAGTGATGCCCTTGCCCCAGAAGCTTTTCGGTTTGAATCAAATTAGCATTCAGTGTTGGCTCATGGGCACGCCATAAACAGGGCTGCTTTTGTTAATTATCCACGGATCTCAGCATCACAAAGAGTGTTCCTACTTGCCTTTGGCTAAGTTACCTTCAGATACAGAGGGTAAACTCAAGTTCCAAGGGAGAAAATGCTAAACTGTACACAAAATACATAAATGTGATGTCTTAAGAAAACATCTGCCCTAAAAACATGTATTTTCCTGAATCAACTTTGCAAAAACACACTGTTTTCTACTCATTGTTTAGCAAGCTCAAAACCAGAAACAAACTTCATCAGATTTTTTTATTCTCAAGCACAGTGTTTTTTTAATTTATCTGCCTTTTATGTCTGGAAAAAGGACACAAAGACCAAAAGCTTGTTATGTATCAGAATAAAGTGCACAGAAATCAGCGAGCTTAGGAGCTGTCATTGTATCCACATGTACAATTATCTCTACAGCAACTAAACAGAAGAAGAAGGCAGGCCAAAAAACAGCAAGCTAAATAACTATTAAGTTTCAAGCTCGGCAGAAAAGAGCAGGTCATTTAATGAAATTTGTTTGTCACTGATTTTAATGCAACACAGTACCACACATCAAAACACAGTATATTTCATCTGAGTATCATTAGCATCACAAAGGACATCATTGCTTTCTCAAGCACAATACTTTTACTTTCTTCAAGTCATAATGGGTAATTTTGAGCTGCTCAGCTAAACTGAAAACATTTGGGCAAAGGCTGGGCTTCATCCAGCGATATTACATGCACTGAGCAGGCATGCAAACCTCTGGCCCCAGCCTGCTAATGTTCAGCAGTGCAACGGATTGATGAAAAGCAGAGAGGGCCACTTCTAAAACGGGTGCATCTTCAGCAACCCATTATCACTGTCTGCTATATGCTTCAGCGTGACACTAGTGCCAGAGGAGCTGTTTGTCCTCTAGACTTACAGGGGCCTCTGCACTGACTGCCTCCTTTCACTGATACCTCCACAATGCACGCTGGAGGTGCTGACATGCCACTATCTGTTTCAGTGGGAAAGCAGGTCCAGAAACTGAATAGAGACACTGACAGAACCAATACACAGAGCTCAAGACGCTGCTTTCAGTGCAGGTCGTTAAGACAATTATTCTAAGACAAATTCTGTTGACTTGAAATATTCAGACTCTGCTTTTAACCTGAAACCTTTGCCACAAGCACTAACAAGTACAAGAGAAACCAGTATATCACTCGGAGCATCCTATTTACTCAGCTCGCATGAGGTCAGTCATTGCCAAATGCAGCGTGAGGTGTAGGAAGGTTCATTGGTGCCAGACAGTGCTGAGGTGGGTGGTTTCGCTCCTCTGACTCAAGTCTCAATGGTGTCTGCATCATGCCTTGTTGGTCACTGAAGCCCATAATCACAGTGTTTTGTCAAAAACTAAAGGCTAATCAGGGAGGAGGAGAGGAGGGGCTCCACCTGCCCATCAGTCAGTCATGTTCATCCCCTCGGGTGACGGCAGCCCTGTTGTGGCGAAGTGTGTTTTGCCCAAACAAGCTGTGGCATTGAAAGCTCAGAGAGACACTTTGCGTGTGAGGAGCAGCGTGAGTGTGAGCTTCACAAAAGGTGACGACATGTTGTGGACAACTCGAATGAGAAGCCACGTATTCCTTTTCTTTTGAAGTAAGAGTGCCCTGTCTTAATTTGGCTTGAGTATGCTAGGATCAAAAGGATTATGTAGTCGAAGGGAGAAGTCATGTACATATTAATATGTACTGTATACTGATACAATGTCCTGTATGTTGTATGCAATGCTGACATACTTGCTTACATTGAGACCTGAAAAACAGGGGATTTCATAATGAAAGCAGGTGTTCTGGTTTCAGAGACTTTGTTTCCTGCATTCTGGTGACTTTTTAAAAATCAAATTAACAAAATAACAGGTATACTGTAGTAGCATTTTGATGTTAAATACTTTTAATTTTCTTTTAAATCTCAGGGAAGAACACAGAATAATTTGCCCCGCTGGTGTGAACTTGCGTGAGTCACAAACTTCCTGTTTTTTTATGCCTCCATGTCAGCGCTAGACTTAGCCAGAAGCATTATGTTTTCGGGTTGTCCATCTGTACGACCATCCGTCCCATTATTGCTAACGGGATATCTCAAGTACGCCTTGAAGGAGTTGCTCAAATCTGGCAAAAATGTCCTCTTGGACTCAAAAATGAACTGATTAGATTGTTCCCAGCACAGCCATGGTGGGAGGACTTAAGTTTTCAGGTTGTCTGTCCGTCTGCACGTATGTCCATTCCCTTCTCGTGAATGCAATATCTTAAAAATTCCTTGATGTAATTTCTACAACTTTATCAAAAACATCCATTTGGACTGAGCGATGAGCTGATTAGATTTTGATGGTCAAAGGTGAAGGTCAGTGTGACCCTGCATCCATCTCATTGTTGTGTATGTGATATCTTAAGAACGCCTTGAGGGAACATCTTCAAATTGGACACAAACGTCCACTTGGACTGAACAATAAACTGCTTAGCATTTTGTGGTTGAAGGTCAAAAATCAGTGTGACCTCACAAACATGTTTTAAGCCATAACAGAATTCATACAGAAATTGTAACAAAACTTCCCACAAATGTTTAACAGGATATAATCATGACATGAGGTGATGACATTTTACATCTAAAATGTCAAAGGTACAAAGTCAAAAGTCGTTCATGCTTTTATGTCATCATGTCTGGATTACTGTAATTCCCTGTATTCAGGGCTGAGCCAAAACGCCATTTCCCGTCTCCAGCTTGTTCAAAACTCTGCTGCCAGACTTTTAACTCGAGACGACCATGTAACTCCCACCCTTACAATGCTATACTGGCAACCTGTTAAGTACAGAATTGATTTTAAACTTTTACTAATTACTTTTAAAGACCTACACTGCCTTGCTCCAACATACATTGGAGATTTACTTATGCTTTATGAGCCTAGCTGCTGCCTGCGCTCCTCAGGTAGGACCCTCCTAACTGTTCCTACAGCCCGCCTCGTTACAAATGGAAACAGCATTTTCTGTTGTGTGGAACTTGTGTCTTCGTTTAAAACACTCCTCAAAACATACCTTTATAGGAGGGCTTTTTACAGTAAATCTGTTTGTGTCTAGCTTTTATCCTTCTTTTATCAGTTTTATTATTTCTTTATTTTTATTACACACTTTGTTTTATCTGGTCTTAGCCTTTGTTCAACGTTTTTATTGCTGTTTTTATCTTGATGGTGTTTACTATTTTGTCTCATACAGCACTTTGTAACTGTGATTTGAAATATGCTATACAGATAAACTTTATTATTATTGTTTTTAACTTCACTGTGACATCATAATGTTCTGCAAAACCACTTTTCTGGCCATTACTCGACATATCTCAGAAACAGAAGGGAGACATTTGGTCAGATACTCAAGTGGTGACACTAATTTTGGGTGTCCACCTTGAAACTGTGCTGATTGTATACATTATCTGTGCTGCTGGGGGAAAGATGTATGAAGCCTCCATGTTTTCACAGACATGGATGTCAACTGTTAAAGAAACTTGACTGGTGCGAGGAGGCATATAACCACGGGAGAGTAATTCTAGTTTTTCTTTTTCTTGCCTTTGTTTCCTTGTGTGTCATTCTGTGTGACCAACAATCCAATCAGAGCTGATCAGATCAGATCGATGGACGAGGGGAGCAGCTGTTTGTTAGTGAAAGCAAACTTAAGACCCAGCGCAATGAAGGTTAAGTTTTGTTCTCACTGCGCTTGACTGTGCCTGTCATGGTCACGAATTAGGAGCAATGATGTCCAAACAGTATTTTTACATGTATTACAAAAGCACACCCAATGAACAGTCCAGGTCCAACTTCCAATTTTTAATCGTGGTGGACCCTGAGTCTATATCTGAAATTATATTTCGTATCCTTTGATATAAATATACCACTGAATTACAGAAGAGTTTTTTCAAATGGACACGGAGAGAGACCTTGCTTTAGTAGTTTCCAACGTTTCTCAAAATTCACTCTGTTGGACTCATTAAATTTGATAAGGCTGGTTTTATTGACTGTATGAAGTGAGTCGGTATTTTAAGAATTCACATCAATGGGAAAGCTCCGCCGCATAAAATCAACACCCTACAAATAGTTTATTAGACTGCTGCTGTTGCCTGCCAAAACCCTTTTATAAATGAACCGCCTCCAGCTCCACGTCCATCTACTTTAGTAAGTTTGTCCTGCACCTCTAAATGTTTTTAATCTCTTCGCTGTGATTAAGATGTAGACAACGTATATGCTCAGTGTCAGTACCAAAACATAAACAGCTGGTTTTTGAAACTTTCTATTGGATTCAATATTAATATCAGAACCAGGGCTTCATCAGGGCCACCTTGGCACTGGTTCTTAATACACTACGCTTGTGTAAAGCACGGATTGGGCCAAACTCAACATTTAAATGATGTAACATAATGAATAAAGGTGCCGTTCAACTCCAACAGTGATGCCAATTATTTTAAAGGAATGGTAAATTTAAAAGCACACAATAAAATCAACAATAAACGACATTACTGGAAACCAGCATATCAGGATCTTTTATCTATGCCCGAGTAACCCTTTGCCTGGCAACCGCCCTTGCTCTTGCTTCCCCTCAGGCATTATCTTGGGGGTATATAATAGGTGGATTTACCCTTCATGACTCTATCAGAGCAAAGCATCTGTCTCCCATCTGAGGCTGCAAGAGATCCATTTGTACAGTTTGAAATGGATTGGCACCCCGTGGTTGACAAAGACAAAAGCCTTTAAAGAAATTAACTATTAAACAGGCCTGTCTAGTTAAATATTCATTTTAATCCAGCACAGAAAGAGAGACACCCATCGAGCCCTTCTCGTGCCATCTTGCTGGGCAATTAAAAGGGAATTTCCACTCCTTCTCCCGGGCTGAACTAACAGCTTGGTGGAGACCATGAAAACAAAAAAACTCACAACTATCAATGTCAAAGATCAGCCTGCGCTTTTGTTTTAACTAAGCTGTTGGAAAACAAGATCTCAAGAGCGGCATCTGCACCGAGGAAGGGATCACATCTTTTGTTAAATCGCCTATTTGGCTAAGCCTCTGATGTGTTTGACCATTAACTCTACAACACGCCACACAAAAGTGGCCAAAAACAAAATCCTTTGACAGAGACAACACTTTTAAACAGTCAATTACAGTACATAGCCAGTGGAACTAATATGACAGGCACTAATTCTTTTACAGCTCCATCAGTCTTGAGATACTTTTGAAGTTCTCCACACAAGAAAAACAAATCAGTACCCCGTCAGTATGGGGGTTGTTTTGAAGGTATCCACTGCAATGCATCAAATGGACTCTGGTATGAGAGTGGTGGGGGGTAATTCTCCAGCAAGATGAAAATAAATTGCACCAAAAGGATAGCAATGTCATCATGCCAGGGGTATTCTATAGCACCCGTTTGAAACCGTATCTTCTGTCACTCCTTCTCAGCAGGGAGCAGACACAAATCCAGCAGTGGAAGGGTTTCATTTTCTTTGAAGAGCACAATGGTTGGTGGGGTTTTAGCAGCTATGAGGTCTTGTTACAACTAATGATCCTCTCATGAGGTACCCTGTTACGCGAGGTGCCTTAAACTACAATAAGAGGAGCCCCATCCTGGAAAATTGTTGTGGCAGCCTTGACTGTCGGGGCACAGCGATTCTGCCGCCAGCCCAGCCTGAGGTAGACTACAACCACCTACAGCGCTGCTGATAGACCACCATTTACATCTGGAGGCTGTCTACAGCAGTCATAAAAATATTTGTATAGCCAGAAAGACGAGGATCACTGTCTTTTTATAAGCCCCTTTAACACTGCCTGTTTAAAGCGAGAATGCGTCGCCATTATTCGGCCTCACCGTTCCGTATAAAAGGTAAGATTGCAGAGTGGGCGGACAGAGTTGTCTCACGTTTAAGCCATCAGTTGGAGGTAGTGGGTAAAAGGGACAGCCTGCAGGATGGGAAGTGTGTCACATTCTGACGACATAGTATGTGTAGGTTCATGCGCTTAACTAAGAACTTTTAAGGGTAAAGACCGAATTACGTTGGTACTACCCAGCGCCAATTCACGTTAAAACATTTGGTGCCAAATTTCAGTATCTAAAATACACCTGGGTGCAAAAGCTGGGTTCAGACAGGAAGTGGAAACACCGTGGAGCACCCCAAAGCCAGGAGGCTGCCGTCAAAGCCGCCCACAGAGGCTCCGTCGGCTTCCCAGCGAGCCAAAACTATCACTGCAAAAACCAAATAGACTGAAACTATCTATGCGATAATTTCAGTCTATTTGGTTTATTTTCTTCCCTATTTTATTTTGGAAATAGCCTCATATCACTGCTGTTTCTGATTGTGGTCTTTAAGGTATGTAATTATTCCTCATATCTGCCACCTGGGTCTAATCAGAGAGCAAAAGAGACAAGCAGACACACACACAAGCAAGCAGACAGAGACGTAGCTCTATGTGCAATTAGAAAAGAACAGAATTGCTTGTTGCCTGCAACTTGTTCAAAAATTACATTTTTATTAGTATGAAAAGGGTAAAGTACAGAAAAAAAGGTACCGTTGGGTAGTAGTACTGAATTCCAGGTGCCAGAACCAGTACTGGTTCAAGTGGGAACAGTACCCAACCCTTGTTACATGTACAACCCATCGCTGGTAGATTTAAAAAGCAGCTAGCAGCAGTTAGCAAGCAAGTAACTCGAAGAGGAAGAACAGCAGCCGAAAATGTCCGCAAACTGGGGAGACAATGAGGTCTGGGAGTTCTTTACTCTCTAAGTTGAAGACGAGATCATTTGTGATGTAGCAGGGAAAATGATCGTTATTGCAATGGTATGCTATTGTTATTGTTTATAAAGCTTATGTTATATGTCACACCAGAGGCTGACACTGTTTTATTACACGTCACAACCGTCTCACCTCTTGCTTCTGGGACGCCGGCATGTTGTCTTAAAAACCAAACAATGCAGGCATAATGCCGCCGTAGTGTGTGATTTTAATAATAAAGCAAAGTAGGTGTAATAAAGGGTCGTCGTAGTGGTGAACACCATTTGGTAAATTTACTGGAGATTTATACTAATCTTAATGAAGACAAACATAGAAATAACCACAGCAAAATGTCCTGAGAAACAATTTCATTTTGAGTCTCGGTACATTGCCTGTAATGATGCTCCCTTTGCATGCAAATAAGAAACACAGTGGAAGATAATACAAAACAAGGGAGAAGAGTTTTCATGAAAAACCTGATTGGTGGTTTAACGTTATCCCATTATTACCTATTCTTGGCTCTTTTTTTACAAACAAAATTTCTGCCATTGTAATAATCTGAGGGATGTTATAATCGCATTGACCATTGTACAAATAGGGGCTTTAGAAGAGATGACTTTATTCAACTTTATGCTGACATGTCTGATTACTTTATGACCACTAAAAATGGAGGAATGTGCACAAATAGGGCTACAGTTTCAACATTGTTCATCTGATGTGGATGTAAACAGCCTCAAATTAAAGCTGACAGTCAGCGTGCGGAGCCAAAACAAAAAATATGTCACAGCCCTAATACATACACACAGAGAGACACGCACTGTAATATAAACATTACACAAATATGCTGTGCTGATGTTGCCCAATTTAACCAAGTATGATTTAAGGATGTTCACTAACAACATCTTGCACATTTGCATCAGTTGAAAAACCCTTACAGATTCATACATTACAGCAGACAGGCCTTAAGGGGGGATTCACTTTGGAAAATATCGCGAGGCTCAATTCAGATCACATTTCAAGTGGCTACAAACCAACCTGACCTCAAAGTATGTGGATAAATATGATTAATAAGATGGCTGCCACTGTAAACAATATAAAAATGCTAGAGATAAGGATCTAAACTGTGACAACAAGCCTCCATTGTAGTAGCACATGCTTAAAAATAGTCCACTGTAGCATCATTAGATTCTGAGGAGCTTGACAATGCTTTTAAAGTTGAAAGCATGAGCTGGTGGCTTTATATGACGGCACTGCATTGTGTGTTAAGATCAAAATAATATAAGAGTGCAATCAATTTGAATCAATTTTCATTATTCAGCTGATTAAAAGCTTCTTCTTGTAGCTGTGTAAATCATTTAAATCACTGTCATTACAGAGCTTTTTTAAAGTACGTCTTTGGCGTTAGCTGTCACAGTTTACATTCACAGAACCAAATTTCAAGCTTTTTAAAAAGTTACGACATAATTTGACCTTGGTTAAATCCTCAGAAAATAATTTGAGTTTATTAAGATTAGAAAAATCACAAGGTAAATCAAAAACACATTTTCATAATGTGCTGATCATTTTCTGCATAACCTCTCTCCGTGTTCAGTCATGTACCCACACACTCTAAGGGGCTGACCAAGATGCGCACAGACGGAGGCATGCAGGAGGGTAAATAATGCATGCCTGCACAGGACAAGAGAGAAGGGCGTAGCTTCAAGTGGTAGGAGAGGATGGGCCGGGGGCTTGTGGGGGCTCGCGTATGCGTGCCAGCCTCAGACAGCTCACCACAGGAGAGACACAGACACAAAAGAAAGCTCACTGTCATGGTCACGAAAGCAGAAATGACACTATGCAGCCACAAAACAAGCCAGCTTGAATTTTCATCAAAACAAACACGCGAGCTGACATGGTGTGACTTACACTATAGCCGCTGTCAAAATAGCCGAGCGGTACTTATTTGACAGTAAAAGGCCATATCGGGTCTTGTTTACACTACTGGGGACCTCAGACTTCCCCGGGGTCCCTCAGGCTCCAGCCTGAAACTCTCGTCTGACCCAATTATCCAATTAGCTGAAGTAGTGGCCAGACTGGAAGGTGATGACGGCTGGAACACCTGTGGAGGCCGTGCCTGGTGTGGGGCCCACCGGTCCTGAAGACCAGACCAAACAGAGCTTTTTCCAACTAACGCTAGCCGGGATTTTATCCAGCAGGAACAGAGGGAACTCTGTAAAGAAACTTCTGGTGAGACTTTGAGCCAGCTGAGCCGTTTCTCTCAGAGTAGATTATCTTCTCTTTTCAGCTTCACACAGGCTCTAACGGCAGCAACACAGAGGTGTTAGCAAAACATAACATGCTAACAAGAGTTCATAACTGTCAAACACTGAGAGCTACTTGAACTGGAAGCTCAAATAATTACCTCTCTTTGCTGCTGGAGCTGACTGTCCTCTCTGATTGTAAGACAGACATGACAGCATTAAGTCTTCTGACTGTGGTGAGAAACTCTAGACGGTGAAATGCCATTGTTACGTGACTCCAACTGCTTACACCCTTCCGTCAGTTTCCTAAATAGAGTAACATTTTACAAGGAAACCACAAGATTTCTGTTTGCCCTACGGGCACTTCCCAATGGGACAAAGAGCAGCCTTGGCTTTTGACAGCTCCACTGAAGGTCCCACTGCCACTTCCAAGAGCCAAAGCGTTTTTCTCCTCCCTCAAGGCATTTTCCTCAAGGTAATTCGACAGTTGTGTGGTCGCATACTTGCACACTCCTCTGCCTCTTTAGATGCTGAGCATTAAGGGATTAGGCCCGAGCAGCAGAATCCATAGGAAGTTATCTTCACAAGGGTCTTTCTCCGCTTTGATTTGTTTGTGAAGCTTCTGTTTGATTTCTAATATAAAAAGACATCGAGCTTTGATCACAACTAACCGCACTAATGGTGAAGCAAAAGTTTTACAAGATGAAAGGGAATACAAATAATAAAAAAAAACTGGCTGCAGATCTGAAGCCAGGATATTTTTCTTTTCCATTCCATGTTCAGGATTATGAAAAACAAACAGGCGACCAAAGCGTTGAGATCAATTACACACAGGTGAGGGTGTGTCTTTGACAAAAGGAGCCGACAGAGTGTGTTAGCCCGTGGCAAAGAAGTGCAGAGTACCGCCACAGTGGCAATTATGTGTCACACATGACATCCCCTGTGCCTCTGTGTGTATAATTACACCACGGAAAATGACATTCTTCTCTAAACAAAGCAACTCCGACATCTTCTGTTACATTGTACGGAGAAAGACACATACTTTCCATACCAGACAAGCAGACAAATAAATTTACTTCCCTAATGATGTTTATCCTATTAACCACCTTTTCAATGAAAAGTGTGCCCTTGCACGACTTTGTGTGATAACCCACTTCAAAGTCAGCCTCGCTACGAGACAGGTGGCTAATTCGTCTGAAACAATAATCCCATCAATTCTTGCCAATTAAGACCACGATGACACGCAACAGTCCCAGTAGAGAAAAAGGGATGAGGGAGCAGACTGACTAGGGTGAAGGCTCGGCCTCACATACCAGTTACTCGCCACAAAAAAGGAGTTCTTGGCCTCAAACAGAGTCGGCGCTGATGAGTTTCAGGCTAAGACACACACGAGGCCATTTGTGCAAACAGAGAGAAATATTGAAGTAATATTCCACCAGATTCTCTTTACAGTTTTACGGTATATTGATCTATAGAAACCATGTGAGGCATTCCCAAAATACCACACATTCTGCCATGAAGCCCTTTTTAACCACAAGCAGGGTTTCCTACACATTTATTTATTTGTGGCGGCCTGTCATGATATAGCCACGCTGCCACATATTGATCTTATATTTTTGGAGCTGGACCGTTCATAAGGAACACTGCTGGAATGAGGGGTGGGGGGGAAATCAATACAGCATAGTATCGTGATATTTTTGTGTTACAATATCGTATCGCCATACATTGCCAAGTATGGATTTTTCTATCATTAAATTAGTAATATGACAAATACAACTTTCGGTAGCCTGCTAGAATAATATAAGCAATTGCTTTTTCAGTTCACTAGATACATTTTGCTGCTGCAAAAAGAAAATGGCTGAATGAGATTAACAGACTGAAAACTTTATCTTATTAGATAACACAGATGTTGACAAAGTTTTCCTTTGGGGACATCATTAACAGTTGAAAAAAGGTAATAATTTGCCATATATTTTATCGCAATACTATATATTTAAAATCGCAATATTATTGTATTGTATTGTGAAGTATCATAGTATCGTATCATGGATCCTCTGGTGATTCCCACCCCTAGATGGAAGACACATTCATTAATTCAGAGTGCCACATTCTCAAAGCGCAGAGCGTACTGTTGTTACAGACATGCCAGGCACAGTTAAAGTGAAATTTAACCATTTGTTAATTCATATGGGAATAGAATGCTCTTATTATAGCATATATTGCTTTTAGATAACACTGGTTACACAATAAGGAGAACACGTCACTCTTCTGGACCCACAGTCTGCTCTGAAGCCATCACCACACATATAGTAAATGCACTGCACTTGTATAGTCCCTTTCTAGTCTTCCGACCACTCGAAGTGCTTTCACACTACATGTCACATTCACCCATTCACACACACAGTCACACACTGGTGACCGAGGCTACCATACATGGTGCCACCTGCTACACACCGATGGAACAGCCATCGGGGGCAATTTGGGGTTCAATCTGGGGAGCCGGGAATGGAGCCACTGATCTTTAGATTAGTGGAAGCCACAGTCGCCCACACATGCAAAATGCTGTCATGTCTTCCATGTGTTCACCTGGAACTTCAAAACAGCAAAAATATGAAGTCTTTTTTCTGTTTTTACGTAGACCGGTCTAGTTAAAGCTAACTTTTGAGCTGACATTTTGCTGGTCTAGTAGAGGTCCCCCAGAGCAAGTGTTGACACTGAATAAGACGTGACATGAGTCAGAAGAATGTTTTTAAAAACACATCATAAGGCAAAAAATGTTAAAATAAAATATTTTTAATGTCTGTGTATTATTTTTCCGTGGATCTTTTTCCTTGCCAGTGTTTCTTTTTCAATGCCAACTTACTGTCACTGTTCCAGCTCCATAGAGCGTCCATTTATACAATCAAATATCGAAACTTTTCATGATTTCACTAGAGTTTAACTACTAGTCTACTTTGTTTTAATGGAGTTAAGAAACATATAAAATCCTGTGACAGTGATTTTAGTGATTTTAGAATAGAAAAAGAAAAGTGGCACAGCAATGACTCGCCAACATTTCTGTCCTGTTTAATTCTGTCACATTTTTCCAAATAATGCTAAAATTTAATTTTGTTAAGTTTTAAAAGATGCTAAATTGACTCGCTTTTCAAAAAATGTGTCTTCTACAAAAAGCCTGGAAAAGATAAACCTTTCTAAAATTTCCAAACTGACAGACTAAAAGTATTTCCTGCAGGTTTTAACACACACTTATCTAATTAGCGACTAGAATTGGGCTACATCTGCTCTGAAATTCACCTTTGCCCATGCCTCACTTTCACCGTAGGTTTGAAACTAGACCTGACCGGAGGAGGCCGAGAGCGAGGCACTGAAAGGCAAATAACATTGTTTCGATGAAATACGAGGCCGCGTCGTATCCTAACCCTCGGGCTGGGTTAGTGGAGATAATGAAGACTGACAGGACTGATGTGAGGGTGGGCCCACGGATACAGGGACACCCAGGCTACGGACAGTAGCAGCCGCCTCTTGCATCACTCAACGCTCCCTGAACGTCTCGGAGCTTGAGTCTGGGCTACTCCTAGCAGCGTGAGGAGAGGGGGAGCATTTTTGAAATACCTGAAGGATATTTACACACTTGCTCAGTGTGAGGTAGAGGTGCTCAGCTCTGTTTCAGGCCACTGACGAGACAATACAATTTAAACCTGAGCGATGGACTGATTGACACTATTCAGACCTGACCACGAAAAGTAAAGTGAGTAAACATTGGCACATTTGTATCTGTAGATGTAGCCCCCCCGAGGTTACACACAAGGGAGTGTAGGACCTATCTGTATGACAGAATACAAGTTCAGGTCCATGAGGATGAGTGTCACTATAACCTGAGTTTGTTTAACTTTATTACTGTTGTAAAACAATGACGACAGCAGTTGGAACGTTGTTGCTGAGGCGAGGAGATGGGCAGGCCTCAAGGGCAGGAACCTGCAGTGTAATCAAGGCCTTTGCCAAATTACAGGCCAGAGACACCACTAAGCAGAGTTCAATCTCGGGCTGACACAGAGGTCACCCATTATACTAATATTCTTAAGTCACGGAGCAAATTCCTCTGTACAGCGTCAACACTAGCCAGCAATGGAGGCCCTACTTATTCCAGGCATCCTAAGTGTCCAAGCACACTGGTTCACCTTCGTTTACAGCTCTGAAAAAAGCTTTCAGCGGGGAAATAATAACAGCATTACAGTCAGCTCGATGCATTTTTGAGATGCGTAGCAAAACAGGAATGCAGAGTGGGTCAAAAAGGGGATGTGCCGGCTCCTTCAGCATTTTCTAGAACACAGGCATCACTGTAGGAAAACCGTGGATGTCTGTCAACAAGCATGCTCGTGTTTGTATAACATGTCAACAAAAAATGTATTACGCATTGTAAGACCAACAGATACGCTGCCAGCTCCGAGACAAGTCCCCATCACTTTTCATTCCAAAAGGAAATTGGTGCTTAAAAAATAAACAGATTAGAGACCAGAAACATCTGTAATATTTACTGCAACTCTTGAAACAATTACGCACGCCATGTGTTTTATATTTTTTGCTTAATAGGATCTTTGTAGTTTGTGTAATTTAGCTGTAGTCAATCATTCATTTTACACAGAACTGCTGGTTTATTAAATACACCTGTATGTTCGTGCAGTGACTCCCATCTCTGTGAAGCTTTTTCATGACAAAATAAAACAAGACACACTCATACACACTGAAATAGTCATGCATGGCAACCATGTTTGGCTTCCTTTAAAGGATAACTGACCTGGTTGATTGAATTGGCAGTACAAGAGGCGAGGCCTGTTCCCAGGGAAGAGACGAAGAAGAGGATGGGGTCGAAGGGCACTGGAGCCATCGCAAAGCCGGCTGCTGCACTCGTAACCACCAGTGCTGAAATCACAGAGCAAGAATAATACAACAAAGTTAGACAGTGTCCTTCTTTATACAGATATTTTGCGATGTGATAGGACAGGAAGTTAATAAAGTCCTGGTATATCAAATGGTTTTATTATGAATAAGTTTAAAGTTCACTTCTGAACTGGATATCAGACAGAATCAGAACTAAAGCACATCAGCACAAGGTCATACTTGAACAAATTTCTTTGGATTATTCCCTTTATAGATGTTAAAAAACAGCATCCTTACTTTCTTACTTTCTTAAATAACAGGTAAAGAACACTGCAAATACTGTGTTGCTGCAGAAGCCTGATTTAATGTAAACAGGAGGAGAGGAAAAGAGAAGGTAACAGCACTTGATTGTCTCCCATAATGCAAAATTAACTGTTTTCCTGTGCCTTTTTTTGTTTGAAAACTTATTACAACCCTGATTCCAAAAAAGTTCTGATGCTGTGTAAAATGTAAATAAAAACAGAATGATTTGCAAAGTTCTTTTGAACTATATTCAATTGAATTCAATTTTAAGGTCAAACTGATAAAGTTGAATTAATTCTGAATTTGATGTCTGAAGCACGTTTCAAAAAAGTTGCAAGAGGCAACAAAAGACGGGGGAAGTTGTGGAATGCTCAAAAAACACCTGTTGGAAGATTTCACAGGTTAACTGGTTAACTGGTAACAGGTGATAGTGTCATTACTGGATATAAAAGGGGCATCCTCTAAAGGCAGCGTGAGGCCCACCACTCTGTGAAAAACTGTAGAACAGGTTAGGAACAATGAGTCTTAACACACAATAGCAAATACCTTAGGGGAAAAAACATCTACAATCCATAATACCATAAAAAGATTCAGAGAATCTGGAAAATCTCTGCATGCCAGGAGCAAAGCTGAAAAACCAACACTGGATGTCCGTAACCTTTGACCTCTCAGACAGCACTGCATTAAAAACCTACATGATTTTATAAAGGATATTATAACTTGGGTTCGGAACACTTTCAAAACAACGATTGTCTGTAAACACAGATATTTGCTGCATCTAGACTAAAAGTAAAAGCCACATACAGTATCAACAACATCCAAAATGCTGCCGACGTCTCTGGACCTGAGCTCATCGGAGATGGACTGACACAAACAGCGTGTATTGATCGGTCCACATTTCAAATTGTTTCTGGACATCATGGATGTCGTGTCCTCTGGGCTAGAGAGGAAAAGGGCCATCCAGATTGTTACCAGCACAAAGTACAAAGCCAGCATCTGTGATGGTATGGAGGTGTGTTAGTGCCCATGGCATATTGGGTAACTTGCACATCTGTGAAGGCACCATGAATACTGAAAGGTACATACAGGTTTTAGAGCAACATATGCTGCCATCCGCTACATTCTGTGTGTGTTACAAACAGTGTGGCTTCAAAGGAAAAGAGCGCACTTACTAGACCTGTCTCCCACTGAACATGTGCGGCACATCATGAAGCAAAAAATACAACAATGGAGGCCTCGGACTGTTGAACAACTTTACTTCTATATCAAGCAAGAATGGGAAAAAAATTTACTTCCAAAACGTCAACAAGTACTGTCCTCAATTCCCCAAAACTTGAGTGTTGTTGAAGAAAAGGTGATGTCACACAGTAAACATGCCTCTGTCCTAACTCTTTTGGAACGTGTTGCAGGCATCAAATTCAGAATGAGTGTATCGTCAGAAAAAACAATGAAGTTTGTCAGTTTGAATATTAAATGTCTTGTCTTTGGATTGTATTCAGTTGAATGCAAGTCAAAATCGATTTCCAAATCATTTCAGTTTTTTATGTTTTGCAGCATCCCAACTGTTTTGGAGTTGGTGTTGTATTTTACGGTGATATTATATGGCAAAGACGATGTGTTGTGTGCACTACCTGTGAGTTTTATTTTGGCCAGCTTGGCGTAGATTTGTGGCAAGTCACCCACATCAATCTTCATCTGCTTCCACTGCCTGTCTAGACGTGCCTCCCTTGCCTCTTCTGTCTCCACCTGGATGTGTGGAGTCTCCTCTGAGGTCACGACCTTACTGGACACAGCATCTTTCTGTACTGCAGCAGCTTCTGTATCCGGCTTCACGGTGGATATTCCAGGCGTTGCTTTACTGGCGACATCCTCTTGCTGTGAAACAGTATCTGTGTCCACAGGATCGATGGTTGGTATTCTCTGCACCTGTCTTTCGACGCTGTCGTCTCGCTCATCCACAATGGTCAGGGCGAGAGCCGGTTTCGGGACGGCACGTTGGTGAAGCTCACTGCTGTTTTTGGCTACATACTGAAAGGAAACCAGGTGCACAATTAACCTGATAACTTACTGATACGACAGTAAAACTGAATGCTGACATGGATTACAAAAAAATTCACATTCAAGGCAGGGTGAAGAACACACTTTAATAACAAGCAACACAACATTTTTAACTATAAATGAAGCTGAAAGGCAAAAAAGATACCTGGCGTTTCAGGAAGTTAAGATGCTGGTACGTCAGCCAGTTTGCTGGATCTCTTCGGTGCAGCTGAATAAGGCTGCGAGCAGTCTGGTTACATTGAGGAAACGTCTGGACTAGTTTCTGCTTCACACTTGCTCCAACCAAACCTACGAGAAATGTAAAATACAATGTTGTCATAAAACTAATGTTGGTTTGGTAAAATTCTGTCTGTCACAAAACAATATACATGACCAAAAACAAAGAAAAACATGGTGAAAGCACAGATTTAATCTTGCATGGAACATGGACACACAAAGACAAAAATTTAAAGGTTCAGTGTGTAAGATTTAGGCGTATTTAGTGGCATCCAGCAGTGTGGATTGCAAATTTCAACCAGCTGAAACTTCTCCTAGTTAGAGTTCCTTTAGTGTTTATTGTTCAGGAGGTTTTTACCTGGAGCTAAGTTATCAGCAAAGGTCTCTTCCTCTCCAAAACAAACAGACCAGATAATTTAAACTGGTGAAAACACTGAATAAAGCAGTTTCACGTTACAAAATGAGTGTTTTTCGGACGCTTTTGTCCCTAAAGGGGCTGCTAACTACAGTGGCCTACATGAAAACATGAATGTCCCTATCTAGACACTATCGTGAGTGTTTGGTTTGTCCGTTCTGGGCTAGTGTAGAAACATGGCGATCTCCTTAGATGAGGACCTGCTCCTGATGTAGATATAAATGGCTCATTCTAAGGTAACAAAAACACAAAGATACTTATTTCCAGCTGATCACACACTGAAGAAAACATTATATTATATTCAATTTCGGCCCATATATCCCTCTAAATCCTACACACTGGACCTTTAAATGAAATATAATAAAATATGTAGTGCATAAAAATTGAGACATGACCAAAAACTAAAAGTGATCCTGGCCTTATCAAATGAAAATCACAAAGTCTGCTGTGTCTTACATTACAGTTTGTGCCTGTAATCAGTGATGGGATGTATTTAAGCACATTTACTCAAGTACTGTACTTAATTACTTATACTTAACTTCTCATTTTATACAACTTCATACCTCTACTCTACTACACGAGGCGTGAATAATGTTCTTTTTACTCCACTATATTTGTCTTACAACTTTAGTTACTTTTCAGATGAATTTTCATACCCTTTCTGTCTGGTGAAAACCATGTATCTCCAAATGTGTTGATTGTGAATGTTTGTGGTACACCAGTGGTTGCTTTACAGGGTAAAAATATTCTCCTACTTCTCAAGATAAACAAACGCCTTAAAAACTCTGGGATCACCTGGAAAATGCTTCGTCACAAAGCTGAAAACAGGGCTGTTTTTCTGACACCATGAAAAGAAGACGCTGGGAGATTTTCACAGTACGACAACCGTCTCAGAAAACATAGCGGTATCATGGTGTTACAGAATTGATACTATTAACAAACGGAGTGATATTTAAAGGAATGAAAACAGAAGGATTATAGTTGGTTGAACAAACTTTTTAAGACGATAATTGAAACTTGAAACCATTTTGTTAATATAAGTATGCGTATAAAGTCTACCCTTTGAAAATAAAAAACAAAGGGGTGATTATCCATCTAGTTGCATTATTTTCTTTAAATATCGTAGCTAAGCAAATGTACACAGTATAATAACCGTCAACGCTTACATCATGGTATACCTTCAAACCAGTATATGGCTGCACCTGTACTAACAGTATAACAGTGTTAAAATGAGCAAAACCTCAAAAATCTACAACAGTTAAGTGCAAAACACACATTAATGCAGCAGTAATAATAATCCTGAAACATCAGATATAAGTAAAACACTGACAGGGAACATTTTACTGTACAATAACAACTTTCACTCTTCACATTTTAAGTACATTTAGTTTATAACTCTAACATCCTTTTACTTAGGTAAGCTGAGGTTTTGAATGCAGGAGGTTTACTTGTATTGAACTATCTTCACTGAATATTGATAACAGTACATCTGAACTCATTCTGCTGTCTCGTAAAGACTTTGTTGTGATATAATCACCTGGCCTAACGTTACCAAACACAACTGTGTTGACTGTAGCGTTATTATTAAACAGGTTTGTCATGTAACGGTTATATCACATTAACTTTGCTTTGAACGCTACCGTTTCACATCGTTTGAAAACACAGAGTTAAAAATGAAACACCTATAACTGTGTCCTTAAACACCCAGCCAGTCAGAGGCTTATTTTGGTCTGTACAGATGCGAGTGACTTCTATCTAAGGTCACTGCTAGCTTCCTGCCAAACAGCACCGGTGCTAACCTGATAGCTACATGCTAAGCTAACATGCTAGCTTCCGCATTAGCATCAAAGGCTGTTTTCAGCGGGTGAAACTTAAAAACAACTTTTAAACGCAGCGGTGTGTCACAAGAAACATCACATCTCATCTTACGCTACCTGACAGTCTGCTACATGGCGTTTTATACATGTTCTCCGATCATTAAGCCGGCTCCAGTTCCGACCCCTTCACATGCAGCGAGCCGCCATTATGACCTCGTTAGGTAAAGACGAACACTTCCGGGGTCGAGGAGGAAAAAGTCAGCTTGTCCGCGTGCTGCTCAGGCTATGATGTTGATATATTTTGCTCTATATTATACTATATTTATATTATATTATATAATATTATATAACACTTAAACCTACTTATTAATATTATATAATAATTACATTTTGCCTGGCCGTTAGCAAAAATGAAACTTTTTTTTTTTAATTTCACCTCAAATTTATTTATAAAGCAAATTTAAAAACAACTCATGCTGAAAAAAGTGCTGTGCAGAAGGAATAAAATGCTAAAAACACACACATGAGAGGCAGCATAACTGTCAGGTACACAGCTCACACATTTAGAGACAAAACACACACAGGCACACATCAGGGAAAACCACATCAGGGGGACTCAAACGCCATTAATAAAAGTAAGTTTTGAGTCTGGACTTAAACGGGTCATTGGTGGGGCAGATCTGATTGGGATGGGGATGCTGTTCCATAGTTTGAGGGCAGACACAGCAAAGGTACGATCACTCCTGAGCTTAATTCTGGAGCGTGGGACAGCCTGGAGCCCCAGGTCAGCTGACCTGAGGGACCTGGGCGTAGAATAGGTGGTTAGAGGGTTGATGTAGGATACTTTATACTTCCTGTTCCTGCAAATATAATCCAATTAATCGTATTTCCACATGTATTTTGTATCTTATCTGTGTTTAGACCTTGTTTTCTTAGTTCGATATGCAGAGGTAATCACGTGTGTGTCCTGGGCTGAAAAAATGCCCTCAATGAATGATTACAGGAAACTAAAACTAAACATTGATTAAAAAAAATACTGCAAGGTATTAAAATTCGTTCTTGAAGGCAACTTTAAATAATATTGGTCAAATTGTGTGCAGAGCTGAAACAGTATAAAGAGAATATGCTTAAGGGATCACAGTATGCAGAAAGATATAATACACCATTTTGAAAAATGACAATGTTCCTTTTCCCTCACAGAAATTTAGCACAACTTTGGAGCGTTATTTAGCTCCCCTTTCCGACAAGGTAGCATAACATGGTTGGTGCCAATGGATACCTCCGGTTCTCTAGTTTGATATGATACCTGTGTCCTCACTGTAACTTTAAAACTGAGTCCATTACAACAGGATTGATTTGCTAAAAATGATCCTGCCTCAGTTCTCACCTTCAGCTTCACCTGTCATACCTGCTGCTCCTTCACTTTCTTTTCCCGACATTTGGTCAGTGCCAATATTCCATGTTCTTTCAGGAGCTCCTGATTATTGTTGGGGAACTAGATAGTCAGGCTGCAGTCCCTCACATGTTGAAATCTGTGGCAAGAACTATATTTAATTTAGAATTATATACAAGAAAGAACACGGCAATCAACTATGTCAATACTGTATAATGTACCAGATTTATATATTGTATTTTTTTCAGTGACATTTCACTCTGAATTGTACTTTTACAGTAAACATGTTAATATGTCACAGTAAGAAAACCAGGTTTAAATAGTACCGTTAATTATGGATAGATTCCATTTAGCTGCTTCAATGTCAGGACTCTGGTATTGTGCATGCTGGCTCACTGTCTCACCTTCATGGCTCACTGGCACTGGCACACTTGTGCTGTTGCTTTGACATTACAAAATATTTGCTGTGACAAAGGACTAGAGCATCTAATTTTCTGTATTTTTTAACTGTGTTTAACCACTTCATTTAATTTTCTTCTCTGTCTTTAGGATTTCCTCTCGTAAATTGTTAAGCAAAGAGTTCAATAAGCAAATCAGATTCTGATGCATCTCGTCTTATTGTCTTGTTTTTAGAAGATAAAAGACTAATCAATAGTCACACTTGTTAAATGCATGATATTTGCCATGTGACTGCCTTTGTCTTTTTTCACAAAATGTGAACAGTGGTCATCCTTTCAGGCAGAAAACCTTGATTTTTATTTTTATTTTTCCCACTCCAAATAACTGTGTTGGTGGTAGTTATTGTACTGATTTGGTACTATAGCTTAAAGAGGAATCAAATGTATTTCCAGAACGTGTTTACGTGTAACAAACACCAGTTGGAGTTCCATTTTTCCAGAAGTCAGGTAACCAGAAAACCTCTGTCACTGACCAATAAATCTGATTTTAAGACGGGATTCATTTAATTCAAAATTGCCGTCTAATTCAATGTCTGGCCTTTTGCCTCCTGCCCTTGTACGTCCTCTGACTAGCCCCGCTGTGTGGCCTGTTATTTATGTGTATGATCATCTCGTTGGCCCTGGCTGCCACGGCCAACAAGATGGAAACCTTCTGATTAATACCCTCTCCGCTGCTTTCACTTTGCAGCCTGGATTTATTCAAACAAAGATAATGAAACAGTATGATTGTCTGTTTGGGCGCAGTGTTTCATTTCCTCAAACAATAACATTTTACAGACGCGGGAGGGCGATTATTATTGTGCTGCTCTGATTGTAGAGGTCACATTCAATATACAGGGAAAAAAACAATGCTTGTTTGTTTGCAAATTAAATTTAAGGTCATCTAACTTTACAATCATCATGCACTGTACGAGCCTGGTTCATTATTGAGTATTTATATACACAGAATCATACACTCTTAGAATAAAGGTGCTAACTAGAACCATATAGGGCTCTTCAGTTTGTCCCCATAGGAGAAACCTTTTTGGCTCCTGTAAGACCCTTCAAGAGGGTTCTACCTTGAACACAACATAAAGGCTCTACAACCATCTGTGAAAGGTTTGACCCAGAACCCCCTGTGACCCTCTCTGGGAGTTTTATCTAGAGCCTTTCCACCTTTTAAGGGTGCTATTAGAAACCTTTTGTATTCCTAGGGTTTCTTTCAGATCTCACCCTGGGGCTGCTACTGAGAATATTTTTATATTACTATTAGTGGTTTTAGTGGTTTTAGTTTAACATTTAATTTTAGGATCTTTTAACAACAATGCTTCTAAGAATCCTTGAAGAACTCTTTCGTCCATAGAGGTTTTTTAAAACTTAATTTTCCTTGTTTTCAACAACATAACCACTGTAATTTATCCAAAGTGGAATACCAAGATACAAGTATTTGCATCTTGTCTTACTGTAGTGAGTATTCATACTTGTGCGGTGGTGTGTCTGTGTCACTCTGCAGTTACACCTCCATAACACTGGTCGGCGATGGGGTTTCTGTGAAATGCTGTCAAGTTAAGTTGATTCTAAACACACATTAAACACACATTAAACATGGCTTAATAGAGACCATTTTAAACACAAGTACACAAATCACTTCTTCACTATAACTCGCAGCATTCACAGACAAACACTTGTCTTTATCTGGACACATTTTCCCCACAAATACAACATGCTAATGTTTTTAGCACAAGCCTATGGCATTTTACATTGTATAAATTAGCCTAGCAGCTAGCGGACTTTTCCTCTACTCATATGAAGCCAGGGACAACAGCAACATTTAACAAAGATAACATTACAAAATTCGGCTCCATTACAACTCACAAGGTTCACTGACAAAACAACTGTCTTATACTAAACACGTTTTCCAAACAAATATAACATGCTAATGTTATTAGCACAAGCCTATGGCATTTTACATTGTATAAATTAGCCTAGCGACTAGCAGAGATTTCCTCTGCTCATATGAAGCCAGGATAAATCACACCCAAGACTTAAAATGCTATTTTTGTGGAGGCTTTATTGTCTTCACAATTTATTGTTTCTTATCTGTGAAATTAAAGTAAATAAAAGCTTTGTTTCCACTGAGGGAAATGGTTTCAGCTTACATGTAGTTACATTTCTGCGGAGGGGTGCATTAGGCTATGTTGTATGTGCGGTGTCGATTCAACGCAGAAGTAAAAATCCGGCTTCAGTCTTGCAGAGAACCCTTAAATAACCTGTTCTTCAAAAAAGTATTCTTCATGAGAAACTGGTTCTGGGTAGAGCCTCAGCCCTTTGGAACCTTCATTTCTGAGAGTGTGTGACATGTATCATTTGTTTTATGAATACTCACGGTGCAAATATCCTTTACAATCACACATGTTGTCTATGGACTCAAATCCCACTGCAATCCAAGCTGAGCATCCAATTCTCCTGATTCATCTCATTCATTCCACTCCACTGCCAGCTCCTCCTTCCCCGCTAAGATTACACGCTGTAATCTTCATGCACCATCAAGATGCAGGGGATAGTGAATGCCAACAATGCGCACAAGGCCATCCGACATCCTGCACAAGAGCACCTTTATTACAGCAGATAACCATTGTGTGCTGTTGTACAAGATTTCATTCTGCACTGACCCGGTCAACCTCTTTAGGTTCGCTTTTAATGCGAGCGCTGAAAAGAAGTTTTATTGCTTGGTTTTACACTGTGTTATTTATTTCCAGGGTACACTGTTATACACTTTCGATGTTCCGTGCTTGTCTTCGTTGCACTTCTCCGAGGCTGCAGGAATACAGCCTCTGAGTGTGGGATCAAACCTGCCAAGTTTATGGCCGTGCAGGGCACTGCGTCAAACCATAATCTTTTGTATAGCAATCTGTAGGCTACCACGACATGACTGACATCCTTAACAGAATGTCAGGGCCCCACATTAACAAACAGGCTCATTCATGAGTACGCGGCCGCCCCTCCTGCCCTGGACTGGAATGGAATAATATTTGTTTATTGCATCAAGGAATAGTTCAGCTGCTGCCAATGAGTGTGAGCTGGACAGGCTCAGGGGAATCAATTCCAAGGAACGAGCCCTCCATATCCCTCCAACTGACCATTAGTCTGGCAGCTGGGGCTGATGCATTTCTACTATATAATTTGGTGTTTTATTCATGTGTTCATTACAAGTATATCTTTAATTTAAAAGTGGAAAATGCAGTTTGTTCCTGGGGATTTGTGGTGAAGGACCACAAGACAAACTGACACCTTCTTATCTAGGATTTGTTGTGTTGTTCTCCAAAAGTCAGGAAGCTCCACTTGTTTAGATAATTGCACGATGCACTCCAGTGAGTACAGACAAAGCCAAACATGCTTTTAAGGCCTTCTGCCCATAAGGTGGACCGAGAGACAGGACCTGAGTAACAGATGGACAAAACAGAGTGAAATGGCTCGGTAACAATAGGAGGAGTTTGTGAGGGTCTGTTCAATCCAAAGGGGCCTTTCAAAGAATCTTTACAGTTATTCTACCTCGGGTGGTGGTCTCAGTGTGAGGGCTTTTTATCACGCTGCTTTCACTGCATCTTGAAAGAAAAAATGAAATGGCTGTAAACATCTTCTCCGGAGAGAGACAAAGACACAAAAGGAGTCACAGTTTGTATTGTGTGAGGATGATGACATGGAGTTTTTTCAGGGTAAAAGCAGGCTGATGTCAGCCAGGGAGCAGTGGTGTCTCATTGCAGGAAGGAACTGGAATTTAGTAATAGTAAAAAATAACTTAGAGGAGAAAATAATGCCGGTTTTTAACATGTTTAGGCTGGGAATATATCCAGTGTTTCCCCTAGGATTTTATCCAGCAGCAGTGCTGAAGTGTGAGTTTTGTTTTGCAGTGAAAAAGATATTAAGCATGTCTGCTGACACAAAAAGGGGCTTTAAACATATTTATACACCATTGTAGATGTCAAATTCTGTCAAATTCCTCTCATACCCTATATGCTGTTAAAACTCTCCTGCATGTAGCCGCAGATGTCACATTTGACATCTAGTGTTTCAATCAATATTGTGACTTTAACATTCTTTGTAAAATTAACTGATTAACATTAATAAGTAGAAGACAAATACAAGTTACCGACAGAAAAATTGTATCCAAGTACTCTAGTTAAAGGGGCTCTTGAGTAATGACATCAAAACCAAAAATTGGTACAATTTACCCTGCACTTCGATCGATCAGAGCAACCTTATCTCTGGATGTTTGTATAATTTAAATTTATATAATCATTCCTGACTCGGTGCAGTGGCGCAGTGCCTCCACTAAACGCATGTATCTGAAAAACGAAGACTGTCGTGGTTAGGGGTGTCAGTACTGGTTAATTTTGCTCTTGAAAGGCCGAAGGTGCTTTCAGACCTAGAGTTGTCTCCTTTGGTCTGAATCAGGGACTAATTTTGTCACAAAGTTGTATAACTGCCTAGAGTTGGTTGGTGTTCTCACGGCAGCATTTACAAGCGGACCAGATCAAATGCCTTGTGTGAGAAAGCTGCTCTTGATTGGTCAGAATTTTCACGCGTGAAAAATCCAGGAAGTAAACAAAACGTTGAAGAAGAGTACACTTGCAAGATAAATGTGACACTTTCTAATGTCACAATGGAGGGACAACTACGCAGGTTGATTTTAGCGCTGCTCATCGTGGACTATATTGCTGTCATTGTTCATTTGAGTCAAAGCATACAGTTTGAAAACGAGGCGCGGCTCCAACTAGAAAACAATGTTTTGATGCATTGGATGTGCTGAATGTGCATATTAAGGCAGTACAGGAGGAGGCGCACATTAATAATCCTCCAGGACTGTAACATGCTCATGTTTAACCCAAACAATGTGTCATGTGACTGCAGCTGGTTCAGATCCAGGTCGGAACACGTTCTCATCACAAACGAACCGCACCAGAGTTCGTTTGTAACCAGACTGAGACCACCTCTTCAAGAAGGTCAGTCTGGTTGTTTTGGTGCACACCTGAGTGTGATTGCTGTGTTCACACCTGCCCAAACGAACCGCACTTAGGGGGCAAACAAACTTGAGTTCAATTGAACCGAACCAAACAGGGCAGGTGTGAAAGAGACAAGAGACCTTTCCTTTTAGTCCAGTGCTGTTTTGACTCAATGAGCTTTAGCACCACACATCCTCCTTACACACTCCTCTATTCGGCATCCAGCAGTGATTATAGACTTAATATCAAGATTATACCTAACTGGAGACAAAGCTGTTTTTTTATTACCACACATAAATCATAAAACCATGAGTATAAAAACGACTTGTTGCAATCGTTTGAGAAATATAAATGTTCTAGTGCTTTTTATCCAGATAAACCACAGCTCCTCTGTTTACTGTCATTTGTTTACAGGCTGGTCTTTCACTCTCCAATATGGTGGTGCCTCTGACGTATAACAAGGGGCTGACACAGTTAATGTGGCGTCTATGTATATATGTCTATGATTAGCACAACAAGCCGTGCTGACATTGCTAAAAATTCAGTCACTTACTCACTGGGGCAAGCTGGGGTGAGACTGAAGGAAGGGCACCATGGTGTCCACAGCAGCGCTGTTGGGTCGGGACTAATGAGCGGTGCTGCTAACGCTAGCTAGCTCCCAACAGATTCGGATGGTGTGCAGTGCAGTATACTGAAACTGACGTAATACAAAGACAAGGTTATGTGTTTTGTTGTTTACAACTTTAATCCTTTGTTATCTTGACTAAATTGTCTCAAATGAATATATTTTACTTTCAAAGAGAGCAAAAGTGGAAAGCAGATGTCAGGAAGATTGATGGGCTCGCAGGGTGTTGGGATCTCTGGCTGTCTGGTTTACTGTGAGGCTGGTGTGGTGAGAGGAAAACGGGTCTCTTTAGCAATTTGAAGGGTCCAGGAATTTACTCAGTCTCTATTTAAAACACAGCTCCCTGGCACTTTGTGGTGAAAAGGTGACATGCTGAATCAATTGAAGGTAGCATGGGCCCCAGGTTGTGTAAGCAAAGTGCTGAAGGGTCATTAATAGGCATTAATAAGAAAGGCCCTGTAACTCCGTGCACACAGCCTGCTGCCCACATATGGCCCTCGCAAAATGGCCAAATCATTTTTTAAGCTAGTTTTACATGTCGTCTCACACCGGGGAACACACTAAGCGCCTATAATGAGACACCCCCTCCCAGGAAGCCCCAATAAATAGCGTAGTCGAATAACAGAGGCCTCCCAGGCCTGTCATCGCCCCAGTTCATCTGCTCTGATTTACAAGCACTGTCCCAGAGGCTTCAGTGCCATCCCTAATCCCACAGGGATGACCATCTGAACGGCCGTGGAGTCAGACCTTCTAAAAAAACAGAGGAGGCAGACAGCACCGCATAACTCCGAGCAGAAACAGATGCAGAGACGCTCTCCTGTTTATAATTGATTTTCAAGGGCAACATCTTGTTGTCATAGTTTGTCTAATGAGCCCCTGGCTGGCGCCCTGTTGCTCGTCAACCACAGGGTGTCAGATGAAGCAGCCAGCCGCCACCCTACCCCCACTGCGATGGCACCATGCTGGAATAGTGACATCACCCGTGGAATTTCCCTGTGGGACCGACTCTTGCTCCCTTTTAAAATCCTACCAGACTTCTTTTTAAAGATATTTTAAGGCGGCGAAGCATTCAAAGCCTCCAGAGGAGAACTGTTGTCCTCTCCCAGCTGCCGGTTGGACGCCTGCCCTCTTACCATGGACAACAGGTATCATCAGGCCCCTATGGCCGCCAATGTTTATGTCTGAGATCACGGGTGTCTTTGTGGGCCTCCAAGGCTAAGCCTCTAATTGGCCATGGCTCATCCATCACACGGAGCAACCCCTTTTCACCCAAAGTCTCATCCAAACAGCTAAGAGGAATGAGACCCATGGAATGGACTCTATGCCTCCCAACGGCCTAAAAGTAGGTTTTGGGAGGGGCAAGTGGTTTGTGAGAAAACCACACTTATTCCAAGCTGATGTCAAGCAATGTTTGCGTCTGTCCTTTGTCTTTCCTGACATGTATAGACCACTTCCCCCAACATTAAAGGGACAGTTCACCCCAAGATCAAAAATTCACATCTCTCCTTTTACCTGTAGTGCTGTTTATCAGTCTAGATTGTTTTGGTGTGAGGTGTCGAGTGTTGGAGATATCGGCTGTAGAGATGTCTGCCTTCTCTCCAATATAATGGAACTAGATGGCACTCAACGTGTGGTGCTCAAAGCGCCAAAAAATACATTTGAAAAACTCAACAGCAATGTCTCATTGCATAAAAATGAGATGATGATCGTCATATGTCTCCAGCCTGACGCCTTTTCCTCAAAATGTTGCCCAACCTCAACAGCGGTGGCTTGTCATGAGTCTCCCTAGCTAGCATAGCTATGGATTTCAAATTCAAATTTTATAGTGCATGGACAGATTCATTTGCTTTTACCACCAATGCTGCAAACTTAAAGTACAAAATAATCATAACTAGCCCACTGCAGAGCAGCCACCTTGTGGTAAAACATAATGAATGCTCATTAAGACCAGTGAGTAATGTTAATAGGATAATTTAGATTCTAATAGTCTGTGTTACCTTCATTATAAGGCTCCAGACAGATTTTAATTTATTCATTTTTTTGGTTAAAGGTGTCTCTTTTAATGGTAAAGGTTGCCGAACCCCTGGGCTTGAGTAACCAGGTCATGGTTTCTGGAAAGAGACATTGATGTTGAGTTTTTCAAATGTACTTTTTGGCGCTTTGAGCACCACAAGTTGAGTGCCATCTAGTTCCATTATATTGGAGAGAAGGCAGACATCTCTACGGCTGAAATCTCCAACACTCTGCAACTCACACCAAAACACTTTAGAGAGATAAAAAGGACTACAGGTAAGAGGAAATATATGAATTTTTGATTTTCAGGTGAATTGTCCCTTTGTTTCGCCCCAGTTTATGTAACAGTTGAGGGACTTTTAATAATGCACAAGATGCTCAGACTGGCTGTTTTAACCAAATGCTGATCTAGATCTAATCTCGTTACATCCGTTCCACGTTAGTTCAAGGAAAACAGACAAACATCTGGCATCACTTTTACTCTTGTTTGCTGTTTTCACTTGAACTTGACCTCGGGGTGATTTATCGAGTGGGTTAGAACGAGAGCGTTTCTTTCAATTGACTTTATTATCTTGGTTTGGTGGCAGAGCCTGGAAAGTAGGCGGAGAGAACCACTTCATGTGGCATTGGACAAGGTGACACTCTGCGGTTTGCTGGGACCATAATCCAGAAGCACGCTCCAGACAGGGTCAGAGAGGTCATAACAACTCCTCAGCCATTGTGCAGCTATTATTTGGTTTGGCTGAACTCTCAAAGTCCAGGATTTGGCCACAGCGTAACGCCGAGCCCACAAATTTGTCAAGAGGAATAAGGAAAAGTCCACAGCACATGCGGTTTATGGGGTCATGGCAAAGTCTCCACATTTCTTCACATCCAGAGGCAGCATGTGCAACACTCAATGTGTTTTTTCCATCAGTCTGGGTGTGTTTTTTATTTATTTATTCCTCTATCCCTGCTTGAATCATTGATTTACCACAAGTCAGGTTTCCTGTTGTGTTTGTCCATGGGAAACTTGGGTAATGGAGGTCATGGAGGTTTGATGAAGAACAAGTCAAACAAAACTGGGTTACTGTGCTTCCATTTGCCATATCATAAACACAAACACACGCTCTAAACTTCCCTGAAGCCGCTCCATGTCCAATTCTCTTCAGTAACCGAGAGTAATCAGCTGTGTCATCCTCGTCATAAATCTCCAAGTACGGCAGTGGCTCCCAGCCCAGATGGGAATAGGCCTTGTTCAGTCGCACTTGCCTCCGCATCATAAATCCATGGCCGTCTTTGCAGGATCGGTTTCCTGCTTTGTGTGTATCTCCCAGCAGAGGAGTACATGGGGGAGGCGAGGATATTGCAAGACCGCAGCCTCCTGAAGGAGTCAATTTGCAAAATGGACTGTCTCTTCCTCCCTGCTGAAATAATGTTGGGTTTCGAGGTAATTTTTTACCATCGGATGCAGATTTGCAGCCTGGTCCCTGAAGCTGGAAGTCTGTGAATGAATGGGAAAAACATGACCACCCTCAACAATGGTCATTCTTTAATGAACAAAAAATTGTTTTAACCGTAGGTTTGATTATTTATCGCTATAAATTTAACAGCAACTGGCAATTTTAAGAGGGGAATGTGGAAAGGAAAAATGTGTGCGTCACTATTTTGAGCTGCTCTGGCAAACTGAAATTGCAGATGGTGAATATGTGTATACAAAAATTTGATTTCGACTGAAGTGTCGTCCCCAGTCTGTCTGACATTTATTGGTACAAGTGGGAAATCATTTCCACTAAACCTAATTATAGAACTGCAGTTCCTCTAATGGCCACTTGAGGCTGGCTCCAAGAGTGAGTCAATCCTTAAAGACCCCCATGTTAAAACTTTACAGCAGAAATAAACATGTTTACAGCCTGATACAAAAAAAACGGTTTTGATCTCTATAGCTAATTCTTCCGTTCATGACAACTGTACAGAGCATTAATGTTTATATAACTAACCATTTAAAATTTTTAAAGCTTAAAGTCATGTATAATTAACAGCATGGCTGCTTGAGTGACAGGTGAGTGCTGTCCATTTACAAGTTGCTACCACGGCGACAATGTTGGTTAGGTAACGTAGCCATGGCATTACTCCAGATTTAAAGACTATTGGCTAGAAATAACTGTGGTTTGTTGAAAGTTAACTAACATTTTGGTTGTCCTAAAAAGTCTGGTTCAGCATTTGGTTGTACTAAAAGATCCTCTAAGAGGTCAGATGTTCCATTTTTCCAGTAAGTACATTTTGTCTCAGTGGTCATACCTCTCATTTCCACATAGCTCTGTGTACGTCTGTGAGCAAACCATCCATACATTCCTATGAGAGCCTCTGTGATCTTCGATATCCTGTATTAACAAAACTCCTCCTTCCGGTTTTTTTTTTTGTTTCTGGTCTGGAGTTTGCCTCGAGTACGTTGAAAAAATTTAACTCTTACGGCAGACTTCGGACAGACCATATACACTGTCCCACAGGATGCTAGTATAAAAACAAATCAGCAAACAGATCAATGAATGCAACACAGCTCTATTATAAATTTTTTTCTAAGTGAACACTGAGCTAACATTGGTCGCATGCTAGCTTTGTGTAGTATTTAGACTGTCAAAACTGGCATCACCTGTTCTGCTTCAAGCACCAACAGGATTGGATGCCAAAAAACACTCAAAATCAACCTTTGCTAAATCTGCGGTGGCGTTTTTATCCATCTGTACAGGGCTGCATTTCCTTGCGTTGAACACTAGGGGCGCACTTCTAAATTAGCATTAGCCATATTGCAGTTAAACATAGCCGAAAATGCATCATTTTAACCAAGCTAGCAGCTAGCGTTAAGGTCAGCTCCACCTCATAGACTATATATAAAGATGGACGACGCTTGACTTACTCCCACTGTACAAAAATGAAGCCAAAATATCCTGGATGCAGCCGCTGCCATCTTGCACTGGTAACGTCATTTGGAGCCAGAGTCTTTGTAGTAGCTTTCTCCGCAGTTTCGAGTTCCCACCCAAACACCTGTTCGACCAATCACGAGCAGCGCCATTGATCACGAGAACACCAATTAGCACACATCGCTGTCAATCATGGTCCTTTTCATAGCATCAAATAACTTATCAGAAAAAGACTTAAACATACATCAGCATGATAAGAACTACCTTAAATGACAGAAACCATCTATTGGGAAAACTTTTGTTTGGCTCATGTACCATCCACTAACATGGAGGGGGCGTGGTTTATGACCTATGCTGCAGCCAGCCACCAGGGGGCTTTCCAGACATTTTGGCTTCACTTTTGGGAAGTTGTCATGCCATGTCATTTTAATACCATCTGACACTTCACCCTGACTCCAAAATTCCAAGATGGCAATGGAAAAAATGCCAAACTCTAGGCTTTAAAATGGGAGTCCACAAACCAATAGGTGACGTCACACTGTTTATGTCTATTATTTCTATACCATCAATGACCATAAGTTAAGCCTGCGTGTTGCATTCAGTGTTACTCCAGCTGGTTGTTTAACACAAGCAACATGGTAAAACTAAACCCTAAATCTTCTTAAATATTTAAGTAGAATCCAGCTGAAATGTTCTTGTTCTTGAGTACACCTTCTCTGCACTTCCTCTTCTTAGACCCATGTAAAGTGACACTACAACAGTCTCTCTGCTACATAAATTGGCTTGAACCTACAGTATATTTAACCTTTTATGTCCCCGTCACACACTCTCTGTAATGACTATGAACCATGCCTTACTCCCTGGTACAGTGTTCTACTCTCAGTGGGAACCAGTTAGTTTCACACACACCGTGCGGTAGCCTCAAGGCCAGTGGAGGACCTCACTGACTGCAGGTCAGTGTGCATGGCTGCTCGTGTGACAGAGTCTTGGCAGCTGTGGTCTGAAGGGTTCTTGTAAGGCAGAAAAAAACATGGAACATTCCTGGATGCCGCTCTTATCTGTGGGGACAAAGCTGTTCCACACATTACCGTGACAGTCTGGGCCGCCTGTGCTGCTGCTGTGGTGGTGGTCTGCTCATCAGTTCCCCAACCCCCAACCACCACCCATACTGGGATGTAGCACTGGGAGATGTGATGAGATTACCCTCTCCAATTACAGTAATCATAATCCAATTCGTAATGATGATGAGATTATTTAAATTATAACCATTTTATAACCAAATTATTACTAACAACTCATTAAATACATTGGAATGAGGTTGAATTTAAATATTCTTTTACAGAGAGTCCGAGTCTGAATTACATTTCTGTTCCAATTAGACGCAGGGCCTTTAATACTTTTTTAGAAATTACATTTTGAAAGCCAAGAATAAACGAATAAAGAAAGTAAGAACATGACCAAGAAGCTTGTTTCGTGAGTGCTTACGTTCCCGCTGAATCCCACCCCTCCTCCCTTTTCGGGAAGTGCCAGAATGACAAAGTGCACAAGAAAAGCATGGTGGCAGAAAACGAGGGAATCCTATCAGTGCATGAATTTAATTACCACTCAGATGGCGCCACATAATGAGGAAAAGGTGGATGTGTGAGGGACTTGCATAATTCATTTTTTGCTTTTCTCATTTAAACGGAGCCCTCAGCCTCTCCGCCGCTGCTCTGTATTTCCTGCCCGCTGCCACATTTCTCTGATCTATGATCAATAATTTCTTTTCAACCAAAAACATTTGCATAGGAGGAATTATCTGGGCAGTGTGCGCCGCTCAGGGAAAATTTAGAGTACAGGTGGGTGGAATCAACTTTCATGTTATGCTCTCTGTCTCTCCTCCTAATTTTTCTTCTCCTGTGGTAATAAATGGTGGAGCAGCACCTCAGCGGAGTCTGTGGAATACCACTTACACCAGGCAATAAAAGAGACAATAGCCTATCTTTAAATTAGGTTATGATGTCACACTGGTGAACTGACCCACAGCAACACATTTATGGATCAATCAGCTGCACATGTTATGACATAAATCTGATTTAGGGTGCTGTCACACCTGCTCTGTTTGGTTCAGATGCACACCAAAACAACCTGACCAAGACCTTCTTGAAGAGATGGTCTCAGTCCGGTTGTTGTGGTGCACACCTGAGTGTGATTGCTGTGTTCACACCTGCCCAAACAAACTTGAGTTCAGTCGAAGGACTGTTACCACAAATGAACTCTGGTGCGGTTCGTTTGTGGTGAACGTGTTCCGACCTGGATCTGAACCAGCTGCAGTCACATGACACATTGTTTGGGTTAAACATGAGCATGTTACAGTCCTGGAGGATTATTAATGTGCGCCTCCTCCTGTACTGCCTTAATATGCACATTCAGCACATCCAATGCATCAAAACATTGTTTTCTAGTTGGAGCCGCGCCTCGTTTTCAAACTGTATGCTTTGACTCAAATGAACAATGACAGCAATATAGTCCACGATGAGCAGCGCTAAAATCAACCTGCGTAGTTATCCCTCCATTGTGACATTAGAAAGTGTCACATTTATCTTGACAGTGTACTCTTCTTCAACGTTTGCTTTATTTCCTGGATTTTTCCTGCCTGGAAATTCTGACCAATCAAGAGCAGCTTTCTCACACAAGGCATTTGACCAGAACACGAACCAACTCTAGGCAATTATACAACTTTGGAACAAAACTAGTCCCTGATTCAGACCAAAGGAGACAACTCCTTAGATTCCAGTGGAACTAACAGAGGTGCAAGTTCACAACTACAGGTTGAATTTTTCTGAGGACTGGATTCATTAAGACCCAGCGATGGTTTCTGTCTGCAGCTCAATGAAGCTTTAAGCTCAATGTTCCGTATGCTTGAATCCCAATAGCTCTGAGCAACATCCCCATGGGAGGCAATTTCCCAGTAAACAAACTCACACAAGCTGAGGATATACAGGATTCTGAACATTTGCTTATCTGTTCCAACATGAGCGATTCCATTTACCAGCAGTATAGTGCCATCTCTGTTCAGCTGTCCTGACGACTGAGACATCCAAACAGAGACATATTCGTGTTGGTCTTGGTCTCAAGACTGATCTCAGCACGTCTTTTTAAAGGTCTTGTCTTGGTCTCAACCGCGTTTTTACTTAGTCTTGTTTTGGTTTCAGACAAAGAGGATATTGGATTTTATTTCAAGACGGCTCGAGACCACAGCTACTAAACTGCCCGTGCAAAAAAAGAATTGTGGAATAAAGATGGTTGAGTTGATTTCAGCTCTTTAGTGTTTGTTTCTGTTTGCTCATAGGAAACAAAGGAAAATCCCCACACATTAAATTCACCTCTGCAATGCCATTTGATTATTTTATCAAAACATTTCTCATGGTACACTTACACATAAACACATAAACACATACACACATACACACATAAACAACAAAAAAGGGGTTATTTTAGCGTACATGTGTCATGCAGTGTGGGACTAACACTGGCCTGGCCGTAGTCTTGACTTGTGTCCCTTTCACACATGCACTGCAAACCTGAAATTATCTAGACATTAACCCTGAGGAGGAGAACGTCTGAATCAGTTGGATCAGATATAAACAGGCTTTACAAGGCAGCTCCCCAGTACAAAGTCTTTGTAATGTCAGATTGAGCTGATGTGTGAATAGAGCACTTAACTGTTCGAATCCCAGGGTGAAGAAGACGAATCATCTATGTGAAGACGGTAGCAAAAATGTCTAACTGGAGAGATTATGCAACGCATTGTCACTCCAACCTCCGACCTTCCAGATACAACGTGAAAAGTACCCTGGGTGCGTTGGTTGTTAACCTTTTGGGACAACGTGTCAACTTCTGCCTGTTACATGCATTGTCTTCTTTCAAAATACACTTCTGTTTTCACAGGAAATTTAATGTTTACAAAAGTCTCTTTCAAAATAAACACATGTTGGTACAACAACGCGAATTGACCTTTTTTTCATCCAACAACAAACGCACATGATTAGGTTTAGTAAAAAAGAACCAGGTTTGGCTTTAGAATCTTGCCGGACGTGGTTCCATCCACCACGCCTCCCACCCACCCCGATCAGACTTTCAATGCCTTAACTTCCGTTCCTGTCCTGTCACATTTTCCCTTAACGGCGACCAGCCGCGTATCATGCAGATGTTAAAGGACAGCTTTTTTTGTCAGTGTCTGACGCTGCAAGTCACCACCCAAGCGCTGGATTTCGATGACTTCGGAGTAAGACCTGGTTGAATTACGAGACTGGGGAATTTCTGTTGGTACGGGCCGAAGCTGAAAACAGCAGACAAATTGAAAGATTTATGCCGAACCATCTACTTGACCATAGTGTAATCCGGGTGATGTCCTGCCTCCTGAACGGTCTACCTAGGCGCCACCCCTGCAGAGTATTTCCACTGTGGAGAACGTCACACCGACACAGACAATCTCCTGTTGTGTGCAAAATGTGTAAGAGAAGCTCTGGAGAATGTCCACACCTGATTCTTCAGTTCATATGAGAAAACAGCTTTGGTCTCGACCCCTAAAAGTCCTGGTCTTTTCTCTGTCTCAATACACTCTGGTGTTGATCATGACTTGGTCTCAGTTTAGGTGCTCTTTACTACAACACTTACATAATGACGTAAAACTATTCAGATTAACAACATCAGCAAGACTCCTAACAGTGTGCACAAACCAACAGAAGCAGAAATGTATGTTATTGAGGGTAAATTCTCAGATATAATACTGTATGTAACCCTTTATGTGCTGTCAGGTGTTAGATGGTGATACGGACGCTGTGCAGCGGTCATTCCCCCTGAAGGTCTTTGTCTTTCAAATGACCTCTGTGTTCATTTACAGAGCGTTAAAGCTTTCATTAGGCTGAATTCCTGAGTTTTTACAACAAACTACCAATCGCCTGATGTTATGAGGTACAAGACTCCACACTAAACATTTTACACATGCATTTCAGTGTGTTTTGTGTGAATGTGCATGTTTGTGCATCTAATACGCGCACACACACCAGAGGAGCGTGTTTGTGTGAGCATTTGTAGGATGACGAGCTGCTTGTTTGAAACTTGACCCCTGGGGCCAGTTGGATTCATGAAGGGCCTCTTTCATGTCCCCTTCCCATCCGGTGTCTGCCTCGAATCGTCCTGCCTGAATCAAGTGCTTCCTTATGTCAAATATTTACTCGGCTACTTAAGAATATTAAACAGGTCTTTCTGTGAAGGGGAGAAAAACACCGACGATGTGTAGCGCGTATGTGTCAGTCAAACGCCTGCGGCTTTCAACAGAAAATAGACACTCTGTCATCTTGTTTTTCTCAGTCCTCCCCAAATCGCCCCCACCTGACCAGTCAGAGACGTCAAGTCAAAACTCAAGAGAACACCATATAAAAATGCTTAATATATGCTGTATCAGCCTCGCCATAACGAATCACACTGATTTATTTTTTTTCCTTTCCCATTTTGATTCTGTTTCTTTTTTGTGCCAGGTGGAATAGTCATTATCTGGCATTCGCAGGACTGTTACTTTGGGGCGGGGGGACAAGAGGAGTAGATGGACATACCGTACTCATGAATCCCAGGATACTTTATTGGACTTGAGAGATGCTGTGACGGTCTCCTGCGCCGCAAATATACGTTTCACCGTCAGCATTCCTGCAAATAACAACGCTCCGAAATGGATGCTGTCTCGAAGTTGTGAATGAGGTGAGGAAAGGAAAAGGATGTCTACAATTCCAGATGGGGGGAGAAGAAGAAAGTATTATTCTCAGCCACTGGTCTTAATGCATTATTGTGCGTGTATTGTGTGTAAAGAAAGACGGCGTTTGCACCTTCGATGAGGACCCTGTGCATGATAGAAATCTGCAGCGTGTGTGTGCAGCTGTGTGTTGTGGTTAAAAATGTCTGCTGTCCAGATTCAGGTGTGCGCACACTTTGAAGGGCCTATAAATACTGTCGGACTAATTTGATTTAAACTAAAATGGAAAACATGTTTTGACCTCTCAATGAAAAACAGCTGCGTGCTGGATGTGGTAGCCAGGTTGAGAAGCCATCCTTTCAGTGTGTGTTTTTATTCCCCAAGTGGCACATTGTCTCCAGCTGGATACCTTTTAGCACAACACAGACACGTTTGATAGTCTGAGGCTTTTGTTACTCTCGGTATTCATCGCACAAACTTAGTTTTAAAGAGTTTGCCGGCAGGTTGTGAACACCTGTGCTCACACTGGCTTGCTGCTCCCGAGCTTAATGAACAAAAATGGAGCTGTGATTTATGATGGATTCCTCTTTTGCATTCCTTTGTCTGCATGTGATATTGTACCGTGATAAATTTGGTATCATTAAGGTTTGAGAAAGAATAATGTCGGACATTTGTCTTAATCTCTGCAGGCTTCTCTAGTCAAAGACAGAACCAGGGTCCTGCTTTCTCAGTCTTAAATGCGTAACAGCAGCCGAGTAGCCAGAAGAATATGTTGGTATTGTTTGTTTCTGCAACCATGGATACGTTGCATCTGTAGGTTTCATACGTATACGTAGTTCTGATAACATGTATATGAGCTGACAGTCATCAGGAGGTGGAGAGGATGGTTGCCAAGCTGCAGACCACTGTTAGTGACCAACAAACCACAAATATGATGTGTTTTGTCAAGACATCAGCCGCATTTCCAGCCCTGATTGTGCCACCAAAAGTGGGTGTTTTTTAGTTAGACATCGGCAGCATTTCCAGCAGTGGTTGTGGCACAAAAAGCGGGTGATTTTCAAAAGACATCAGTAATGTTTCATGCCACGATGGTGCCTTTTAGTGAGACATCGCTGGCATTTCTAGCGGCGGTTGTGCTGCAAAAGCATATATTTTTTAGTAAGAGATCTGTGGCATTTCCAGCCCTGACTGTGCCACCAAGGCAGGTGTTTTTTAATGGCACATTGGTGGCATTTCCAGCGCCAGGTGTACTACAAAAAGCAGGCAATTTTAAAAAGACATCGGCAATGTTCCATGCCATGGTTGTTTCACCAAAAGTGGGTGTCCCTTCAGCAAGATATTGGCGGCATTTCCAGCTGTGATTGTGGCACCAAAAGCAGTTGTTTTTTACTTACACATCAGTGGCATTTCCAGCGGCGGCTGTGCCACAAAAAGCAGGTGATTTTGAAAAGACATTGGCGATGTTCCATGCAATTTTTTTTTTTAGTGAGACCCAGTACTTCCATTTTGTGCCACCACAATCACAGCTGTGATTCTGTCCTTACCATAACCAAGTGTTTTTTGTGCCTAATCATAACCACACATTAACAGCAGCGTTGTTGAGACATAAAGAAACCTACAGTTTTTAACACATCCATGGCTACATACAAATATTACATTTCCATGGTTTGCAGCACAAAAATACAATGCCAACATTTATTCTTGTAATTGGGTTGTTAACAGGGCCTTTTACAACACACCTAAATCTTTCCCAAAGCAGCCCAACATCATAACAGCTTGAAAATTGGTTGTGAATCTCCACAAATATGCCAAATCAAATTACCTCTGTGGCTGGTAGCACCTGCGCTCAGTCACTTAATTCTAATCTAAAATCTGGATTTCCCTCTACAAAATTAAATTTGCTGATAAAATTCTGAATCTGCCACGGTCATTTAACTAAACAAATTAGATTTGTCCATGTCCAGATTGTCGAGATGAACGCACTGTGTGTACGTACACTCTCCTGCGACACACCAACAGCATGCCGTGTGGGAAATCTTGCCCTCAGGACCTTTACTGGCCCGTACACAACCCCTCTGGGAATGAAGGAGGAAACCACAGACAATCGTTCATATTTTTTTTGTTAAGATGTGTTTTGACCTCTGCTGCTAAGTGCGAGGAATGTCAGTTAGACACATGAAGGATTTTATTCCCTCATGACAAGTGTTTCTAATTTCACCCAGAGCGGCTTCACTGCTTTTCAGCAGCAGATGTATGAGAACACATTGATTTGTTTTTCCCATGGGTCGTGTTTTTCTCCGGAGTGGAAACAGACGGTGATGCTTTTATTAACTTGTATTATCATTTCAACATTTGTATACTTAAAACATCTTTTTTTTGTTGTTGCTCAGAGGTAAATAATATCGTTTACGGTATGTACATTTTTTGAAAGTCTTTTTTTTTTCCAGCCGCTTCGGTTTTTCGCAACATTTCCTGACATAAAGTGGTTCACATTGCTGGATTCTTCCGAGAGGTTTTCCATAAACAAAGTGTTTACTGGCAGCTTTTCAAGCTCAAAACGGAGAAAAAAAATCCTGAGGTCACACC
The DNA here is from genome assembly GCA_019142605.1 of Cephalopholis sonnerati. Lineage (NCBI taxonomy): Eukaryota > Metazoa > Chordata > Actinopteri > Perciformes > Serranidae > Cephalopholis > Cephalopholis sonnerati. The sequence goes on from JAGQAX010000020.1 coordinate 30,480,984, forward strand.
TCTTAGCCTTGAGAACAAAGCAGGAAGAGATTACATGTGGTTTCTCGCGGAAAGTGAGTGAAACAAAACAGGCTCACATAATGGCACCAGGATCGCATATTATCCATTTCTGGACATTTTTTACAAACAAGCGGTGTGTTTAGGAGCAATAATGGAGGGAGAAAACATCAAGGTTCAACCGAGGGCAAACTTCTTCACGAATGGGTATCACTGGAGCAGCTGAGTCTTTTTAATTAGGAAGTGCACTCTTTGACTGCAGCTGGAATTCCAGTCAGTTCCGCACACACTCCCATCATTAGGTGTTGGAGGAGTCTCTGCCAGTGGCTTGGATCACGCTCAAATGGAGGACTGGAGAGGTTTAGATGAGGAAGCAAGAGTTTTGGGAGACAGTTGTGTTTAAGTCAGGAATGAGAGCGTGTTAACGAGTTGGTCGCCACTGAACCTCACTCCCACGCTGGTATCTTGCTTGCACAAAGTGTTATTGCCTTTAGGGAGGAAATCTACTTGAAAGTATAATATTGACAAGACCGGGATGGCTTTTTGAAGCTTGTGCCAATTACTGAGGTTTCCTCTCTCATTTACAGTACATGCCAGGGATAATTTTCAAAAACAGAGGAAGCAAAAAAAAGATTTTTCTTTTTTGTGATGCAGTTCTTCAGGCGTGAAAATATAGATTAGTTCCAAAATCAATCACAACAAACACGAGCTTTAAGTTTGGTTTCATAGAAGTTTTTCATTTAGAGCTGCACTGAACAATAGCTTTCAACTCATTCTCATCCAAACGCCTCAAATATTGCAGCTTTGGCAGTGAAATTTCACGTCTAAATATGACGCACTGTGTCTGTTGGTGACTTTATGGGATTGTGTCAATTTACGCTTGTAATCTGACAGCAATAATTTGACCCTGGAGCGACTTGTAAAAGATATAGTCCAGTCTTGTTTTTACCAGCTGAGGAATATCTCCAAATGTCATACATGAGAAAGTCATACATGTTCTTATATCCTCCTTGCCTTGTTCACCTGCCTAACAATCGCGTCATACATCAGCTCCAACTCGTTCCAAATTCACCAGCTAGACTTTTGACCAAAGTGAAACAATCCTCACACATCACACCTATTTTGGCTTCTCTGCATCAGCTTCCAGTCTCTTTTAGAACCCATTTTAAAGTTCTTTTAATCACATACAAGGCTCTCAATGATCTGACACCGGAGAATATAGCTGAGCTTCTCATAACCTAAACTTTAAATCTTGTCTGAAAACCTAATTTTACAGACAGTTGATAGACTTATTGTGTGTATGGGCGTGTGTGTATTTGCAGCCATGTGTATATGTATGCATACAGATGCACGCTTATATATGTATTTAAAGGAGAAGTCCAGTATTTTGCACTTTGAGCCCCATTCCTGGTTGTTTATGATGAAATAGAGTGGTTAAGACCAAAATCTTTGCGATTGCTCCTTCTCTGAGAATTTGAGAGAATTTGTCTTTCCCCTGCCTGGCTTAACAATGCTGTCTATGGCCATGTGTAAATCTGTCCTAAAACCACCTTAAACGTTGGTTTTCAAAGCCATGAAACTCACCCAGTGGTCAGTGGTGTTCCTTGATGTTTGCCCTGTTGCTTGCCCTCCAATAAAGATATTATTATTATTATTGTTGTTATATGCATTGTGTCTTCTCAAAATGCACTTCCGTTTGTACAGGAAATGCACAGTTTGTGCTCATTACATGCACACAGTCTTTTTCAAAATATACCTACAATGTCTGTAAAACACCTCATTTTATGGTTATTTTGTTGTGCAACAAAAACACATGGTTAGGTTTAGAAAAAAATATGGTTTGGCTGAAAACGCACACAAGAAGCGAACAGCATGTTGGACCTATCCACCTCCCCTCCTGCCCGCCCCATAGGGACGTTTCAGCTCTTTATATGGCATTATTGCCAGTAGCATTACAAGCTGACATTGTATCATATCACCACGAAAAGTCATGGGTTTAGGTGGAGACCCAAAGAGAGGTATTTGCCCCGTTGCTTGGCGTCAACAAAGTGTGTGAAAATAAGCAACTGTTTTCTAACGTGTTATCCATACCAACCTTACAGGTGGAAATATGTCAATACTGTGTTTTCAGCTCGTTCTGCTGCCTTCAGCTGGATAAAAACACAAACAATTGATGCAGCTTTAAATCTGTATATTATTGTGTCTGAGTTAAGTGCTTTTTCTATCAACTGTTAGTCACTCAACGCCCTCAGTAACAAGCAGAGGTGTCCAAACACAAAAAACACTACACAGATTTCACAAGGTTTCCCTCTACGTATTCAGGATTCGTGCATCTGCGTTTGAGCTGACTGTGTCAGATATCGATTATGCTCTAAAGACATCGCATGCATGCTAAACACTCAGCACATCCTCATGCCGCTGAGTCTTCACCCGGTTATTCCATCCAGCTCATGAATAACTCAGCCACTTTTCTCATGTTTAATTCAGTCTCAGAAAAGCTGTTGACACATGCTTTATGCCAACTGCCCATTGCTTTTATTACACTTTTATCACCACTTTGAGGGAAAATGAAGTGTTGCTGCAAGTGTGATCGTTACGAAACAACTCTGTCAGCAGTGGGAATTCCTACCTGCTCGTTCTGCTGGCTTATTGGAATCATGTTATATTAGATCTAATTGGCCTGTGTGAAAGTGCTTGTGTGTGTTTCCATGAGCGCAGACACATGCTCTTGTTAAATTACCTCTCCTCCCGCGTCCATGTCGCTGTAAATGTCCTGTGGAAGATGGAAAGTTGAGCGAAATCCTACAAAATTACTACTGGCTTCATTTCAAAAAGGAGCATTTTAAGATTAAAATCATGGTGTTAGCATTCATCTTCATGTGTGTGTGCGTGTGCTCTGTGCGTGTGTGTGTAGCTGCAGCCGTGGAGACTCAGCTAATGTATAGATATTGTTCTGCTTGGGTGGCCTGAAGACCTCGAGGTAATCTCTGTCACGCAGCTGCCACCAGTGGCGGATAAACTAGCGCCGGCTAAACGATGGTTGAACCCCAGTATGAGGGATTTGTCTGTGACACAGGTGTCATATTTAATACCCTCATATATCAATAATTGGCTGGAAAAGAACAGGAAGGAGCCACATGTGCAGGAAGGGCTCAGAGAGATCCCTAAAGATAATCTTGTGTACATTTAAAAGCCCATTTAGCAGCAGTCGGATGGCTCTCTTTGGGGTGACTATAAAATAGCCAACATTACTCTGCGCCACATGGCGCCAGTATACTCTGCATGAGGTCAATGAGATTGTTTATTACTGTTTGACCTTTCACCTGACAGGCGAATAGCTACGACTGGAAATAATGGGAATTATATGGAAGACAAGATCCCCTTAAAGGTCCAGTGTAGGATTTAGAGCGATGTACTGACAGAAATGGAATATAAGAAGTATGTTTTCTTTAGTATATAATCACCTGAAAATAAGGATCGTCATGTTTTCGTTACCTCAGAATGAGCCGTTAATATCTACATAGGGAGCAGGTCCTTGTCCAGGAAGATCGCCATGTTGCACGGCCATGTTTCTACAGTGACCTAGAACAGATAAATCAAACACTGGCTTTAGACAGGGTCATTCACGTATAGCATTTTCGTAATTTTGTCAGCCCCTCCACAATAATAGGGTTTCCATCCACCTACTCTCATTCGAATTTTCAAAAATAGCGAAAATAAACATTAATGGAAATTCAAAAAAAGGCCGAAAATTCGCAAAAAAAGTTTTTACGCTTGGAGGGAGTGGATTTGTCTGCGTATCGATAAAAGGAAAGTACGACTTTTTGCTATGGAAACAGGTTTTGCAGATAAACGATGACTGGACCGGATACCACGTCACACGTATACATTGGTGGTATGTGGTGGTCTCTCTCCAGCTATTTCCGACAGTACTCTTAACATTAAAATTCTTCCTTGTCGTCTCTTCTTCAGGATGGCTCGGTACGTGGTGAATGCTGACAAAATGGTGACCAGAGTTCTTCCAAACGCCGACAGGTCGATCAGGAATCTGTCCATGATCAGTTGTTGACTGTCAGCCGAGTGTGTTGTTTGTTTTGTGGCAGAGAGACGCTCTCTGATGACGTCATCTCATGGCGCACTCTCCTCTCAATAATCGCAAAATAATAACAAATGGAAACGGGCATAAATTTCGAGACATTCGGATGGAAACCTGACTAATGACAGTGTAGGGACAAACGCTAATATTTGAATGTGAAACTGCTTTATTCAGTGTTTTTACTGGTTTTAAAATCACAGAGTTTGTTTGTTTTAGAGAGAAGGAGACCTCTGTGGATAATTTAGCTCCGGGTAAAAATCTCCTGAACCTTTGGATCTTCAGTTATCAGAAAAAAGTGAGAGAAATGCCAAATAGTGTTGAAGAAACAAGGCCTTCCCACGCAAAAGTTCTAATATATAAAAACAGACTTGATAGGAGAAATCTTGACACATGCTTACAAACATTTTGGAGGCAGGAAATTGGTGACGCAAATGTTGAGATGGAAGCCTGATTGTAGAAACTGTCAAATATTTTTTGGCACATGCCATTTTTGGATTTTGTCCCTATAAACACTTTCAGTATGGATCCTACGCACTGTTTTATAAATGAGACCCCTGGTCCTTTTGTTTTGGAGAGGAAGAGACCTCTGTGGATAATTTTGCTCATGGTAAAAACCTCCTGAACGTGTAGATCAGAAATACAGTAGATGAGCACACATTATGAGGTGCTGGGCTAGCGGCCCGTTTTGCGACATGCTGAACAATGTCGGACAAACACCTGTTTCATTAATTTTCCATAACTGCTTGTCTTGGTACAGGATTGCTGAGGGGGTTGGAGCCTGGGGTGTACCCATGCCGCATTTTTTGCATCCTCAAATTCATTGTTTTAAATGTAGACGTGTAGCAGGCATGCTCAAACGCCAGAGTGACGCTGTTGTGGCGCACACGGTTCCAAAGCATCCATTTTTTAGGGCATGACGGCTGTGCCCTGAGATAAACCTGAGAGTTCAACTTCTGTAATGTAGCAGTGCACACCGCATGTCATGTGACGAGGAACAACCAATCACAGCTGACAGATATCTTTCCCTTCTTCTGTAAATATCAATCTGTGGTAAATATGGAGGAAAAGTTGTTCATGTTAGTGCAGGGCTACCAGAGCTTTACATCTGTCCCACTGACAATAGGCCTACACACTTATAAACAGCTCCTGGAAGAAGATCGGCTCTGCACTCAGGATTTCAGGGAAATTGGCTTCGATACGGTGCTTGTTGAGGTTGCTAACCCAGCACCCCTATCCCAGCTGACAGGGTACACCCTGGACAGGTCACCAGACTATCACAGGGCTGACACATAGAGACAGACAACCATTCACACTCACATTCACACCTACGGACAATTTAGAGTCACCAGTTAACCTGCATGTCTTTGGACTGTGGGAGGAAGCTGGAGTACCCAGAGAAAACCCACGTTGAGACGGAGAGAACATGCAAACTCTACACAGAAGGACGCCAGCCATGAGGGGGACACTTCTGCAGATAATTTGTCTCCTGGTAAAAACCGCCTGAACGTTTAGATCGTAAGTTATCAGAGGAAAATGTGAGCACACATTAGCAAGTGCTGGGATAGCACCTCCATCTGCGATGTGCTGAACAGTGTTGGAGAAACACTGATTTGTAATGTGAAACTGCTTTATTCAGTGTTAATAATCACCTTCTCCATTTGTTGTGGAGAGGAAAACACCCCGTACACTCTGTTCCTTTATATGGATATGCTACTTTTTTATACCCCCAGTGCATTTATGGTAATAAAACTCCACGTTATCTGACATGTGTGAACCTGATTCAGTTACAGATATGGGAAAAAATGGAAGTGTGAAATAGAAAAACAATAGAGCTGTAAATCTTTCGCAGCTATTCATCAGTTATGACCTCAAAAAGTCCGCTGGAGTCAAGATGACAGCATCAGGTCAACAACACAGGAAGGAAACAGCCTCCTCCCATCTGTTTTTTCATCTGCTATCTCATGAATTCAACATGCAGCAATGGCATCTTCCCGAAATGTTCACAGTGTTTGTGATGTTCCTGGGAAAACATGACGAGGGCCGGACACTGCTCTGCTATCACTCACAGGCTAATTACACTTTCGATCCCGCTCCCAGCCTTCCTCGTCCTCCTCCTCCTCCTCCTTCTTTTCCAAACCACATATCCATCTCCACTCTCATGGGCAGTTACATGCACAAGTTCACACACACACACACACACACATACACACACACACACACACACACACACACACACACACACACACACACACACACACACACACACACACACATATCCACAGGGTGTTAAACACAATGTCTTATTTTCCTTATCTGTCTTCTAAGCCGAGGCCGCTGCACCTCCCCAGCCACGCTGCAGTCAGATGTCTGGCTGCCGTTTCTCCCCCTAATTTAAAGCTACTGTATGGATCCCCTCAATGTCCCCGGGCAGATTTCCCTTCTCCTCACTCTCCTCCAATCAATCAATCACGCTTAATTGCTCAATTACCCGAGTGAAAAGCTCAGGAAGGAGAGAAGAAGAGGACATTTTTGTCAGCTTGGATTGCTTAGTCTCCTTTTGGTAAACAGACACAGGCTGGGGTGATAAAGTGTGTCCTCCTAAAGGACACCAGGGGATGAGGTTCCCTAATTAATCCAAACATTAGGCAAGCGGGGGCTTTCCAAACGCATCAGACTCTCTCTGACTGTGTGACGGACTCACAGACAGAGTACAGCACACTTCAAGTCCAGTCGCCAGAATAAAATGTTGGTGTTGTATGTTTCTGCCATGGTTATGTTACGTTAGTACATTTTATACATATGACATAGTTCACATTACGTGTATATGAGCTGAGTTTCTCATCAGGAGGAGGAGGGGATGGTGAGACGGCAGCAGGCCGCTGTCTGAGACCAACAAAAGTGAAGTATTTTAAGGCCAAAACGTAATCTTTTTCCAACCCTTATCAAGTAGTTTCTGTGCCACAACCTAACCACGTGTTAACCACAGCGTCGTCATAAGATAAAATGGAAAAGTAAAGAGTAAAGTCTGAACATATCTGCTACATACGCAACATACAAATGTCACATTTTTATGGTTTGCAGAAATATACAGTGCCAACATTTGTTCTGTTGACTTAGTTAACACTTAACGTTTCCTTTCCACTCACATATGTGTACAGGGACGGGGCAACTGGAGGTCCATCCATTTCTATGGGAATCTCCTCATATGTAAAAATTAAACTTTTGCGGTGGATTTCGGAGAGGCCGTTATTATACATTATACACCGTCAGATTGTCATTATGACTCATTAAGCCGTTCATAATCAAATATTTTATATAACATGCCACATACCTGGCTGGTCCTGTTTCTGGCGTGGCAATATTCTGTATTCCAAACACCTGGATGGCAAAAAAACGGACATTAGTCTCTCCCCCACAGCTACAGATGGTTTCTATCACGTTTCTATCCATCCGTAAAGAAATACACTTCCTTGCGTTGGACACTAGAGGCATCATCCATATATTTATGGATCTATAGACACCAGTCACGTACGTAAGTGGAAATGAAGCGTAAGGAGTATCATATTTTCAAGGTTAGGATGACAAGGCAGTAGAAAGAATTGTTTTAAGTTTTGTTAGCTTAGCTTAGCACACAGACTTGAAGCACAGGGAAACAGCTAGCCTGCCCCAAAACTTTTGTTTTGTGTTTTCTTAATCCAAACACAAGAGGAAGTGTAGAAACAACAAGATGGAGACCTGTCGTCAACGTAATGCAACAAACAGTTACAGCAACTTACTCCTCAAAACCACAACATGTTGTTTTTTCATTTCAGTTTGTGTATGGATTAAAAAAATTAGAGGTGCTGCTAGACTTTCTTTTTTTTTTTTTTTACTTTGGAAAAATATGCCAGGATATTTCTTTCCTTAGCTTGCAATTGTTATGCTAAGCTAACACTAAGCTAATTGAACTACAAACATTAAGCTCAAGAGTGGCCGCACACATGCCATGTTTTCTGACGCCCTCGAAGTCATTGTATTTAATGTAGACGTGTGGCAGGTGCCCTTAAATGCCAGAGCGACGCCACTGCAGTGCACACGTGTTCCAGAGTGCGTAATTTTCAGGCTGCCATCGCTGCACCCTGAGATAAACAGAGTTCAACTTTTGGAACACATCAGCGTGCAGCACATGTCCCCATCTGTCCCACAGACAACAGGCTAACACACAGACAGCGCCTAGAAGAAGATCAGCTCTGCACTCAGGATTTGAAGTAAACAGGCTATGATGCAGTGCTTGTTAGTGTGGCTTAGCAACCTGCGACGCAACCTGCCACTGCACTCTTAGGTGGTAAAAGACGCGGTATGTGTCTGGCCCCTAAGGTAGGTACGACGGTAGGTAACCATTCACCCCGCCATCACAAAAAGTTCCAGGAAAGGATCCCACACTAAATTAAAACGAATAAAAACCGGTGGGCTCATCGTCTCCTCTCTTTTCTCTCTTGAAATGCACAAATTCTCACGGAGCAGCAGATCAAGATCTTCTTTCCCTCCCTGGCTGTAACTCACACACACTGTCCTCAGGGAGCCAAATATTTTGATACAAACTTGGTAGAGCTGCCCTTGAAGTTTCATGTTTACTCACTCAACCTGTCATCAAATACAAATGTTGTCGCGGAGGAGATTGCACCGAGGAACAGCTGTGAAAGCTAAGCAGCTGGGCCTCTGCCTGAGCGCGGACGTTAGTGCGGGCGTTAGCCCGTCGTGTCAGGGCTGAGTCCTCCTGCAGTTTGATGAGCCTGTTAGTTCCCGTGCACGGCTGCCCTCGCTCTGCCGAGCTGGCACGGAGGCCGGGAGTCTAATGAGACACTGGCACTTGCTTTTATTAACGGCCGCATCCCCTCGCTCATAAAAGTGACACTTCCAAGATAAGCACCCCCCGTGGCAGCGAGGTCATTCGACTCATCAGTGACACTGGGTGGCTCACTGTGTGTGTGTGTGTTTGTCTTTCTGTTGTGTTCAGTGTCATGATGCTGTGTATCGCAGTGCATTACACACCGCTCTACTTTGCTTATTTAATCCCTAATTTGCATACAACATTGGCTCATTTGTCTTATTTCCATTAAAAATAAGAAAACACGAGCTTTTCCCAGCAGAGCCTGCACCGTGAGTAAATCTGAGGGAATGTGCTCGTCCTTGTCTGCTGCTCTCATCTAGATAGACCCATATTAATCCGCTGGGTGATATGATTTATCTCACGTCTGTCCTTCACTCTACAGTAACGGAAAGACACGTTGGACCGAGGGAAGGAATTTAGCAGCATTTTCCCTCAAACGCCCTTTTCTCTTAGTCCCTCAGGTTCGGCGTGTGTTCTCCAGGGTGAAGCCAAACAAGGCGAAGGAGGAGCAGACTGGAGAGGAGAGATGATAGAGGAGACAGGATGAGGCGTCAGAGGGACTGGACGTGTCAAGTGAGACGAGCAGGACGGGGAAAATGAGCACTGATTAGCTCATCGGGGTGGGAGGGTCAGGAAAACATTTTTGGTATACAGTGGAACAGTGTCTATTCACAGCGTGACGCAGGACAAAAAACACATCGCGCTGGACGACGAGCGGAGTATAATTCCTGTCCATTCAGGAACAAATTAAGTGGCTTGGACGGCGTCCAGAAGTCTTCCTGCACTCTGCGATTGCAGCGCTTGCTAATTGATTTTCAGCCAGGCACGACGTCGAGAAAACATTACGCAACAGGATTAGGGCCAACGAGAGGCCCGGGGGCGCTTGCGGTTGTAGGTGGGGAGACCTCCAATTAAATCTCTCCTCGGCAGAGTGGAGTTTGGCGGGTGTTGTTAATAATATTCTGTCTTTCATTTTTTCTGTTTCAAGTGCATCACGGCTTCACGCTGGAGAACACAGCCGGGAAGTTTGTGAGCATAGGAACAAAGTTGCAGGTGGGTTATCAGCTCCTTGTCTTCAACCACCATGCTCATTCTGGAAGAGGAAAACCAGCCTGACTAAGTTTGCTCCTTCATATTTTAAAGCCATAAACATGTTCAGAATGAGCAGACAATGGGCCCCTGGGCACAGATAGGCAAGGCCCCACCACCTCAGCTTCATACGTAGGAGCAAGACACAGAGACTTTGTGGTTGTGTTGCCTTTTTTGTCATCTCTTTGTAGAGTTTATGCATCTTTTTATAATTTTATGTCTCTTTGCAGTGATTTTGTGTCTCTTTTTGGTTGTTTTGCTCTTTTTTGCTGTTATTTTATGTCTCTTTGTGGTTGTTTTGCCTGTTTTTGTAGTCATTTTCTCTCTCTTTTTGATTGTTTTGGCCATTTTTTTGCAGTGATTTTGTGTCTCTTTTGTTGTTTGCCCCTTTTTGTTGTCAATTTTCTGTCTCTATGTAGTCATTTTGTGGCTCTGTTTGGTTGTTTTGCTCTGTTTTTAGTCATAATTGTGTGTTTCTTTGTTGTTGTTTTGCTCCTTTGTGATTTTGTGTCTCTTTTTGGTTGTTTTGTCCGCTTTTTGTCATCATTTTTCTGTCTCTATGTAGTCATTTTGTGTCTCTTTTTGGTTGTTTTGCTCTTTTGTAGTCATTTTTTGTCTATTTTTGATTGTTTTGCCCATTTTTCACTGATTTTGTGTCTCTTTTTGGTTGTTTTGCTCTTTTTGTAATTATTTTGTGCCTTTGTTTGTGTACTTTTGCCCTTTATGTAGTCATTTTCCATCTCTTTGTAGTCATTTTATGTGTCTTTTTGACCGTTTTTGCCCCTTTTTGTAGAGATTTTGTGTTTCTTTGTAGTCCTTTTTAGTCTCTTTTTGGTTGTTTTGTTGTTTTTTGTAGTGAGTTTGTCTCTCTTTTGTGGTTGTTTTGCTCTTTTTCATAGTTATTCTGTCTCTCTGGTTGTTTTGACCCTTTTTGTGGTCATTTTGTGTTGCTGTGTAGTTCCTTTGCATCTCTTTATAGTCATTTTTTGTCCTTATTTGGTTGTTTTGCCCTTATTTATTGTTATTTTGTGTCTCATTTTGGTTGTTTTGCCCCTTTTGTAGTCATTGTGTATCTCTTTGTGGTCATTGTATGCCCCTATTTGCTTGTTTTGACCCTTTTTATAGTGTGTCTTTATAGTTCCTTTGCATCTCTTTGTGCTCATCTGGAGTCCCTTCCTGGTCAGTATGTGATAATTTGAGTGACATTTTGCAGGTGAATGCTGGGGGGCCACTGACACTTTGGGCCCCTGGGCCTGTGCCCAGTCAGTCAGTTCAGTAATCTATCCATGGGAGTAAGGATGGAGGGAGACAGAGAGGCAAGCAAAGGAGGAAGAGAGGAGGGAAGTGAAATTGAGAAGAGGATGAGCTATGAGGTGTCTTTAGCCAGGCTGCTATTATCATCATCTGTTCAGTGGTCATTACCGCCTTGGGAGTCTGCTGTCTGGACCAAAGCACTGATGGAGGGGGCCAATGGAGCAGCTGCAGACAGAGCTCATCCCACCTCTGCAAGCTGTCACTTATCAACAGGAGGAGGAAGAGGAGGAGAAGGAAGAACACAGTGAAAAAAAGGAAGAAACAGAAAGGTGTAAAAGAGAGCAGGTTCACTAGATTTGAACTCATCACACCTACAGAGTCTGTCGGCACAGAGAGGAGGAGGAGAAGGACAAGGCAGGAGGAAGGTGAAATTAAAGAGTCGAAACAGAGGAGAAAACACAGGAGGGGAGGTGAGAAAGAGAGGGAGGAATCAGGAGGAAGAAAATTACATTAGGGGATGGCTCCATTGTGTTTGAAGTCATCACACCTACGCAAGCTTTTAGTCATCAGCCAGAGGAAGAGGTAAATGGTCAGAGTGGGGGAGGAGAGGAGAGGAGATGAAACCAAAGGAGGAAAATTTCTCCCTGGTGTTTTTGTCTTCATTTCAGTGTTCCTAGACACTTCAATCATTGTGACTGTTGACTCTGCTGATGATGTCATGAGCAGTGGTGGAATGTAACTAAGTACATTTACTCAAAAACTGTTCTGAAGTACAATAATGAGGTACTTACTTTAATAGAACATTTCCATGTTGTGCATCTTTATACTTCTCCTCCACAACATTTTGATGGCAAATATTGTACTTTTACTCCACTACATTTATTTGTGAGCTGTATTATTGTAAGTTAAAGTAAAGTAATTAAAATTAGCTTCACCTTTTCCATTTGCAACATTAAACTGATGTACACATCAATGATTTTAATCCAGTATATATAATAAATATGATTTTAAAATGGGCCAGTCTGCATAATCAGTGCCTTTTCTTTTGATGGACTGAGCATCCATATCCCAGAGCATCACATACTGTCGCTTTGTCAAGCTCCTTGGCGTGTGATATCGACGCCTGAAGGTGGATTTATACTTGTGTGTCAGCTCTATGCAGAGCCTACACACGTGGCCTACGCTGTTGTGAGCATTTATACTTGTGTGTCTGTGTCACTCTGCAGTTACACCTCCAAAACACTAGTCAGTGGAGGGGTTTCTGTGAAGTGCTGTTAAGATTAGTTGATTCAAAACACATTAAACACTCATTAAACACACATTAAACATGGCTTAATAGAGACAATTTCAAACACAAGTACACAAATCAGCTTCACTATAACTCGCAGCATTCACAGACAAACACTTGTCTTTATCTGGACACATTTTCCCCACAAATACAACATGCTAATGTTTTTAGCACAAGCCTATGGCATTTTACATTGTATAAATTAGCTTAGCTGCTAGTAGACTTTTCCTCTACTCATATGAAGCCAGGGACAACAGCAACATTTAACAAAGGTAACGTTACAAACTTCGGCTCCATTACAGCTCACAAGGTTCACCAACAAAACAACTGTCTTATACTAAACATGTTTTCCAAACAAATATAACATGCTAATGTTATTAGCACAAGCCTATGGCATTTTTCATTGTATAAATTAGCTTAGCAACTAGCAGAGATTTCCTCTGCTCATGGGAAGTGAGGATAAATTTAGTCAGTAACAATTTATTGTTTCTTATCTGTGAAATTAAAGTAAATAAAAGCTTTGTATCCACTGAGGGAAATGGTTTCAGCTTACAGAAACAGACATGACAGGTCTGCGTTGCTGTGAGGTGTAGTTACATTTCTAGGGATGATCACAATAGGCTACGATGTAGGGTATGATGTAGGCTTTACGTCGATGCAGAGCCTACGCCGTAGGTACGGCATCAATTCGTGTAAATAAACCGTGACTGTTTCCTGCACCAACCTCAAAACCATTTGTGTCTTTCCACTGTTTCATGAAAAGGCCATTTTTCCAGCACTGAAATAGTAAGAGTTTGAATGCAGGACTTCTACCTGTACCAGAGTATTTCCACACACTGTGATGTTGCCACTTTAACTTTCATAAAAGATCTGAGCACTTCTTTCACCACTGACCATGAGTACAAAATGAAAGCAACTGAAAGAAATACAAATGAAACTGTTTCTGTGACGCAGTCTGAGCTGCAGCAGGTGGGGGAAGTGTGTGTGAAACAATCCTGTTCATTTGTCTTCATAATGAAAATGTCAGGATGTCATAACGCTTTTGGGTCGGACTGTCGGGGGGCAAGCACTAAGAGGAAGTAATTAAGGTTAAAAAAGAGAGATGGCGTGATTTACGTGACATTTCATTCAAGTTAAGCACTCAAAGACGACAATTTGACATCGTTGCCAAGGAGCATGTGAACAGCCGCACTGTAGACAGTGTATTCAGTACAAGCAGGGTCAGATATCACAGCTTCACAAATGTTCTGGTATCAATTCTGTGTGCTTGGAAGTGAGACGGAGGAGTCGTGGCAGAAAACAAGCGTGATTTAATTTGCCCCTTCTGCTCTCTCTTCTCTTATTAGTGCATTTATGGAACAGACGCAGACAGTTGTTCAGAGTGCAGCGCCTATAGTGCTCTGCAGGCGCCACAGCAACTCAACAAGTTCAGCACTTTTATGTATCTCCAAGACATACAGTTCGGAGTTGTTTCCTCTGTACATGCTGGAGGGAAATCTAAGAAAAATAGCTGGGATTCTACAATAAAATAGAGTGCTGATGTTGGCAGTCTTCCCTTATGGGGTACTCTGTCTCTCTTTCTCTCCCTCTCTGTCTGCTGGTTGCCTTTCTCTACCAATCTTGTTCACTGCCTAATATGTTCACTGTCGGCTGGATTAGGTTTCACTGTAACAGGATCCCCTCGGCCCATTGTTCTTCAGGTCTACTTAGTCAGAGGTGAGTAGCACCATTCATCCCCTCACCTCGCTGTGGTGCCAGGGTTGTATGTGCTACATTTATTTTTGTTTTTCCTGCAAATTTGTGATGTAAAGTGACCCTGCATTCACTGTTTCTTGTCAAAATACACTGGAGGCCGAACAGTGTTGATGAATGCATTTCCCTCCGTATCAGTCTTCTTCTTCTTCTTCTGCACCTTTTAGTGTCACATTACCATCAAAAACTGTCAGTCAGAGGCTTTTAATCTTTGAGGTAAATGCCAGTTTCATTAACGATGATACTGGACTAATTGTCAGGTCTCAATAGCAGCTGATGTTTCCAGCAGAGTTAAGATGTCCTGATAATGTTAGTTAATTCACTCAGATCATGAGACAGTGCCTCCTGAGCACAGACAAGAAGAAGACCCTCACCTCTCCAACACAGGAGTGGTGTGAATGGTGATTTCGCCTCACTTTCAATTGTAGGCATTTTGTGTCTCTTCATAGTCATCTGTGTCTTTTTGGTTGTTATGCCCCTTTGTAGTTTTTTTTGGTGTCTTTTAAGGTCATTTTGTGTAGTTCTTTTTGATTATTTTGTGTCTTTTGAGGCCATTTTGTCTCTTTGTAATCATTTTGTGTCTCTTTGGGGTTGTTTTGCCCACTTTTGAAGTTCTTTTGTGTCATTTTGAGGTAATTTTGTGGGTTTTTTATTTTTATTTTTTTGTCTCTTTGGAGTCATTTTGTGTCTCTTTGAGGTCATTTAGTGTTTATTTTGGTTGTTTTATGTGTCTTTGTCGTCACTTTGTGTCTCTTTTGGGTTATTTTGCCCTCTTTTGTAAATATTTGGTGTCTCTTTGAGGTCATTTTGTGTCTCTTTTTGGTAGTTTTGCCCCTTTTTGCAGTTACTTTGTGTCTTGTTAATGTAATTTTGTCTCTTTTGGGTTGTTTTGCCCCCACTGTGAATATTCTGTGTCTCTTTGAGGTAATTTTGTGTTGATTTTGGTTGTTTTCTATGTCTTTGTAGTCAATTTGTGTCTCTTTTGGGTTATTTTGCTCTCCTTTGTAAATATTCTGTGTCTCTTTGAGGTCATTCTGTGTTGTTTTTTGGTAGTTTTGTGACTCCTCGAGTGAATTTTGTGTCTCTTTTTGGTAGTTTTGCCCCTTTTCACGGTTACTTTGTGTCGCGTTAAAGTAATTTTGTCTCCTTGAGGTCATTTAGTGTTGATTTTGGTTGTTTTATGTGTCTTTGTAGTCACTTTGTGTCTCTTTTGGGTTATTTTGCCCTCTTTTGTAAATATTCTGTGTCTCTTTGAGGTCATTTTGTGTTGTTTTTTGGTTGTTTTGTGACGCTTCGAGTGAATTTTGTGTCTCTTTTCTGTAGTTTTGCCCCTTTTCGCAGTTACTTTGTGTCTTGTTAAAGTAATTTTGTCTCTTTTTCGTTGTTTTGCCCCTTCTGTTTTAATTTTGTGTCTCTTTGCAGCTCCTTCGCATCTCTTTGTGGTCTATTTAAGTCTCTTTGTGGTTGGTTCTTGTTAAATTGAGTGACATTTTGTAGGTGAAGGCCAAGGGGGCCCCTGACACTTTGGGCCCCTGGGCCTGTCCCTGTAGTCAGTCCATGAGTTAACTACATTCAGAAATAACACTTGCTGCAAAATGAAGATGCTTCACATATCTGCAAAATGACAATGTATTTTATTTCACCACCTTACCTATCTGAGCTAATTACACCATATCATTGTATGTATATATGTGCTTTATACACCAGTATGTTCTCCTGTGTTTCTCGATGCTGGTCTCCTGGTCTTTCCTTCAGTGGACAAATAATCAGTTGGCATCAGAGAATTTCCCTGGTGTGCCCCTTATTTCAGGAATGGCCTTCCTCTACATGTTGAAGAAGCACATTCAGTTTAACACTAAACTGTTGATAGAAGGAATTCTCATACCATCAGAGTACGTCAAGCCTGAGATATCACCTTAACAGAAAGCATGTAGCAGGGAACCCGGAGGTCTGAGCTAGCACAGCCTCTGATGCTAGCGCTAGTAGCCAGCCTCATGAGGCCACACTCGACCAGGCAAGTCAACCTGTGACCAACTAACTCCCTTGCAAAATGGACTGCAGAACAGTTTCAGTGGTAGAGGACAGGAGGACAATTGGGTCCAAAATCCAGCAGCTTTATGACACATCTGCCAAAAGACATTTATACTGACATTTGTAAAAATACTTTCACAGCATGTATGTGATTAGTTTAGATTAATTAAACACAGAGCATGTAATTAATGAGACTAATTTTTTAATTGCTTGACAGCTCTATTAACAAGCAACGTTAACTACCCCCTCTCCTCCAGAAAAACGACTGCCTGACATGAAGAATCCCAGTCAACTGAGGCATCTCCAACTAATGACCAGAATCTCCGACTTATTTGGGAAACAAATTAGTAGCATATAAACATAATTTCCAGAGACAGGGTTGCACCTGTTTTTCCTCGTCATTGTTTTATGGCTTGCACACAGGACACATTTAAATGAGGGCCCTTATGCTCTAGTAGAGCACAAAATACAAACAAATTGGGGCTAAATTACCCAAACACGGCTCCATCATGGCATGACGAGTGTGTAAAAACTCCACGGGGTACCTTTAATTGTAAGTTTTCAAACTTTAAACCGCAAATGAAAAACAAAATTGGCAAATTCAGGTAAATTAACTGTAGTGTTCATAACGCTCGCTGACGAAAACTAACACTGTACCTCTCAGCGTTAACTATCATCGGACGATCTGCTGATGTGTGTGTTCTCCACTCAGCGCCTCCATCATGTTCCCGGCCTGCGTGTCAAGGAAAGAATAATACAGCACTCTCTGGGAAAACCTTGAAATAACACAACCGTTCTGACACATTCAGCTGAATTGTCATGCACTCGCGCACCCTGGAGTCGCTAAAACACCACCGTGAACAATTCCAAGTCAATTTCCTGAGAGTAATGCATTATTGCATGGGGTTGTGTGGAGCATCTGCCATTGTACTTTCACTGTGGATCCTTTTTTCCCGGGTAAATTAAAGTATTTGTGAGGCAGTGATGCAAGACGATGCTGTTTCTCAGCAGCTGACGCAGCACGCGCGCTGGAAAATACTTGAAAAGGCTCTCTGCTTCATGTACTATACGTCTTCATAAACAGCAAGGAATATTTTCTGTATGAATCATCACACAGGTCCATTTTTATGTCACGACAAGCTGTTAGCCACAGAATGGTTGACTTTGAAAACCTTTTGTCAGTCACTTTAGTTTCCTGTGCAGAACTTATCTGGCTCTACAAGCCGCTCTAAACAAATGCTAAAAAATACCCAGTTTGACCCCAGTTTGGAGCCCATATGGTTTCCTGCTGCACTTGTGTCCCACCAAAAATAAGAGCATCCCTTCCTATCTCCATTCACTGGATGGCATCAGCTGGTGTGTTGCATAAAGCCGACAGACATGAGCACAATGTTGGTACAACGCCGCGGTCCTCAGGCAAAACAGCGTGGCATTGAGCCTAATAGAGACATCGCAGAGGCCTATTAGCACAGATGGTTGTCATATGTATGCAAATAAGGAGCAAAGTGAATCACGTAGCCCCATCAGCACCACCTGTCTGCCTCACACAGCTACACCAAAATCCCCCTTCAGCATCCTCACACACACACACTTCCGCGCACACCCTCCAAATCCCTTTGGAGAAACGAGTCTGTTCTCTCCAATCTACAGCTGTATATTAATAAGAGAACATTAACATGACATTAATCATCATTTTGTTCTTTTTCAAGAGCAGACACGAGAAGGAGGGACTGGCAGGGAGGAGTGACGGATAACAAGCAAACTGGCAGGAAAAGGGCAGATCGGTTGTTCTTTGTCTTTGTGTGGAGGGTGTGCTCGCTCGGGTGAGGTGTTAAGTGTGGGTTTTGTGGTCAAGGAGCATCACGCCCGAGGGAGCTGGCATGTTGCCCATTTCCTCTGTGTGTGTTTTAGGAAGGAGTGCATGCAATTATACTTTCCTCTGGGTTTGCAAGTGTAAGACGACTGAAGGAGTTCCTGAGTGCCCCCTGTGGCTTTAATGCTCATTCTCTACAGCTGCCGGGCGACTCTTCTGATGCAAGACTATTTAACAGGAACAATCCCTTAATGGCACCATCACTAAAACAAGAGTCACCATTTGGTGAATGTGTGTGGTCCTGCTTGGAAAACCTTAAACGTCTAAACCTAGACACATTAAGAAGCGATGGTAAAGAAACCAAGACTAATAGTCCACAGCAGTGGTTCCCAACTGGTGGGTCATGGACCAAAAATGAGTCGCGTGTCTATTCTGAATGGACCGCAAGTGACCTCTAAACATTTCATGTTTGTAAAAAAAAAATTGAGCATAGTGTTAGTTCAGGCAGGACACAATGTTAAGCTCAGCTCACAGTCCTGCTACATCAGCTGATCTCAAACGGCCCAATCAACTGATGGAGCAGCTGATTGATGAAGGGAGTCAGCTGATAGATCACATGATTCCTTTCTATGAAACCAATTGGCGAATCTCATTCAGGGCGCCCTATTTAAACTGCTCTGGCCTGCTTTGCAACCCGCCTCCACCTCCACTGTTCCCGAGTCTTTGCTGCTGCTCTCCCTGCCTTAGGCTTTCTGTGTAAGCGCATGGAAGGGCAGGGAGGTTTGCCTCTATGTCTCTGGCTTTCCTCATCTGCAAGTGGAAGGGCAGAAAGGTGTGCTCTCTCTGCCTTATGCTTTCCACATAGGCACGTGGAAGATGCTTTTTGCAGAGGCCTAAGAAAGGCAGAGAGGCCCCAGAACAGAGTCATACGGCGCAAATAAAACACTGCAAATGGTAATTAAGTTTTCTTCGACTACAGTGTTCCTGACTGAACTTTATGTTATTGCATGTATTGTAAACTGACTTTCCGGTACAGTTTTCATTTTGAAGTGACATTTCCTGCTGTAAAGTGAGTGTCTGACAGACAGCTACTTGACAGAGACAGCAAACTAGCTTGATGACATGGCCAAACGCAAGTACAACGCATACTGTGTTAAACTGTGAGGACGTTGAACTTATGACTGAGGAGAAATCTGGACTTGTTGCTGGACCAGTTGTGAACTACTGGTCTACAGCTGCCTTAACTTCGTTGTTGTCGGGCTGTGTTTCACCTTGACGCTGCCAGACAGCGTTGGCGCCCGGCCGTGTATCATGTCGATGTGAAGGATGCATTTTTCACTGGTGTCTGATGCCGAAAGTCACCAACTAAGTGCCAGATTTCGACGACGGGTCTCTTTCGCGATGTAAGTCAGTGGGAATAAGTCTCTCTGTGCCGCAGGGCACCACATGACGGATGTAACTACACTGTTTGGGCCTGATATAAATTGGACTCAAAGCCCAGCACACTTCCTGGGGACCTGGCTCCTCCTCCCTAAACTGCAAGCTACTAGGAACATTACCTTTGTTGTAATGGAGAAGGCAATACTTGAGCAAGCGTACTAAGCTAATAGCCGGCACCTAACTGTCCGGCAGAAAATAGGCCAACTCTGTGACACTCTTCATCCTCATCCTTTCTTTCAGTGCTCACTGGTAAAAGTGAAAGGTAAAGCTAACCCTGGATTCACTACTGTTTGGAATGAGCTTTGTCTGCTCAGCGTTTCGCCTCCCTATATTTGCACTTTTTTGGAGCCCTGTCCACTATTTTTGTAGCTTCCTCTTAGCACATGCTGCTACTACATGGCCACTACCTGTTCATAAGTTCCCGACCTCACCCAGCGCTGTTTTTGGCTGGGGGCTGAACACCTCTGCCCAAAGATCGCAGAACTCATCCCGAACATAGCAAAATAAGAAGAATAAAAGACAATAGAGGAAGAGAGCAGAGTCTGTATTTACCTGAAGATAAATACACTGCCACACACTTCTAGTGGTTCACAAGTGGGGATTGGGAGTGATGACGTTTGTATGAGTCCATACATTTTGAGGAAATTCTGTATACCTTTACGCGGGTAAAAGTTTGCCGTGATCACCTTCTTAGTTTAGCATGCCAGCGTGCCAACATTATACAAATGTCAGCCTTGTGGTGCTCAAGGAAAAGGAATGGGATCACCAAAGTCATTAGGATCCATCCTCTGGGAATGATGAATGTCTGTACTGAACGTCGTGGCAATCTATCCAACAGTTCTCAAGACATTTCACCGAAAGACAAAAATCTCAACCTGCTGTTGGCACTCGCAGAAGAGTCAGGGGATCCTCAAATTTGGATCACTGGATCAATCATTTGGATTCATCCTCTGGGGAACATGGATTTCTCTACAGAGAAATGTCATGGCAAACCATCCAACTCTAACTGATAGGCCTATTAGATGTGTTATTACAATGTCCCCATATGCTTAGACAATCACCCCTGCATGTAGGGACAGATGTCACATTTGACTTCTAATGTTTCTATCAATATTATGACTCTAAAATTGCTTGTAAAAACAATTGATTACAACGAGTAGAACACAAATATGAGTTACTTACATAAAAATTGTATTGAAGTAGTTCACAAGGTTTTTGCATGATGACATCAAAACCAAAAATTGCCCACGATCCCCCCTACATCTCAGCCTGGACCAAAATGGTGGACCAACTGGCCGTCAGACTGACGTTGCCTTCACTAGTGCCACACCAGTAGCATGGCTGAAAATGCTTTTGGTTTAGATCTGAGTGTTTGGATTTGCATGTTGCAGTGCAATAAAACAGGAGGGAAAATGTCATTTTCTCTTTCCCTCCTGCCTGTGGAGGATTAGTAATGACTGGGCATATTCCCATGGGACCACTGTTTTGATAACACCATTTTGCTGGTATTCCTGATGGAATGCCAATGCGGCATCGCCAGCAGATGCCTTGGCATAACATTTTAGACTGTGGTTTCCCATATTCCACTGCAGTAAGTAGTATTTGAGTTGACATTTTGCTGCACGTTTTTTATTTTGAAGCAGCCCGAGTTATTCTTTTTTCTCTGCTTCTTCACATTCCTTCCATTGTTGATGCTGCTGTGAAAGTGACTCTGCTCTAAGACTTTGAACAGCGAGAGAATTCCCAGTGGAGAATAATTACAGTATTTTGTGCTTTCTGTATTTTCAAAAAGCTCTGTTTGCTGTCCACCATGACAGTCAAAAAAACACAGGATATCACAGGAATACATCTTCTGGGAATAAATTGTGGAGGATCAAAAACGGCTCCATCTTTGAAACAGAGCCTCGGCCATGTCAGCATTTTGACGAGAAAATAACTGGACAAAAATAGAAAAAGTATAATAAAAAGAAACACATTTTATTCCCTCTGCTATGTGTTTATTTTAACTTATTAAACAACGGATCTGTGGATCTTTTAGAGAAGACAGAAAACTGTGTCCAGTGTTGCTTATCACTGTGAATTACGGCAGAGTAAACTTTGTAATCCCATGGGTTTAGCAGCTTCACACTCACGTTAATCCCATGTTATACTAACAAAGAACTTGTTCTCCTAAACCTCCACAGGCACAAACTAAGCAAGGATTAGAGCAGAGAAAGAGGAGGATTTAAACGCTGTTAATACGAGGCTTAGATTTTTTTAAGTTGTGTACTCAATGCTCAGCACCCCATTAAGGTGCTAAGTGTAACACACAGCAGCTACCTAATGGCACAGTCATTTCAAACCAACTTTATTGACGCTTTGCTACTGAAATGCCCTTCATCACAGACGGCATCCGTCGTTCAGTTTGCCCTTTTCTCTTCCCTCACCCAGGCCCAAAACATCTCCCGTGGGTCCTCTTCATTTCCCTTTACAAAACACACCTCAACACTAAATTCCCTTTCCCGAGAGTCATTGAGCATATGGCACAGAGGAGATTCAACCCAACTGCCAGAACAAATGTTGGCATTGTAAGTTTCTGAAAACCACAGATATGTAACATTTGTATTTTATTATGTAGCAGATATGTTGAAACTTTATGTTTCTTTATGTTTTAACAACACTTTGCTAAAGTTGTGGTTATGATTAAACACAAAAACAGCTTAGTTATATTTAGGAAAAGATCATGTTTTGGCTGAAAACACCCGGTTTGGGTGGCACAATTCATGCTGGAAATGCTGCTGATGTCATGCTAAAAACAGCCAGTTTTGGTGGCACAATTGCGACTGGAAATACTACCAATGTCTCATCAACAAATACACAGCTTTTGTGGCACAACTGCTATTGGAAATACCACCAATATTGCTTGAAATAACATTTTTTGTGGCACAATCACTGCTGATAATGCCACTGATATGTCGCTAAAAAACACTCACTTTTTGGTGGCACAATCAAGGCTTGAAATGCTGCTAATGTCTGGCTAAAACCAACCAATATTGGTGGCACATTTCCCGCTAGAAACGCCACCCATGTCTCGTTAAAAAACACCAAATTTTGGTGGCACAATAACGGCTGGAAATGCCACCGATGTCTCATTAACAAACGCCCAGCTTTTGTGGCACAATCATGGCAGGAAATGCTGTTGATTTCTCGCTAAGAAACACCTAGTTGTGGTGGCACTTTTGCCGATGAAAATACCACTAATGTTGCTTAAAAAAATAGTTTGGGTGGAACACTTGCTACTGGAAATGCCACCAACAGGTTGCTAAAAAAACACTCACTTTTGGTGGCACAATCAAGGCTGGAAATGCTGTCAATGTCTCGCTAAAACCACCCAAAATTGGTGGCACAATTGCAGCTAGAAAGGCTGTTAGTGTCTCCCTAAAAACACATTTTCAAAGTTTTGGTGGCGTAATCACGTCTGGAAATGCTACTAATGTCTCAAGGAAAACCATCCAGTTTTGGTGGCACAATCTCCGCTGGAAATGTGACCAATACATTGATAAAATACACCCAGCTCTTATGGCACAATTATGGCTGGAAATGCCGCCATTGTCTCATTAACAAATACACAGCTTTTGTGGCACAATCACCGCAGGAAATAATGCAAATATTTGCTAAAAACAGACAGTTTTGGTGGCGCAATCGCTGCTGGTAATGCTGCCAATTTCTCGCTAAAAAACACATAGTTTTGGTGGAACAATCGCCGCTGGAAAAACACTCACTTTTGGTGGCACAATCAAGGCTGGAAATGCTGCCAATGTCTCGCTAAAACCACCCAATATTGGTGGCCAAATCGTCGCTAGAAAAGCTGCCAGCGTCTCACTAAAACACACAGAATTTTGGTGGCACAATCGCTGTTTGAAATGCCACTAATGTCTCTCTAAAAAAACATCTAGTTTTGTGACAAAATCGCCGCTGGAAATACAACCAATGCTTCACTAAAATAACCCAGTGCTGTTGTTTTTTGGTATCAAACAGCGATGTGCAGCTTGGCAGCCGTCTGGCCTCTGTGTTACGCCGTTCACTATACCCTCCACCTCCTGATGAGAAAGTCTGCTCACATACACAGACTGAGCTGAAAGATCTGGTTAGCCAGATTGGTATTTTTCTTTTAAACCTCTTCTTAAAACTTACTTGTTAGAGCTTGCTTACATCTAAGACAGTTCTGCTTTTCTCCCACTGTCTGCACTCACATATTAAAAGATGTTAAGGGAGCAGGGGAGAAAGTGTGCATCTGTGAGTGGTTTTGAAAGATCATATAGTGAGAGCAGCATGTGTGTGATGAGCCCTGGGAAGCCCCCTCTCCACCACATCAAGCCCCTCACAGACCCCGTACAATAAGTTCTTTTTTTTTTTACAGCCTCTGTGGACCCACTACCACGTCTGCTCTCCCCACAGATTTCATTTCACGCAGCAATCAGGAGATTTTAGTGCCACCAGTGACAGAAACCACTGAGTTACTGCCCTTAATAATGACCGCAGTGAGAAGGGCCACCCATTGATGAGTCACCGCCTCCATATACTGCATGGAGGTCCCACCACCACTGGGCAGGTACAGCTGGAGAGGGCATCAGGGGGGATGTTAGGAGAATGTCGTATAGCCGCCATATGTTTTCATCATGAGCCAAAACCACAGCGCTTTGAGTTATTTATTGCTGTTCATTCTCTCTTTCTCACTTATATTTCAGGTTTTGAGGTTTGTTACTGAATTATAACCTCTAAGTCATCATTGTGCTTTCTTTTCCAGAGCTGGCTGCACGTCGGGCCACTGCGTCGACTCGGTCATTATTAGCCGGGTCTCCATCCAAATGTAGCACAAATTTTAATTAAGTTTGATTAATGCACATTTCCATCCACTACGGAAAATAAAGAATGTATAACAGCAGGGTCATGTCTAGATGGTAACCCCAGAGTCACGACAACTCCAGCGAGATTTCATGTTCCATGTTTCAAGTGATCATCTGAACCCAAACCATTATCTGTCCATAACTGTAACCAAGTGCTTTTTCTGCCCAAACCTGACCAGACCTTCTTGACAGCGTCGTCACACAATGAAACCACGACACAAGAGTATTGTGACGTGGCATGTGAGAGGGCTGCTATTTAGCCATGGCCTAATACCAGAGATTGAAAATAAAAAATAGAGTTTGGAAGAACAACTTTTACATTTATGTGCTCTTTGAGGAGTTCTGGTAACAAGAAATGATGAAGAGAGCTTGCAGTGGCCTCTGTAATGACTGTACATCATGACTGCATCATTTATTCTTTCAATCTGTAATTGCATTTACGTTTTATCGATACCCCAACCTTTCCACCTAAATCGATACAAGATTTGTTGAATTTTTGGCGTTTCCACTCAGGTGTTCTGCACAAATTGAAAATGTGCATAAAAATAGGTGGACAGAAACACACTGATGGGAACGTTTTTATCTATGGAGCCATTCTGGGTGAACGTCAGTGCTTCAAATCACAGTCTTGCAGAAATACATGAAATAACCATGACCTCTTAACAATGCATTACGTGGTGGTGGGCAGGAAATTGTATTGAGATTACATGCTGGCATTGCAGCGGAAAGTCTATTTCAAAGAGTTGCCATTTCGTTGTGAAAGGGTCACAGTTCGGTTTGGATTAGGGAGAGAAACACACTTGGTTAGGTTCAGAGAACAAAGAAATACTTGGTTGGGTTTAGGAACTTTGTGTTGTTATACAAAGTCCTTGTGTCACAAAACCATGTCACCTTTTGGTTTCACACGGGACAAGAACATCTGTCTCTTGGTTGAAAGTCCAGTTTTGTTTGACTACACGTATTTTCTCGTTCTTTCTACTTAATTCATGTGTCATTTCATTTTTTGTGCCAACCACCATGAAATGTGGCTATGAGAGAGGGTAGATGTACTCGCTGTCTGTCCCTCATGCTCAGACAGATTTGGGAAAGACAGCTTTCATATTTTCTGCTCCAGCCACTTTGGATTCTTTACAGAAAGAGGAGGAAATGAGGAAACTGGTAACTGAAGCCAAACTGGAGACAATTATAAGTTGTATGGTAAATGACCGTCTGTAAATTGTGTCTGTTATTTTTTGCTCTTGTCCTTTTTGTAGTACTGTTTTGTGTGTTTGTCTGACTTTGCTTTGTTTGAAACTAGGGTTGCAATGGTATGAGAGTTTCACGGTTACCGTACCGTGAAATATTGTGGTTTCATGGTGTCATGGTATTACAGAATTATTATTATGAGTGACAGTGACCTTTAAAGGAATGAAGACAGAAGGTTTTTTTTGGGTTGAACACACGTTTTAGTACTAACTTAAAACAATATTTTTAAATATTGTCTCCTTTTTGACAATAGCTAAAATGAAGGTGAGATTCTTCATCAAGTTGCATGTTTTCAATACCGTCGATAAGTAAATGTACACAATTAGATAATCAACCATTTCAATAGCATGGTATACCTTGAAATCAACAATTTTGAAACTTTTCAGGTCGCTATACTGGACAGATCACTTTTGCAAAAGAGGTTTCTGGCCTCATTAGGACATTTTTCAGACTACTGAGGCCTCGGCATTATCAGCTGTTGGAACAATGGCATGGCGCCAGTCATTGTGCAATGCCCTCTGTTGATAACGCATCCTTGATTCCAATAATGCTGCTCAAAACTGGAGGAAAGGCGGGCTGGTTCGCTAGATAGCACCATGGTTTCAAGAACCGGTTCAAGAACCAGAGCTACTTTGGTGGAAAAGTGGCGTCTGTAAGACTGTATTTAGGCTCAGCTGCTAACGAGCCTCAATGATCTGCTTTTTGCGTTTATTTTATCCAGTTTGAGAAATGTCAAGCTCATATCTGACGACTGCCTTCCAGTAGAATGGTAAGTTATTCATCAAAGCCAGCAGGAAAGGGAAATGTGCAGATAAAAAACAGCTCAATACAATATTTACAACAGCAGTGGTTGTTCTCACAATCCGCAACCATGATGCAACCTTTAGAAATCTTCAGTGCAAATATAAAGTTTCTGGTCATCTGCTGCAGAAAGATCATTGTTGGTGCTCACACAGCTGCGACGGAGTTCATCAGTGTGAAACTTTTCAGTCAAGCCTTTTCGTTGTTAATGGTCACACTCTCGCTCTCACAGGTGGGATTCCTCTCCACCTAAAGTTTACTTTGTGGAAATATTCTGGAGGCCACAGCTGAGAAAACACATCAAACACGTGATAAATTGAGTGTCTTACGGGTGTTTGACAGCGCTGGATTTGCAAAGCACACAAAATGTCCTTTGAGTGGCTTATTATGAGTATTCAACGGTGTGGAGTTTTTTGGAATCAGTCCCCATTGATGGACATCCATCATTTAATTCATGCCAAAAAAAAGGTGACCTTATTTTGACTTCGTATCGGTCTCCTTCAGCGGAGACAAAGCAGTACATTGTTGAGATACCTGTGTAATCATGAGAGTCTCTGGTGCCTCTTGCCTTTTGACCCAGCGAGTATTATCCACTCCACTCCCTCTCTGTCTTATCCAGAGTGTGGCCTGAGGAGGACTGTCGGCGTGGGCTGATGGTAAAGACGCTGTAGCTTGCTAACAGCATGACATAATGACCATGCAAAACTGACCTTGGCGGGGGATTCCTTTCTTAACACGCACGCTATGTAGTGAGACACATCATTTAGTATTTGAGGTAATTTTCAGCAGGAGTACCGAAACCATGATGCATGGCAGACCCATATGTGCTCATTCTCTTTTGCTAATTGCCATTTCTAATTTCTCCCTCCGCTGTTCGGCCCCAAACAAAGCAATAACATAGATACGGAGCAAATTCCGCCTGTGGACTTCTCAAGGCCGCGTCCTTTATTTGTCAAAGCGCCGTGGCAGTTGTTTGGCAAGGGGAGTTGAGCTGGAGTCTGATTAGTCTCATACCTCTTTCTGTAATGCCTCCAACTTTACAGCAGGAGCTCTGCGGAGTTAATAAAGGAGCTGGGAGGCTTCATGTAAAGCAGCTCTGTGGATGAACGACGTTTCACCACAGTATAATGGTGCCTTTGTGAGGCAGTGGCAGTAATATGGAACTTCATCGGTCTGACGTGTCTGCTGGGGCCAAATTAACTTTGTCATCCAGTCTTTGTAAGGTGCTCGCTACATTTATCACTTAGCAGCACCGATGCATGCGCCAAAAATACTGTTTGCATATGGGCATTTCATATTAACATGGCTTTGATTGTGTTTTCTTTCCTCAGAAAAGGGAGCTACTGATGTAATGAGCAGAATCGCGTTCGTTTATTCAGCTCATCTAAAACCACAGTGAGAATTCCCCTGATGGTTTCCCTGTCTGCTGAGCTTTCCAATCAGACCTCAGTGCAAACAGTTTACAAATGTGTTTAGCAAAGTATCTCACTTTGCCAGGAGATGTTTAGAAATGAGTCAGAGGATGAGTTAATCAGTAGAAAGAGACATTTCCAGCTACTTTGTCGTCTCCGTTTGAATGTGTTTCGCTGAAAAGGTAAATAAGCCTACAATTGTAATTCCTGGATTCATTTTTATCCACGTCATTTCTCATTCAAATCACAGCGTGTCACAGCGACCGCAGCCAGTTATTGATAAGTCATTAACACACATTTCTCCAGTAAAGTTGACGGGCTGTCGTAACCTGTTGTCTCTGTAATGAAAAATGACAATCGTGCACATCCCTTTGATTGATTAGCGTATGCAATTACTGTCTGGGCCGTAGAGCTGCATGAAAAACAGCTCTGCCGCGGCTGCCGTCCGCTACTCTGTGTGACATTTTAATCTACTGGCAGATTAATGGGACACTGGTAGAGTGGAGAATATTCCACTATTGATTTTTTTCTGATGAATCAAACGCCTCCATTTTGGTGACAGCTTTACCGTATATCTAGTCAGGTCTGCTAGGATTCGTGTGTGTGTGTGTGTGTGTGTGTGTGTGTGAGAGCGAGAAAGAGAGATGTATATAAAGGATGGAAGCAGAAGCTACAGTGGGAATGAATGATTGTATGACTGAGTGTGTGTGTCTATGGATGTGTACGTGTGTTGGCATTCCTCACTAAGATAGACAGCCCAATTGCCAGAATTTTTTTTTGCATTTTGTGTTTATGCAGATGTTACATTTGCATGTTACTGCACGGCGGATATGTTCAAACTTTACATTTCGACAACACTGGAGTAAAAGTGTGGTTACGTTTGGGCATAGAAACCACCTGGTTGCTGTTAGGAAAACATCATGAGTTGGCTTAAAAATACCTGTTTTGGGGGCACAATCCTCACTGGAAACACAGTGATATCTCAGTAAAAAACATCAGCTTTTCATGCCACTTTTCCCGAAGGAAAAACACCCATGGGGACTTAAAAAACACCCACATGTGGGGGTTGCAGAGCCACAGGAAACACAATGACAGGCCCATAAACACACCTAGATTTGGCAGATGAAAAGTCACAGGAAGCAAAGCGATAGGTCTGTTAAAAACACCTACCTTTGA
The DNA here is from genome assembly GCA_019142605.1 of Cephalopholis sonnerati. Lineage (NCBI taxonomy): Eukaryota > Metazoa > Chordata > Actinopteri > Perciformes > Serranidae > Cephalopholis > Cephalopholis sonnerati. Next base: position 30,510,134 of record JAGQAX010000020.1, read on the forward strand.
GGGCTGAAAAGCTGCAGAAACACAGCGGCAGGTCCTTAAACGCACCCACACTGAGGTACTGAAAAGTCGCTGGAAACGCAGTGAAAGGCCCCTAAAACTCACCCAGATTTCGAGGATGAAAAGCCACAGGAAACACAGCGATGGGTCCGTTCAAAACACCTACATTTGAGTGCTGAAAAGCTGCAGGAAACACAGTGACAAGTCCTTCAAAAACAACCACATTTGAGGGCTAAAAAAACACAGGAAAAACAGCTACAGGACCCTAAAAAGCATCCAGATTTGGAGGATGAAAAGCTACAGCAAATACATTGATGGGTCCCTCACAAAACACCTCCCTTTGGGGGCTGAAAAACTCCTGAAACACAGCAACGGGTCCCTAAACAAACCCATGATGGGGTACTGAAAAGTTTCTGGAAACACAGTGACAGGTCCCTAAAAACACCCATGTTTAGGGGCTAAAAAGATCTGGGTAAAACATCAGCAATAGGTTGCTAAAAAGCACCATGTAAGGGTCTGAAACCCCCTAGAAACTAAGTCACAAATTGCAAAAAATACCCACACATCGGGCGCCCAGTAGCTCAGTGGTTAGAGCGGGCGTCTCATATACAGAGGCACTGTTCTTGCCGCTGTGGGTTCAGTGCGGCCCTTTGCTGCATATCATCCCTTCTCTCTCCCCTTTCATGCTTAAAAAATGTGTCTAACAAAAGGCAAAAGCCAAAAAAAAAACCCCACCCATGTTGGGGTACTGAAAAGTGGCTGTAAACACAGTGACATGTCCCTTAAAAACACAGATGGTTCAGGGCTGAAAACCTCCTGGAAGCTAAACCACAGCTTGCTTAAAAACATGCATGTTTGGGGTTGAAAAGCTGCTGGAAAAAACAGTCAGAAGTCTCTAAAAAACGCTCATGTTTAGGGGCTAGAAACCTCCTGGAAATTAAGCCATGGGTTGTTAAAAAGCACCCACATTTAGGGGCTGAAAAGCTGCAGGAAACACAGCAACAGGTCGCCAAAAAATCCATGTTTGAGTGCTGAAAAGCCAGAGGAAACACAGTGACGGATCCCTAAAAAACACCCATGTTTGGGGCTGTAAACCTCCTGGAAACTAAGAAACAAATTTCTAAAAAAAAAAAAAAACACCAACATTTGGGGGCTGCAAAGCCGCAGGAAACACAGTGAAAGGCCCCTAAAAAAACACCCACATTGGGGTGCTGAAAAGTCGCTGGAAACACAAAGAGGATTGCCCTCTTTGGGGGCTAAAAACCTCCTGGAAACTAAGCCTCAACATTGCCAAAAAATCACCCACGTTTAGGGGGCTAAAAAGCTGCAAGAAACACAGCAACAGGTTGCTAAGAAAGTCCACATTTAAGGGCTAAAAAGCCAGAGGAAACAAAGTCATGGGTCCTTAAAAAACACCCATGTTTAGGAGCTTAAAAGCTGCAAGAAACACAGCAACAGGTCACTAAAAAAGTCGTGACGGGTCCTTAAACAACACCCACGTTTGGGTGGCTGAACAGCTGCAGGAAAAACAGCAACGATTTACTAGAAAATGACCAGTTTTGCTGTTTGCTGGTCTCAAACAGTGGTCTGCAGCTTGGCAGGCCTTTTGCTTTGGTGACATGCCATCCACCATCACCTCCGCCTCCTGATGATAAAGTCAGCGTATACATATACATATATATATATTATGTCACTATAGAAATGAAGAACGTGAACATTTTTTTCAGCAACTGTGCTGATTGGACACCCACAGCGGCGTCTCTGCTCTGTAAACAGGCTCATCAGACGTCGCCTGGTCTCTGCTTTTATTTCTATTAACCTGTTCATATATTTGTTTGTGGCTCAAGGCAGTCCTAAATTTTGTCAGAGGTGCCCAGTGAGAGAAAGAAAAGAAAGAATAAAGAAGTGTTCCTCTGCCCTGCTGATTTACTACTCGACTTTAATTGGGTTGTAAAATCAAATCCAGAGTTGTTTCAGGAATGCCAAAATGTGATTCCCCCGGCTTGTTTACAGGAGGAGCCCGGCAGTCAAGGACACAGGGAGATAGTGAGTGAGAAAAAGTGAGATAGTGAGGGGAGGAGGAGGCACAGGGATAGTGGGAACGCGGGGAAGATAAAGGGCTTGTTAAAAGAGAGTGAGCAGGCAAAAGAATGGAGACAGATGGAGGAGAAGGGAGAGGAGAGGAGGAAGTTGAACTAAGTTTGGCCCATCATTTATAGGCCTGGCCTGCGCTGCTTCACTCTGATTAAAACCGCCTGTGATTTATTTCAACCGATCTGCCTCACCATGAAACAACCAGCAGCTCTGATGTGTGAGACAGGGAGACGGGAGGCCCACACACAAACCAGTATAGCCGCGTGCAGCCACTGTACAAACTCAGCTGCAGCGTACATACATACACATGTAGCAAAACAGACACTGATGTTGTACTTGGAATTAACAGCCTCGACAGAGAGAGGGTTTACAACCAAAACGTTGTGGGCCTTTAACACATCCACAAACACAAACACTGCATATTTTCCTCTCGCGTAGTGAAAATAAATGACGAGGGTGAGGCAGAGTTTTCCAGCGGCGCTCACTCTCAAGCCCCGCTCGCGGCTGGATGAAGCGATGGGGATGGAAGCCGAAGGGGATTTGAGGATTTTATCGGCGACGAGGGGCTAATTTGCACATGATTAAGAAAACACACAGTGTAAAGTCTCTCAGCGACACAAGAGATTCAGAGGGGAGTGCGGGCACTGGAGAGGCTGACAGTGAAAATGAATAGGGGAAAGTGAAGGGGGGCGGACGTGGAGACAACAAGCCTGCACTAAAAGATCTGAAGTTAAAGACCTTAAAGAGGACCGACTGTGCTCATTTTCAGGCCTCTACTGAAACATGTTTACATGCATTTTTCCCTCATACTGTCGATGCTGGAACACTTGTACTCACCCTCTGGCTGAGATGCTCTGATTTAGGGACTGTCTCTTTCGGAAAAGCCCAGTCTGCTCTGATTGGTCAGCATTTCCAGGTCTTCCATATCTCTGCATTTCTGTGACAGAGAAGAGCAGCACTTTTTACAAGGAAAAATCCTGAATAAAAGCTTCTAAACACAACACATGTTCCAACAGGAATATGATACAAAATTGGGGAGAAATTCAAAAACACTGGAAGATTCCCTGATGTTAGCATGTAGCTACATGTAGCAGTGTACTTGCAGCCAGGAATGACTGTAACAAAGAACAGCAGCCCTATTTACCATAAAAAATCCATGTGCAACAGCATGTCAATTTACACCTGTTAAATACATTTCCATTCTCACAGGAAAGGTACAGTTTCTGCTTGTTAGATGCATACAGTCTTTTTCAAAATAAACTTAAAACGCTGGTAAAATACCTCAGACTTATGTTTACTTCCTTGTGAATACAAGAATGTGGTCAGGCTTAGAAAAAAAACATCATGGTTTGGCTGACCATTCATACAGGAAGTAAAAGCCAGACTTGTGGGTGAAAGTCCAGGGTTGTAGAACCCATACATGTCCCCTCTCACCAACCCTATAGGGACTTTCCGGCTCCTTATATTACGTTTTTACTGGCAGCATTTCAAACTGACGCCATCCAGCAGCATATCATACTACTACAACAGGTACTATCATACCACCACATAAGGTGGCTTTTGGCGTTTGTGTCTGATGCTGAAATCCCTGATAAAATTTTTAAAATGAGAACAGGCTGGAAAAATCACTGACAAAATTTTTCTATGATTTGAAATCTGGTAGAAATTAACAACCTCAGCAACCAAGATTTCATGTTTCCCTGACGTTAGCATATAGTTACATGTATGTTAGCAGTGTGCTTGAGGCAGAGGGGAGACTGTAACGGAGAACCTTCCATGGCAAAAAAAAAAAAAAAAAATCAATCAAAGCTTCTGAACACAACTGGACATGTTTCACTATCAACCCGGTCTCACTCTGAGGTCGAAATCCGGCACTTGGGCAGCATCAGACACTGACAAACAAAGCCGTCCTTTAACATCGGGATGATACGTTGCTGGTCATCGTTATAGTTTGGCATCAGGGGGAAAAGGCAGCGAAAGTCTGAATGGGGTGGGCGAGAGGGGTGGTGGATGGGTCCAATAAACTCTGACTTTCACCCGGGAGGCTGGTGTTTGTGTCGTGTAAGATTCTAAAGCCAAACCCTGTTCTTTTTTCTTAAACCCGACCATGTGCGTTAGTTGTTGAAGTTTAAAAAAAAAAACATCAATTCGCGTTGTTGTGCCATGGTAGTTTGTTTACTTTGAAAGAGACTGTATGTAAACGGTAAAGTTCCTGTGAAAATGGAAGTGTGTTTCGAAAGAAGACAATGTAACAAGCAGAACTTGACACGGCGTCCCAGATCGTCAACAACCAACGCACCCAGGGTACCTTGTACATCATATCTGGACATGGAAAGTCCATGACCAAATGTTGATATGTGACGAGGTCAGAGTGAGAATGTGTTGCCACTATCAGATCCAAAATCTCGTAGACAAGATCCCTAACGTTAGCATGTAGCTACATGTAGCACTGTAGGTTACTTATTGTAATTACTTGCAGTAGTGTGCCTGGAGCAGATGACCATATATAGAAATTTGGCACACTATGACATCACAGTGTACTCAAAACAGTACCTCTAATATGAAAATCCTTTACTGTAACACTATGACAGAAAATGCAAACAAGTATAATAGGACCCCTTTAAAGCAGACATTGCCCACATGCATTATGGGTGATAACCGTGATAGAGACACTCACTGCGGCTCCACAATTCATAGGAACTTGTGCCTGATTTCTGTTAACACGCAGAATAGAATAGATTAAAGTAAATATTTGTCTTCATCTAATCCTCCAATCATTAAAATGTCATTGGACAAGAACGCAATATTGAGAATCAATAAGAAAAGCCATCGTTCATGTGGAATAGCTGCAGTGTAAGCACACAGACATTTTTATTTTCTAATGCTCCCACTGAACTCCTGAACCCTCATTATCCGTTTCCACTCAGTCCAAAATATCATTCTCCTCTCTGATCATTTACATATGCATCAGACTGGTATTATTTCTATTATGATTATGAGACCCCTGCCTCACATCCGCCCCAAAGAGCACTTAGGGGTAATTAGGTGTAAAGCTTTGCAGAAATAAATGCCTTATAAGGAGCGATACCCATTTGACTTCTCGGTATTACATGCGGTTGCATATTACTGCGGTTTTTCTCCTCATCACTTTCTGTGTCCGTCTCAATTTCTCCGTCTTTAGCCGCCCCTCGTTATTACTCAGTCATTGAGAAAGAACAATGCATTTCATCGCGTATGCTGATTTAACCTGCCTCCAGTGACTCCTTGGGTTTTAATACCCCCTCTCCGATGTGCACGGGCTCTGAGATATGAGAGGAGAGGAGGAGGAGCGGGAGACAGGATGACTGATTGAGACAGAGACAAAGGAAGAGAGGAAAACAGCGAGAGGGAGCGAAGAAAAATGGTCGCTACAAGTTTGAAATTTCTCCGAGGGTGAGAAAGAGAAAGACTCTCTGCTGCAACTGAAAGTCTGCGCAACACCCATCTCTCATGTCTTCTAATCACTCTTTGTGGCTAGATGGAGAGTAAAATACCCTAATCTACTGTACACCACTAATCCGTACAGTATTGAACACGCTGGGAGAATAGCCGTACACAAGCTAAATAAAGCCATAAAGGACAACAACCTCCCTTTGCTCGGAAAGTAAAACTAGGCCAGCCATAAGTCCTAACGTCTCCACACTTATAGTGGGGAAAAAAAAACACCAGTGGCAGCCTGAGCTGACACTGAGGCTCGGGGATGTGCTACAAAACAGTTTACATTAGAAACATGGTGTTTCATTTAGCCTGATAAGCTCAGTTCAGAGGTCTCTGCGCAGGGCTCAGCCTCCCTTTGCTGTCAGTACAAAGCCGAGCTCAGAGGAGGAGGAGAGGGGGGACAGGAGGGGAGGAAAGAGAGGGTAAGACAGCCTCTAATTAGCTATGCAAATCCCACGCAGTGGCGGATTGAGTTTTGAAATGAAATTGGTCCTTTGGATCTTCTCGGCTTCTTTTTTTTTAATCTCCGCCAATGTGACCAGTTAAGCAGTGGTGGCTTGAAATGGTGAACAGAGAGGATGGAGAGGTTTCTTATTAGAATCAGTGCCTCCCAGTCTGACTATAAGACCCCAGTGAGCAGTTACATGTACACTTGCAGCACACACACACACACACACACACACACACACACACACACACACACACACACACACACACACACACACACGCACGCACATCCGCCCCTTTACACAACATACGACGCCTAAACACTGAGCTGTCAGGGAATGGAGGTTTCATCAGTTTTCTGTCCATTACAGCTCAGGGTTCCCATGGGGCTCCTAACCAGAGGTCTGAAACTGTTGCTGCTTGCTTCTGCAGAAAAACACAAAGACGTGGAGGTGTGTATGGTACAGTCTGCTGAAGCAATCAAAGCATGTGGAAGATATGGTATTTAAAGGTCCAGTGTGTAGGATGAGGGGGGTGTATGGGCAGAAATGGAGCATAATATAATAACTGGGTTTTCTTTAGCGTAAAATCACCTGAAATTAAGAATCGTTGTGTTTGTTACCTTAGAATGAGCTGCTCATACCTAAACGAGGAAGGGTTCCTTGTTTATGGAGATTGCCATGATGCACCGCCGTGTTTCTACTGTAGTCCAGAACGGGCAAATCACCGGCTCTACATTAGGCTGATCATGCTTTCAAGATTTCCCATCATGCGCCATAGTTAAAAGCCCCTCCACGGTGAGCAGGGTCGGAAAAACACACATTTTTTTAAAAGATATTTTGGGGGCTTTTTGCCTGATATTTGATTGGACGGGTATAGCATGAAAGGGGAGAGACATGCAGCAAAGGGCCAAGGGTTGATATCAAACCCATGGTCGGTGTGGCAAGGATACAGCCTTTGTACATGGAGTGCCTGCTCTATCAGGTGAGCTAGTGGACGCCCCAAACACCAATTTTTTTTATGTAAAACTGATTGATTCAGTGTTTTTACCGGTTTAAATCACCAGGTCCATTTGTTTTGGAGAAGAGGAGACCTCTGAGGATAACTCCCAGTAAAAACCTTAACGTCTGGATCAGAAATAAGATCAGTACACATTCAGTTATCAGAGAAAAAAGGTGAGCACACATAGCAGACGCTGGGCAGGTTGTTCTCATGCACTATTAGTAGTTATCGTACATAGCAATGCATCAAAAGTCCTACAAATCCTATGTAATGATGAACCAGTAATTCATGCATAATCCACATATTTTGGAAGGCTGCTATCGTGTGACCAATGCGATGACAGGAGTAATGAAGTAAGCGTTATCAAGCTGTCCAGTTAAGGGGGAGGCGGGTTGGAGCAGTGGAAACAGAGTCCACAAAACACAGGACTTTCCCCCAGGAGACTTCCATATCATATATTTCACTCACAATTTTTAGGAATTCATCTTGTGTTGGTGGTTCTTCCTCCAATAACTTTATAGTTCTCGCAATATTTCTGATCCAGACAGTCAAGGGTTTCTATCGAGAGCCAAATTATCCGCACAGGTCTCTTCCTCTCTAAAACCATGTGAACTCTGAGTCACTTTAAGGAACTGCCCTCACCATGTTTCTTTTTCTAAACCCAGTCTCCATAACTTTACATTAATCATGTATCTTTACATTTAGGACGTAACATAATTCATGAGCTGCTAATATGTAGGATATCACATGAATCGTTGTGTGAGAATATGCTGTGCTGGGAAAGTGGCCCATGTGCAACATGCCAAACAGCACAGAAGAAACACTGATCTGTAACGTGACGCTGCTTTATTCAGTGTTTTTACCAGTTTTAGTCACCTGGTCCTTTTGTTTTGGAGAGGAGGAGACCTCTGCGGATAATTCGGCTCTTGGAAGAAACCTCCTGAATGTCTAGATCAGAAATAATGTGAGCACACATAAAGTTATCAGAGAAAAAAGATGAGTACACATAGCAGGCGCAGGGCAAGTGGCCTACCTGCGACGGGCCAAACAGTGTCTGAGAAACACTGATTTGTAACATAAAACTGCTTTAATCAGTATTATTACCAGTTTTAATCACCAGGGGTGTCATTTATTAACACTGCATACACACAAAACGAGGCCTGAAAGAGGCGTACGCCACTTCCCATGCAAAAGTTTTGATCTGCAAAAACAAGACTTGATGGGAGAAACTTTGACCCATGCTAACGAACACTTTGGAGACGGGAAATTGGCGATGCAGATGGTGAGGTGGAAGCCTGATTGTAGAAATTGTTTATATTTGGGGCACGCCATTTTTGGCTTCTATCCGTACATACATTTTTGGTGTGGATCCTACACATTGTTTTAAAAATGAGACCCCTTGTCCGTTTATTTTGGAGAGGAAGAGACCTCTGCAGATAATTCACCTTGTGGTAAAAACCTCCTGTTCAGTGAACACTGGATGAATTCAAACCTGCAAACTTTGAGCTGGTTGCAATCAGCAATCCTCTCTACTAGACACCACCAACTCTCCCTAAATCTCACAGACTGTTCCTTTAATATTATAGCTCTATGTGTATCCTATTGCTAACGACATATTTTGAAATTCTGGACCGCTCATATCACCAAAAACCTCAAACCTCAAAATGATTTTCGAGCTGACCGAAGCATAATCTCAATTATTCTACAACACAATGCATAATTCCATTATGCAGGCTGTATCTAACAACTTAATTTCACAGTCAAAACTGTTCTCCTCTTGCCAAGAAATCATTAACCTCAAACAGCGTGGCTGAAATCCTAGCAGTGGCTGTGGTGAGTTTTTAGGGTCCTCAAGGGCCAGGGGTTAGAATTAAACCATGTAACAAGCCAGAGTGTGGCTGTACATTAATAAAAACCGGCCAACTCAATTTTCTCCCCTCGCGTCTAATCCTTAATACTTTGGGGTTCTGTCTGAGAAACAAGCCTCACTTTGTAATAAAAAAAAGCTTAAATCCCGGTGGTTTTGAAAGAGCACGTTGTTGCCCTCTCATAAAAGCTTGAATGTAATTGGACCAGTGCGTGTCCTAACCCCAACAGATCAAAGGTTAGAAAAGCAGGTACTCATTTAGCATGACAAGGATTAGTCGGCTCAATACGCCGGTTTGGCAAAGAATATGTGTCTGGATCAAAGTTATGTCCCGATACGTGACTTGTAATTAGGTTCTCTAGAGAAGACGAGAGGAGGAGAGGAGGGGAGACGAGTGGAGAGGCGTTTGGGGTTGACGTTGACGAGTTAGAGCTGTGCATGACACGAGGCAGCCCCAGTGGAAAGCCTTCAGGTTTGTTTAGGGAGAGCTGACATCTCTAGAAGTTGCCATATTGCAGCATTTGGAGATGTTCCATCTGCCGCACCGCTGCGCACTCATGCAAGTAATAAAGATTGATTTAAGTGTAATATAAACTGTTACATCGTGAGGGCACAACGTAAACATAAGCTACAAAGAAAATATATCCCCAGTGTACACAGCATATCTAAATCATAACACACAAATGTGCACTAAAACACATCCTTTGCCTTCGAAGATATCCATCCCCCAGCACTCTTCTTTTACCATGTGGGCCTCTAATTCTGTTATATAGGATGATTAAACAATTTAAATGTTGGCTGTGTGTGCTTCACATAATTATATTGGTTTGTTGTGAACATTGTGTAAGAGGATGTCCAGCATGTTAACTAATGATAATTGTGTTTTTTATTACAACCTGGGTCTTATTTAATAGTTTCAGGCATTATTTCAAGAGGTAATATTAACATTTTATTCTCCAAGGTAACTGCTGATATCTGAGAACGTGGTAACATCACTGCAAAGATACGTTAGCATTTAAAGATCTGTCCAAATTGGGATTCTTAATGGAGACTTACTTTGGTGACAATGTTTTCATGACTGACAGAAAATAAGTTCCAAGTTGTAACAGACCCTTTTACTGTTAGTGAAGAGTATGATGTTTTGGGTGGGCGGGGCTTAGCTGGAGGCAAAACAACTCTCCACAGACATTAGCTAACGCTAGTTAGCAAGTTCTGTTGGCTTGTTTTAGACAATGGAGGAAGATGATGTGAGTGGTGCGTTCAGAAATACTCATTCTCTGACACAAACTGGACCGTTCGTAAATTTGAAATGTGTTGTCGAAATGTACCGTTCGGTTATCCAGCACTACAGACCTCCACCAACTGAGTGGCTAGCTTCCGGCTTAACACTCCGCTAATGAGATTAAATGATTTCATCGTGTGGCCCTTCTAGATTTTCTAAATGTTATAGAACCAGATGGATTAAATCCCGACAGTGAAACAAATAATTTTGTGAGGTATCTGACACTCAAAAAAATCTTTCCATTGATTTACAGATGTCTCTTTTACTAGGGATGAGCGTGATTGAATGTCTAAAAGCTTAAACATCCGCCCCTCGCTAGTCGGCGCCAGAAATATTAGTCGGTTAAACCAATTAGTGTTTTATTCATGTACAAGGCCGTTTAGCTGTCATGCAGCTGCCCGCCACTAGTGGGTGCTACAGAGCCGTCAGACAGCAGTCTCCCTCCTCGCGGTAATGGTCGAGTAGACTGGAGTTTTAAAACAGCACGGTGGGAAATAAAGAGAGATGTCCTCTCACAGAACTAGCACGGTTTGGCAGTACTTTGATCTTGAAAATGAATTCAGCAGCAGTTTATCTTTTTTGAGATGTTATATTATTTGTTAACTTTAAGTGAGTTGTTGTCAGATAATGTGCAGGGTTTACGTTCATACTGCACGGAGCAAAATGCCTCTCATTTCAGCTGGAATTTAATTATAATTTAGATGTTTTATTAACTTTAAAGTGAACTGCTATCATTTCTGTCAGATAATCTGCAAGGTTCAATGTGCCCCACATTTCAGAGGCAGTTTATTTATTTTAGATGTAATTTCGGTGGTTAACTTTTGACTGAGTTGCCGTCATGTTCACATTCATACCACACGGTGCAAAGCGTCTCGTACCGCATTTAAAATCCCACATGGTTGTTGAAGATAGTGATTAAAGGCTTCAAAGGGCTCTTAATGCACACTATATTTTTGAGACAATTTTTCAAATACTTAACAATAAATTTTCATTTTAATTTATTTATTTTGTTCTATTTTATTTTATTTACTTATCTTTTTTATTTTATTTTTGTCTGTGTGACTGTTTGAGGGAATATATATATATGTATATAAAATATTTGTACATTTGACATAAGACTTGATATGCACTTGAAACTTCAATAAAAATACTGTTAAAAAAAAACAATATATTGTGACTTCCCTTTTTTTCTTTCTTTTTTTTTTTTTAGACTAGTCGACTAGTCTAAATTAAAATTTTCATTTGGTTGACAGAAAAATTAGTTGCCAGAAACATCCCTATCTTTTACAATGTTATTGTATGGGATAAAATGCTTTTGGGCGCAACCACGTAAGTTGTAATTTGCACGTGCCTCTCCTTCCTCTTCTTCTTCTCCTGTTTCTCATTTTTTTATAGCAGTTGGCAAACAACGTTATGGTGCATTAGCGCCATCAACTGGAGTTTGGACAATAAATGTGCATGTGTGGAACGCCAAACCTATGTGGACCCTCAGTTGCAGTATGAATGTATCTGTTTGCGCATCCGTGTGTCTGGTACAAGTTTGCAGCTTTCAGTGGATGTTCAACATGGAAAGTATGTCCGAGCCTTTAATCAGGACTAAACACAAAGATTTCGCCCTTATAATGATGCGAGATGAGGAGCCACAGGATCACTTAAGGTATAAAATTCATCCCGTCTGTGACAAATATCATTGCAAGTCGTCCAAAAGTTGTCAAGACACTCAAAACATGTGAACGTAGTGGTGGTGCTGGAGGTCAAAGTGGTGGAATTTACCATGAAGCCACACCATTACAGTTTACTCAACTAAAATACTCTTTATTGGACCAAGTGGGCCATTTAACATTATAAAGCAATTCCACAACTGCTGTATGTGAGGCAGAATATTGTGTGTCACTGTCTCTGTTGGTACTCAAGTGAATGAGTTGTCAAAACAAGTTAGAATCAAAGCTAAAAGCATCTCCTAAGTGGCACAATTTCAAACTGCAAATTGAGTCACAAAGGCTTCATATGTCAAAACAATATGTGCTACATCGTCTCCAGCAGCGGCGCAGTAAACGCTACAAACCCTCACAGGAGAACATAGCATGAAGCAATTAGATGTTATAGCGCATCACCAGCATAGTTATTTTTACAACCAGAGGTGATACACGACTGTCCTTAAAAAAAAAAAAAAGAGGCTTACCCTTCCTTTGCCTTGCTGCCCAGTAAGTATATGGCAGCGCACAATTTCAAAGGCAAGACGGTAAATCAACTGTGAAGACTGTGACAGCTGAGGATGTGCGTCCCTGTTTGTGTGTACATTCATGTACTGTACACATACGCTCACGTGCAAAGGTTTATATTTGCCCGTGTGTAATAATGTGTGAGTGCGTCCCCAGCTCGGACTGGGTGTGGCCGTCTAAGGGCTGCAGACGAGACAGGGATTCATCCTGTCTGACTGCAGCTTATCACCGGACTGGCTGTGCCCTAATGAGATATCAGCAGCCCTGCATTTAAAATGTGGTGGACAGAAAGCACGTGAATAACCAATTATTTGTCTAGACGAGTTCAAAGTCTCATAACAATGCTTAAGTGATGACTGAGTCACTGTTTCCGTGTTGATTTGTAGCCTTTGAAGCTGAGTAAAAACACCTAGACGGGCATTGTTATTCTGTGCTCAGCTGCCTCATTTGCTTCAGATTTTACATTTTTATTGTCACTACTTGCATCAAGAAACAGCTGAGATCTATCCCAGTGACATCGCTTTGAGCTCAGTCATTACAAAGGGAGGAAGCAGGACTACAAACGTTTGGAGTTCAATGAGCCATGTACTCACACTGATCTTTTCAATGCCAAGAATGCCCAAACCACAGTGACAATGAGCGACAGTCCACATTCAGAGGATCATCCCCATTACCCCTCATTCTGCCTGTATCTATCTCCACATTCCTCTGTAGGCCGGGTGTCAAGAGGTGATAGGCTATGCTAAATGTGATGCATTAGGGGGCCAGCGAGTAAACAGAGGCTACCAAATATGTTATTAGCGCCCTCTACAAGGGGATCTAATGGGGATCCAAATAAAGAATAAAGGCTGCAGCATGTGTGTTGCAGTTTTCAGATGACTGACGTTGAAGGGCATTCTTTCCAAAGACGAGGGGACTAAAAAGAGGGACGCCGCCAACTGCAGAGATCCCAGTTGATACAAAACGCCCGAAAGAGTGAAGAGCCCTAATCGGCGTTGCTTTAAGAGTGGAAAAATGTGTGTGTGTTTGTGGAGCTGATGTTTTTCCAGCCCATCTGGAGCCGTCATAGTCCTGTCTGTTGACCTCTGTCGTGAAACGGGTGGCTGTCTGCGACTGTGACGCAATGACAGCAGATATTACTTTTGATTGACAGGGTGGAGTGGCATGAAATAACAAAGTCCGTGACTTTGGATCACACTATCTGGGTCTTTATGAGATAAATACAGAAACTGTTCAGTAGTTTGTTGGATAGAAGAGTCAAACAAACAACTTTCAGAGACATTAATAGACCAATGACAGTTTTGTTGTGACATGAGCCTGCCCAATCACCAGGAAAAATGTTGGCACTGTGCATTTATCCAAACCAAGGATACATTTTGTATTTGAACGTTCTTACTGTATGTATCGTATACGTTGAAACTTATGGACAACTTGTTGCTATGTATAGTTACAAAACAACTTGGTTATGAAAGATCATGATTTGGCTTAAAATACCCGGTTTTGGGGGCACATACCCAGTGGAAAAGCAGTGATGTCTTGGTAAGAAACAAACGCTTTTCATTCCAAATTCCCCACAGGAAACACAGCAATGTCTGTAAAATATAACTGCTTTTCATGCCACTATTCCAGCAGAAAAAGCAGCAATGTCTTGGTAAGAAACAACCACTTTTAATGGCACTATCAGCAACAGGTCACGACAAAACCCCCATGTCTGGTGCCTAAAGCTGCTAGAAACACAGTGATGGGTTGCTATAAAACATCCTAGTTTGGTGCCTAAAAATCTGCTGGAAAAACAGTGACAGGTCACTACAAAACACCCATGTTTGGTGCCTTAAAGCTGCTGGAAACACAGTGATGGGTCGCTATAAAACATCCTAGTTTGGTGCCTAAAAAAATGCTGGAAAAACTGTGACGAGTCGCCACAAAACACCCATATTTGGTGCTTAAAAATACACTGGAAAAACGGTGACAGGTCAGTCCAGAACACCAATTCTTGGTTCCTAAAAGCTGCTGGAAAAAACAGGAACTAATTGCTACAAACGCCCATGTTTGGTGCCTAAAAAGCCATTGGAAAAATGGTGACAGGTCACGACAAAACATCCACGTTTGGTGATTTAAAGCTGCTGGAAACACAGTGATGGGTCGCTATAAAACACCCATGTTTGTTGCCTAAAAGACCACTGAAAAAAACTGTGGCTTATCGCTACAAAACACCCACGTTTGGGTGCCTAAAAAGCCGCTGGAAAAATGGTGACAGGTCACACAAAACCCCTATATTTGGTGCATAAAAAGCCATTGGAAAAACAGCAATAGGTCACAATAAAGCACCCAATTTGGTGTGCTAGAAAAACAGTGACAAGTAGCTTTAAACAACCCATGTTTGGTGACTAAACGCTGCTGGAAAAAACAGTGACTAATTGCTACAAAACACCCATGTTTGGTGCCTTGAAAGCTGCTGAAATCACAGTGATGACTTGCTAAATTACAACCACTTTTGTTGGTCTCGAGTAGTGGTCTGCTGCTTGACCGGCGTCTTGCCTAGATGCCATGCCATCCACCATCCCCTCCACCTCCCAATGACAAAGTCAGCTCATATGCTACGTCACTTTAGAAATGCTGATATGATACATATGAAACGTACAAATGTAACGTATAGTTTGCAGAATTGACAATGTCAACAATTTCTTTTCTCAAGTTGCTGCTGCATAATCAGATTATGTAAATGTATAAATTATAATAGCTCAACATTTGGTGTTGGTGATGCACACAGCTGACAAATCAGTCAGCCTTGTCTCCCTCTAAAATCCGTATGCCCACCCATTGCTGCCATTAATCATGGCTAACAAACGCTACGCTGTCCCAAATGCATTGGGCATGCAAGACGCCTGTGAAAAGCCTCATCCAAACAGACTCTGACACAAACTCCAGGATTTCCCAGGTGTTTGGGAGGCATGACATCACGCGGGGACACAATGAGGACTTTGAGAGGTGCCGGTGAGAACAGTCAGCAAAACAAGCTCAGCGCCATACATCAACAAAAAGGCCCCTTCTAAATAATATGGAAAAGTGGAGATGAGAGCCAAAGCAGTTCACAAGCAGCTGAATCCAGTTAACGCCTGGAAAAAATTATAGAAACATTTGAGAGGGGGTGGGGGTGCGGAGGGAACACACCAACGTCTGACGATCTGGAGGGTGTGTGTGTGCGTGTGTGTGTGTGTGTGTGATGACAGCTGAGGGGGGTATACATATTCAAAGAAACAACATTCTTTCTCACAGCGTGACTCTGTGTAGACATGGACTCCTAGCTTGTCTATTTTTTGATTCTGGGACTCTGGAAAACAACTGGGTGTTTGTGTGCGAGCCGTAAGCTGTCAGCTTTACCTTATTAAAATGTCATTGACTCCTAAACTGCATATTTATGCAGTGTTAACCGGCGCCTGATGGCAGAGCTCACATACAGTTTCGTTCTGGCTGGCAGGCTGAGTCAGACGGACTGTGTCACCCGGAGATAAGCTTTATTACACAATGTATGCACAGGAGCTGTTTGATTGATGCTTCTCCATTATTATTATGTTCTGGCAAGGTAATATATTCCAGGCTTCCATAAAAGACCAGTTCTAAATTAGTTGTGTCAAATTGTGGCGGCAGAAGTGTTGGCCCTATCTCTCCTATCTGTACATCGAAATGAGGTTGCGCTGACATTGTGGTGGGGGGGCAGAGGCGATGTTGAGAGCAGTTGCAGCAGCAGGAAGCTCAGCAACCTTGGATTTCTCTCCCATTAAATGATAGCTTTTTCAGTCTCTATGTAAAATAGACTTTCACACAGTTGTAGGGTATTAATTAAAAAGAGCAGGGAAACATCAGCCTCAGTGCCGGCTGATGTGGCGGGGCTGATCTGAAAAGAGAAATACCTAAAACATCCATGATATCCATTTCACTGCTTGTTTCTCGGAGCTTCATCTCTAAATCAAACTATTTACAAATTTTTCACACAAATGGGACTGATTTGTTTCATGCATTTGCTATCACAAACTAATCACTAGAATACATATTGATATTGTACTTTTCTGCAAATGACACACATTTGTATGTTTCATATATAGAAAATATGTATAGATAAATTTTCAGTTTTCTGTTGTGACAACGCTGTGGCTTATGTGTGGTTAGGTTTAGAAACAAAGAAAAGATCAGGTTTTGGCTTACCTGAAATGATCACCACAATGGGTGCTAGAAATTTGCTGACGTTGCCTTAAAAACACCTGTTTGTTGTAGCAACAAACACAGCTGAAAAAGGGCCGATGTCGCCTTAAAAATACCTGGTTGTTGTCACTACAACCACCACCTGAAAAGAGTTGGGGTTGTCTTAAAAATACCCTGTTGCTTTCCCAGCAACCACTGCTGGAAATATGCTGACGTCACCTAAAAAATACCTAGATGTTGCAACAACCATTGCTGGTATTGTGGTGACGTTGCCTTAAAAACACCCGGTTGTTGTCACTACAACCACCACTGGAAAAGTGCATAGGCTGCCATAAAAGTACCAAGTTGTTTTTGCAACAACCACCGCAAGAAAAGTGCTGATGTTGCCTTAAAAAATACCCGGTATTTGTCACCACAACCACCGCTGGAAAAGTGTATAGGTTGCTGTAAAAGTACACAGTTGTTTTTGCAACAACCACCACTGGAAATATGCTGATGTTGCATTGAAAATACCTAGCTATTGTCACCACAACCAATGCTGGAATAGGCCTGAGGTTACCTGAAAAATACCCAGTTGTTTTTGCGAACAACCACCACTGGAAAAGTGCTGACTTTGTCTGAAAAATACCAAGTTGTTGTCACCACAGCCAGCGCTAGAAAAGTGCTGACATTGCCCTTATAAATACCAGATTGCTGTCACCACAGCCACCGCTAGAAAAGTGCTGACTTTGCTTTAAAAATACCCAGTTGTTGCCACCACAACCACCACTGTAAATATGTTGACATTGGCTTAAAAGCACCAGGTTATTGTCACCACAACCATTGCTGGAAAAGTGCTAACATTGCCTTAAAAATACCCAGGTGTTGCCACCACAAGCAACGCTGGAAATGTGCTGACACTGCCCAAAAAAATACCCAGTTGTTGCCACCACAACCACCACTGTAAATATGTTGACACTGCCTTAAAAACACCAGGTTATTGTCACCACAACCAAGGCTGGAAAAGTGCCGACGTTGCCTTAAAATACCTAGTTGTTGACGCCACAACAACCACTAGAAATGTGCTGACGTCACCTCAAAAAATACCCAGATGTTGCAACAATCACTGCTGGAAATATGCTGACGTTGCCTTCAAAAATACTTTATTGTTGTCACCACAACCAACACTGGAAATGCGCAGCTTTGCCTTAAAGAATACCCTCTTGTTGTTGCAACAACCAACACTGGAAAAGTGCTGACGTTGCCTTAAAAATACCCGGTTGTTGTTGCAACAACCACTGCTGGAAATATGCTGACGTTACCTTCAAAATACTCGGTTGTTGTCACCACAACCACTGCAGGAAATGTGCCAACTTTGCCTTAAAAAACATCTGCTTGTTGCTGCAACAACCATTACTGGAAATGTGCTGATGTCGCCTTACAAATACCTGGTTGTTGTCACCACAACCACTGCTGGAAATATTAGGAAGTGTCTCAAAAAAACACGCTTGGCTGCTCGGCAGCTGTCTTGCCTTGGTCTCACACCATCAACCATCCCCCTGATGAGATACTCAGCTCATCGACATATAATCAGAACTGTCAGTTTAGAAACGTTGATATAATATGTATTACGTAGTTTGCAGAAACGTTCAATGCCAACTTTTTCTCCTGGCGACTGGACTGGCATTCGCCTGTCCTCATTACAAGTGAAGGAGAGTTGACACAACCTTGGCCAGACTTTGATTTTATCACTCTCTGTCATCCTGCGAGTGGTAAAAGTGATATGAAAGGTTGCGTTACGACACCATATTTTTTTCTCATTTCCTCCTCCTTTGGCAGCTCATCAGAGTGAGAAGGGATCTCTTCTTTTCTCGGTCAGACGTAGAGCTTTTTGGTAAGGTGTGTGTCTGGAATGTGACACTCTGACCAGGGTGAGAATTGGAAGACACCTACACACACACACTCACACACACACACACACACACAACACACTGGTGCTGCGTCTTCAGTCTGTGTGGGTGGAGAGAGAGAGCAATACTTTCAGGGTACAGAGGGGAACACTCATGGGAAACATCCACATGTCTAACTGTTAGCGCAGATGTGGTTCTGTTTCGACTGTCAGAGCAGTCACATCTGTCTGGGCTCTGAGATCAGTATGTGTGGGTGTCTCCATGTGTATAACTGTGTATAAATATGTCGGTGTGTGTCGGTTTCCCAGCATATGTGGCTGTGTATATGTGTCTGTCTGTGTGTACACTATTTGTCTGCATCCTCGCTGGTGCTGATGGATCTCAGTTAATGTTCTGCAGCACGGGGACTCTCATCCCTTAATAGCTTTAGCAGTTTCACCCAGTGAAGGGTCCACCTGACTTCAGCAAGGCCCGCGGTAGTTACGATTTTAACAGTTGAGCAACGTTTATGGCTTTGATGGCGGCACTCACTCTGCAGTGATTAACTTTAAGTGACTTTGTTGTAAAGATAGATGTTTAAGACTCAGCTCCAAAGTCGAAGGCTGTGCTACAACAACCCAAAACAGGTTCAAATACAGACGAAGTTTGTACATCGGCCACAGGCATCTTCAAAGGTTAAGGTCAATACGGACACATTTACCTGTTTTAAACTGGTTACTGTCTTTCTTATTGTTGCTTTGCTCGAAGCAGTTTGGTGTTGTGCATGAAATATGGCAGCATCTGTCCGCTGACCCTCACATTAACTTTGATAAACTGATGGATTTTCATGGGGAACTCCTCCGATTTTTCACCTCACGGTCTCAAGTCATATCAGTTTCTCTCGGCCTGTGAAAACAGTTGTATCATGTCTTCTGTGGCTCTGGAGGAGCTTTGTCAAGTCTGAAAAAATAATGACATCATCGGAGTTATCTCCGCTTCGGTTTGGGAACCGAAAATTCACAATAGAAACCCCAGGTTTGTCAGTTTGACAAAGTTCTTTAGAGCATGAGCCATACTTAGAGTAAAAGTCAGGATATCTCGCCGCGATTTTGACAACTCATTTTTAAATCTGTCAGTTGTGGGCCTCCCAGTTTCATGGAATTCCCATACTAAAACCCTCGAGTACACATTCACAAAAAACTTTCAGAAAGTATCGAATTGTCCTCCAATAATGTGCTGATACCAACTATTTCTATGCTCTTAAAATGTGCATAAAATTTGGCACTAAGCGACAGTAATTTCAAGGAACCTGGACTGCATCGAAAACACGTTAAACATCTTGGTTTTGGCTGTGGCTAGACCAGATACTAGATCTGTCAGTGCTGCGAAGCATCAGTTACAATAATTCGTGACCATATTTTTGTAATATTTAAAGATCTAGTGCAGGGGTAGGCAACCTGTGACTCCGAAGTCACATGCGGCCCTTTAGCTCCTCTCCAGAGGCTACAGCTACAGCTATAGCCTGGCACCTTTCCCTCTAAATGTTGCCCAGGTCATGTCTAAATGAAACTCAGTACTGGTGGCTAGTCTTGAATGTCCATAGTGAGGCTAGCTACGGACTCCAAATCCAAAAATGTAAAAGTTTCAGAGGAAAATAGAGACATTTATAATGGATGGATAGATTAATTTGCTTTCATCACCAACTCTTACAAATGTTCATAAATAGTCCACTGCTGACCAGCCATTTATCAGTAGTGTTGATAGGCTAGTGTTATCTTCACATCTTCGGTTTTTTTTTTTTTTGGGGGGGGGGGGGGGCAAAAAACAGCTCTTTTAATAGTCAAATTTGCTGACCCCTGGTCTAGTGTGTAGAAATTAGTGGCATATAGCCATGAGGTTGCAGTTTGAAACCAAATGAATCTTCTCCCGTGAGCCGACCGTGTAGGAGAGCTCTGGTGGCTGACATGAAAATGTGAATGGTCCCATCTAGTTTGGTTTGTTTGCTCTGGGCTACTGTAAAACATCATGGTGGACTCTATGGAAGAGGACCAGCTCTGTATGTAGATTTAAACGGCTCATCTAAGGTAATGAAAACACCATGCCTGTTTTTAGGTGATCGTAAACTAATGAAAACATAGCTATGAATATCAATCAATCAATTTTATTTATAAAGCCCAATATCATAAATCACAATTTGCCTCAAAGGGCTTTACAGCATACAACATCCCTCTGTCCTCTGGACCCTCACAGCGGATAAGGAAAAACTCCCCAAAAAAACCCCTTTAACAGGGGGGGGAAAAAAAACGGTAGAATATTATATACTATTTCTGCAAATAAATGTCCCTAGTGACAGGGTCTACACTATACTGACAGAGGTAAACAGCTGATACAAGCCTCCAGCTGTCTCTTAAACTCTCCATTCAGTGTAGCCACGACAAAGTAGGTCAGAAAAAAGTTATGAAAATGTCCCAAAATATCATAGTGTGGTATGTTATTAAAAAATGCCATAATAAATCCCAGTGTAGTATGTCATAAAAATGTCAGTAAGTCATATAGTTGTATGGTATGCCATAAAAATAACATTAAAATGCCATAGTTTATCCTCCGGAGACCCTGTGTCCTCATATGAGGACATCACATTCTGGGTTTACCTGACCTTATACTTCATTCTACTCAACTCAGACCTGTTGTCCTCAGTTCGTGGACACTTTTTGTGCCATCTAGTGGTAGTAAGAGCACAATACACTAATCCATGTAAAAACAAGATGGCAGCCATCTCTGCCAAGTCAGTCTGCAGCTGATCCTGACACAAAAGTGGACAAGGTCCAAAACCTGATCACAGTTTATGGTTGAAACTTGTTTATTTATGATTAATAATGTTTGTAGTTTGATATGGCAACAAATTTGGTAACAAGATAAGGCACTGTTAATGAGGAAGTACTCGTTTGAGGACATTGAGAGATCATCATCAGCTTGTTGAAGGACTTTGGCACTTTATAATTATCTGGTTTGAGGACACTGGGACTTTATTATCATTGACAATGTTTAGTTTTGTATACTAACATATCCTACTCATAAATAGCTAGGAGAAATTAAAAATACATATCAAACAAAAGTTCAGGTCTTAAGAGGAAAGGAATAAGAAGAGGAAAGAAAAGTCATAAAAAAAAAATCAGTGTGTGCCCTTTTCCTGTGCGGCCATTAAAACTTTGAAAGCCCTGATCTAGGGCTTTTGTTTCAATATGCTTTAAAATGGTCAGTTTAGCTGCTTAGTTTCCAAAAATTTCTCCCCAGACCCCCCCTGGACGTTGTGTTGCAGCAGGTGTAGAATGAAAATGGTCCCCCCAGTGTTGCATAGGTGATAACGGACCTGCTGGAATGTCCTTTTTTAACAAAGATTTAAAAGACTGTCATTAGGCATTCCATTAAAAACTGAATTTGAGGTTTTAAATAGAAAAGATAATTCATATTTCAAGACTTCTTAAGGTTGAATGATGTGTTCTTTCACTATCTCTGTGGTGTCTTCACACACGGTGGATTATACTGTATGTCTTGTGTTCAGCAGCTCTATTTGAACATTTTTGGGGGTCTGGAGCTGGATGTTAAAGTATGCAAATGTATAATTTCTGGTGCATTTTGAACGCTGCACACGTCTGCAGGAATGTAAATGACAATGCAGCGTCAAGCAGCTTCCTGAGTCTCTTGTTTAAACATGTAACTGAAGTCTGAGCGAGCTAATTGGCCCCACACTTGAAATACTGTATCTAACCTTTACCTCAAAACCTGTCTTTAGGTGAATCAGTCGTCCCTGGTGCACAGTGAAATTACGTCTTCTTAAAAGGGAGCAATTACAGAGTTTTCCTACCCGACATAACTAAAGGTCTGATATGTTAGGAGCTACTTTAAGCTGTAATACTTTAATAGCACTCTGACTGACAATTGCTGTATTTTTTCAAGCCAAAACAGTCATTTTGAGGAAGAGGTTAGAGAAAGACACACGGTGGCAGCTGCATGCAAACACAAACATGTCACTGCTTTTTGATTATGTGCCGCAGCTAACGAGGCATCATCCACGCTTCGTTTCTTATTAACGAGTCATCCAAGGCAGAAATTTAATTAGACTTCTGACGTGTGGCCAAGGGCTCAGATTATTTCAGGAGGCACCACCGGGCCGGACGCTGACATTAACAAATAGTCTTCATTACATATTTTCCATGTGACCAGGCGAGATCCTCCCTGATGTAAATATTGCCGTGGTGGGGCGAGAGGTTAGTGCCTCACCTCAGCGTGAAGGATGGAAAAAAAGCAGCCTTATCAGCAGCGAGAGATGGCGAGTTTATTGTCCGACTGACAAAGAAAAATCACCTCAGAACATCATTTCCTTCTCATCAGCTCTGTTCAGTGATGTAATTTAAAGTGGAGTTTTATGAAATATTTAGACGTACTTGCCTCCCTAAACTTATCAGATCTGCTGTGGCACAATGATCAAATAGTTGCCTTTGAGTTGTTGTTTTAATAATTAGGATAAAACTTTTCAAATATACTTCAGACTCAGGGAATGACGTTGTTGCCTGTTGCTTGCAGTTATCAGCACTGCTAACAAATTGCGTAGGCCCAATCCCATTTCTTTTTATATCCCCCCTCAGGGTGTCTCTTTGCCCCTGGAACAGAGTTACAAGTGGTAGCGGTTAAAATCCCCCCCTATGAAACAGGACAACCCTTCAAGACACTGAAACATCATCAGTATCATTGGCATTTACGTAAACAGACAACGGCAAGCTATTTACTGATGGAGGTAGAAAAGCATGGACGCTCGATTCATTTGCAACTTAAGTTAAATGCTATCAATTGATCAAACAAGTCATCAAATAAAAAAGAACACTGCTTCATTACCCGGAGACTAGCGGTGCTCTGTAGGCTAACGTTAGCAACCCGTGCTCCTACTCTGTCAGTCTGCACCAATACAGGCTGTTTTCATGCACTGTTTATACGTTTTCCTGTGAAAAGTAATGCATCAAGATTTCATACAAATCCCACGCAACCATGTCCCAGTAATCCGTGCATAACCTACATGTTTTGGAAGGCTGCGATCACGTGACCAATGTGCTGATGAGAGTGAACGAGGAAGCAGTCCTGAGGCAGGTTGGCATGGTGGATGGGTCACAGAAGACAGGACTTTTTCAACATATTTGAGGCAAAATCTGCGCCAAAAAAAAAATAATAAAATGGGAGGAGGAGTTTAGCAAACACATCAGAGATCACAGAGGTTCTCATGGGAATGAATGGACTTTTGGTTGCCTCTTATGTACGCAGAGCTATGTGGGTACTCAGAGCTAAGTTGTATTAGGAACTGAGCCTTAGGGTGCGTTCGGAAACACTAAGTCCACACTCTGGCACAAACTGGACTGTTTGTAAATTCAGAGCACCGTTGGAATGCAGCAGTCAGTTATTCAGAACACCACATCCTTGGAGCAGCAGAGCGTACTCTGGGCACACAATCGAAATCAATGTGTGATTAACTTTTCATTAATTCATGTAGCGATAGAACGCTCTGTTTCTTGGAACAACAGATCTCTCATTTTAGTGTAGAGCCTCAGGTTGGATTTATGAACGCACCCGAAGTGTATTAGTCTTCCTCAGGCCCCTCAGGACGTCTGGTGGTGACATCAGATGTAACACGATCCCTTGAAGCATCACCCCAAACATACTCACCGGCACGCTCTCGCTGCCAACCATCCCAGTTCTCATGACCTCTTTGACGCCGAGGATCAGCCTCAGGTGTTTGCAGAGTGTGTGGTTTCCCGGCTGGGTGCACCTGAGAACAGAAAATGCCTTAAATCTGACAGCCATAAAAGGTGTGAGTTAATATCACGGCACACCTCATAGACCGTCCGGGGGAAAGATGGAAAATCTGTGGGGTTAAATGTAAGGAGATCAATCTCTTTCCAGTCACTTCAACCATCCATTTGTCATTAGCTACTGAGCCCTCTCCAGAGGTAAGGCAATATCCGCCACATCCAGCACCACAGTCTTGTCTATCGCTGCATCTCTGCTCATATACCCTTTAGGGAGTTCATTAATGGGAAGGGGGGTGGGCTGGGATCTCCAAAAAAGCAGCCCCTGTCCATACATCATGCTGCACACCGTCACGTTTCCTGACTCCGACAGCAGCTGCCCCCGTCATCCTCTGCTTTGCTTTCACCCAGAATTATTCTAACTATGCACAATAATCACACAAACCGAGCGGCTTGTTTGTCTTGGACGCCGCTCCGACTCTCACATGTCCATCAATGTGTGGACGCCGGGGCTGACTTGCGCCTCGGCGGGGGCTGAAGACCACACAGAGCTCGTTTAGGTTCTGAGGTGTCACGCCTCGGATTGATATTGCTTTCAAAGAAAACAGGTGAGAGGGACGACGTGATACTGCCGGGGTGTGATGTGAATTAACCGTGCAACATCACACCCAAGAAAAGTTGCTTTTAATGGGTCTGATTGCTATGATATCATCAAAGAAGTGATTTAAGTCCCAGTTGTGGTTGTGCAACATGCCTTAAAACCACAACATCACATATTCAGTGCTATAGCTAATATAATTTCCATATGGTCTGTGATACTGCATTTTGTCAGTTATTTGACATGAAACATGGTCATTTGCCAAAACAAAGACTGTTGCCGCTCTGCATGTACTGCGCTCCGTCAGGCCGAGGCTATTCAGCAGAACACCGCAGAAACGTCATACGGTTATTGCATCCAGGCAGAAAAACACCTGATTCAACAAATGATTGCTTTAATCGATTCTGCTTGGGCTCCATCATCGCATTACGGCGGCAAACAGCGTGAAGATATCCTGGCCAGATTGCAGGCCCTGGCCCTCAATCCCACACAATTTCAGGCTCAGTTAGCAACATGGTTAATTCGAACTCACAGTCGGAGGATCTATGCTTTGTGATTACCCTGCCCTGTGGTGGCTAAAACAACCCGCAGCCTGGCTGTCTTCTTTAGATGTATGAGCAGATACTTATCTGCAGGAAATGGCAGATCAGACTTCCACATATTGCTTTTTAATGAACACAGCACTCCGCCGTCCAACGCTGCTCTAATGGGCTCACATGTGACGCATCATCTGCGCTGGTCATTTGGGCGCCAATATCAATTCCATATCACCCAACACCATCTCCACGGTTTGGCCTTGTCTCAGGCATGAAGCAGGGGCAAAAGGTCAACATGGTGTGTGTATTTGTTCCTGGACTTTGTGGTCCTTTGTGTAATGATGCTATCATCTCTTCCTGCAGCCTGGAGGTAGATACTGAGGGCTGAGTCTGAAAAAGGCACAGCCGGGCAGGTACCTGTTAGAAGTAACGGATATAGGTAGTAAGAATAATAAGTAATAGTAGTATTTTTTTAAGGAATAAGTACTTTCCATGTCCCATTTTGAAAACTGTCTGTCTACTCTTAACTCAAGGATATTTTTTAACCAGCAATATACTTTATACTTTGCTTCATTTTCCATTTATACCTTTGAAATACACACACGTGCACAAACAGGACCTATACATGCATTAAACGGGGAGATGTCAGAGTGAGGTTGCTGCCTTCGACAGGCACCCCGTGCAGTTAAGGGTTCGTTGCACCTTTCCGGCTACCAATCCACGCTCCATATCTGGTCCGGACGGGGACTTAACCCTCCGGTTCCCAACCCAAGTCCCTATAGACTGAGCTACTGCTGTTCCAAGTTTCCAGCTGCCTGGACGAGAGAGAAGCACCTCCTGTTCTTTGACCACAATGTGATGATGACAGAACAAACCCAGAACAAGAGGCAGCTTCCAGCGACAATCCCTGACCACATCTGGACACAGTTTTTAAACCAAAAATCTAAAAAAAGACGACGGTTACATGACAAAGTCCTGCTGTGCTGTGGCTCCTTTTCTAACCTCCACAAGCACGTTTGAGTAAGTTGCACATACTGTAGGTGTAGACTGGAGTGAATGGAGAGAAGTCCACTAGCCGCTAGGCTAATTTATGCAGTGTAAACGTGCTTGAGCTAATAATGAGTAACTAGCGAAATATAATTGTTTTGTCTCTGAACCTTGACAGTTATTACTGAGCTGAATTTTAATACCTTTGTTAAACAATATTCCTGTTAATTCATGTTTTATGGCTGTTGGGAGAAGTTTGCCTTCAGAGTTTTAACTCACATCGACCTGAAGTTTCAGGAAACAGATGATGGTTGGGGTTAAAATGAAAACATTTCTACCAGAAAGGACTTTCTGACAGACAGCCCTGAAGGTTAACTTATGCCCTGTGGTGTTTTATGTGTGTTAGTGGAGTCAGTTTAAAGTAAACTTCACTGCCCTTAAGCAGTTGCAGTTATTTATTTTATTCATGTGTTGTTTTTTGATCTTTTATGGTCAAAGCAGAAAAGAAAGAGGTGGCAGCTTCTTCTGTAACAGACTGCGTTAACTGGGCAGATGATAACGTCTTCTTTCAATCGCAGACCCCTGAATTGGACCGTATCTAAATCGTACTGTGGAAGCGTTTGTGATATCAGCAAATATCATGTCGTTGTCTGAAAAATGTGATATCATATCACGATGCAACTAGTAGGGCTGACCCCTGATAGTCGACCAAACATTAGCTAACCAGAAAGGTCATTAGTCGGCAAGATTTCATTGGTCGCTTAGTCGCAGAGAAAAAAAAAAATCCAAAGTGTGGGATCATTTTGAGAAGGTGAAGGACCAACCCAAGGTGATATGTAAACTCATCTTCATTGGTCCACTACAAACATGACGTATCATGTGAAACGTGGAAGTAGCTACATGCCCATTAGCCCACAGCGTCATTAACAGGCGGCTCGCTCAGTGTGTGACGTGCACTTGTAGATAAAATATAGGCCTATATTAATGAAGGTTCATTAGTACGGTTTGTATTTCTCTGTAATGTAGCACAGTGTTAACAATGTTACTGAGACTATTCTTTCTCACACCTTCAACTCAAACCACCAAAATATATCATTTAATAATTACATTTATATCATAAAAATGAGGGCGACTAGTCGACTATTGGCCCTGTATGAAGACTATTGAGGGCGGTCTTAGAAACTAGTGATATACACCCCTATACTCTACCCACCACTGTCAAAGGGACGGTATGATAATGTTGAATAAACAGTGATTAAGGCGCTACTTGCTGTCTAAACACTCTGAGTGATGGGTCCTTCAGTGACACAAAATATTCTGCAAAGTTAAGTTATTTTTACACAAGAGATTTGTGTTTTTCACTTCTTATTGGGTTGAAATGACTAAGGTGGAAAATAAAGTGACACCTTTTACTTCTGCGCATTTGCAATATTTAAATCAAGATCTGATGACAGTTTTTGAGGTTGTTTGTTTAGCTGTGAGGCCACGTCACACCCACACAGTCCTGATGAAGCAGAATAGCTCATACATCAAACCACAGTTTGATTTTCTCTGAACTTTA
Organism: Cephalopholis sonnerati; assembly: GCA_019142605.1. NCBI lineage: Eukaryota > Metazoa > Chordata > Actinopteri > Perciformes > Serranidae > Cephalopholis > Cephalopholis sonnerati. Next base: position 30,538,067 of record JAGQAX010000020.1, read on the forward strand.
ACTTTAATTGTTGCTCAGCCAGTTATGAATATTTAATGTTTTTGAGAAAAACTTTTTGAATATTAAATATTAATCTCATATTAAAACAATCCAGATCTTTAGCTGCTTGGTAAAATTCCCCATGTGGAGTTTTTAGAGGTCGTTCAGCTCGACTCAAAGTCACCATGACATTCCTAGTGCTGGGTGCATTTGGAGATTAATTTGGACAATTGTTCTCCTGTTTGCGATAGCCGGCCATATGTGCCATTAACCTTTTTGTACCCACACTAGCTTGTCTTTAAACCTGATTACTGGCCTGTAGAGATGGACACACAGCCACACCACCTTCCAACTGGAACAGCGCCTCCTTCCCTCCTTCCCTCCCTCCTCACTCCGCCTGCCTCTCTCATAATCAGCTGCATCCTGCTGCCTCTTGGAGGAAGGAATGTGACACAAAATGTAACACACACACAAGCTGCTGTGAGGCTCATTTTAGATGCAAATATCATCACACGTACTGTCCAAGAGGGTTGTTTAATCTCAGATGTGTCACCTTCATGTATCCATAAATAAGGGGATTTTTGTTTTGAAGCAGAAACAAAGGCGTCAGATTGTGTCGTATACTTTAAAATTGTGTTTCAAGGTAACAGCTTTGCTTTGAAAATGCTATAACACGCATTAACTACATATAAACTGAGTGATAATGCCATCCCATTTAATAAAAAAAAAACTAATTATGCAGCATCCCCTCCTCCTCTGCTCGTGGCAGGCATCAGCACACACACAGATCTGAAGACAAAGCCTTGATGAATGGAGCGTAATTGCTTGTGTGCTTAATTCAAATTGGTTGTATGTTGACATTTTGAGACGATTTAGAGAAACAGCCCACTTCAGATGAGCATTAATCTGATTAAGAGCACAATTTATTTGGGTTTCCGTGCTCAATAGAAACCCTTCCTGTTCGGCGAGCGGCCTGCCAGTGAAGCAGAAGAACTCGACCTCGATGAATGGCCAACAGCTGTGTATATAGAACGAGTACATTTCCTCTCGCAGTAAAAAAAAAAAAAAACACAGTTTCAGTAAAACATTGGCTCACACACCCAACACATATGTGTACAAATTTGCATGTTGTCTCTGATATCATTAATAAGCTCTTTTCTAGATAACTGTTGCATCTTAATTTAATTTAAAAAATCTCTCACAGCCATCTGGTCAGTAGGAAATCCACTAAATATGTTTAGTTTTCTTAAGTTTTCACTAACACGTCTAATTGAGCTCTCAAGTGGGCAATGCCATTTCAATTTTACTCAAAATGAGACGGTTTTAGGAGATGAATTTGTGGAGCCAACGAGCTGCCGGCCGGCCTGTGTGGAAATTTGTGACGCTGATCTCAGTTCAGGCACGGAACATGTCGTAAATTACATCCGTGCAATTTCCACGTGTAAATCTTATTTTTTACTAGCTGCATCTGTTTCTAACCATGTTTGCCCCGTGGAGCGTTGTCCCTTTTTTTCCTGACAATATTTCAATATCCAGCATAAATTTTAAGCAACTTATTAAATTTATATGCCATTAAAACAGGCCAGTTGTCCAAAGCTGAAGATGAATATTGTCCCGAAAATAAAAATATTTTATCGCCACGGATTTCAGGTCGAGAAACGTAAAGCCATTATATTGGCAGTAAAGATGTCTCCTCCAAACTGACAGCTCCCAAACCTCAGTTCATAAACCTGTCTAGAGATTATGTGCATGGCTGAGACACGCAGTCTAACTACTTGGCCAGCTCAGCAGTGGAAACAGTTCCTGCATGACTCTATTCTCACTGTTGATGGTGCATTTGAGAGGGCGAATGCACAAGTCTAGGTATGGTTTATACATTTCTGTGAAGCAACAATCAGACGCAGACAATTCAGCCGCTCCTTATTTGGTTTCTCCCTGGCACGCGCTCGCTTTCCCATGGCATGTCCTGAGAATTTATGCTAAGTAAATGCAAGATTATATTCAAAAGGATAATAAACAGTTTGTGTTTGTACTCCCTTTTAAACGTGAAACCCCAACTCTGCATCCAAGATTCCAAAAAGGCTGCGTCAGTGTAACCATAGTGCTGCAATTTGGGTAAACGGCGAAGATGAAAGCCGAATTACGTTTTTACATGCCTTCTAGACTGCTTGCACATTTTTCTAAAAGCACAAATGTCTGGGTGTGTAATTACACACTAAATGCTGTTTTTTTTTTCTAAGGAAGTGTGTGTTACTGCACAAACACTACACCCCGCTGAAAATGGGTACGTTGCACAAAGTGAGCCGAGGACCAACTCAGACGCCCTGATGACGTTGTTGCTATTAGACTAATCAATGGTGTTTGTAAGTGCCGGTCCCTCGTCACAAATGTAGCATGATTGTTTCTCCTCAGATTGTTTCTTATAAATCACTGGGGCCTCAGTGTGAATTAACAGTGGTGGAAAGTAACTGAATACATAATAATACAGACTTTTAAGGTACTTCTACTTTACTCAAACATTTCCATTTGATGCTTATTAAACCTCCACATGACTACATTTAACTTCAAATATATTTTTTATTACACTACATTTATTCCACACACTACAGTTACTGTGTAGATATTTTTTTTACTTTATTATTTTGTGAAAATATGACAAATTGCTCAAATGCTGCGCATTAAAAGTCGTTAAAATTAGCTCCACCTTGATTTGTGTTTGGTTCTTGTTCTTGTTGCTGTAAAGTATCCCACTATTCTGAACATGCCTTTTACACAAGCATGTCTCCCCCTCTCTTTTTATATTGAGCCTGACTTTCAGCTCATCTGTCATTTTTTGTACTTATCAAGAGAAGAAGGACCGTCCTGTTGACGTTACTGCGGCTGTTATTAGAGGTTAGTGGAATGGGGAGGATTGTGATTGGGTTTAAGTTTGGTGCTTTACGTTTGATACCTGTTGTGATTATGCTTCGTGTAATCCTGTTAAAATTGAATAAAAATATTCCTGATTAAAAAAAAGTTGCTCTAGTTTGACCAGCTTTAACATTAAAATGCTGCCCACATGGACGTCTGAGAGGCAGATGTATTATTTGAGGGCTAAGACACAGTGTAAACAGCTAATGTAAACATACATCAGTGCAGCTAAATGAAACCAATATAATGGCAATATGTCAGATTTATACACAACATGTAGTGAGGTAAAGAGAACACTATTTCAAAGTGTTTGGCAATGCAGCAGGATGAAATATTTTTGGGTAGGAGGTCAAAAAACAAGAGAAAAGATCATGTCAAAAGACATTCCAATGGACCCGTTTTTTTTTTTTATTATTAGGATTTTACCCAAAAGACCACAAGTGTGCCAAAAGTGAACAAATAATAATAGATATGTGTCTCCTGCACGCCAAAAGATCAATCACAATGCTGTAGGAAAAGACCAACAGACCACGTGTGACACATTAGGTCAGGCAAATGCTCGTAACTTTTCCTTTCCTTTTTCCTTGTTTGCAAAGGTTTGGGGACCATTTACTGTTTTTTTTGGATGTCAGATACATGTATCTGACGGCGAAGAGGACAAATGAGTGACTCCATGATAGACCCCTCGTGATATGGTTAAGCTGAGCCATGTTTTGTAGTGAAATACTGTTTTTAAAGGTTATTTTTTGGCCTGTAATTGACAGGACGGTATCAAGCCTGAAAGGGGCAGTGAGAGACGGGACGACACGCAGCAAAGGCGTTGTACATAGGCCGCCTGCTCTATCCACTGAGCCACCGGGCGCCCCTGTAGTGAAACACTTTTGATTTTAACTTTTTTGTTTTTAGGATTTATATACGCACAAAAAATGTCTTTAAATCCGAGAGGTCTGCTGTGATTTGTGTTAACGAGGCATCCATTTGTTCTTAGTACACATATGTACACGTGTATATATAAGACAAACTGCTAATAAATATGTTGTTAAAAAATCTGCCTACATATAAGTGTATCAATAATAATTCAAAAACACAGGGGCAAAGCAAAGTACACTAAACTTATAATACTTGTGTACTTAAATGAGATTTTAAATGCAGGACTTTTGCTCATAAAGGTAGTTTCATATTGCAGTATTCATACTTTAACTTACAGACACAATCTGAGTGCATACTCAGCCATAATGCATCAAGAAAATGATCTGATATTATAATATATATGACAATATAAGTGGCCTTCCTGCTCATAGAAAACTTTCTCCACCATAATACAGCAAGAAAATGATCCAATAAGCAGTGCTGGGAAAGTTACCTTTGAAATATAACAGGCCACAGATTGCTAGTTACCCTGTTTAAAATTTAATATGTAATATTTTAATTACTTCATCAAAGTGATGTAACTTATTACATTAATTATTTTTTGATTATTTCTCTAACAAATGTTTTAAACTGGACAATAAAGCAGATAAAAATATCCGGGAATAGGCTACGCTACAAGCAGGAATTCCTGCATGGTGAAAGGATGCAACACAACATAATGATTGTTTATTCCCCTCTGACCTCTCTGATGTATCTGAGGTCAGCGCGCCTCACTCGTCTGTTTTACTCATTCTAAATAATCTGTTGAAGCAGGGCTTCACACTGATCAGAAAGACAGCGCTATTAGCCGGGTTGACTACAGCGAAAAAATTGTTTGCCTCATGCTGGAAGCCGCTCCACTCCCTGTCTTTTCAACTGCAGGTTTTGATGCACGTACTTTAGATATTGTGTGCTTAGAGCTTAGGACAGCCTGTGTACACGGGGCGAAGGAGTCTGTTTCCCTTAGAAGCCTTTTGGAATTAATAATTTGTCAGGAGTCGCTGGTCTTGATCCTGTGGAGGAGGGCGGTATGATGGCCCGTTAGGTGGGGCATTTGTTTTTGTTTTGATTTTTACTTCTGTCTTATTGCTACTGTTTGGTCGTCAAGAAATTGATTGTGTTTATGGATGCTGCTCATTTTGAGAATGACAATGAATGTAAATAAAAGAAAATCTGATCACAAAAATAATGACTGTTATATTCTAATATTCTACACATAAACTTTTTCCTGAAAAGAACATATCAGGATGTCACCCCTTTGTGATGACCAACACTTTGATTGGTAACTGTAATTTAATTACCTACTTTGTCTCAGTAACTGTAACTGATTACAATTACATATGTTTATTAATAATAATAATAATAATAATAATACATCAGATTTATATAGCGCTTTTCAGGACACTCAAAGACGCTTTACAGTGCAGAAAAAAAAGAAAAATAAAATTAAAATGAAAAATGAAAAAAAATGTATATTTATCCAACAAATAATAATTTATTAACATTTTATTAAGACCTACATAATAACTATTGTATTTTATCTGTGTTTACTTTCTGTTGCTGTTCTGCATGTTTGCCTGTAATGCTGAGCTGTGTGTCGGTGCTTCATGTTACTAACACGCCTGTCCGTGTTCACATACTGTTTGTTGTTGGGTAACTGTATTGTACCGATGCTCTGCTGTTCTATCTTGAGGAATTTCTATAGTTAATACTGTCTTTATGTCTTTATGCTGTCTTTGTCCTGTCAGTTTTATAATTTTATTGGTTTAAAAACACCTCGCCAAAGGACTGCAGATTAAAATTAGCCAGCTGCTAACACTGGCACATTTACAGAAATGTGGATTAATGTGATAATAAGTGCTATAATGTTGGAAACTGGACTTGCTTGTGTTTCCTTTTCCTCTGCTTCTGCCTCCCAGTTACCTACGATATAGCACTTATGATTACCGTGACCTGGATGACTGAGAGTCTTCACAGACATGTTGATTAATGTGCGCTGTTCTTATAAATAAAATAAATTAAATGAGAATGAAAATATTTTGTTATTTAATTTAATGTACCTAGTTACTCCACAACACTGCCAGTAATATGATATACTGCATACTGAAAACTTTTAGTGAACTTATGAATGCAAGACTTTTACTTGTAAGCGACTGTTCTTTATTTATCAGAAGCTGGTGGTGGCTGGGGTGTGGAGACTTCAGTTTTTTGTTTGTTTTAAACCCTCCACGAACCTTTAAATATTTTATCTTGAGCCTCCCTGGGTGAGTGGCGGAGAGCGCACGACCCTCCCTCCACTATAAAATAGTTATTTGATTTTTAAAAGTTACGCTTTGATGTTTTAAAGTTGAAAGTCAAAGGTCAAGAACAAAATCCTGGAGCTGAAAAAAGCCTTGGTTTTTCACTCTTGTCGTGCAGGCTGGTTAGCTCATGTAAACAGTTTGTTTTTGGCAACATTTTAAATGAAAAATCAATATTTTAAGCTCAGATTTGGTTATGTTTTATTCTGACAGAAGCGTTGGTCATTCATGATGTGTTCAAACACCGTTGGATATTTGAGAATCCAACAATCTCTGTTATAAACTTGCCAACAAGAAAAACATCTCCCTGAAAATCTGGAAACCATTTCTCGACAAATGATCAACAACCCAGCAGAAGTGAGTTCACACTTGGTGACGAGGTCCTGTCCGTGATGCATCACATCCTCATTGTTGTGACATGTGTTGCCAAGGTGTTTTTATTTCCTCTCTTGTGCACTAATTATAACTTGTGTTGTTTCAATGTGTACTTTTTTATTTTTCTCATTTTTTTTGTATTGTTAGTTACTGTTTTGTTCTCTTTATTTGTCTCAACTGGACATGACTTTATCATGCCTCTATTTTCTGTCCTTAAAAAATCCAATAAAGTGACTTTTAAAAAAAAAGAAAATCTAAAGCTAATTTCTATTTTTACAGTTTCTGGTTATGATAAATTGTGTAATTTTGGCATTTCTTTAAGAAAACATGCCCTCCGAAGGCATGTTTTCTTAAAAAATATGAGGTAAAATAAAAACAAAATACAACCATTTGAGCCACAATAAAAAAACTTAAATCTCTCCCCAGTACTCAAAAATTATTCGACATGCCTCCCCACTTTTTTTGCACCACCCTCTCCCCTCAAAAGAAACAAACACTCCCTAACTGTGTATTTTATACTATGGCACTGGACCTTTTAGTTAAGGATCCAAGTACTTCTTCCACCAATGGGTGATACTATCCACTATTTCACTAAAAAAAGAAGACAGACTGAAGAAGTTAGAGAAAATCTGAAATTTGTTTTGGGTTCTGCCGTTTCACGTTAATCATGTCTGACCCCTCAGATTAATCTTATGACCTCTGTAGGGGCCCAGACCAAAAGGTTGGGAACCTCTTTGTAGTAACGCCGTCTCTTTCATACCTGTTTAAATTCATTAATAAATAGCTAAATAAATAAAGTGTGCCAGGAGAAATTCTAGGGACTTTCAGCACTCAATTTGTCATGAAAAGAAAGAGACATGACGTCTTGTAACATCATTGTTTCAGCAGTATTTGATAAGAAGTGAGTGTGAAGCCATTTGACCTCTGTGAGGGAATGCTGGGTGTCATCACAGAGGCTTTGCGGGGGTCGAGCATCTCTCCAGTGTCAGCGAGACAGAGAAAAGACACGGGGTGTGATTTGTTAAATGCGAGGACACCCCCATGCATTGTTTCGACAACACGGGGGGACATCTGGCACCGGCAATACAGCCCAGTGTTGAGGTCTCCATCCTCTTTCTCGAGCAGTGAGCTGTGCAGCATTGAAGCACTGCCTGCACATTCTCATGCTAATACCCAAAAGGCAGGAGCAGATGTGAAACATTTGGTTCTGTTCTTGTTCACTTGTAAAGAAATAATGTGCCCCGTTATCATTATTTCACATTTTTTTGTTCTTCTGCGTGTCATAAAAAAGGAGTTCATGGTGGAGGGCGTCTTCTTTGGTGGCCCGGCTCTCAGCTGCATGTGGAGAAATGGTCCCTCGAGTGTTTTGAAGATCTGAGGAATAATTCTGGCATCTAAAAACAAGCTGCTGCTGCAGTGGAAAAATCTGGGGACGATGCACTAAACAAACATATCTATAAAATTACCAGGCGAGCTTGACTGCAGCTTCTGTCTGTTTGTTTGTAGGTGGTGTGCGTTTGGTTTTTAGCTAGTCTTAGCACCAGTTTTAGTATTCAGGAGTATCGTTTAATGTAATATACTGTGTGTGATTTAAGTGTATTTGTACTTTAATTAAAAAAGGAGACGTTGATCTCAGGGAGAATACTTTTTAAATAAAAGATTAAATAGATAAATGTATTTAATTATCTATATTTGTCTGCTTTTTTAAATATTCTTTATTGTAGTGTGTATTTAAAAGAATATTTTGATAACTGTCAACCACCTGTGTGTCATAACACTTTGGATAGTATCCCAGTACGTCCTCAGCGTCACATGTCCCCAGAGGATCTCAATGCTGATTGGCTATCATGACGCACATCGGTCTCTGAAGCTCAGATTTTTTTTAACTCTCATGTTATGTTCACACCAGGCGTGAATAAAACAATTTGTGTGAGTGAATTACATTTAAAGTCAGGTGAAAAGATGCGATTAGATGCTTATTCCCGCCAGGCGGCACTTTGGATGCGAAGCAAATGACTTGAAATACATAATTTAAGCGATTTCGCATCATATGCTTATTTGTAAGGTTTAAAAATCTAAATTTCAGTGACCAATTTGCACTGCAATAGCCAATCAGCATTGAGATCCTCCGGGGACGTATGATGCTGAGGATGTACCAGCGGAAGTTAATTCATTGACTCAACAATTTCATGCACGTCTAATGCAAGTTACTCGTGCGTATGAAGCGAGTCAACACAAAACATGCTTGCATTCAAACTTGCGCGGGTATCGTGATGCAAAAATTTGCATAGTGTTAGGTGTGAACACAACATCAAGAATAAGAGTATAACACGAAATTGCAATACGTCATTCTCACCTCTTAATTTGCATATTACGCGTCATTTGTGTCCATCGTGTCCAGTGTGCTGCCTGGGGGGAATTCACATCTAATGGCGTCTTTACATTGCCTTTACATGTAATTCACTTGCACAAATTGTTTTACTTGCGCCCGGAGTGAACACAACATTACTTATCTGTTAGTTCAAATCAATTTGGTCAACCTGTTTTCCACTGGCTCTAGAGCTGTTGCTCAAACTACAGATTGTACTTCCACATTTTCATATGCCTGTCATGGATGTATTAAGAGACCTGCCCTATGTTCAACCCTGATAAAACGTAGTGACACATTTATGTAAACGGAAACGTTGGTGTGGCACACCGCTTTTTAGTACAGTGGGGTTTAATTAAATTCCGTTCAAAGGACCTTTATATGTTTACATTGCCAAAACAAGTGTGAAATATAAACAATTAGTAAAGAGCTACTACACATTAATTTATGTACAAGTCACTTCTGGTTGGGTAACACCTCTGACACTCCCACCAAACAAGAGAAAATGTACCTTAAAGCCCGCTGCACACCGTTTCAAAGACACATGTCGTTCAACCTGGAAACCACAGAAAAACGGTGCTTAGATTTTGAGACTGAACGTGCCCCTGGATACAGCGTTGGAGGCGAGGCCCTATTCATTCCTGTTAAAGTTGCTCAGTGGAGCATGAAGCCCCAAAAAAGCTCAATAAAGTGTTAGCCTACAAATAAACGTTATCCCCTGCAGCACTCTATAGAAGTGCATGGACAGAGAGAGCCGCCCCTCTCTCTGTCTCTCTAAAACTCTGGCTTAACTCAGATCAAATGGTAAAGTAACACGGGTATAATTTTTAATTTGACATGAGAAATTATTATTGTGATACTCGCGATATTTTGACTTGTTGACGTATTGACGTCATACTGTTACCCACGGCAACAAGCATGGCCAAAAGCGAAAATATTAGCGACTCTGCGGTGGTTCCAAAAAGAGGAGCAGCTTCAGTAGTGTGGAATAAACTGTGGCGTCCTGAATGTTTTATGAACAGCCCCGGACTTCTCAGACTCTTTTAGTGACTTACCGCTCAGAGGGAACTCATTCAGCGGCTCCTCTGGCAGCAGCACAGCGTCTCTCCCTCTCCTCTCTCACTGTGTCTTCAAGTGATTTTGTCATAAACCTTTGGTAATGTAAACCTACGTGAATAAACTCCATCTATGTGAGTGTGTGATAGTTGTGGTATCATAACAGCCTGTCACAGGTTACAGCGTGATGATTAGAGGAGAAATGGCAGAGCATAAACGTCCAGGTGGAAAAAAAAACAACTCAATCATTTAGGATTTTACTAAAAGAAGGAAATCACCTGTTGATATATATATATAGATCCCAGGGGACATTTTTTGTATTTGGGAGCTGTTTAAATGTGTAATTAGTGGTAGATTTTATTTAGTTGAACTATTAATATTGTATACAGAATCTGAATCTCACTCTGAGTTACTGTTGTTGTTCACAAACTAAAGAAATGAGAGATCATTTTAGTTTTTACTGAATATTTGAAGCAAACTGTAAAACTACATCACTTATTTTGTTGCAATTCTATTTTCTTAAATTAATATATTTTTTTGACTGATATTTTCTATCATCAAGAATATCATTATTTAAAAAACACCATTAAATATTGTGATATTATTTTAGGGCCATATCTCTCACCCCTGCTGTTCGGCTATAAGATGAACATTTGTAATCAAGTAGTGGGCACCATACTGTTCCCTGTATTTTAAATAAGAAGGCTGAAAATTAGTGCTGAAAAAATATCTGCGTTGCCTTAAAGTTAAGAAACAAACAAAAAACATATTTTTACCTTTCACTGTGATTCAAGATCGCTTGTTACCAGTCAGCCGCCATTTTGTTTCCTGTGTAAAACAACGGCCAAGCTCGCATTCCATTACGTCACTCACCATCGGGAGCCGTTGGAGCGGCGCATTGCATTCTGGTAGTTGTAGGTTTTCTACCTCTTTAGCTAACGCAACTGCTACAGCTCTTTTCCTCTATTTTCTCTAGTCATGTTGCACCAAATTCAATATATTACACATATTTTTACCGCATAAACAGCCTAGTTTTCTCCCCAGCAGTGACATACGTCTTTAAGTGTGTGTTTTTGCCTACGTCACAACTTTATTTTGTGCATGAAAATTCCCTCTGATATAGCCGTGATGTTGAGTCACTGTCCCCGCCCACCTGTAATATCATTGGCTCCTGTCTTCCTCTCTCCTCCTCCCATTGGCCAGGGAGGTGCCCGTCAAGCAAGCTGACATGCGAGACAAGTTTACAACTCTATACACGTGCGGGTGGTTCATCAGGGCTCGTGGTGACATCCTGCACAGCGCGAGGAGAGGAGAGACTTTATCACCTGAGTGTGTGAACCGTGTCCACGCTGCGTAAAAGCACCCGTGGGGTTTTATTTGGGCAGCGTGTGGTCAGTTTGGGTGTTTTCTGTCTCACCTGTGTGCAGCAGGTATCATTTGTTGTTTTATATCCAGGAGGAGACAGGTGTTGTCCACAGCAGCACACTGTGGATGAAGGCTCCCTCCTCGGTTTCTTCATGGCACAGAGACTCGGTGATGTGTGCCTAGCATGGCTGCGGCTCCTGCACCGACCACCCAGGGACCGGTATGGCTTTTAGCCGCATCCGTAAACTGGACCCCCCGTCCCGAGGCATCTTCAGGAAAGCGGCGGTCATGCTGTGCTCCCTCCTCACCTCTGTCTTCCTCCTGCACTGCCTCACCGACCGCTGCGGCACCTCCTCGCCGGTCAGAGCGACCTCCGGCCGGCTCCTCCAGGACCTGAGGTCGCTGAGGACTAAGCGGCTGGCGTACCAATGGACCGCCGGCTCGGAGCTGATGGGCTTCGGGGCCGCCAGGCGCTCCTCGCGGGTCCTCGCGGATGAGCGCGCGGGGCAGGTTTTGGGGCTGCGCGAGGAGGAGGCTTTCATCTTGCCGCCTCCGGATCTAGTCGCGTCCGGGAAAGTGTCCCCGAGGTTCGCAGGTAAAGTGAGTCCGCTCGGGGAGGGGAGCAAGAAGCTGCCCCAGGCTCTCATCATCGGGGTGAAGAAAGGAGGCACCCGGGCTCTGCTGGAGTTTCTCCGGGTTCACCCGGACATCAGAGCCGTGGGAGCGGAGCCGCACTTCTTCGACCGCAACTATGAGAACGGACTGGAGTGGTACAGGTAAATAAATGTGTTAATAACGCACAGAAACAGAATTTAAACACTTAAACACCAGCATGAATACTCTGCATAAATAATATAACTTTAAAATTAATTAATTAAAGTCCCTCCAGGGCTCAACTCCTGTTTATTGTTATTACTCATTAAATTGCCATGATGATAGATTGTGTTTACACAACTTTTTATTCAGCCTCCTACTTCATCACTGATAAAGATTAGTCTGCACGACCCACAAATCTTTATTTAACATCTCAGCCTCAGTAGAAGCAGCCTAGTTGTTGCTGCTGGATGAAGCCTGTTGATTTATTGCGCCACATTAGGCCTGTTTTCATTAGATGTTATCAGGCTGCTCATTTTGTTGCACATTTTAGGGTTGACTGCCTTTAAAGTTGGTCAGGGCCAGAGTGGAATCACGGTTTGGAGCTGGATTAGGCTGGGAAATAAGATAAGGACGAGCATTTAGCATTTAAAATTTTAAGTTGCAGTTTACATTTTGTTAGTTGAAGAAATAATGCCTTTAAAAGTTTCTCACAATTTTTCTTAACATTTTTTTAAATGCAACTTTATTTATTTGACCTTTAGCAGTTTGCTAAAGTACACTGTAATCTCTGTGATAAGTATTTGCTCAGTAAACACACATTTTCACTTCGCACATAGCTTTTTTAAAAGATTTATTGCCTTCTCTTTAACCAGCTTGTTCCATTAAACCCAGACTTGCTGTTACAAATTAATAATTTAACTGTTAACAGAATTAATGCACATAAATAAAACACAGGCGTCAACTGTTGAAGTATTTAGAACAACTTTATTGCATGCACAATATCCGTGCAATAAAGTTGTTCAATATAGTTTTGTAGGGGTTTCGATGCCTTTGATTTATCCCCTCTCTCCATGCACTCTGGAAGTCGGTGGAGTTGCCACAGAAACACTCACTTTGCTTCATAAATAAAACACAGAAAGTCTTAATTTGCTGCTAAAAAGCAAAGCAGCTTCTCTAAAAAGTTAAACTTGAGATGTGCTGACGATTAACCTGTTCAAACCCACTCTCACACAGGCGTGACAGTCATAAAGAAGTTGTGCTGTGCAGCCAAATGCTCCTGAAATCAACAGGATTTTATTTTTAAATATACTTGAGATCCTAAAGATACCAAATGTGTTAATGAGCTTAAACAAAATAATTAATTTATATGTGTGTGTGAGTGTGTGGTGTTGTCAGATAATGCTGCTTGAAAGCAAAAATGGAAGAAAATGAGAGAGAGTGCGAAACCTTAATTTAAAAAGTTGAAATAATTATAGTTTACTGCAGAAAAATTACAACAAGAAGGTAATCTTAATTTAGTACTTCAAACTTTTTATAGTATGAGTTTTTTTAAACTAGCTTTCAAGGTTAAAAACTCAAGTTTACAGTCTTGTCGATCTTTTATTCCAAAGAGGTTTCAGTCTGAATTTGCTTTTATAGCCTCGCCTGACAAAAGTGAAACTTTGGAGAAACTCTGCTTCACATAAACACACACTGACTCCCCTTCGCTGTCTCTATCTCCGTGTGGAGGGCTGCGTTTTTCCTCGCTCAACTTGAATTTGTGATTGATTTCATCTGTCACTGCGAGTGTGTGTGAGTGAGCGCTGTGTGTTCACATTTCCACAGGGCCTGTGGGGAATAATGGCTCTCCCTCTCAGTGGTTCTCTGTCTAATGGGGCATTGCCGACATTGCAGCTCTGTTATTAAGAAGGATTAGGGCCATAATGAAAGGTTACCTGAGTGTCTCGGGAGGTATAATTCACCTTTTGATTGAGTTAACACTACACACAGCACCCTCTAAAAGCCCGGAGACAAAACTTTTACTCTCCCTAACTGACAACTCCCTCCAGACCCTCCTCGCTCCTCGCCCCCTCTCCCCACCACCCCCAAACACTCTGGCTCTCTCCCATCTCCCGCTCACACACCTCCCTCTTTGTGCCTCTCTGAGAGTGAACATTCTCTTTTCGCCATCACTCTTTCACACCCTTCTGTTTACCTATTCATCCATTGTGGGGTTTTATATCCATGAGGGTCCCATCTATCCCGAGGAGTTGCCAAGATTCTCTGGAATTTGGACCGTGCCTCCAAGGACGGACCTTAGTGCCGGTTCCCCTTAATGCTGTCCATTTTAAAACAGAAGCACCCTTGAAATGAAAAGAGGAATAAATAACTGTTACAACAGCGCGGCCCGCTCTGCAGGAGTTCATCTCGTCAGCTCTCCTCGACAACGCCTGAGAGTCTTCCTGTTGACGGCTTTTGTGTTTTTGTGGAAGCTTTTGATTGAGTCGCGTTCATTTGAAGTCGCTGGCTCGAGGTCGTGTACCGCGGAGGTGTTTTTGTGCACTTCAGAAGTGCTTGTCGAAACCAGGAAATAAGGCTGAACCAGCCCCTCGTCAAAGATGGCCGCAGCGTCAGTGCCTCGGAGCCAGAGTTACTGTACCAGTAAAGATTTCAAGGTTGCACGAATGTTTAAAACTCATCTGACACGTCATAATTTGTGTCAAGAACAAACTCCTGCATGCTAAGAAGCGGCCTGGTGCTTCCCAGTACATGTTGAATACTCAGTAATGCCGTCCTTTAAAATAAAAAACAATCTGTTGGTGTTTGTGCAAAACAAGGACAGATTTTCTGTGACTAATCACCGTGTCCAATTTGCTTGAATTATGCGATTCCTTTCATTAGCAGCAGTGAATACTTAAAACGCAGAAGCTTCCGTCTCAGGAGACTCTTTGTTTATTGTCGGGGCTGATATGTGTCCTCGGCATGAATCACCCGTCTCCGTGTCCCGATGGGAATGTGTACTGTAACACCTCTAAACTCTTAATGTGACGTGGCAACATCTCCTTCCTTTTTTTCCCAGCTCTCTCAGAATTATACTCGTCTGGCTTGTTGTGGGAATTTCCATCACACCCAAAGCTATGATGCAAAAATCTGTGATTTATTGAGAGGGATAAAATTTCCCGTTCTGACAGCACCACGGCTGTCAGAGCATGAAACATTGGTAGCTTTAAACTTCACTTTTATGTGTCCTAAGACCTCGAAAAAGTTGGGTGAAATTCTGCCTCACCATCTGCATTTATTCAAATCTTGGTAACGACTTTGACTTTTCTTCTGGGGTGTTGTACTTTGAACTAAAAACACAACTTTAGCTCCCTTAATAAAATGTCATTCTCGCTTTTTCTCGCCGGAGACTCTCAGTAAACTCGGACCTTTTGTTGAGCAGGAAACCAACACCCGGCCCAATCGCCCCGTCAGTCAGTGTTACATTTCACTGCACATTTCTCAGCGGTGTATCCGTATAATCACATACAACCTGTTAGGCTTTTGTTGTGGAAATGGACACTCGGAGTGAACAAGGAGGTCAAGCACAAACACTGTGAACTAAAGCAGAGGTCCATGCTACAGAGGAGTCAGTATTATGTTTTGGGCCTACTTGGGTTACCGAACGCCCGGCTTTCACCTGTCTAGACCCAGCCGCAGTCCCTGTTTGATGTCTGCAGACCGGTCGGATTAGCCTCCACCAGATCCCTTAATGGGTTAATTATCCTTCATAAAAACATGTGTGACCCGTTAAACACAGGGGCAATGTGCCGCCAACTCCGCCACACGCATATTTATCTAGACACAAACAAACACAGCCGTATTCAGTGGAGGAATAAATGCACACACACACAACCAGGCTTTTCGTGTGGCTGAAACAGCCCACAACTTTGAGGTCCAGGAAATAAAAAGGTGTACGGCAGATTGTGTATCAGAAAATCTTTTGTGTAAAGTTGAGTCAGTGGCTTCGCCTTATATGTTTTCCTTCATGTATGCAATACTTAAAACCACGAGAAAGCAAATGAAAAGAGTGTGCTCAGCTAGAAAAACTGAAGAATCACATTAAATTAGGGGTTTCCCTCTTCATAAAACTGGCCTTATTTGAAAGGACGTTCTGTAATGGTAATAAAAAATGGCTCTTGATCATAAAAGCAGTGACCCAGTGGGGATTTGTGTTAGAAAGCGGCGGTGTCGATAGGATCTGGATTTCCTGATCCGTATTTCTGTGCCGTTACAGCGGCCTGTGTGGCAGCTCGACTTTCTTTCTCCTACTACAAGTCAGGATCCAGATGTAAATGTGTAGAATAATAATACGAGCTGTGTTTAAATTCCATGAATGCCTTTTTTTTTTTCGTCATTAGTGATTAGCATTTTTTTCCTACATTAACGCTACCCGTTTGGATTTGTTGACCCAACCAGACCATTAAGAAATAGAAAAACTTAAAGAAAATAAATTCACATTTGTCATGTGCTGACGGTGAAAAGCTGTTGAATTCCCAGCGTCTGAAACGAGTCCGACCTCCAAGTTTCTCATACTGTATGTTGGCTGTGTTTAGAGTGTGTGTCAATTAATTGGGTGGCAGAGTTTAAACTCTGGCCTTGTTCGCTGCAGCCTGACATTTCACTTGTCATTCTGAGTGTGGGGAGGTTTGGAGGAGCGGTGGAAAGCATGACATAACTCCAAATGGGAGAGGCTGGATGTTAATAGTGAAGAAATTACTGTGAATCTCTTCAGTTGTGTGTCTGTGAGGACCGAGGGCGGAGGTTTTGTTTCAGCAGCAGGGGGGACACATAAAATTCGGAGCATCAATCTAGGGATGTCATTTTTTTTTTAGAAAAAATGCAAAATGACATAAAATACAGAGGCCTCTCCTTTAGCCCGACACTTCATTAACTCAGTGAGCTTTAGCACCACATTTCAAAGCACTTTCCATCTAGAGGTGGTGAATTTTAATGTTTGTGATGTAAATGTTTTGCCTTTTATGTTATTTTCTGTCAGCTTTCCTGACCTGCAGCCCGCAAACTGTGTTAACATATGGAAACATATCCTTCATTTCCCACCCTGTGGTGTCCACTGGTTAGCTAATGTTAGCCTTGGCCGCTCTGCACTGCGCATCACCAGAGTTGGATAGAAGCTAGCTAGCCATGCCACTCAATCGGCAATTAATGCTAGTAACACTGTCTCAATGGTGGCAAGCAAGCATGGTAGCCACCAGGTTGCCCCTGTGAGTCAGCAGCTTCAAAGTGAGCTGCATAACCCATTTAGCACTGCCAATTATGTTAGCACCACTACAGTATGTTAACATGACATTAGAGAAAATCGATTTACGATTTGTTAGTCCAACTAAAACCGGACTTTGAAAATACACGTTAACGTTAGTCCTGAAATCGTACTAAATCAAATTTCTCAATGTCGTGCAGTCAGTTCGACTCAAACTGGCCGAGGCGCTTGCCGCATGCTCCACAGTGTCCGCCCTGGGCTTTGACCCACAAGTCTAAAGCATTAAATGCATAACAGAAGAAGAAGCTGATAACAACATGGCGAAATCTACATCCAGAGCTGTTCATTTTTGGACAGACGAAATGTAGAGAGCTGTAAAGTTGTCCACCACGATACAAGTCTGTAAGACGTAATAGGCTACCCTGAAAAAGGTCCAATACTAACAAGCTGAAGGGGGACATATTGCCACCTATTGTAGAGGAGTCGGACATACTTCGGTCTAGTGCTCCTGTACTGGGACAAGTAAAGTAGTCTAATTAAATGGCCTAGTCGAGCTGTAGCCATAGCTCGACTTATCTATGCATGTAAATGTACTGACTGCTAACAGTGCTAACGGAGCTAACAGTGTTACCAATGCTGAAGGGCTATTGCGACTCTAAATTGAGCCGCTTATTAACCAGCGCGACCTGGGAGGAGGCTGAATGGTTAGCCACAACGTTACTACAGCAACGTTGTAGGGTCGGGACGACATTACTGCTAGCTCGCTCCCACCAGACCCGTGGACCCAGTGCAGTAAACTGAAGAACAGCAAAATGAACCTACATGAGTAACCACTCCAAAATATTCTCTGCAATTATTTGTTGACATTTCTACATCAAAACACTTAATTTTGTGTGTTGTGGCAAATGCTTATGCACCAATTTGTGCCTGTCCTGCATCAAGTTATGATGTAAATGTGTTTGATTTGGTCTTCTGCTACTTTCATGTTTTTATTGGATGTTCAAATGCACATGTTCTAAATATTAAGGGGGATGTGACCCCTGCGTGCTCCCCTGAAATATGCACCTATGTTTCATGACAGTAAAGTTGTTAAAGTCGCTCTAAGGAGCTTATATATCTCTAAACCCTAATTTAACCATTATACAAACACAGCGCTGAACATACAAAACACATTGTACCATTCATGTGTACATTATTTATTGTGTAGCTGCACCAGCTGGAGCAAGAAGCCAGATTTAACCGTGTGCGTATATATGTGTGGGTGTGTGTCCATATTTATGTGAGCATGAAGCCAGCAAGCACCTCCAGTGTACTTCTGGTGCTCGCTGGCTGCTGCCCTTGGATGTAACCCGGCCCGGAATACAGGAATGACATGTTCCTCAGAGTTTTAAATACAGCGATAGAGTTGTAAATACTTTGGTCTTCACCACCCGGCTCCCTTCGCACCACACTGTATACCAACGCTAAAATACCTCACTCGGCTGTCTGGATTTATATAACCATATCAGCCAAAAATAAGAGGAACATCAGGGTTTTTCTTGCTGGTGTTATGTGTCTGTGTGTGCAAACACTTAAGAAATGTATCTCTGTGGACTCTTTAGTGGGGCTTTGCAAGGATTTAGCATTTCTCTGTGGCACAATTAAGACTTTAAAACCCATTTTTTAACCCATTGATTGACCGCTCGATTAATTTAGCCTGCGCTGACTCCATACTGGAAAATACTTACAAAGCAGAAATGAAATATTCTTTAAGGTCTTGGGAAATGGCTTTGGATGGTAATTATTTAATGTAGTTAGACGTGCTTCGTCATGAAGCAGGATGTGGGAGTGGGGCTTATTTCGGAAGGGAGAGGTTTTATATACTAACCAGTGTATAAAACCTGCACGTCTACCTTTGAGTTTTAAATAGAGTCCTCTCCAAAATAAACCACCTTTGGCTGGATTAAATCTGTGTACTCATAAAGTGTGTACTTAGCTAAAAATGATCAATGCTTCACAAGAGACGGTATAAATATAAAAGTAAACTAAAATGTTTTTGGAATACAGTAGTGATATTAAAAAAGTTTTCAGAATTAGGTATTGACCGGCTCTGTTTTCACTACGTCTGCTAACATAAGGTCAGGTTTTCGGACAGCAGGTGGAGTAGAGAGGTCTGGTCGCGGTGGGTGGAGGGGTCAGGGTCGGGGTTGTGGAGGGCACACACAGCGGAGGTAACGTGATCACCAGAGACTTCCCGAGCATGAGCTCCGAGCTGCCTTCGGATTGTGAAAGTGATTATCGGGGAGTATAATTGTAAAACCGGGACGCTCACCTCCTGCTGAAGGCATGCAACCCACCCATGACTGTAGTCCCCCCTTCCTTGCCAACTCCTTGACCTCCGCCACCCCCACCAACATCTTTGAATGCCCTTAGCAGCTGACCCCAGGAGGCCCCATGCAGGGGAGGCAGATAGAAGCAAGGGGACTATCCAAAGTAGTGCCTGTCAGCAGCTGCCCTCTGGCATCCTGGGAATCTGCCCCCCGATGGGTGAGTGAGGACAGGCAGCAGGTGCAGGGCGCTCTGCAGACACCACCTGGATCTCCACCAGACGCTCACACCTGATGCATTCACCTGACACACTTAAAATAAGAGCTGTTTGTTGACTTCTAACCAAGATGAAGTAACTGGTTACATTCACGCAAATATCCCAGGCCCCTGGGATCAGGAACTCCAGGAGCTTTGATGAACATGTGCAGAAAGGGAGTGTGATTGATCACGGTCAGGAGGGTCACCCACAGAATGTGCCACCCTCAGAGTTCACAATGCCAGCAGATGGTACTGTAACATTGAGATCAGGTTACATTGTTTCTAGGATTCTGTTGTTTATTCACTTTTGGGGTTCCTGTGTACACTCGTCAGCAACCTGTTTGACCCCGTCGTATCTCGGGCCCGTTCGGCTCGGCAGCTGTTGGTGTTTTTATGAGGTATTAGCCCATACATTACGAAGCATTTATTCTGGGATTCATATTTCAAAAGGAGGTCACTTTTTATTGTCCTTGGCTGCACAGAAATACACTGAACAAAAATTTAAACAACACTTTTGTTTTTGCTCCCATTTTTCACAGGTTTAATTTAAAGATCTGAGACTTTCCTGTGCACACTAAAGACTCATTTCTCCCAAACTTTAGTCACAAATTTGTTGGTGAGCACTTCTCCTTTCCCAAGATAATCCATCCACCTGACAGGTGTGGCGTGGCATGGCGTGGCTGATTAAACAGCATCATTACTACACAGGTGTGCCTAGGAACGGTCACAGTTGAAGGCCGCTCTAAAATGTGCAGTTTGATCACACAACACAATGACACAGATGTCACAAGTTTTGAGGGAGTGTGCTGTTGGCATGCTGACTGCAGGAATGTCCACCAGAGCTGCTACCCGTAAGCTTAATATTCATTTAGCTCCCATAAGCCATCTCCGAAGTTGTCTGTGAATTTGGCAGTACATTCAACCAATCCAGTCAATTGCAGTGACGAACTGCTGTCAGGTTTAGACCCTGGTGAGGACAACGAGCATATAGATGAGCTTCCCTGAGATGGTTTCTGACAGTTTGTGTAGAAACTGAACTGGTGTGGTTATACGTGGTCTGCAGTTGTGAGGCCGGTTGGATGTACTGCCAAATTAATGGAAACAATATCGGAGAACGCTAATGGTAGTGAAATGAACTTTCAGTTCACAGGCAACTGCTCCTTCAAAACTTGGGATATCTGTGGCGTTGTGTTGTGTGCATAGACTTTATAAATAATGGACGTAACTACTGTGATGTCACCTATTGTTTTGTGGACAGCCATTTTGGAGCCTCAAGTTAGAAATTTCAGCCTTTGCCATCTTGGTTTTTTGGAGCCAGAAGTGAACATATTTGGACGAGAGGCTGGAGCTGACTCAGTGGATTTGACTCATAGACCAGTGGTTCCCAACTAGTCCAGCAACAGGGTCCAGATTTGTCGTTAGTCGTTAATTCAAGGCCCACAAGGTTAAATAAATTCAATATTGTCAAGCTAGCTTGCTGTCTCTTTCAAGTAGCTGTCCACTAGTCAGACACTCTGCAGCAGGAAATCGCACTTCAAAATTAAAGTTTGTGCCGGAAATTTACTGTACTTAAAAATAAAGTGTGTTTTTTTATAAACTTGACATGTTTGTGAGTCACTCGTAGTCCATACAGAATGGACTCATGACCTATTTTTGGGCCACGATCCACCAGGTGGAAACCATTGTCATAGACTGTAGCAATGCCTCACAGCCTGTTACTCAAGCAACTCCGCCCTTACATATGCACAACTTTGGACCTTAATAAAATGTGAACAGATGAGTTATAAAAAGATTCAGCCTCAGTAAAGTTGTTATGAATGTTGAAATAAGCTATAGAGACCAAAACCATTTTTTGCACCAGGCTGTAAACGTGTTTATTTCTGCTGTAAAGTTGGGGATTTTAACACGAGGGTCGATGAGGACTAACTCACTTTTGGAGCCGGCCTCAAGTGGCCATTAGAGGAACTGCAGTTTTTGGCACTTCGGCACTGGCTTAATTTTTTATCCTCTGAGGTTGGCACTTGGTTGTGTGATAAAACTAGGTTTACAATTGTATGAGATTTTCACAGTAAGATAACTGTCTCAGAAAATGTCATGGTTTCACAGGATTACAGAATTTTTATCATCAGTCAGAATGTCAGTGGAGATTCTGAGTCATCCAGGTCATAGTAATCTAAAGTGTAGGTAACTGGACTTGCTTGAGTTTCTTGAAGACGTTTCGCCTCTCGTCCAAGAAGCTTCTTCATTTCTAACAGACTGGTGCGCAGGCTTTAAACTCTGTGTGGGTGTGAACCCTTGCAGAGTGTTCAGGTCACATGTGAGTCGTTTACCCACCTGGCCATCTTGTGTGTCGTTAGTCAGAATGATAATATAAACTGTTGGTTTTCATTCCCAAATTTGTGACCAAGAAATCTATCTATTAAAGGTATAAAAAGTCTCAGATATTTAGCACAAACCTGTGAAAACCGGGAGCAAAAACAAGTGTTGTGTTGATAGTTTTGTTCAGTGTACCTACCCAGCAATCGTTTCTATCGTCTTATCGTCTCTGAAGTTAAAATGTTTGACCTTTTCAAGACATTGGGTCTGCGGCTCTGTTTTCTTGAGATATACCTGAAGCCCTTGACTAGTTTAGTGGTCCTCAAGCAATGCCCATGAATGTCAGAGATGTTTATTTTCCTTGAACTCGGTGGAAACCTTCCAGGTAATGTTTTCTAACATCACAGCAGCTCTGCCTTCAGGCACTTTACAAGCTGTACAACTGTAATGAAAAAAGAAAGAATCATGTTTGCAATTTTCTTCCTGTACTGTATTTCTGTTCCTCGATGTGTTTTTTTTTTTCCTCTCTCTTCTTGGCAGTCCAAGGTTGATGGAAGTTAAGTGTTATCCTTCCACAAACAAAGAGAGACTGTAACCCTATCATTTGGCACCGGAGAGTCAAGGGGGCTTTAGACGAGACTGTTTCAGCTCTCTCTTCTTCGAAGAAGCGAACTAAACAAACCGCAAAACAACCTCCAGAATTCATGCATATCGAGACTTTCAGAGGATTTGCCAGAGTGCTTTAGGATTTCACAAACGTGCAGCCAAACCCATGTTATTTGGGCACAGAAGGGCTCGGTAAATGATGCATGGATGGAGCATGTACGCGTTACAGCCCTCAGTGGTGCGGATTGGCAGGGTAGACCAACGCCTCGACGTGATGGATCTCTCTTTCCCATCTCACAGGCAACAGCTTTATCACAGGACGGGGAGCCCTCCATATTTTCCACCAGAGACAAAAAGACAGAGACAGACAGGGAGAGAGGGAGAACCAGAGCTGTGGAAAGCCTGGGAACCAATAAAAAGAAGGAAGCCCTCTCCTCTTGGGTCCACCATTTTCCGTTCCAACTGTAGTGTTTTTCTTTAAAATACTTTTGCCACATATTCATTTTTTCTCTGGCACACATCCCCGTCCTGTATTTCAATTCCCTGCAAAATTAAAAAAAATATTTAAGTGTTTACTACTCAAGGAAGTTCATCTTTCCAGCCTTTTACTTCCGTTCGCTCAGCGGGAAAAGTCTTTCACTTAATTCAAGGGTCTTTTTTAGGCTTACTGGACAAACATTGGACCGTTTCCCTCCCTGCCTCTGTGCTTAAAGGCACGGACTCTGACACACTTGCCATGTGTGCTATCTGCAGCTGCCTGTGTGGTGATAGGATGGCACCAAACATCCTTTTTCTCCTGTTCCACGGGGGCATGGCCAGTGCCAGTCGCCTTGGCAGCGCCCGCCTCGCAGACATGGGCAGAGGCTACGCCAGACGGCCTCAGGCACAACCTCTATGTGACTGCCCAACCTCTGTCTCCATGCAAAACACAGAATTATACTGTAGCTAAGCTTGAGGCGCAAGTGTGTGTGGCTGTTGGAGTCCGTCTGAAATGAGGGATTGGCATTTTTTTGGCACGGCCGACAAAGAGGCCAACACATTATTTCCTTCAGATGTTATTTTCGGGCTTTCAGCACTTCCACATCCAGCATGTTCTGTGTATTCCTGCTCGATGACGAACAAAGAGTCGCATGGTAGTGATGAGGGAAATAAAACATGCTGAAGATTAGGGTTTGGCAGCACTATAGACCGTGACCAGAAATCCTGCACAATTTTTTAAAATAGCTAATAATGGAGGTGGTGAATGGGGAGAGAATGACAGAGTGGCATTTAATCTGCCTTGAGAGCTATTTTATTCAAACAGAAGCACCGTGGATCCATTGCATGTGCGGTTTTGAAAAAGCTACCTGGTTCCTCAAGTAGAAATCCAGCTGTTCAAACAAACGCTTTACATACAGGCTATTGTATTTTACATTTAAAAGGTCGCGTAGCACAAAAGAGCCATTCACGGCGCTCTGTAGCAGGATCTCTCTTTACAAATCATCAATTAAAATGTATCACAAATATTCTTTGAACTCAGGGTCTATTTTTCACGAGGGTCATTACAATCCCAGCTGCTCTATTTTTAATTTTCTCTAACATTTTATTCATTTGGAGAAACGATGGCGGACAGCTTTTACTAACTGCCTCCGAATGCCAGGCTGCTTGATTAAGGAGAGGAATGTGTTAGAAAATGAGTTTGCCACCCCGGACCCGTTTATTGATAGATGGAGTGCAACAGCACAGCCTGCGTCTTTTTACATAAAGATGGAAGAGGGTGATAAAGGGTCCGTGTAGCGCACAGGCCGTGATTGATACGCCCACAGAGGAGTGCAGGGAAGCCACCCAGTAATTCAATTAATCTTAACCTGAACACTAGTAATTGCTACTGTAACCAGGTCTGACTGTACATTAGACAGGAGGGAGATCGCTGTCAAAGGAACATGTCCGGCTAATAGAAGCAGGAAGGAACATCCTCAGTGCTCCGACGCTGAACAAAAGGGCGTCTTCTGTTTTATTTTTTTTTGCCACTATTCTCCTAAAGATGAGGATTTGCATGTTAATGTGAGGAGCAGTGGAACAGATTTCCTCAGTTATGGACCCAGTAAAGAAAGAAGTGAGAGATGAATCATGGCAGGGAAATTACGGATGCAAAATCTTGGAGAAGCTTTTCGCCGCCGTTGAGAAGACACATTCTGGCAATGAAGTTATGTAATCATCTGTGAAGGAAATGTCAATTTGTAGGAATATGCTTATTCCTTTTGCTGCCAAGAATAAGATGACAGGATGCATACCGCTCTCATATTTGTCTGGTAAATTTGAGGCTACAGCCAACATTTGGTTATCTTAAGCTACACTCACACTAATGTTTTTGTTTTAAACGCACAGCTTTTGCTATGCGTACTCATGACGCCCATGTTTCTGAACCCCCAAAACAGAGACCTTTGAAGACAAGTAGTGACCCAGTTTCAGTCAGTTGGATGGTCGGAAACAGAGATAATAGTCAGAGGAACTTTTTCATAGTTCTGATGTTGTCTTCACACCAAACGCTTGAGTTACTCGCACAAGTTCGAACGCTAGAACATTTTGTGTTGACTCCTTTCATAAACGCTTCAACTCCCATCATGCACACGCAAAATCGCTGGATCAGTGAATTAATTTTTGCCGGTACGTCCTCGACATCGTACATCCCTGGAGGATCTCAGTGCTGATTGGCTATTTGGTCACTGAAATTCAGATATTTCAGCTTTCGCGAATAAATGCATGATGCAGAATTGCGCTACTCACACCATTAATGTATTTCACGTTGCATCCATCTTGCTGCCTGGCAGAAATTGGTGTCTTATCACATTTTTACATTGACCTTACATGTGATTTACTCACAGGAATTGTTTTATTCATGCCCGGTGTGAACACAGCATAAGGACCTCCCATTTTTCTTGTGTCTGCACCCAACAGTTGTTTTTAGAACGCCGTTTTGAGGGTCTTTTTTAGCTCCTGTTTTAGAGTACGTATTCTCAGAGGCACAAGAGGAACCATGAGTGATGCAAGTGTACGTTAGCTGGTCGAACACAGCCTATGCTGGCATCGGAAACCACCATTTTTACAAACCTATTGGCCGTGTAAACAACAGACAACACGAAACGCAAACAACTGCTTGTAACAAAAAAAAAGGAGAAAACACAGATAAATGGGTCGACAGTGAATTCCAGGATTTACAGTACTTAATCGATAATCTTATAGGTACTTTTTCATCTCTAGATAATTGCATGTTATAAAATATATTAATTTAAAGAAGAGTAAACTCAGCAGGATTATTTAATATTTGAAATATGACTAAATTTTTGTTTCTAGAGCAGCAACAGTAATTTTTACAACAGCAAAGTCACTGTATGAATAATATTCCTGACATCACAATACTGATTTATCAGTCACTGAAAGTCATTTCCTGTCCTTCTATCCTCCTGTCGTCTGTCCTCCTGTCCTCTGTCCTCCTGTCCTCTGTCCTGCTCCATCTCTGCTGATGTGATTCACTGTGTGCAGGTAACATTAGTGCTGGTACAGAGAGGAGGAGCTGTTTGTGTCGGCCAGCAGCTTAAATATTTTAAGCCAAGTTTTTATTTTTTATTTTTTTTCAATTTTAAGATGAAGAAGTTAAATCTAAACTAAGCTTAACAGTCTACATACAGACAGCCGTCATTTGAGGGTATCAGTAACAATTCGCTATCAGCTGAACTAGCGTGCTGTCTTTGTGTAAAACATAATTTTAGTGGATGAGAAACTGCGGATGGAGCGTATTGAATATCACTGTCTACATGTTCACATTTTATGCTTGTGAACATGTGTATTAATAAAGTATTGGCCTTTTTACTAACAGAGGTTTAATTGCACTTACAGTAATGAGTGTAGCTGCCGTCAACTTGAGTAATTTTTGAGTTATCTTCACTTAGTTTCCACCATGGTGTCTCCACTGTTCACCGACTTTACTCCATGTCGTGTAGGTGTGTGTGTGTAGGTGTGGTCACAGGTGTGTAGGTGTCGGTGTGTGTATGAAGGAGGTCAGCCCTGGCACAGAGCGCAGGTGAGAGGCTGCAGGATGATAATGAATTAAGCCAAAATGTTTAAAAGTACCGATAAAGAACTGATAACGTTGGAGCTTATCAATACTACGGTCTTTGATAATTTAGCAGCAGCTGTCAGTACACATCCCTAAGTTAATATGGACAGAGATTATATCTGAAATGGTGCTGAAACACTTGTGTTTATGGAGATTTTTTTTCATTTTGAAACACAGTTTTAAAACAAAAACAAAAAAAAAGTGTTATTGTGAATGTAGCCTTAGTACAGCAGTTAGCCTGGCTCTGTGCAAAGGTAACAAAAGCTGCCTCGCAGCACCTCTAAAACTCACTGATAAACACATTTTATCTCGTGTTTAATCTGCTCAAATACAAAAATGACTATTGGTGGTTTAATGGAGGCTTATGTGCTTCTTTCTTCATTGGTTCTTGTATGGATTAAAAAGGCAAGATGTAAAGTGTTACTTAGTGAGCTTAAGAGATGTGTAGGCTAGCTGTGCCCCCTATTTCCAGTCTTTATGCTAAGCTAAGCTAACTGTCTCCTGGTTGTAGCTTCATATTTAGTAGACAGACATGTATTTTCATCTAACTCCTGGAAAATAAGTGCAAAACTGTTCCTTTAAGACTAAAACTCTTCACTGTAAAGGTACATGTTTGGTGCTCTGATGCTCAAACCAGAGATTCTTTCCAGATTCTCTTCTTCATGCTGCCTCTTCCTGCACTGCAAACAAACACAGGTGTAGTCTTTATTGGCCTCAGTGATCAGACCAGGTCATTGTTTTTCTGTTCTTTTGTGTGTACCGCCCATTGAACTCTGGAACAAATGATTTTCGGGTTGTCAGAAATCCTTTGAACACACCCTGAGATATTGATCCTATTGTTTCCTGTAAGACCACAACAGTGGTTTGAAGGTGTTAACCCGAAGAGACAAGACTCCTTTATGGGCAGGGTTTATGCATCCTCTGGAAACTGGACACCTCGAGAACAGCAGATAAATCAAGTTTACAGTAAAATCTATTTTTCTTACCCTCCTATGTCCCATTCTTTTGCCACACCTATTTCTTCTCATCAGCTCGCGTCTCGCCTCCCTCTAAACATCATCAGTTCCTGTCAGCTCGAGCCAGATCACCACATCCAGTGCCAAACATTTGTAACAACTGACCGTGTTATATCAATACCTTATGTCTCATTTCTGCATTATTGCAGTCGTTTTTATTTACGCAGCTGGCTAGTTGTGGGTCAGCCACGGTCAGTTTGGACTAAGGGTGTAACAACATTGTGGAGCCTGTGGGACTTGACATGAGCCCGAGTCATTTTAACCGTCAAACATGTGGCGGGGCTGGGGCTCATTATATCATTATGTTGTCAGAGCGATTGTTTATTCTGACATCTTCGTCTCACACGGTCACATCCTCCCCCTGTAGTCGTATCATCAATAGGAGGAGGAAGCACGGACAGATGTACAACATGTAGCGTTCAAAGTCTTCTCTAACAAGGCGGTGGCATGCTCTTTATCCACTGCGGCTCCCACCTCCGCCTCCTCAAACACGCCCCCATCAATTATTAATCCAGCCAATTAGCAGGGCTGCATTATTCACCAGGAAGCTGTGATCACATCCATTAACAGCGCTGCCTCGCCTCATTGTGGCTCTCCCATGCGGCACTCACACAGCCCACAGTCCCCTTTACAGAGTCTACATCTGACCACCAACTCATGTTTCCAGCACATTCATGATCATTTCTACTTTTTCAGCTGCTGCACATACACATGCAGAGTGTTCCCGACATTATTGGATTTATGTTTCTGCTGGTTGTGGTTCAAAGCAGTTGAATGCCCCGCCCTGTCGTTCAAGATAAACCTTCTGCAGTAACCTTAGCTTGCACAACTTGTCGCTATACAGATTTGGAAAAAGCAAAACACACATTTCAGCTCCGTGGAGGTTAACGGCGACACAAAAAACCAAAAGCACAGACAGTAAGATAAGTTTTTTTTTAACCTGTCATCCAAATCAAATCGTTACGCACTGAAACCTTTCACACTGATTCTGATGTGTTTCATTGTTCTGTTCGTTGTGAAAATTCACAATACGTGACAAAATTAAAAGACACATTTCCTCCTTTGCCTCTCCAGTTACCTATCTGGCCGTCACCACTCCCTCCCTGTCTGTCATTTAGCGCCGCAGCTGCATGAAGGGGCGGAGCTGTCCTCCACATTCTGTGTGCGGTCCGCATCCTCCTCCTCTTCATCATCATCCACCTGAATGTAACTATCTGACCTGTTGAACGTAGCTGTCTGAGTTATGAGAAGATTTGTGCGCCCTGTTCCTCTGTCTTGTCGCCTCTGTGGCCAGGTCGTTACATTTTCTTCACTGATTGTTGGTCAAACGTCTCTAAAGGCTCTGACGGACGCGAAAAAAACGCTGAAAATTGAACCTGTTCCAGAAATTTTAATGACGAACGAAAGTTTCGGACTCGTGGTTTACACAATGTGAGGTCATATTTATTTTTAGACGTGTGACAATTTAGGAATCGGTGTGCAAAGGCCGTTTTGTCTGTGAGGTGTCTCGGTTTTGACTTGTGTTTCTGTTCCTTTCCTGAAGATCCACAGCACACACACGAGGCAGGGAAAAAGTTGATTGAGGTTTATTGTCCTTCCAAAATTACATCTGGTACAGTCCACTACTGCCCTCAGTGTCCTATTTCTATTTGTTCTCACGTATTACCCGTTTTATACACAGTCAGAAACTTATTACGATCCAAACCAACGCAGTTCCCTTTTGTCATGCGCAGGGACTTTGTTTCCTGCGTTCTGGTGACTTTTGAAGAATAAAAACAACGAATAATGAGTACACTGCTCCAGCATTTTTAAATTAAATACATTTCATTTGGTTCAGTTTTTGGTTCATGTCTCGGGTACTCCAGCAGAGTATCAAGAGGAGGAAGGGAGGCCAGGCTGGAGGTATGGCCTGCACCAAGGACCTGCGTACATCACATGTTGTATCCTCATGATTAGTGCACCAGTATCCTTCTCCACCCAAAAGTATCTTCAGTCTTGGGGCGTGTGCACCCCTTACAGGCTGAGTCCTCTGGGTTCGATTTCAACCTGCGGCCCGTTGCTGCATGTCGTTGTCCCCCCTAAAAAAATCATCCCAAAAAATATACATACATATATCTTCTGTCATTTAGCTTTGCTGCTTGACTTGTTGCACTAAGAAGAGACATCTTTCTTTTCAGTAACATAATGTCTTTGTTAGTTTATGCTAACGTTGCAATAATTAATCATAAATTAGTAACCATGATAAATATAAACATCAAAGCTGGTGACGGCTGCAGCAGCAGAATGCTCAAAAGACTTACAAATAAAACATTTACTGACTAAAATGTAATGTTTGTCGACTAAAACTAATAATTGACTGAAGCTAATGTTCATTTTCCTCAAAAGACAAAAACAGGATCCAAAATTGACACTGTAGCATTATGAAAATCAAAACTGTATGATGCCCTGCGTCTTTAGCTTTGAAGAGGAAGTAATGTTTGTGCTGTCCTCCCTGTTTCCCACAGCTCTGCGAACAGAGATCCTGATTACTTGTCACCGCGATTTATGGAGCCTCAAATCTCTGAACAAAATCACTTCCTGTTTCCCCCCGTGTTTACCGGACACACAGGCGGGCGGCCACACATTTGATAAAAAGCGATTTATTTTCATTTGCTTATCTGCTTAATTGATGTCCCCCGGGCCTCCCTGACGGCCATAATTTCATTACACAAACAATTTAGAAGAGTTTGATTAACACAAATGAGAGTTCAGGAACCCCGGCGGTTTACATGTTGTTCCTGCACATACAGAGTCACGCTTTCCTTCACAGTGACTCCCTGTCCGCTGTGTCATAAATAACTACTATCACTACAGACAGTAGCAAGAAACAGATTTTAATTATTACTCTATTAATCACAGAGAAATGTTGTGGTGTTATTTGACTTTGATTATAAACCCGCCTCTCGTTAGAGTTACACATTCAACATGTCAGTGTCCGTTGTGTTTTAATCATCGTACTGTAATTTAACATGCGTTTCACACCTTGCTGAGCTTTAGCTCGCTGCAAGGAGCCAATATGTGGCTGATTTAAAATCCTTGCCTTCAACCAGATTCTCATTATGGCCATTGAGACGCAACTGTATTGATTTCGCTGTTTAGGATTCACTACAGGCATTGATTCATGGCTCTGTGGAGACAACTGTGTGTAATTAGGCTCATATTGTCAAGGGTTCACCCCGCTATCGCCCCAGCTGTACTGGTCCTCATTGATGATTCTCGGCTTTGTTTGCTCTTACGTTGTGTGAGCGCTAATGGAGAGGCCTTAACACACACACACACACACACACACACACACACACACACGTGCACAGGAATGCACACACATGCACGCACAGACTCAGTGGCTGTCGTGGGCAGGTCTGTTTCTGACATACCATTTATTACATCATATTATTTTCCGCTCAGGCCAGCAGCAGCAGCAGCAGCAGCGGTGAATATTCTCTTTCACCGCCCTGTTTTTGCTCTTATGTTTCTTCCCTCTTTCTTGTATCCAACTGGCTTTTAAACAGGGTCGGCTGTGGCAAGGCGTAAATCCAGCAGGAGGGATTTCCCCCCCTCACCCACAAAGCTTTTACTTCTGGCAATCGAGTGCCAGTGCGCGTCTGTAGCTCTCCCCGATGAACTCTTGGATGCACATTATAGCAAAAAATGGCCCCGTAGAAGAGCTCTTTTGAGTCTCTAGGTGAATGTATGAACACGCACATGCAGGCAGACGCACTGGAGAAGGAATACCATCACAAACATATAAGACACGTTGGCAGATGAACAAGCACGCACTGTAAATTAGGGCTGTATCGAATGTCATTTTATTTACATTTGAAGCTTCTGCTGAGGTTTTCAGATGAAGCCTCGGGTGTCTGGCGTCATTTTTTATGATGTCATCACCCAAAAAATATCAAACAAAATCCTCAATTTGAATAAAGTGGTTCATCAGATTAAATTAGTATTTTTTTTTTATTGGTAAATCAACTTTTTTTAATGAATAAATCAAATTTACGGTGCTGTGAGCTCGCTGCCTCACCGCCCTGTTAATAAAGGTGCATGCCTCCCTTTGTTTTTCGACCACAGTGAAAATTTTGTTTCTGAAATGCGCCAGCGACTGAGGCAGAATATTGCACGAAGCAACTACATCTATCTTTTTATAATAAATTTTGACTTATGGACTTAGCAACACTCTGGAGTTATTGGAAATGTTTGGATCACATCTTTTGGAATCAGTGACGGTATATAAAGATGGATGACACATCTCCACCTCCCCCCGCTGTCAAAAAATGAAGCCCAGATATCTTGGATACAGCTGCTGCCATCTTGCGCCATACACGCCAACCTTGAGACCTCAAAAACAGGGAGGATTTCGAAATCAAAGCAGACGGTTTTGGGGGTCGTCGCCGAGATAAAATTGAGTTTTAGGGACTTTGTTTCCGGAGGGAGGCCAGGCTGTAGGCCGACAGCCGGCTGTCCTCCCTGGCCCACACACCCCTGGGTCCTGGATGCCTAAGTGAGGCAGAACGGGAGGCTCATGGTCTCTGGAAGACAGCTGGGTACCCCGCCGCGATGGATGAGGGCAAGCCAGGTCCCCCTAACCCCTGAGGCACCCTTCACACCCCTGCTAGAGCATCCTGTCAGACTTGGGTGAGACAAGATGTCCACTGGCAGCGGCACCCGACTCTTGCAGGCCAGACGGGCGCTCCTCTCCAGCCCTGGAGGGTTGGAGACGGAGGGACAGAGGGGACATGAAGGTTAGAAAACAATACAGGGTTTGTACACGCTGTACAGTGCCAGATATAGGTTGTGATAAGCGAAGAGGAAAAAACAGTGTGAAAGTTTGTCATAAATCAGGAGAAATACGGGACAACTGTGACCCCGGGAGGAAACCAGGAGAAGGCAATGGAAAAAAAACTGGAGTCTCCTGGGAAAAACAGAAAGGTTGGCAGTATGTCTTGTGCTGGTGACGTCAGTTTGGGCCAGAGTCTGTGCAGTTGTGATCACCAGCAGTACATCCATCGCAGGCCGATTGATTGGCACACACAGCTGTCAATCATGGCATTAATGTCCCATAACCAAACTTATCAGGAAAAGGAAGACTTGAACATCAAGGTGATTAAAAATTTCTTAAAGGACAGAAACCATCTTTGTGAAAAAAATTATTTGATGTGTGCTTTGAGTTTTTAGTTTGGCCCATGTCCCATGAGTTTATGACCGATATCGCAGCCAGCCACCATCGAGATCAAGATGTTTTGGCTTCGCTTTTGGGGAGCTGACACGTCGTCTGTCTTTATTATACAGCTTATGGTCGGAACAGCCACCACTGGATCTAACTGTACAGATAGTAGGCCTGTAATACTGATTATATTATGTAGCCTTTATCTGCAACTGTGCAGAAATATCGCATTTACATGAGGGCTGGGAGGTATAGACAAAAATTCTTATCTCAGAATTCACAGGCTGACTGACCATACACGTTATATATCTCAGTATTTTCTACAAAATGGGCTACATGTTTTCAGCTGCAAGTCAAAGCCACATTTGAGCTGTCACAAACAGTTTTATAAAAACAGACTGTGATCAAAATAAAATGTACTGTTTGAAAATATACAGCTGCACAACAGTTACACCTCCAAAACACTAGTCAGCGGTGGGGTTTCTGTGAAGTGCTACTCATATGAAGCCAGGGACAACAGCAACATTTAACAAAGGTAACGTTACAAAATTCTGGCTCCATTACAGCTCTCAAGGTTCACTGACAAAACAACTGTCTTATACTAAACACGTTTTCCAAACGAATACAACATGCTAACGTTATTAGCACAAGCCTATGGCATTTTACATTGTATAAATTAGCCTAGCGACGAGCAGAGATTTCCTCTGCTCATATGAAGCCAGGATAAATCACACACAAGACTTAAAATGCTATTTTGTGGAGGCTTTATTGTCTTCACAATTTATTGTTTTATCTGTGAAATTAAAGTAAATAAAAGCTTTGTTTCCACTGAGGGAAATGGTTTCAGCTTACAGAAACAGACAGGAGGTCTGCGTCTCCGCAAGGTGTAGGTACATTTCTGGGGAGGTGCACGTCAGGCTACGGCTCTAGAAAGTGTTGCTGGAGAACTTGTGACTGAGTGAATGAGGCGGACCCTATATCGATATAAACAGTGTTGTCTAAATTTATATCTTGCTTGAAAATATGTTGATGTATTGTACATAGTCTCATCGCCCAGCCCTAGTTTACACACAGTGAACCTGACATGCAAAACAGAAACAGAGCTGCGCGACATTCAAACTTTGATTAGGATTCAAATGTCAGAGTTATGAATAAAGCTTTGAAGCTTCAAACTATTCTGTGCAGCCCTACTGTATTTCTGTGTGACACAGTTTTCTACATACACACATGTACAGGTGTTCACCGGAGCAGGAAGTACCCATGTTAGTTGTTTGCACCACATTTTACTTTAGCTTCAGCACCATTTGTTCCATAGGTTTACAGTTGCATTACAGGCCCGTAATGTAAATGCAAATGTGATTGAAAGTGGTTCATAATGGCCTCCATTCAACTGTCATGAATATGAATGGCACTAATATGCATTTCGTTTTGGTTTGCTTCTTTTCTCCGTAAATGTGTTCTCCTGAATGATCGCGCGCTCCCATCCCCTCCTCATCATTGTCTTTACACTCTATTTATTTATTTTCTAATTGTGATTTGGACGGACCGCATTTATCCACGCCACAGCCTCTATCTGCATGTGAGGCACATCTGTCATTCAAGCCTGGCAGAGTTTGACTCAATAACAGCACAAATATCCAGCCATTATCTCTCTGCGGAGTACTCCCTCAATGTTAATGTGTTTTTAGGACGATTACATCAGTGTGAAATATAGAAAAATAACCTTCTGATTGATAACATGAATCATCAAGCCCGTGTCCCCTCCCCCTTGAACACCTCATTTACCATCTCCGTGGCAACATGCTGGGGAACTGCCTACATGCCATCAAACGCTCACATGAGATCGGGTTATGGTGCCGGCTCAGTAATCAGACGGGCTTTGGCGAGAATTAGAACATTCGTTATTGGACCTGATAGGAGCAAACAGCTGCATGGGCGATGCCTCTGTAATGCCGTACATAAATACACCGCAGACCTGCTCGTAAAAGAATGAAGTGCAACATCCCTCATGGAGATAACTGTTAATCTATAGCTGCTGGAGTGGAAGAGCCTTTAGTCAGTCCTCTAGCTCAGCTCCGAGGCTTCACCATGTTAACACTGGAGGTGAGGTATTAAACTGAAGCATCAGTTCATCAGGGGTATCATGGCAGTGGGTAAAAAATCTGGCTTATGTGTGTCAAGGTTTCTCTCTTCTTCTCTGTCAGTCACGATTATGGCCGAGTGATGTGGTTAAAATCCTTGGCACGATATTAATAAAGGTATATTTTGATGTCAGTATACATCAAGATTCGGCTAATGTCTGCAAAATCACGCACAGAAGAAACAACCAATCACAGACGACAGATATCTTTCCCTTCTTCTGTAAACATCAGTCGGTGATAAATACGAAGAGGAAGTTGATCATTTTTTATTTTTATTTATTTTTTATTTTATTTTATATACCCTTAATAGTCCCACGAGGGGAAATTCCAAGTTTTCACTCTGTTTTTACATATACACAGAGGCCTGAAACACACACATGCACAAACAGGGCCTTTTACATGCATCAAATGGAGAGATGTCAGAGTGAGGGGGCTGCCCCATGGACGGGCGCCCCGAGCAGTTGGGGGTTCGGTGCCTTGCTCAAGGGCACCTCGGCAGTGCCCAGGAGGTGAACTGACACCTCTCCAGCTACCAGTCCACGCTCCATATTTTTGGTCCGGTCGGGGACTTGAACCTGTGGTTCCCAAGCCAAGTCCCTATGGACTGAGCTACTGCCGCCCCAATAGGTTGGACTTTGGATCCATGGTGGTTAAACATTAATTCCCATACCGGGAGTTGAACCCGGGCCGCCTGGGTGAAAACCAGGAATCCTAACCGCTAGACCATATGGGACTTTTACTGCAGGGCTGTCAGAGCTTTACATCTGTCCCACGGACGATATTTTTGGCCCAATACACACTTACAAAACTAAAGAAGATTAGCTCTGGTAAGTAGGCTATGATGCTTAATCTCAGGCGCAACCTGCCCCTGTGCCCTTGAAAGTTATACAAGGTGCCACCTGCCACTCAGTAACCATTCACATGCTCTCACACACCGATGGAACAGCCATCGGGGGCAATTTGGGGTTCAGTATCTTGCCTAGGGATGCCTTGGTATGGACAACCTGCTGTACCTCTGAGCCACAGCCACCCCCTTTATATTTCTTTGCTGTGGCCATGTCTGCTACCCAGCAGGAAATATCCGGTGTAAGGTGACCTTTGTTTGCTTGTTTACAGTCCTGCGTAGTTGGAGCAACTAATACTGTATTAATCATATAGTATATTTTGAAAGAGAAGCCAGGGGCCGTTTGAAATCGGTCTGTGAGCCACAATTGTCCCCTGGGCTGGACCTTGGACAGGGGTGCTCCACCATGTTTGCTGTCAAACCTTTCGCTATGCCGATGCTAACTCTACTCTCTGACAAGTCTACTCTGTGCTGGAGGTCTCAGCTTTCTTTGCCGGTGTTGTGTCAAAGTCTGTTCTCCTGCAAATATGCGTTTCCTGGGGTAGACAGCGATCAGCTTTTGTATTAGTGACATACTTAAAAAGATTTTAGGCAAGTCTCCAGAGATCGCCCCCTTCAGGAGAGGAATATAAAAACAACTCCCTTGTGACAAACTTTGCACAGACACAAGTCAGTATAGTTAAGATCAGACATTTTAGGACGCATAAACAGAAGAAGTTTTGACTTTTGAATTTCATTTTTGAGCAGAAGGGACTTTAAGAGTGATTTAAGACCAGACGCGTGCTACGTAACCGCAACCTTTCCGGTTCAGTTCTGGCCGGGAATCTTTGCCACATGTCATCAGCACTTCTTTCTCCATGTGTTTCCTCTCTGTCTCCACACTGTCACACTACAAAAACAAAAGGCAAAACTCCATTTGAAAAAAAGAAGCAACTGTTTGGTTTTAACCACAGCCTGCTCGCATTAATTTTGGCAAAACAAACTTGTAGACCAAAAACATGGTAAGCTAATGTAACCCTGCCATGATGTGAAAGTTATGGAGCTGAAACGATCAATCAGACATGAGTTTGCAACAATTAATTCATAATTGATTAAAGCTGGAGTGCGGGACTTTTACATAAAAATAAACATCCGTGACATTCAAGCTGCTGCCAGACATGTTCACACAGTGCTGGTTAAGCCCATCAACGACCAGGAAAGCTCTCTGTAAGTCGCAGGATAGCGGAGTTTTGGTGTCTGAGGCGACTTTCCTAAAAGTGATGCACTCCAGCTTTAATCATTTAAGTCATCAAAAAATCCCTTACTTCAGTTTCTCGACTCTGTGAATTAGCTGTTTGTCGTATGTGATAGTAAATGAATATTGTTGCACATGTAACAGGTGTCTTTCACAATTTCCTGACGTCTTAGAGTTCAAACAATGAATCGATTCATTGGAAAAATAATTAATGGATGTTTAAAATCACCATCAGCTGCAGCTCTAGAAGGTTGACAAACAATATACTGAATTATTGCAGTGTTAAACATCCCATAATATCAAAATAAAGACAATAGGAGCAGGAGTTCACAGGTGGGAAGTCAGTGGGGATTCACAACCCTCTCATAACCACATCTGATGTTTCATATTATTTTAAAGACACATCATTTGCATCAGTGTTGGCGTCGTGTCCCTTTTGTCTCTGTGCTCAAACTCTCCAGCTTCAGCTGAGCGCCTTTTTTTAGCAGCGAGAAAAAAGCAACCTCCACTACACTATTCGCATTGTCCTAACCCCGACAATGAGGCTCTGCCCTGTAATTACATTCTATTTCTAAAACCATCCGTCTTTGCTCACAGAGAGCTGACAGGCTAAAACATTAGCACGTTGTCAGCGGCTCCTCAGACGCCACAGTTCTCCGTTACACTTCATATTATCTTGCTCCCTCAGTCCAGCTTCCCAGATGGGGTTACCTCTCTGCAGTCTGGGGAGGAAGAGGAGGTGTTTTCCTGTTGCGCGGGCCAGTTTAGCTCAGCCGTCATGGGGCCTCCGGGTTTCTCACTGGGGGTCTGTTGAATTCTGGGTCACAGCCCAGCCCCAGGCAACCGCTGGCTCCGCTCTAGCCATTCTGTGTCGTTTTAGCCCCTGTGACATTGTGGGTAATTTTTCACCTTTTCTTTCAGCGACAACCTGTTCTCCATCGCGCCCCACCTCACTGGCACTGCTCGCAATCAATCTGTGAGCCTGGTGTGCAACTGGTGCTGATAGCGCGGCGACCTCACACACCTCCACATCACCTGTTCGTTATGCATGGCACTGCTGCCTCGACAGAAACGAGCTGCACCAAGTTCCATTTTCCCCGGGCTATTTATTTAATGGATAATGCAAGGGACGCAAAATGGAAATCACGCATTCGACCATGTCTTTAACCCCGACTCCTCCCTGCCTGCCTTCCCAAACTGCATTCACTCTCGTCCCCGGTGAGCATAAATCATTTTTGGTAACTTGTTATTACCAAGCTCATTATTAATTCCCCAGTATCTTTGAGATGAAGCAAAAAAATCCTATCAAATATTTAAAGCTCCTAGATGTGAGTAAAGGAACATAATCTTCATCTGCGTCTCTCTGGCACTACAGTCGAGGAAAGAAAAAAACTGGGAGAGATTGAGCGAGCCTGTTTGTAATGAGTTTATGTCAAAAGACGCGATAAGAGGGAGCATTCATACATGCTAATCTCTGCCCCCTCTCCGCTTCTCCTGCGGTGGCAGGACGGCGCGGAGGGTGCGAGCTCGCTGGTGTGCTCTGCTGTGGCTTGGCACGAAGACGAGGGGAGCGATGTGATGGTGCCAGGCGCTTTGTATTCTGAGCCTGGGAGTGGAAGGATGGAGGGAGGAAGGAGGAGGGAGGAGGGAGAAAATGAAATGGGGAAAAGGCAGTAGACAGAGAGGAAGAGAGCGTGGAGACAGTGTAATCACTTCTACACTCCCAGATACTGCCGTCCGCCTGATGCTTGACTCTTATCCCCAGCCTTCTCTGCATCCCCCTCTCCCAGTATCTCACACTGTATATGTGCATTTCCCTTTTTACTCAGCGTAAGCAGAAACTGGAGCGCTCAGGTTTTGTATAAGGTCATTGTCAACGGTTAACGTCAATCATTTGAATGCCAAATATATATTTGATAGCTTACCCATGTTTATCTGTAGGTTAATTTTGTTTGTCTTCAGTTTACTGCACTGTCCAACACCTACATGGAGACATGTACAACTGCAGACACTTTATGTTTGAAGCCTACCTGACACATCCCTTAAAAACACGCCCACCATTAGTGCAAGACAAACCCAACAATGCTACGACGCCATGTTGTAGCCTAGTGAATAAATATGTATAACACAGACATGATTCACCCTACAAGAAACGACATTTAACCCTTACCCTGATCTTAATCGCCTCTCTTTTAGCCTAATACTTCATAGCTAGCTAAATGCTAATTTTCTTTAGGGCCTCCATTTCCAAACTAAGGAGCAAAGCGGACTGATTGTGTATGTACAGTGGTCGAGTCCTGTAGTTGGAGGCGGGAGTCACGTAGCTGCTCCAGCCGCAGGCATACCTACATGCCCAGGTCTGCTGGGAGCTAGCTTGTAGCGCCACTCATTTGGAGATTACAGCTTGCAACGTTGTCTGGACCCAGCAGGGTTGCTGTGGTAGCATTGTGTCCACCCACCTAGGTTGACCCGTTGAGTCCCCCCCCCACCCCAGGTTGCTCAATTTTAAGCTGCAAACACCCTTTAGCATTGTTAACTGTGTTAGAAGTGTCAGCACAGCTAGTGGTGCTAACACAGTTAATGACCTAAAGGCATTTTGCAGCTCAAAATGTAGCCACTCACACACTTACGTGATCTGGGGGGACACCGGAGGATGGCCACCATGTTTCCACATCATCCCCCCAGTGACAGGATGGTGTTACCAGTAGTATTTGCGAGCTAGCTACAACCAGACCCGTGTGCTGTGTAGTGCAGAGCGGTAAGGCTAACATAAGCTAACCAGTGGAGAGCAGAGGGTGGGCAGTGGGAACTATGTTTCAATGATGTTAACACAGCTAGCCGCTGTCTGTCAGCAGCGTAGACTGCATATGAAGATGAACGATATGACAGCTTCCAAAAAGTGAAGCCGAAACATTTGGCTCGCCCCCTGGTGGCTGGCTGCACTACAGGTCATAAACTAAAAACTCAAAGTACACGTGAAATAAAGTTCTCCCAAAGATGGTTTCTCTCATTTAAGGTAGTTTTGTCATGCTGCTGTTTGTTCAAGTGTTTGTTTTTCTGATAAGTTTGTTTTTAATTAGTTATTTAACACTATAAAAACGAGGAGTTTACAACATGATTGACAGCTGTGTGAGCCAATCGGTGGGCTCGCATTCAATGGAAACATGGTGGCCACATTCTGGTGTAACCCCAGGTAGCCTAAGTGAGTGAGTGGCTACATTTTGAGCCGCAAAACGCCTTTAGCATCTTTAATTGCAGTCAGTGGTGCTGCTCACGATTGGTCGGACAGGTGTATGGGCGGGCAATTCGATACCACAAAGGCAGACTGGCTCCAATTGACGTCACCAGAGCAAGATGGCAGCAGCCGTATGTGGGATATTTTAGCTTCACTTTTGTACAGTGGGGGTAAGTAGAGATGCGTTGTCCATCTTTATATACAGTCTTTGGTCAGCAAAGACAACAGAAAATAAAATAAAAGACATTTACATCACAAGACATTCAAATTTCACCTTGAAATAGATAGTGCTTTGACGTTTGACTTGTAGCGCTAAAGCTTACTGAGTTAATGAAGTACCAGACTAAAAGGAAACGCCTCAAATATTATACATCATTTTTGTTTGGCTGTCCAAAACAAAATTAAATGAAACTGACATTTCTAGTATGTAATACGTGCAGCACTGTTTTGCTATCATGTTAACTTCAGCTTCGTGTGCTCCTAAAACTGTTTAAAATTAACCGTCAAATATTTGGCTTCCATTACGTTACAGCTATCAAATTTCATATGGAAATGATGTTTTACTGCCTCTTGCCCTCTGCTGCTTATAGGTCCTGAGACAAAGTGCTGTAAGGAAGTTAAAAAAAAAACTAATTCAATTCAGCATGATGGCAGCTGAAACTGACACCGGCTCTCTGCTGTGAGGTAGTCCACAGCGTCTGAGAGTGAAACACAAATGATGTTCTGAGTTCACAGCGAGGAGATCTGCCAGCCCGTCTGTTGGCTAAGATACTACCTGACTAATTTTGGCTTCTCTATATATGCTTATATTTGAACAGGACAATGACTCCCTTTCAGAAGTTGTTCTATTTTAGAAAATCCCAGGCGGTTTACAGTCAGAGCGCTCAGAAGCACGCCAACAAGACTCAGACTCGGGCTTTCAACCTGTCAAGTTCTTGCTTTAATTGTGCGTGTGGTACAGTACGGTATGATTTGAGTCCACTCTATTAAATCAGTACATTGATATGCCTACCTGTGCTGTGGGTCTGAAGTGGAAATATGGTCGAAGACTAAAGCAGACGTACTGAAGATTTGGGCATTGAGGATGCACATGACTTGTTCATGAGCTTTTCATCTTGTGGAAATGTGCACATGTGTAATTTATAATGTAGTAGCAACCACACACACACACACACACACACACACAGTGTACAGTCATGCCGCCACATCCAGCTCGTTCTCTGTCCTTCCTTTTCTCATTCCCCTGGATTGAATCCCCAAATATCTCTTTTGTTTTGTTTTCAATTAACCTCTGTCTTCACCTCTGATTAAAAATAAAGCTGGCAATATATAGGTTTTCTTATTGTTAACAAAATTCATTAAAAAGATGCACCAACAGTGAATTGATCTACAAAAAAGTATCTGTGCAGCCACAGCCTGGTACGCCAGGTATTACTAATCACAAGTGGACTGTGCTAAACACAAGTGTAAACGACTGCCAAGACGCAGTGTGATCCGATCACTCAAACCACTTCCTGAGATGGTCTAGGACAGTGGTTCCCAAGTGGTCCAGCCACAGGGTCCAGATTTCTCCTCAGTCATTAGTTCAAGGTCCACACAGTTTAATATATTCAGTAGCTGTCTGTTAGGACAGGAGGAAACAGCACTTCAAAATAAAAGCTCTGTGCCAAAAAAATCACTTTACAGCAAAATAAAAGTGAGTTTTTTACAAACTTGACACGTTTGCGAGTCACTTGCAGTTCATTCAGAATGGAATTATGACCCACTCTTGGACCATGACCCAGCAGTTGGGAACCACTGATCTAGGATGCACTTGACCATATATCTTTTGTAGTGTAAATGCTATTGCATCCTGAAGCGTCCACGACAAGAACTACGTCATTAATGCAGGACATGTTGGTTGTTTTGGTGCGAAAACTATGATGGAAAATGTTCGTGAACAACCTTTTTTTTTCATGACGAAGATGAGATCTGACAACAAAATAGATCTTTGATGATAAAAACTAGTTCCTTGATTCTAATTTCTGATACCTGTATTAGCCTAATTTAATTACTTAAAAGCAGTGACTAAAAGTTGCAACTTTCGTCAACTAAAACTGGACTAAAACATTTTTGGGTTGTTGTTGGTTTAAACTAGACTAAAACTAATAAACATTTTAATCTAAATTCAAAGAATAGATCTAAAATAGCTGCCAGAATCAACACTGTTTTGGTGACAGCACACCAACACTCTATAACTTGCCCATTTTACAATGAGTTGAACATAGTGTTGGGTTACCGTCCATCATTTTGCCCTATGAAAGGAGACATGTTTAATTCTGCTGACAGTGATATCACAAGCTATGTCGCCACAACTGCTTATGTAACAAGCAAGGATGCTATAGAGCAGGCTCGCGAGAGTGTGGATGTAAGAACTGTGCATTGGACGCTTTGACCGTCTAGAGTTAATGACGTAGGCTGTAATGAAATCTGAACACAAGTGGTCAGGTAGAGATGCACGATAGACAACAGGTGTGAATGGCGATATGTCAGCTGTTCGCTTGTGTTAGGATCACTGAAATGCAAGTTAATACCAGGTGTAAACAGCCTATTACGGCGTTTGCATGTTACGACTGCTTTGTACAGTGTCTCCGTAAAAGTGCCCCTCGTCAACAACGCAAATTGACTTTTTTTTTTTCTGTCAACAAAAACATGTGGTTAGGTTTAGGAAAAAAAGAACTGGGTTTGACTTTATAATCTTACCGGATGCAAACACTTCTCCTGGTCGAACGTTGGTGTTTGTTGGACCCATCCACCACACCTCCCGCCCGCCTTTATCTGACTGTTGCCGCTTCAACTTCTGTTCTTGTCCCGCCACGTGACCCCCTGACGCTGCCGAGCACCAAACTATAATGTTAAAGGATGCCTTTTTTCATCAGTGTCTGACGCCACAAGTCACTGCCCAAGCACTAGATTTCAGCGATTTTAGAGTGAGACAGGGTTGTATCACACATAGCCTTGTATTGTAGAGGATGACATCTGCGCATCTGTGCTACGTGCATACGGGGATTTTGGAGACCTGCAGCGCTGAGAAATGCTTTTGCAACATTACTAGGGCCCTGGTATTGTCCATGCTTGGTCAGTTCACACTCACTAGGACTTCTGAATGGAGCAGAGCCGTCGTTAGTGTTATTAGTAACACCTGTGCTGTTCATGCTGATAGGTCAAAATGTCTGCAGTGATGAAGGTCCATTGTTGTTCAACACACATCTCTAATCCCCACTGTTACAATGGGTGACATGTTACTTTATTGTGATCAACACGGGACTGTAGTTCATATGAAATCAATCCTACACATACCGTCCTGCTGCCTGAAACACTTACCAGAGCACCAACTGGGTATTAATCCACAGCTAAAAATAGTCCCCAAGAAACAGACTATTTTCTCCAGTTTATGTCTCAGACAGAAACCTCTGAGTCCGACAGACAGGATGGGGAAGTCAGAGAGTATTGACGGATGGGCTAACATGTTTTTTTCATGGGCTTTG
Organism: Cephalopholis sonnerati; assembly: GCA_019142605.1. Classification (NCBI taxonomy): domain Eukaryota; kingdom Metazoa; phylum Chordata; class Actinopteri; order Perciformes; family Serranidae; genus Cephalopholis; species Cephalopholis sonnerati. The sequence continues at coordinate 30,581,945 of JAGQAX010000020.1, forward strand.
CTGACAAAAGAAAATATTTGCAGCCTCTCTGTAAACGATACACAACAGGGAAAACTACGTAAATGCTCCCTCCGTTCGGTAACCGTGACACTGACATTTTTACAGGAGCTCCCCGCTGGATGCTCGTCGACCGCTCTGGTGAAACACAAGCTGCAGCAGGTCCACCGCTACGCCTCTCACAGTGTAATGGAAAACAGATGCAGGCAAAAACCAGTGAGGATTAAAAGTGGCTCTGAATCTGAAATAAGATGTCGTTTATCACTGCCCCCACTGTCTCAGGGTGTTTATAGCAGGATGGGTTAATGGAGCAACGCTTGATAAGGACGTACACCACGCTGGCACAGAGAATGAGTCAGGTTTTAACGTAAGATGATAACACACATGCATGATTAATACTGTGTCGCAGGCCTATTTAACTGCTAACTCCAGCCAGCCAATCAAGTCTGACCATCCCGCTGACCAGTTCTGTTTACAAATAAACAAAAATATAAAGCCTGAAGGAGAAAAAAATCATTCAAACGGACATTTTGTCACAATAAATCCTTCAAAACAGCAGAGCGCTCTTCAGTACTTTGCCTAATTGCCTCTGACCTCCACGACCAGCCAGGCATGTTTTTTCTTTTTATTATTAAAGATTTTTTGGGGGGCTTTATTCAATAGAACAGGCAGAAGATAGATATGAAGGGGCGGAGAGAAAGAGGACAACATGCAGCAATGGGGGCCACATGTCGGACTCAAACCAGCAGGTGAGCCAGCAGGGCTATCATAGCCAGAAACTGTAGAAACAGAAGTTATCATGGGATTTTCAAATTTCTGGTGGTGTTGAACGCATCATATGTGACAAAGCTGTATGCAGCACTATATGTCACGCCAGTGGTCAGGCTTCGAGTCCGACCTGGGCCCCTTTGCTGCACGTCATCCACTCTCCTCGCTGCCTCCTTTCCTGTCTCTATCAAAATAAAGCAGGAAATGTTAACTAAACAATCTTTAAAATAGTCATATTTCATAAAAATCTTTTTAATTCTGCATCACACGTAAAATTTTGCCCAAAATAAACCACTTGCATCAACCAGACACTGTAAAAACACATTAAAGTTGGCGCTCCACTGAGGTCAACAGTCACATGACAAAAAAATTCGTAAAACTTGGGACAAGACCTCTCTTGTAAGCAGAAGTTGTAAAAGTGTAATTAGTACATGTAAAGTAAAATGTAGTGAAATAAAAGTTTTGAAAATGCAGTGGCAAGTTAGCGTAGTATATAACTGAGTAGCCCTGCTGCACTGTATCAGTGCACTAGATGTATTTTCTAGCTTTCTAGCTCTTTTGAACGAGTGATATCAACGAGCGAACATATTTTTGTCTAGTTGCACATTTCGAGCTTTAGGTTTATTTTGCTATCTTTCAGTTTACTGTACTGCGCACTATTCAGGTTTGGTGGGAGCTAGCTAGTGATGCAACTCATCCAGCAATTACCACTAGATACACCGTCCTGAGCCAACAGTGCTGTTGTGGAAACATTGTGCCCACCCTCTGGTCACCCTGTTGAGTTAGCAACAGCTCAAAACTGTGCTGCTAACCCCCTTTAGTATCACTGTTATCTCTGTTAGCACCATTATCACGGCTAGTGGTGCTAACATAGTGCACAGTGCTAAAGGGGTGCAGGGGCTCAGAGTGACTTAGTCTCACTGGGGCCACCTGAGAAGAGACCAGAGGGTGGCTAACATGTGTCCGCAGCAACATCCTCCTGCTACAGAGATGGCGTTATTAGCGATAATTGTGAATGAGCAGCGCTGCTAGCTAACTTAGCTCATACTCAATACAGGTGGTCTGCAGTGCAGAGCGGCCAGGGCTAACGTTAGCTAACAAGTGGAGACCATAGACTGTATACGATGGGCAGTGGGCACTATGTTTCCGCATGTTGAATGTTAACTGAGTCAACGGAGCGCCGGACTGAAAGGAAATGCCTCTTGTTTTTTTACATCTCTTTGTTTACTTGTTATTTTTTCCAAAAATTAACCAGTTTGTTACCAGTTTATGAGTGTTGGACTATCGAAAGCAAAATAAACCATAACTGACGTCCCTATTTTGAAGACACTACTTGATTTCAGAGCGTTCCCAAGAGGTTAGTGACCGAATGTTTTTGTGTGAATGAGACGTCGTCTTGAATCTGCTCACGTTTCCTCGCACTGATAACTATAATGAAACCTTCATCTCCGATTTAACAAGACTGTGTTTAATAAGCCGCCGATCTGAATACGTATTAGATCACAGAGGAAGAGCTGAGGGACACGGCGCGGCAGAAAAACACCACCACCATGTTCTCGTGGGGCTGCTCCTTGATTGAACATCCCAAAAAATCTTTAAGGAGAAAAATGAAAGCACGCCAACACACACAACAGGCTGAACATTTGGGAGTTATCACCCCAATAAAAAGAGAAAATGTCAAGTGGTTTAAGTGTTTGCTGGTGAAATCAATATCACCACACGCAGCTGAGGAGAAATGTGAAGGAATGCTGGTGCCAGGCTGCAAAGAGAGAAGGGGGGGAAGGGATTGTCTTTTTGCCAGCCCATCATTTTGTGTTCGCAGGAGGATCTGAAACTGGGTTTTAGTTATCGGACTTTAGCCTTTAGATTTTTTAAGTCACAAGTCTTTTTTTCTGAGCTCTAATATTTGCAGCCTCTCTCCAACAACAAGAGCAGCAGCAGCAGCAGCAGTGGAGGCACGCAGGCGGGATCGGTGCCAGCAGAAATGTGGCTCATAACAGATATCTTTTTAGCGGCAGTCTATGTGGCATATTCAGCAGACTGAAATGTTTATATTGAATGTTTCAGCAGCTTGAAAATCACCATGGTAATGGTCCCAAAGACAAAAGCCCTAGCCTTTTGTCATGGGTAATTATCGCAGAGCAGTCCCCTCAAAGCCTTCCATTTGGCTCTGAACAAATTCACATTTAATTTTGCTCTCATGCATTTGACACAAGGCTTTTTTAAAATATTTTTTGTATTCAAATCAGGCTTAAAGTAGAATTTAAATACCCATTGAAATGGTTTCCGTTTGAGGCGAGTGGTTCTTTTTCCCCCTCAGATTATTTCAGTGCTAGAAACTATAGAGGGAGGATAAGGAGGGCGACAGAAAGACCACTCGAAATTTCCTAATGAAGTATATGAGCGAACATTCAAGGAACACAATACCTTGAAAATGAGCTTTGGTATTAAACCCAAGTTAAGGTGTCTTATCTCCCACAAGCTGCTGAGACCCTAAAAAACTGACTTGGCAGAAAGAAAAATATCATTGAGCCGCTGCCAAAGCTGATCCCACTGAAGTGTCATCTCCACATGCTCTGTCTCCAACTCCATGTAACTCCGAACAAGTGGGTCAGAGAAATATGAAAAAGTAATGTGCACGCTGAATCCACTCAGAGACACACACACACCATGTGATGACATTAAAATACAATACAGAGCTACAGTTTGGGTTATATTTAGTGGTCGTAGTAATATGGTTTAATGGGACATGAATCACTAAATGCAAAATATAGCCTCGTCTCTGCTGGCTCGCTCTCACGTTGTGTGGGTTTCTCAGACTCTCCAGGCAATAATCACAATCGGTTCCACGTCCCAGCTAATTCAGGCACAGGCTTTTACTCGGCTTACGCTCGCCACGTTTTACACCTGCTGTTGAAATGCATCTCCAGCGATCACATGTCAGTGTAATTGCACCTATCCACGTGGAAATCCAGGTGTGGAAGCACCAAAGCAGCGTTGTGGACAGATTAAAATTCAATTGCTCAAACCACCTGGGGAGGTGTGAAACAGAGCGGTTTCATATGTATTTTTATAACTCGCTCGAATCACTGTACCACCAATAATGTTACAGATAATTAGTGCTCGGGTTTGACTCGATCTGAGCAGAATCCAGAGGAAATAATCAGCCTGGGGCTACAGAAGACCTACATAGAGTCAGAATCAGGGAATAAATGAAGAATCAGTGAGAATGTTCAATGTTTGAGTCAGCTCAAAGATGATAAAAATGGTTTGAAATTGTTCTTACATAGGGAGCTGTAGTGATGCCAGACTTGGTTGCTTTATGTTCTACTGCAGACCAAAATATCTCAACAACCATTGGATGGATTGCCATGAAATTTTGTACCAATATTCATGGTCTCCAGAGGAGGAAGCTTACCATTGTGGTGATACCCTGACTTCCTCTAGTGCTAACAGGAGGTTAACACTTGTGGTTTTGAGTAAAATGTCTCAACAGCTATTGGATGGACTGCTGAATTTGTAGAGACATTCACGTTCCCTGGGGATAAGTTGTTATAATGTTGTTGATTGATGAACGGGACAAGATTTTGGTATCAGAAGCAGGCAGATGTTTAGTCGTCGATACCTATACCAGTGAAATTCCATGATTCTTGATATTTCTCCTCCATTGTTGTCATTGCTCAGGACTTGTACATGTATGACGTGACAGTTGGTCTTTGTGGTAGGCTATTTGTCCCACCCCTCCTCCACTGTGAGTGGACAGCTGGGTAAAAAGTGACAGGGACGAGCACAGCGTTTTACTTTTTGAACTCTCAGCAACCAAGAAAAAGTGGATGGATGATTTGACAGGATTGCTGAAGGTGGGATGGCCAAATTTGTGGTTGATTACTATGCCAATCTTACAAAGGAGGACGACACGTGTGGTTTTCTCCGGTTTGTTTTGCTATCAAAGCTAACATTAGCTAATGCGCTACGGAGAAATCCAGTCTTCCTCTTAATAGCTCCCCAGTTTCTGATGAGGTGGACATGATAACCCTTAATACACATAACGTTCTTCATCCCTACAACAGGAAATACTTTGTCCCTAACCTGATATGAAGTGTGCGCTGCACATGTGAGCATTTTTGATGATGGCCTCCGTCCAGTCCTTTGGTCTTATCACATTTAACCATCTTTGTTTTTGTTGACGAGCAGTGGCGGCTGGTTTTGAGCCATGACTCCTTCTATTCTGGCTCCCAATAACACAACAAGACCACATTTTAAGACTCCTATGTAGCCTACAGCCCTGTGGTGGAAAGTCGTGTTTTGCCTCCAGCTAACAAACTGACGTCATTGTGACGTCGCCTCTAAAACTGTCTATTAGAGTTTAGCTTTATAAGCAACTTTAGGGGAAAAAATATAAATATATTCATATAAAATGCCAGTTTTAAATGGGATACTTCTGTCTGTGTCTGTTTTCTTTCTATTTTAAGTCTCTTTCTGCCCCTCGTCACTCTCACCCACTCCACACCTCACCCCCCCGTCCTCTCTGCTGATATGCAGTCTGGACCTGGAAGTGAGCGTCCTCGACTAGTTTCTATCTAAAAGGCCTGAATGCGTCCTGCAGCCTCTCTTCCTCCCTCCCTCCCTCACTCACTGACTCTTCCACCACAGTTAGACAGAGTGAATAATTCACAAGCAAGTTGCCATAAAGATAAAGCTTATTTTCCCCCCTTATGCAATAAACCGGGGACTTACGCTCAGCACCGAGTAAGAAAGAAGTATTCTGTTAAAAACACTGCTGATAAATTTATAAGAACATACTGCAAAGCTAACTCTATAAATTTTTCACTAAATCGCATAGTGGTTGTATGGAAAGAAAAAAAGGAGGAAAAACTTGATGCTCGGTGGTGAGTGTCCAGCGGGGAGATTTATTTATACAAGACATCATGAAAAAAGTGTTTTTACTACAGTGTATGATATAATATTATTCTTGTACTCCATTTATAATCAAGTTCGCCCTGTAACAAATCACATAGGTCTGATTATTTTTTCTCTCTGGACGTTATTTATGAGCTCTCTAATATTCCACTGTATATGAAGAAGTAGAAATTTTCCAAGTGTAGCCAAGCGAGATAAATTACAAATGGCGTCAGGCCAGCGCTGTTTTTCAAGCGTGTTTGAATGCTTTCATCAGCTAACAGGCGATGTGAGTGAATCTAAAGACAAATGAGAATAGACTGTGTGGGCTTTGTAGCATTTCCAGTGTTTCTTTTCCCCAATCTACTCTTGTGCTGTAGATTAACTTTCCTTTATTGTTTTTCCCTCCATCTAGGGAGGACAGCACGCTTTATCCTCCACAAAGTTCCCCACTTGTCTCTGTCTTTTAAAATCACTGGGAAGTTTTTAACAAAGTTGTTTTATTAATGACACTGAGGTTTAAACCAGTTTTCCATTTTCAGTCTAATTTCCTGCTCGCCTGCCAGACAGAGCCACCGCAAGCTTCTGAGACCCGTTCACATCCTAATTTGAAACACGCCCAATCATCAATCTGACAGTGAATTTCCTGTTATTTTAAAGCTGACATTTTCAAAGTTTTTCATCCACAGTGACACTGTTATCTTACGTGTCCTCAGTGTCGTGCAGGGTTTCTCTCCTTTCTTCCTGACTCTTTATCAAACCCATGTCGTTTTCCCAGAGGACAACAGTAGACCCTGTCCTCCCATTTTGTTTTCCAAGAATAGACGACTCTTATCTGGTAATTGTGTGTCTCTCAAATTGCTTCCGACCTCCTGCAGTTCCCATGTACCGCTCTGATTTCACCCGTTATACCAACAGCCCACCTTGGATAAATTCTCTTCGACTCAAAGTGCATTTTGCTCGAGAATTTGCTTTTGTTTCATTAATAAAAGAACTGAGCTCTGTATTCTTAACAGAGCATGACTCCTGCTATTTTTCCAGCCAGTGTCTCCATCTTAATCATATAAAATCTTCTGAATTGCTCCAGTATAGAGCTACATATGACATGGGAGGAAAGTATGGCAAGACAACCTAAAACAGTGGCCGAGTTGTATAAAAACTGTTTGAGTAATGATATCAAGTGTGACTACAAAGTAAGCATTATTAACTTGACTTTTTGGTCCACATATTAGGGCTGAGTGATACCTCCTCAAAGTTATATCACAATATTTTTTGGCTATATCTCGATACACGATAAATATATATATCTGGGTATCTTAATTAATCATCAATCATTAATCATTAATGCTAGGAGTGGGTGACGAAGTCAAACATAATTTTTCTGACCAAATACCCTCTCTGATGCAACAAAGTTGTATGAATGACTTTTTTATTTTCAGAAAATATTAAGACATTGAGATCTTTGATTAATAATCATCAATAATGTGGATATAACGACTGAGTGGGTTAAGGCAAGCGTTAAAACAAATAGAAAAGTCAGTAAGTTGATAAATTCACATAACTTTACTGTAAAAACTGAGGGGAAAAAAATACCATTTATGCCATATCATGATACAACGATATCCAAAATATAAGACGATTTATAGTCTCATATCTCGTTAATGATATGATATCTTCATATTGCCCAGCCTAACGTATGTAATTTTAAATTGTTGGTTACCCTTTGTAGACACAACATTCACACTTGGCCTGTCCTCCTTACACTGCTCGTATCAACACACTTTCTCAACTCTCAACTCCAACGCCTGGTCAGTGACCCTACATGCCATAATCTGACACGCTAGGTTCCCCTTCATCGTCAGTTTTGGATGTTTAGGGACAGCGTGTCAAAGTACACTCGTCACATGCATGGCGGCTTTTCAAAATAAACTTTGGTTTTCCCTGGAAATGTACGGTTTCTGCTCGTTAAATGCATAAAGTCTCTTTTCAAAATGGACCAATACACATTGGTTTATTGTTAAGGTGACTTTTGTAAGTGTAGGCAACAAAAGCATGTGAGTAGGTGCAGAAAAAACATAATGGTTTGACTTAAAATAAGTAAGTTTGTCACTAGCATAATGTAACATCACATGACACTACATATGCTACATATACTAGCAGACTATGTTGTTGTTATAATAACTCTAATGACTCTTGGTTTCATGCGGGACATGCTCTGTGTCTATGATTTTCGTAGCGTCCTCTTGGATTTGGGCTGCTGCTTCCTGGTCGCTACCTTTTTAAAAAGTCCTGACCTTACCTGTGAGCTGTTATTGGCCGCTGGAGGCTGCACACAACCGTTCAGAGGTTGCACAATATGTGATTTATCTGCAGTGTCTGCAGATAAATACACCACCACATACCGCTCGTGGGACATAAGTGATGACTGAGAGGGATTACTTCTGTACGAGTCTGAACATATTTGTAGTAAAATCCTTCATAGTATATCTTTAAATAAAGAGAAGTCAGCACTAGAATTGGGTAACATGTTGAAAAATAATCAAAAACAGAAACTTGAGGTTTCAGTTTGAGGCCTCTCTGCTCGTGTACCGAGGGAAAGTGAGAGCATACAAGCTTTAATTACAATCAAAGGCAGCAACAGGTGATTTCAATGATTGACACACCTTCAAACAGGCAGGACAAATCACAAGATTTATCCTTTGGTGGGAATTAAATCCTGGAAACCGTGTGTCCCTGATTTGATTTTTAAACATTCTAACAATAGAAAACCCAAGATGCTCTGTTATGGCAGCTGTGCGGTTCAGACAGCAGTAATCCTGTGTAGCCGCTGTGGACGAGTACTTAACTGTCCAGGAGGGGGGGGATTTAGAGCTGTAAAGTGCAGGTGTGCAGGCAAAGGTGACACAGGTTGGCTGATCCTGGAGGACTGAGACTGTCAGGGTCGTAAAACGGACGATTATCCCGGCCGAGACTAACTGCTGCTGGGAGGCTCACACCTGTAATCCCCCCCACCTGATCTCTCAACATCCAGCCTCAGCTGATGATGATGAAGGCCACACCGCACTTTAGTGCTGTCACTGGAATCTCTAACTCGGATTCAGTGCCTTGAAAGATGTCGTTATTAAATATAGTTTTCGACACCACGGGGAAAAATTGACACAGAGGGCATGAAATGTATTTTTTATATTAAAAGAGAAATAAAACAAAACCATAACACGACAGTGATCACAGGGAACAGCAGTACGACTGTAAACAGGAATATTTTTGATCGGGTACACGTGATGGTCTGTAGGTCAGTTTAGCTACTCCTCAGTTTAAGACACTGCACGTTAACCAGGTCTGGTAGTTGCTCGTTAGCTAGCAGCGCTGCTCATTAAGTGATAACTGCTAGAAATGCCGTCTCAACCCTACAGCGTTTCTTTGGAAACATTGCGCTCACCCTCTAGTCTCCGCCCCGGTCACCACAGTGAGCAAGCTCGTGCTAACAGTGTTAGCTAAGGACCGTACACATGCCGTGTTTTTTTGTGCCCTCAAATTCATTGTTTTCGATGTAAACGCCAGAGGGAAGCCAGAGGTGCTGGGCCCTGAGATTAACCTTTTGGAACGCAGCACTGCGCAACGCATGTCATGTGACGAGGACCAACCAATCACAGATAGCAACCTCAGACGCAAGCTACCGTCACGCTCTTGAAAGTTGGCACAGAAGAGGCCCAAAAGTAGCACCCAGCACCCAACCTTGTGTCCTCCAGGTGGTTAAAGATGTGGCGTGTGTATGGCTAGCAGCGTTTTGCAGCTCGAAATGAAGCCGCTTGCTCAATTGGGCAACCGGGGGAGGCAGGAGGATGGCATTGTTACCAGCCGTAATCTCTGAATGAGTGCTACCGCAAGCTCCCATTCAACCCAGATGGTGCACAGTGTTGAACAGCTAAGGCTAACATGCGCTAACTGGTGGAGACTGCTGCTAGCTGACAGTCAGTGGCACTGCTCGCGATTGGTCGGTCAAGTGTATGGGCGGGAAACTGGATACTGCGGAGATCACTACGGCATAGACTCTTTCACAGAATGACATCACCAGAGCAAAATGGCAGCAGCCGTATCTGGGATATTTTAGCCTCACCTCTGTACAGTGGGAATAAGTGGAGACACGTCGTCCATCTCTGTGTACAGTCCATGGACAGCAAAGACACCAGAAAATAAAATTAAAGGCATTTACAACATAAAACATTAAAATTTCACCACCTCTAAATGGATAGTGCCTTGAAACGTGACGCTAAAGCTCACTGTGATAATGAAGCACTAGACGAAAAGGAAAGGTCTCTTGCATTTCACAGCTTCTCTTTATTTATATATATTTTTTAATTAATAGGTTCATCATCAGTTAATGGGTGTCGGTCTACCAAAAGCTAAATTAAGTGAAACTGACGCTTCCTGTTTCAAATGACAGAATAGATATGAGCGATAAATCGATATTTTGGACTACACTGTTGCACTGGTTCCCAACTGGTGGGTCGTAGGTCCATTCTGAACAGGTCGCAAGTGACTAGGGAATGTGGCAAGATTGTAAAAAACACGTTTTATTTTTAAGTACAATTAATTTCCGGCACAGAGCTTTTATTTTAAAGTGCAGTTTCCTGCTGTAGAGTGAGTGACTAACAGACAGCTACTCGACAGAGACAGCAAACTAGCTTGATGACATGTTCAAACACAAGTATGACGCTTTATATAGTCAGCTGTGTGGAACATGAACTAATGACTAAGGAGAAATCTGGACCTCGTGCCTGAACCAGTTGGGAACCAGTGCGCACCCTAAAAAATCTGATTAATACAAAGGGAGGTGAATTATTATAAATGTGTCATTTTGTCATTCATTAGTGTTCAGTCCCATCTTGTATGTCTTAACGTGCGGCAGCGCTGTTTGCGATCGCAGCCCACAGCGCAGGTTAAGGCCTGTGTTGCTGCACAAGGCTGGCCGAGCAGTAAAGCTGCGAGCTCAGAGGAGTGGGCTTTCACCTCACCGCACAGCAGCCATTACTCTAAATCACCCCCCCTTCCTCCTCCCCTTCCTCTTTTCTCTCTGACCTCCGCTAGCATCCGCTGACCTGGAAAATATCTGGTGAGTCCGAGCCACCGAGAGCGGCGCTGGCCTTTGCTTCGCCTGCAAACAGCAGAAATATTGAGCCAATTACAAGATTATTATCTGGTGGTAGTGGCAGGGGAACACTGTGGGAGTGTAGTTATGCCTGCCAGGGCTCCCTGCTGGAAGAGGAAAAATGAATCAAAGGCTTGTGGGGGAGAAGTGGACAGCACTCATGCCCACTTGCCTCTGTGTCTTTACAACTCCCGTCAATTGACAGACGTTGGCCCGGGTCCAAGGCAGGATAACGCCAGGAAACGGCCCATTCAGAGGTGATCGCCTGTTAGTTTCTGCTTCTCCTAATTCATATGTCATGTTGTCATATAACGCGCGCACCCGGTTTACAGTAAATAAGACCTTATGGCTTATTTTTGGCATGAACACAACAGGCAGACATGAGTCACCGCCTGTATATGAGGGCAGAGCTGAGTTAGTTTGCGAGTAAAATTCATTCAGTGGGGAAACGAAAGCAGTGATGCGTCAGGCCCTTTATTCCAAACTGGTTACTTTATAGACGAGCCTACAAAGGACGCATTGAGTGATGTACTGCACGTTACTGTGTACATTGGATTTGGTTTTTTAATAGGGAATCGAGCTGCCTGGCTGAGTCCTGGCATCCTTCTCCAGCTAGTTAGTTCCATATGAGAGGAATGACGTACAATTACAACATGTGTTATGTTCTGTCATGTACACAAGCTGTTTGTTATGTTCTAAACTTCTTAAGTCATCCTAAATAGTTTTTCTTGTTTCCCTCCAGTTCTTAAACGCACGCCAGAGCAGTGAATTTGATTTAAAGTGAGGCCGGGGTTCATGCGCCGTGTTTCTTATTTCGGTTTGGGTCTGCGTCCTGTTTCATGAGTGGATCCCGCTGCCTGTGTTTCATGCATCAGTGTGCTGGGGGAGTCGTATTTTAGCAGCACGATGGAGACATCAAAGCGGGATCTGGAACTGCAGTAAATATCAAGCACTTGGACGGTTTGTCATCTGTTACATCACCTACCCTGCCAATAAAGTTTCATTAGAGAGCGCTGCATGCTGCTGCTGCAGAATGGAAAGATATACCCCAGTGTCGTTCACTTACTGTACTGTAAACTGTGAAATGTGTTCCTTGCTCTTTTGCCCAGCTGAAACTTGACAGTTAATGTGTGTGCTTTGGTCGGTTAATTAGTTGATGGACAGAAAATTAATCGATATAATTTGTCTGGCATGAAATGCCACGATTTGCTTTAGAGGTTTTCACAAGTCCAACATTTTGTCACCAATCCAAAACAAGCTCTGTGTAAAAACTGACCCAAATGCAACATGAATTAATATTATGAATAATAAGACCTCATGTGAAAGAGACCCAAAGATAATTACACTTAAAACATAATGTGGTACACCTGAACCTGATTATACCTGATTAGAGAGAGAGAGGGGTTTCAGGCAGAGTTTGCGTTAGAATCTTTTTTGACGAACAAAATGGCCGTTAATATTCCAGAATTCCAGCCATAGAGAACACATTAAAACACATGAAACACAAACCATATGATCCTCTTTGTGTTCCAAGCCTGTCAACTTGAAAATAAGAGCCTGAATGAGGAAGCAGTCTGTTGAACAGCGTGACTGGTCAGAGAAGAGCAGTGGAGGAGGCAAAGAGAGGGAAGGAGACCTGTGGTGTGGTGAAGATCTTTCTAGAGAACATGATCCGTGATGCTGTCACCTACACCGAGCTGCTCTAAAGAGGCAGGGATACACTCTGTACGGCTTTGGTGGATAAATAGATGTGTCCATAATTACCATCTAAAATCTTCTAAACATATCTTATAGGACACTGTAAGGCGTATTAATATGCTGTTAATTACCTTATTTATTTGGCATATTTCCCACCAGACATTTTTGCCGTTGATATTTTCATCTGCTGGACAACCACACATCATAGGAGCAAAAACAGTACATACCCTGGGCCCAGGTCAGGTCGTTGATACTGAAACTGAACGGAAAACACACTGAAATAACAACAGCTATGGCTACACCTATACCCTGGATTTGGGGTTATAACATGGTCGTCATGATTGTGATTCATCAACAAATGACACTCACCTGTCAAAGCGGCCATGCCCTTAATTAAGCATAAAAATTCACGCCTCTGTACAGTTGTCAACTGGAGAAATTAGCAATAGAGACCAAAACTGTTTTTGTTTTGTTTTGGGTTTTTTCTTTTTTAATCTAACCTTTATTTAACTGGAAAAACCTCTTGAAATTAAAAATCTGTTTTTCAAGAGTGTCCTGGCCGAGACAGGCAGCAACATACGTACAGACATAACATTGAACAAAAATACAAAAAATAAAAGTGCTCTAAAAAGTCTCTAAAGCAAGCAGTATAAAACACAAAATAAGATTACTATAAAGAAAAGCCAAAAAGTATATACTTGAAATGAACCATAAAAACACAAAAAAACGGCAACTACATGATTACAAAGACTGGCTAAGACACACCATGACATTGGCATATAGAAGATTGTGTACAGAAATCCTGCAACAGTTTTAAAAGGCCGAGAGGAACCAATGAGAGAAACTAAGTTCCTCTCCAGATGATTCCTCATATGAGGAGCTGTGTACATAAATGCTCGCTTGCCAAACTCTGTACATACCCTCGGTAAAGGGGTGGATCTGACTGAGAAGCCGAGGACACCCTTTAATGCGTAACTTTAAGCCTTAAGACAATGTAAACAGGTGAGTTATTTAAAAAAAATCACCCCCTGTACAGTTATCATGGATGCTGTAATTAGCTATAGAGACCAAAACAATTCTTGTACCAGGCTGTGAACAGGTTTATTTCTGTATCTCTGCTCTGGAGGTTGCCACTTGGTATTAACGTAAAACACCTGAATCTCTGAGGAAAGAGAAGACTGTGTGGAATAAAAAAGACGGCATCTCTGGCTCTGCTGCTTTTTTCTTTTTAATCATGAGTCCAATAATATTTAAGAAGTGCAATGCTAAATTAGTGGCGCACTTTAACAATTAATTGAGAATTAGAAACAACCATAATCTTGAGTAATTAGTCGCAGGGCCTAGTGTGCATGTTTAAATGTCATTTACCAAAAAAACAGAACAAAATGGCGTCTAACCAGTGTCTGTTTCACAGGACTGAACTCCGCAGATGAACCTGAAACCATTCTCCCAATAACCATAAAATTTACATCAACTCCAGGTTGATACGTGAGTGCTTTATGACTCGCGACTGTACTTGGACTTCCCGACATGTCTGTCTTCATGTTGCACAGTATACCACACACCGCACTGACCCTGAAAATCCCCCCCAGAGTGCCCTCGCACCACCGCTGTGAGTGCATCGACCACAGAACAAGCCTGACGCACGCCATCAAATATGGATGCTTCCTTTAGTACAGGCTCATTTCTTTTTCATAAAACAATAATGTTCGCTTTTGCATCATAAAGTTCTGGTTCTGTGAGGAGCGTTAGGGAAGTCTAGGGCCTCCCAAGTCAGCACGCTGACGCAGGAAGACGCTCAGGAAGGCTACCAGCATGTTAGCGTCTGGGATCCCCCGTTTATCGATAATTAGTCTCTGTGTTCTTGACGTGTCAGCTCAGCAGCCGTCGCAGTCCCAGGTGGCACTGGGTTTGTTTTAAAGCACCATCATGCAGCCTCACTCTGGACTCTCGGGGCGATGGGGCAGAGCTAATGTGAGAGGAAAGGAACCTTGTCCATGTTGCTCTTTACACAGCTGTAGGAGAGGCCGTGGACACTGAGAGGACTCTGGAGGTCAGTTGACGGTCAATGTTGCAGGCGGATGTCGAGACATCGGTGCACCTGTGTTGCCGCTCTTGCTCTTATCGACCGCTTCCTGCGCGTCCCCGTTGTGCTGACCTCCTCACAGAGAGGACCCACTCAGACACATAGCACGGATGTGTTTTGACATTGGCCTGAAGGTATTGACTTATGGCTTTTAGATCTGTTTCACTTCATGCGCTGAGCTCAACCGGCAGCTGCTTTAAAGCCCCGAGCAACCGCAAGGAAAAGTGGGAAAGACACACTCACAGTGTCACCTCGGTAATTGTGACTCTGGAGCAGTTTGGGATTTAGTTCAACTGTCATAAATATTTTGGAATGATCGTGGACTTCCTTTCATATATGTCTTAAAAACAGTCTCGTCAAACATTTATTTTTTCACTCATGCAGCTGTTCTTTCAAACACCTTATTTCCACGAGACTAGTATTACCAGAGGAACTTATGACTTAAAAATTACCCCCCTACGTCTGCGTTTCGTGTGGCGCATTTGCACAGGATAAGCAGTTTACTGACATTATCCCCCGGATATGATGCGCACAGTCATTTGTAACTCCACGGTAAACAAGAGAAACACGACACAACACTACGAGCAGTGATGTACAATGTCAACCTCCTTTTCTTTCTTCTTAAACGTGGGTTCAACAAACAGAACCGATTCTGCCACACATTGTCACGTTATTCATATCATCACTGAAGATTTCACTCTTCTGATGGGTTTAAGCTTGCTTGCTGTGTAGAGAGATGTTCCTCCTGCACCCAAAATGCTGGCAGAGCTCATTTTTAATTGTCAGCACAGCCTCCTTAGTCCTCAACCAGAACAGAGGCAGAGTAGACGTGCAGAGAAAACAAAAACAAAAACAAAAAAATTAAATACAACCCAACTCAATGAGATGCTGATTCTCACAGTACAAATATTACAAGCTTACAAGTTTGTACATATATCTACGAAAAGTAGAGCACCAGAATTCGTGTATAACTGTGATCACTTGACCAGTGCACTAACAGGAGTAAAAAAATTGGTAGTGGTGAGAATGAAACTCTGCGTAAGGATGCAGGTTGGGGCAATAGATGGTCAAACAAACACAAAACGTTTCTCCACGGGACCGGTGTTCGTGTCCCGAGCAAAACCAAGTGAACTTTGAATTATTTTAATGTGCATTGTCACGTTACATTAAGTAGATTACTTAACGTTAAGTTTATAACCTTATGTAATGTGACAACGCCCTGATCCTAACCTACATATCTTTACGTCCAAAACCTAAGCTACACAATTTAATGTTAAATGCGTAATTTTATGTAAAGTGATGATGCCCAACCATGACTTTTTTTACTAATCCTTACCTGCGTTATTTTACTTTTCAAAACCTAACCTACGTAATTTTACATTGAGTACATAATTTTATGTAGCATGTTGCCCAACCATGATTTTTTTTCTAATCCTAACCTGTTATTTTACTTTCCAAAACCTAACCTAAGCAACTTTAATTTCCTATCCCTAACCTACATTACTTTACTTTCTGAAACCAAAGCTATGTAATTTTACGTTAACTACGTAATTTTCTGTCATGTGATGATTCCCCAATTTTTTTTTTCCTAATCTTAACCTACGTTAATTTACTTTTGGAAATCTAGCCTACGTAACTTTACTTTCTGAAGCCTAAGCTACATAATTTAAAGTATGTAACTTTATGTAATGTGATGACGCCCAACCATGATTTTTTTCCCCTAATCCTAACCTACATTATTTTACTATACTAAATATAAC
The DNA here is from genome assembly GCA_019142605.1 of Cephalopholis sonnerati. Classification (NCBI taxonomy): domain Eukaryota; kingdom Metazoa; phylum Chordata; class Actinopteri; order Perciformes; family Serranidae; genus Cephalopholis; species Cephalopholis sonnerati. The sequence goes on from JAGQAX010000020.1 coordinate 30,598,302, forward strand.
CCAGGTAACTTAGTTTCTGAAACCTAAGCTACACAATTTTACTTTAAATACGTCATTTTTTGTAACATGATGATGCCCAACTATGATTTTTTTTTTCCTAATCCTAACCTAAGTTATTGTACTTTCCAAAACCTAACCTACGTATCTTTACTTTCTGAAGCCTAACCTACGTAACTTTAGTTTCCTAAAGCTAATCTAACTCTACATTATGTATGTAACATTACATTGATTACTGAGCATGACAAGGCCCAACCTTGATGCTTTTCGTAAACCTGATCTAACAGGTAAGGGCGTTAATAAAAATAAATAAATAAATAACATATGAAATCTGTGTTCAGGGAAATATGGCAGGTCATTTGCGGAGGTATTTTACTTGACAAATTACGGACATAGCAAAATTAAACTGGATCAAATTACAGTCTTCTATTACTATCACTACATGCCACCAGGTAATGCTAGTGCAGTGCAAAAAGGGCTTAAGAGTGAAAACTATATAATTTTGTAGTGTTTAGGGAAAACTTAAAAACTGTCAGTGCTCAGGTGGCAGAAAGAGTTAACTTAAAGTTTTGAAGAAAGAAATACTGTGATATTGTTCAGAGTTATCTGCAGAAGGTGGACGTCCAGGTGGTTGGATGAGTCAACAAAAAGTTGGATTTTGATAAGAGTGGGCGACCAATCGCCTTCCATTCTCTACAGTCAATGTTGATTTATTTTTACCAAGACAACGTGTCACATTTTGGAGAAAAGCAGGATTGGACCCAAATGCAGATAACAGATGAGTCGGCAGCGGGACAGGAATTCAAATATTTATTTTTAAAAAAGGCTCACAGGCTACAGTCCCAATATCAGGAAACAGGCAACAGAAGTCCAAACAAAAGATGAAGACGAACCAACAAAGAACAAAAGAACTGGGCAGAGATGAGCAGGGAGTTACTAATTGGGGGAGTGAGAACAGGTGAGCAGGAGGTGAGGAGGCTGCAGGGCTGATGAGAGACAGGTGAAACTAATCAGGGAGGGGCAGAAATCAAAACAGGCGAGAAAACACACAAGGGCAGAAAGTGAAGTGGTCTGAGATGAGAGGAGAGTGTTAAAATGAAAGAGGAAATGCTGAGAATGAATGAGGAATGAGTCAGAGGAAAAACATGACCTCATGAGCAGAAGGACAGATCGTGACACAACAACTGTTCCAAAACGTTTAACAAGTCATTTTTGTACCCAACAAAACACAGCGGCATCACATCAGAAGTACTCACATGTCTCATTCTGGAGGGTAATTACAATCTGTGTATTGTGTTGTTTAATTTGGAGGACAGAAAAGCCGTTAGTGAAACCAGCCGTCACATTCATCCTGACAGAAATGTGCTGTGTTTGTGTAAAGCTTGTCCTCAGCAAAGATCTCAGTGCCCTGTGTCTCATTTCATCCTGTGTGTGTTAAACGGAGCATGATTGTTTACCAGTGCCCATCACATCAGAAAAAGACACTCAGTGGCAGGAAGAAACTCTACTTTGATCACACATGCTCACACTGCTTGCCACCGCATGGTCCTGAACGACTACAGACTCAAGTGTTGAGCACTCTTTCAAAATTTCCGAGGACCTCCCTCCTTCAGGGTCTCAGTAGTTCTGTCACGGGTGGCAAACGGCGTCTACCCTGGGAGCAGCCTGGGCCACTTTGTCAGCGCCAGTCCTGGCTTTAAGCAGCAGCAGCCAAGCAGATGAATAATTAACGCCTGCATTCTGTACTTTGGTGAATTTTAAAGCTGTATTCTGCAGAGGCTCTAAATGGCAGAGGGAGGGCGCGTTAATCATTCATGGGCTGCTTTTACCCGCTTTGCTTAAGGTCACTGTCCTGGAGGCAGCTGGGCAGAAGGAACGCAGAGAGAGAGGAGTGGGAGAAGACGGGCGGCGTGGCCGAGTGGATTAGCTGGTTTCCCATCCCTTTTGTGAGTCTGTGGCGGAGAGGGCTCAGCTCAGGCTCACATGAGGAAATTTTGCCAAATAAATGTCAGAACCTGAGGTTATGTCTCTGAACTTTACTGGTATAAGTATTTGAGGTGGGACTTAGGAGTTTACTTTCATCACTAGAAGGTGAATAGATTTAAAGGAACAGTGTGTGAGATTTAGGGGGATTTAGTGGCATCTAGTGGTGAGGATTGCAGATTGCAACCACCTTCAGTGTTTTTACCGGGAGCCAATTATCCGAAAAGGTCTCCTCCTCTTTAAAACAAACTAACTAGGTGATTAAAAGTGGTAAAAACACTGAATAAAGTAGTTTCACGTTGCAAATCAGTGATTATCTGATGCTGTTCAGAGTGTCGCAGACGGGCCACAGGTACTGGGCTACCTGCTGATTTGAGCTCACTTTTTTCTGATCCAGATGTCAGGGAGATTTTTACCTGGAGCAGAATTATCCACGGAGGTCTCTTCCTCTCCAAAACAAATTAACCTAGTGATTTAAACCAGTAAAAAAACTCTGTAAACCAGTTTCACATTAATAAAATCACAGTTTCTTTGACACTGTTCAGCACATTGCGAATGAGCCACCCTAACCTGTTAAAGTGTGCTCACCTTTTTCCTCTGATAACTTAACATCCAGACATTCAAGAGGTTTTTAGTGGGAGCCAAATTATCAACAGAGGTTTCATCCTCGTCCTCTCTAAAGCTGAAAAGACACTGGCATTGCCACAGCGTGCCATGTGACGTGCTTCACACACCGGACTCGTCACACTGCTGCTCATTAACAGACAACTACACTTATTACTACTTTTACTAAAATGTCTGTACCTCTTACACCTCTGTGTTAGCTAAAAAATCATGTGTGGAGAGCTCCTAATTAAACTTGATTTCTCATCTGAAGAGCCGATCTCCAGAGCTACAGCTCGACAGGCAATATGTTTTTGGCTGTAGTCTTTATAATGATGGGATCATTGGTCGTTTAGCTCGGGATATTTCTTAACCTTGACAACAAGTCTCTCATAAATTCTTTGTCACACACGAGACAGCAACAGCTTCAGAGTTCTCCTTGTACATCGGTGGTGAGTAGAGGAGTCGAGCTGACACAGGAGCAGAGAAGAAGAGCTGCTACGGGAGCTTATCTGTGCAAGCAGAAAGCGAGTTGGGAAAAATGCATTTAATTCCAGGGCTGGCGAGGCTGGAAATAAGACCGTGGCAAAAAGTGCTGTGGGACGGTGTGTCCAGAGGCGCCGATTCACGTCTAGCTGCCGCCGGTTTGGTGTTGTACATTCAAAATAATAGGGGCATATTTTTTGTGTTTTGGTTTTAAAACAAATAGACCTGTTGATTTAAACAGGTACAAACACTGAATATAGATGTTTCACATAAAAATAAAAAAAATCTGTGTTTCTCTGACGCTGTCATCACAGAGGGGCTTGTAACTACGTTGGCTGACACAAAAATGTGAATGACCCTATCTAGAGCCACCGGGCTACTGTAGAAACATGGCAGTGCAACATGGTGATCTCCGTGGACAAGGACCAGCTCCTTATGTAGATGTAAACAGCTCATCCTAAAGTAACAAAAACACAACTGTTCTTATTTTCAGGTGATTATACACAAAAGAAAACATACTTATTATATTATATTCCATGTCTGCCAATATATTCCTCTAAATCCTACACACACTGGACCTTTAAACATCAGTCTATGGCTTTAGCTACTCTGTCTTTGTAACTGTTCAAACACAATGCCCCAAATCATGTTCCAAATAAATACGATGCTAAAGAACATTTCTATCCACCAGAGAGAAAATTACAACGTTCGTCTACCATTTGCAGAAAGTGAAAGACAGGAAACTCAATCAATTATGCTGGGAGGGCCTTTCGCCTCACATATCAATATTTCATATGCAGCACTATCATAGTATGGGTACAGGATTGACATTTTTCTCTTAGCGCCAGATGACAGTGAAGAATACCCCCTTTCAAATGGACCCAGGAGAGTCGCCTTCTTGATTTCATAAGCCCTCAGGCTACATTAAGGAGCACTGAAGTAGCATCTGCATACTATCACCTCAAGAATGTCTCTTACATCCAGAGGCGCTGAGCCAACACTGCAAATCAACATTTGGTCACACCTCTTGGCAGCTAATTGAGCTCGGAGAAAAAGACACCTGATAGAGATCAAATAAATAAACGACTGCAAACAAACGGTTTCCAGTGTTTTTCTTCATTGATTGGATTCACAGTTTTTTAGCCTGTTTATTGAGACAAGAGCGGCGGTACAACTGTGACAGTCGCTCCGTGTGATTCAGTCGAGAGTCGGCAGGTCAAACACATGTCTCACTTCCTCTTTGTGTCTTTTTGTTCTGCAGGGAGCTGATGCCCAAAACCCTGGAGGGCCAGATCACCATGGAGAAAACCCCCAGCTACTTTGTGACCCGAGAGGCTCCAGCCAGGATAGCCGCCATGTCCCGGGACACCAAGCTGATCGTGGTGGTGAGGGACCCCGTCACCAGGGCTATCTCGGACTACACGCAGACACTGTCCAAGAAGCCTGACATTCCCTCTTTCGAGAGCCTCACCTTCAAAAACAGGACTACGGGACTCATCGACACCTCGTGGAGCGCCATCCAGATCGGCATCTACGCCAAGCACCTGGACAACTGGCTGCAGTACTTCCCCATGGAGCAGATCCTGTTTGTGAGCGGCGAGCGTCTGATCAGCGACCCGGCCGGAGAGCTGGGCCGCGTGCAGGACTTCCTGGGACTCAAGAGGATCATCACGGACAAACACTTTTACTTCAACCAGACCAAGGGTTTCCCGTGCCTCAAGAAGGCGGAGGGCAGCAGCAAGCCCCACTGCCTGGGTAAAACCAAAGGGCGGACCCATCCAAACATTGACCCTGAGGTGGTGCAGAGGCTACGGGACTTCTACAGGCCCTTCAACATGAAGTTCTACCAGATGACGGGGAGGTTTTTTGGCTGGGATGACTGAATGTGTTTTTCTCTGAGGACGTAGCGGAGTATTAAGACCACTGAGTGGAGGGAAATAAGAATAAAGTCACAATATTTCAAGAAGAGTCAAAATGTTACAAGAAAAAGAGTCTAAAAATTTTTTTAAAATAATTTGTGAATAAATTATAGCCAGATAACATTTTTAAAGCAAAAAAGTACTCGTGGAAAATTAGGCAATAAAATATATACATCTAATATGATGTAATTTAGCCTATATAATACAAAAGTTCAATTGTTATAAAGAAATATAACCACATAAAAGATATAACTTTATTCTCAAAACCTCATAATTTATTCTCATAAATACAACTTTATACTTTTAATATTACTTATTACTACTAATCACTAATAATATTAGAACATTAAGATTTTATTCTGGTCAGATTATTGCTTTTTATTTATTTTGTTTTTTTTAATTTACAACATAGCTCTCAAAATATATAAATTAAATAAATATAATATATTTAAGATAGGGATGCACCGATTGTCAAGTTCTGGGTAGATTCAGATACCAATGTTTAAAATAACAATTTGTCCGATAGCGATGTTTTTTTTGTTTTTCATTTGTGTTTTATTTTTGTTTTTTGTGCCGGGGAAAAAAGAAATCTTCATTGTAATATATAATACAAGTTCCTCTCTCTAATATCTATGTTTTATTGCTTTGAAATTTCTCCACCAAACAATTTTTTTTTTTCAATCTTCTTGCCTAAAGCTAAATTTTACAAGAAGTGATATGAAGCGATATTCATGCTGAATTCAGGCAGAGTCTGACGTTATGGACACTGAAAGCTAGCTCGCCAGCTAATGTTAGCAAGGTTGCTAATAAATACCGCCAAATGTTATTGTACATTTTTAAATTTTTGCCAGCCAGGCAGCATCTCTCTTGTGGGGCAGTTAGTATTTTTTATGGTCGGTATCATCAAGCATCGGCTGGTTACACATGACAACAATCAGTGTCTCCTCCACACATACTTCTTTATTATTGGTTGAGGCTGTGACTCTCAAAAGTTTACTTAAGTTGAGCTCTAAGATACAGTTTGCTTTGCCACCGGAAGCAAGTGTTATATTTGCCCCTCTCCTCAAACTAAATGGAGGTGAACAAGAGGCAAATATTCGCCAATGTTAATTTCACTCATGTGTGACAGCAGTGAGTTCACTGTGTCCTTTCGTCCTGAAGGCGTCCTGGGGAAGATCTCTGTTTGTCCTAAAGACATTTTCTAATGTCACGGGGACAACGAGACACCGTTAAGCAGGATTTATAGTTGTGCGGCAGACCCTCTAGGCTTATCTGGACACATTTTCCCCACAAATACAACATGCTAATGTTTTTAGCACAAGCCTATGGCATTTTACATTGTATAAATTAGCCTAGCAGCTAGCAGACTTTTCCTCTACTCATATGAAGCCAGGGACAACAGCAACATTTAACAAAGGTAACGTTACAAAATTTGGCTCCATTACAACTCACAAGGTTCACTGACAAAACAACTGTCTTATACTGAACATGTTTTCCAAACATATATAACATGCTAACGTTATTAGCACAAGCCTATGGCATTTTACATTGTATAAATTAGCCTAGTGACTAGCGTAGAGTTCCTTTACTCATATGAAGCCAGGATAAATCACACTCAAGACTTAAAACTGTCACATTATTTGCCGATAGGTCATTCGCAGTCAACAAGAAGAATATTGTCCGATACCAATGTTCAGCAGATAAATCAGTGCATCCCTGATTTAAGAATATAACATCTTAAATGTTAAAGTAAAAGTATTAGATTTATTAAAAAATATCAGAACCTCTTTGACGAGAACATCTTTTTCATAATATGATTTTATTCTTGAAATATTTCAACTTTTTGAGTCTGAATATTTTGACTTTATTCTGTGAATCTTGTATTTTCCCCCGACAGTGTTCCTGTTACTCCGTCCTCAGCACTAACCCTAAGCAATACGTGGCTGTTCCAGCAGAGAAAGAAGAGGCCCAGTCCTCCCTCAGTGGCTCCGCAGATATGCAATATTTCACTGTTACATTTCTCATCATCAGAGCTGCCTCTAATCCACAATCATGGAGATACTTCCCTCTAAAAACACATTAAGTTGTTGAAGGATTTGCGCTGTATCTCCCTGCACTATCTGAAGTTTTCTTTCTTCTTCTTTGAGTTTGAAGTCCTCGGCTGTGACACAGAAATATTGTATGCAGTGCTTCTTTAAGAAGATGGGTGAAATCACATTGTGTCCGGGAGCTTTTGATAAAAGCTGAGTGATTTAATGCCATATTTTAAAACATACATAGCTGCTTTCAAAATTTAACATTTTTCTAGCAAAAGGATATGAAAAGATAAAAAATATATGTATTTTTGAAATGTATTTATTCAAGAAGTACACGAGCAGTATGTATGTATTTTGAATAACTCCTCAGTGATTATTTGCTTTCTTCCTGTTATTATTATTATTATTATTATTATTACGCGCCCCATGCCTTTAGAGTTTGTTTTATACTAAAAAACATGTTATCCTCATTTTAATTTCAGGTCATCCGTTCTAATATTTACTATACAGTGTGGGAATGCTTGTCTCCACTCAGCTTCCAGTGCCAGAGCTGTGAGGTTGTTATTTCGGCGGTGGTTTCTCCGCCTTCAGTTAATGAAGTTACAGGCAAAGATAGCTCTCACTGTTATTCAAGCAACAGCGACTCTGGTGGAGGGAAAAGACCTCCTGCCCAAACTGTGACTCAAATTTCCTCAACATGCCTCCTTGTGAATTGAATACACTTGATGTCACTGGCCTTCCTTGCCTCCAGGCGATGTGTGTGTGTGTGTGTGTGTGTGTGTGCGTGCGTGTGTGTGTGTGTGTAAGTCTTTTTTAAACCCAGGGAGCATGAGAACAATGGCTGAGTTGTGTTCCTAATTTCAGTCTACTTGTATTGTGAGCCACTTTCTGAAAGCAGATGTGCCTCAAAAGACACAAAATGTTTTTTGGTGTGAGCATCAGAAACAAACCTAATATAGATTTTCGGGGGAGGAGGGGGTCGGATTATATTACCGGTCTAATTGTGCTGTTCTGACTGTTTTCTTAAAGTTGTTGGGATTTTTAAGGCACTCCTTGAATAAAAGATGTTATATGTAAATATTTTATTCACACTGGCCTTTCTATATTTTTCCTATCCCACCTCAGAAATGCGTGCACGCGGTGTAACAGGACACCGTATCCACAATGCCGCTCACGCATCTAACAAGCTCAGCCTCCTGCAGAATCATAAGAGCACTCCCTCGCTGCTCTCCTATCTCCACTGTTACACCTTCACATATTGTCTCTGCTTATCTCTGTCCAGCCTCCAGGGCACAGTGTCACAGGAGGCACTCAGGGGGTTTAAAAGATGCTTGCAATCTGGAAGCTGTACAGTATTTTAGGTCTCCTGGCAGCTTGAGGACTCAGAGCATTATGGGGGGAAATGTCAAGAAAAGTTGGAGAGCCACTCCTGGAAGTCTCGGCTTTGAAATGCAGGAACTCTGAGCTAAAGGGTGTAATGTAAAAGAGGATAATTTACACAAAACATACAACAATACTGAAATAAAAGAAGTAAATATTCAGATATCCGACTGTGTAAAGGAGTGTGCGGGATTTAGTTGCGAATTGCAACCAACTGAATACTCCTCTGCTCAACCCTCGACTTCCAAGTGTGTTGGAGAACATATGGTGGCCTTCAGGTAACATAAAACTGTTTGGTTCAGTTCAACTGAACTCAAGTTCGTTTGCCCCCTCAGTGTGGTTCATTTGGGCAGGTGTGAACACAGCAATCACACTCAGGTGTGCACCAAAACAACCAGACTGAGACCTTCTTGAAGAGGTGGTCTCAGTCCGGTTACAAATGAACTCTGGTGCGGTTGGTTTGTGGTGAGAACGTGTTCCGACCTGGATCTGAACCAACTGCAGTCACATGACACATTGTTTGGGTTAAACATGAGCATGTTACAGTCCTGGAGGATTATTAATGTGCGCCTCCTCCTGTACTGCCTTAATATGCACATTCAGCACATCCAATGCATCAAAACATTGTTTTCTAGTTGGAGCCGCGCCTCGTTTTCAAACTGTATGCTTTGACTCAAATGAACAATGACAGCAATATAGTCCACGATGAGCAGCGCTAAAATCAACCTGCGTAGTTGTCCCTCCATTGTGACATTAGAAAGTGTCACATTTATCTTGCAAGTGTACTCTTCTTCAACGTTTGCTTTACTTCCTGGATTTTTCCCACATGGAAATTCTGACCAATCAGAGCAGCTTTCTCACACAAGGCATTTTATCTGGTCCGCTTGTAAATGCTGCCGTGAGAACACGAACCAACTCTAGGTAATTATACAACTTTGTAACAGTACCCCTGGTTCTGGGGTTCTGTAGAAACATGGCCATACATGTCTGAGCTCCAGGACCTGCTCACTATGTAGATATGAAGGGCTCAAATTTCCGATGTGCCAGAAGTTCATCTGATCGTCCCACAGCCAGATCGGTGAGTGTTTTGGGTTTTTGAGGTATTGAGACCGTGGATTACTTTGGAGGTGATCTCCATTTATTCCTCTCCTGACAGCAAAATCCTCCGTCACACACAACCACACAAACTCCAGCTCCTACACAAATTAGGTGACACAACATTAGCACAAAATTAACTTATAAACATATCTCAACGACACTAATGCACAGAAATGACCACAAGAGCAATGTGGCTTACCTCTCCCACGGAGCACAACAGCAAAAGGGGAGAGGAAAGGTGGTAGACTTCATAGGTGGGGTACCCCCAAAGGTGATAGTAGGGGTACATAAACTGAGTATCAAACGTTCCTCATATTGACTACGGAGGCCTGAGTGTGTCAGGTAACAACAACTGAAACAAATTTTGTGTAATTACAATACTTAATATTACAAGTGTACATTTGACTTTGTTACACATATTACCGCTGTATAACTGACCCTGTTACACTGACACACTCCAATCTGAACGTCAAACGGCAACCAATCTGGAATAAACACATCCGAGGTCCAAAACTAGTCAGGTTTGATCAATCTGAGGTTTAAATCATGCTTACTCTGCTCAGCTTTAAAGACGATTTCGCCATCAACAGATAAAAAAACCTTCTTAAATACAACCACTTTATTTCTTCCGATGAATTCAAGTGCTGATACAGAAGTACTGACTGAAATGAGCTTTATCACTGACGCACCTCTTATATATGACTTCCACTTCCTCCTGATGAGGGTTTATAGAACAACTGACAGCCTGAAACAGCAAACATGTCTGACTGTAGTCTTAATGTAATGGTGTATATACAGTGAATCAATCACAGTTTACGCCTGAAGGGACGAGCTCTCTCTTTATGTATTTTTCTGCAGAGATGTCTCTACTCCCTAAACACACTTGTACTCTTCTCCCCCGTCTCCATCTTTTCTTTCCTCCTCCGCTGCACCTGTATGTTTTTCTTCGCTGAAAGAATCTCTCGTGCGTTTTCCCCTCCCGCAGCCCGCTGACTGATTTGAGAAATTGCACTGACAGGCACTTAGCAGACGAGCCACGATGAGAGGAGGGAACCTGTTGAAAGTCGACACATATCTGAGGCTTATTCATGCTGATCGTCAGCGCGCTGAGATGATGTTGTGACTTTAACAGAGTCGAGGGAAGGTGGGAGGGTGGGGGGCCTGATGTCCATTTGTTGACTTGTTCAATTTGCTTGTTATTCCTTCCTGAGTGGGTCAGCGGGGCCTCTTCAGCGATGGGTTCCTCACAGTAATAAACAGAGACAGTTTCCATCCTGCCGATCAATCCTCTGAAGGGCAGCTAAGTATGAAAGAGAAAATGGAACGGCAACATCTGCTGCGGGACGGCGTGCAGACCACCCCTGTCAGAGAGCGTTCAGCTCAGTATCAATGGCACGGACCTGGAGAGAACGTGAAGTCTGTCTATTGAAAAACAGCTGACCGCATGTGGTGGGTTTTTGAGGGTGGGGCGAGCTGCTGCAGAAAGACAGGCATTTCTGGTAGCCTCGCAAATCTCTTTGATCCGCGCTTTCTTTCTTCTTATATTTCCCCTTTCATGCTTCCTCTACTCACTCCACCAATATCACCCTCACAAACACACACGTGTATGGACGCAGGAGCACCTGTGTGGGGTCACCTGTGCACAATTAGCTCGCACCCCTCCTTTAACTCTAACTAAGCCACGAAAACCTCCACTCATCCAGACCCCCATCTCCATACACGCAACTCCGAGCCTGTTTTCGCACACACAGATGTTACAGGAGCGTGGCAAAAGATGGGAGGGCTGTACAATAACAAACCGCCAGCGCTGTAGAAAAATACGGTGCGGAGCATGTGTGTGTGCTCGCATGTGAAGTGCTACGAGCATCATATAGGCCATGTAAAGTGATGAAGTAAGGGGATTAGAGAGGCTGCTTTGAAGACCAAGGCAGCAGCGAGAACGTTTGCGTGCACACAGAATCATTTGTGCATCTTTTACCTAAAAGTTCTGTATGAGGCCGTTAAGTGAATTGAAGTCAGCATCCTGTTGCCATCAACAAGCACTTAGGCATCAGCCAAAAGCGTTAGTAAGTTTACATGCACAGCAGTAGTCAAGCTAAGCTCATAGCTCGGCTAATCAGTCAAGTCGGACTTCTTGTCTTGTCTGAGTATACATGCAGAAGCGAAAATTGAATTTCTGACCAAGTACGTCTGACTCCGCCTCGATAGGCGGCGCTGTGTCCTTTTTAATATAGTGCGTATTGAACTAGTTCCGGTCGACTTTTTTAAATAGATCCACATTTCGTGTTTTCCTACTATCCTTAAACTTCGAAATGTTTAGTTCCTTTAGCTGTCGCCACGTTTGTTTTTTTGTTTGTTTGTTTTTCCGGGAGTGAACTGCTGCTCCGTCATCTCCTTCTTCTTCCAGGTGAAAGCCCGCGATAGAAAATGTGGTGCATGCGCAGAGGGAAAAACCCTTTAAATGGCACGAGAAAAACAAATAAACAGTTGAAAATAATGGAAAGTGGATATGTTGCGATGGTGATACCGTATTGTTTACAAAGAATGTAATAAAATGTATTAAATAAAATCAATTCATGCTCATTATTTCATGTAATTTTTCAATGATGTACAGGAATTGTGCAGATTGTCCATGTTTTTACCATCTGTGAAGGAGCTAGGTAAAGTCCGGTTGTAAATTTTGTCATTGAGGGCAGCAAAAACTTCACATATTTTAACTTTAACTGCTGTCACTGCTGCTGGTATTCTCTGCCGGTGTCACCCAACTTTATCGTCCTGATCTCATACACTTAAATATCATCAGGTTTGTCGTCTTTCATCTCAGTGATTTTGTGTGAATGCTGCATTCACGCTGTAGTGGTGCTGAAGACAAGGCACTCAGGAATGACATAAGGTCACATTATTTTGATTTTCCTCACACAGAAGTCAGTCTCATAGAAGATTGTCTCTGTTTTTAGGTTACGTCACAACCTGTTCAGATTGTAGAAGATTAATACTGGTAATAAAGTCACATATAGCACACACTTCTATACAGACGGGGCTTCACTGTGTCATATATGAAACTGCTTGCACACATGAACACAGTTGCCACCCACATGTGCCCCGCGGAGGGACATGGAGGGGATCAGACCTCTGTTTTCTCTGGATCCCAGAAGAGAAGCCCTTAATCCCCGGCCAAGTCTGAGCAAATATCTCCGGCAGGCACGCTCCACACACAGCCTTAATCAAAACAGCCGAGGGGGTGACCGAGTCGCACTTTCAATTTCAAGTTTGCTTTATCTGTCATGGACTCTGTATCTTAAAGAGAGATCTAGAAACTTCAAAGGAGAATGTCGAGTGTTATCTGGTGCACCGTGGCCAGATGTTACCAGGAAACCTGTGTTTTCTACTCCGTCTCCGGGCCTGTAAACATATATGTATTTACATTAAACACACACAGTGAGCGCAGCACGCATCAGCAGTTTGATTCGTTATACTGATTCAGATGGGGAAAGAGAGAATTTGTTTCCTGCGGCCGAGTTTTCATTTCTATATTTTATTTTTGAACCACACTGCAGATTTTCCTCGTTGTGACAGAATAGACGGATTGTGGCCTGCAAAAAAATGTACATCCAGAGAGAAATGTTTAGCCACGCTGCAGCAAAATTGTTGGTTTTGAGTTTAAAGACATTCTCATGAAAATGACCAATTGTTTGTTCGTGATGAAAAGGCATTTCACCAATGGTTTGCATGCTAGTAATAAAGCGAGGGCCCGCTCTTTGAACTGTCACTTCTGTGCCCGGAGTACAGCAGACAACACACAAAATTAGCAATTAAGATTGTCTGGGAGCAGGACTCTTTCCAGACATGTGTGTTTTGACTTCGAAGCTTTCACGCATCTCTCCCTAAGAGGACCTTCTTCAAAAGAGCTGCTGCTTTTCAAAGGGGCGATAATTGATCCTGACACATGATTAAAGATGTGTTCATGTTAAGCTCAAATTTTCCTTCTCCTGGATGAAAAGCAGGGTGACAGATCTCCAAACAAGACGGCCAGATCGTCTGAAGGGGTAGAGCCCGAGCGTCCTCGAGGGAGGAGAAGTTTGCCCTGTTAGTGGAAGGCTCTGTCAGCCCTGCCACTCAGCACTGGAACCTTTTAGTCACACAGTCATGCACGGATACCAGAGCTGGGTTTACTGGAGAGTCGTGTTAACGTGTTTGCACATGTACACAAGCCTTATTCTGGTTTCAGAACCCAGATACTGCATGGGTCACTTCTAAATACACTTAAATATGTGGCACAATTAGCTGATTTATTGACTTACCTCTCATATGTGCATGTGTTAAAGGGACAGTTCACCCCACAATTAAAAATCTTATTCTTTCCCTTACCTGTAGTGGTGTTTGTACGTCTAGGTTGCCGAGTGTTCTCGCCAATATGAGGAAACTAGATGGCGCTCAGCTTGTGGGGCTAAATATCATGACCCGACTACTCGAGATACAAGATTAACAAGACCTTAATATGAGCAGTTTTATTTAGGAACAATTTTCTTTCCACTGAATTACAATTGTATCACTGTAATTGTATCGATTATACGACAGTCTTATCAATCGTATCACTGCACAGAAGAAAGTCTGCATCGACCAGACACCCAGGAAGTGTAGCCAATTTTTGTAGTGGTCAAACAGTGGAATTGCGACTCCTGAGCCTGTCGTGCAATGCCATTGGGCCCAAAAAGACTTTTTCCCATAGAGAGACATCTTTCAATCAATGGATACATTTTTTTGAGCATCACAACCTCCACGAATTGGCTCGTTTCACTCTCAGGATTTGATTAACTTGGTCTGATAACACTTTGAAAGTCTAGAAGAATTAGGTAGTTACCAAGTCCTGATTTCTGGAAAGAGACATTCTCAGATCAAATATATTTTTGGGGGTTTTGAGCACCACAAGCTGAGTGCCATCTAGTTCCATTATAGTGGAGAGAAGACAAACATCTCTACGGCTGATATCTCCAACACTCGGCAACTCCCACCAAAACAATCTAGACTGATAAACAGCACTACAGGTCAGAGGAAAAATATGTATTTTTGATTTGGGGGTGAACTGTCCCTTTAAGTCTGAGGCCAGAGCCAGGAGGCAGTTAGCTTAGCTTAGCATAAAGTGTGTAAATAAGGTTAAACACCTAGCCTCGCTTTGTCAACGTTCTAAAAAATCCACCTTCCAAAAGCTCTAAAGCTCACTAATAAACATGGTGCATGTTGTTAGTTTAGTTAATCCGCACACACAAAAAGAAATGTAAAAAATGCATGTTTGTGGTTTTACAGAGAGTTTTGTGCTGTAACTATTTCTTAGAAAACAATAGCCAGTCCCAGAGAGTCTTGTCACAGTGAGTTTGCCAAGCAACCATTGGAGACTCTGCACAGAAATATTTGGGTTGCTGGATAAACTGTTGTTTGTCAAGAAACAGCACGTAACTTTATGCGCTGTCATGAGAGTCAAAGTTTAAATTATTGGTGATCAGATTAAACCAAACTCAGCAGAGAGTGATGAACGCAGCAATCCTTCTACAGCCAGACACCAGAGGAGGTCCTGAACTGCTGAGGTGACACACTGTGTGTTCCAATACCCATTCCAATACTACCATACTATAGAGTATGCCAGAAAAAGATTCAGATTTTGCAGTGTGCAGGCCAGCATGCTTTTCTGGTTATTCTGACCCACAATCATCTGCGCAGCGGACAATACGTCACATCGACTGAGCCGCAAACAAATGACAGCTTGACAACTTGTTGACAGCTGTTTGGCAGCTGACTGACAGCTGTTAGAGGCCACAGTGATGGATGACAGCGTGTTCAGGCGACTGATGACCAGTCAATCAGTAATAATAAGACTGTTAGTTTTTTAATTGAATATAATAATCATAAATGTAACCAACAACAAAAGAGCATACGTATAAAATCAGTGGTTCCAAAGTGGTGGGTCGTGGTCGAAAAGTGGGTCACGGGTCCATTCTGATGAACCGCAAGTGACTCGCAAACATGTCAAGTTTGTAAAAAGCACACTTTATTTTGAAGTACAGTACATTTTCAAGTGTCACTTCCTGCTGTAGAGTGATCGACTATCAGATGGCTACTTGACAGAGACAGAAAAACTAGCTCAACAACATGGACCCCGTAGCTGGACCAGTTGGGAACCACTGTATTGAATAAAAATGACAGAAAAATGTTTAGTCTATGTCATTTTTCTATCGTAAATTGATATAGTAAGAGTAAGAGGGTCAAAGCTCAGGGTGTAACGCTCTGAGGAAGTATTGTAAAACTTCAAATAAAAAGCCTAGTCCCTTCTCTGGGCCCAGTGTGATGACATATTTTGGCACATAAAGGCCTGTCTCTAATAGAGGCCTGGTCTGGTTGCCAAGCAGTTCATGTTTTTTGACAGAAGTTCTTCAGATGTATAAAAGCAGGTCGTTAGTTTTTTTATTTTTTTTTTTTTTATTTGTTATTTATTCTGGTCATGAAAAGTCTCACAATTTTTCACCAGAAAAAGA
The DNA here is from genome assembly GCA_019142605.1 of Cephalopholis sonnerati. Taxonomy (NCBI): domain Eukaryota; kingdom Metazoa; phylum Chordata; class Actinopteri; order Perciformes; family Serranidae; genus Cephalopholis; species Cephalopholis sonnerati. The sequence goes on from JAGQAX010000020.1 coordinate 30,614,331, forward strand.
AAGGAAAAAAAAGAAAAAATTCAATCTTACTGCATTCCATGGCCAGAAAGGAGCAGGTGGAAGAAAATTTCTTATATTACCTGCCCCTTTCTCAAATCACAAACATTCAACAGTTTGTCTGCCAAGTTGATACTAACTGAATTAATGATACAGCAGCATCATTCCAAAAATTACAGTAAATAAGTAATACATTAACAATTCCAAGGACTCTGACACGCCTGCTCTTAGCAGTAAAGTAGGTACACAACAACTCTCTAATCATCATGTTCATAGTGTCTTATGAGTCTTTCTTTATACATTCTTTTAAACTGACATATATTTAAACAACTTTTTATGTCACTATGTAAAGAATTCCACATTTTGACTCCAACCACAGAAATACACATCTGCTTTAAAGTTGTCCGTGCAAATTGGTGCTTAAAATTAAATTTCCTCCTATAATTCTCATCCTCTGAACTAAAAACAAACAATTTTTGTAAATTTTCTGGTAAGGCTTTACTTTTAGCTCTGAACATAACTGTGAGTGTCTGAAGCTCAATCAAATCTTTGAGTTTTAACAAGCCTGATTTAATAAACAGACTGCTTGTATGCTCTCTATAACCTGCCTTATGAATAATTCTGACTGCCCTTTTCTGTAATAGAAATAATGGTTTTATGTTGCTTATGTATGTATTTCCCCAGATTTCTACACAATAAGAAAAATATGGCAAAATAAGAGAGCAATAAAGAATTCTCAGAACCTTACAGTTTAACAGAAACTTTGCTTTGTTTAAAATAAAAATATTCTTAGACACCTTTGATTTTACATGGGCAATATGAGCTTTCCATGTTAGTTTATCATCAATAATCACACCCAGAAAACGAAATTCAGACACTCTTTCAATGCTCACACCATCTATGTTTAGTAAAATATTCTCATCTTTTCTTTTATTTGTAAAAACCATAAATTTTGTTTTATTTAGATTTAAAGACAACTTGTTTTCATCAAACCATTTTTTCAGATTCACCATTTCAGTTTCTACACGTACTGCCAAAGTTTTTAAATCTTCTCCAGAGCAAAAAAAATTAGTGTCATCTGCAAATAACACAGACTGCAGTGACTTTGAGACTTCACATAAATCATTTATATACAAATTAAAAAGTTTAGGTCCCAATACTGAAAGTTAAGTCAAATTATGTGTCCAAGGAATTATGTGTGAAAGGAATTAAAGGCCTGTCCCAAATATAGGCCTGTCGATTTTAGTAATTTAAGCTAATAATAGCCTGGGCTACTAATTAAAGTTTTACTGTAGCATGTCCCGATTGTGTGCATACTGCATGCACCAGTACATACTTTTTAAGGGCAGCTGCTGTACATACTAAAAGTAAAAAGATGAAGTATGTGATTCAGAAAGCACCCTAAATCTGGATGTTAAAAAGTTGCATACAAAGTGCAGAAGATCAGAAACCTGAGCAGCGTTAGAGTCATGTTAACAAGTAAAGATATCCTGATATAATTATAGTATATAACTGGGACACCACATGCAAACACTCTTCTTCATGAGTTCTTACTGTTGTCGTATTAACTGACTTCCTGGGTCACTTTGCAACAGTTATTTTGTCAGCAGTGTTTGCATTAGCATTCAAATATGGCAGCTGGGGTGAGACGGTACAAGCAGCTCTGTTTGTTATTTTGAGATTGTACAAAGGAGGAGTATAACCAGAGACATAGGAGGACAGAGTTGTATAAAGAGTACTAGTTGTTGTGGGGGGAAATTAGCCTGTGTGGCCTGAAACAAATAGCTTTGAATAAATCATCACACACTTATTCCCATTCACTGCACACTGTCTCTGTTTGCCTTATGAATAAATGAGTGCTCGCCCTGTTTACCTCCCACTCATTACAGACGTTGGCCCATCATGCTCAGAGGTCCTCACGCACACACACACACACACACACACACACACACACACACACACACACACACACACACACACACACACACAAACAGGCTGCGTTATTGCTAAAAAAACTCACCCACCTCTTTACACTTTGACTCACTTTGAGCCTCTTCGCTCTCCTTCAGAAACGCCCGCTGACACTCACACACACAGACTTCATACAAATAACAAACAGGAAGTGATTTGAGTACAATCATCTGTCCACCCACATCCACACGTGCATCCTTAAGTTTTTTTTTTTCTAGCTGTATTATCCGCACAGAAACAACACAAGAATCCAAACACAGAGAGGGAGAGCACACACCGAGGCAAAGAGCAGCTCGTTAATAATTGACGCTGTCAGAGTGCCACAGTGCTGAGCGAAGGGACAGCATGCAAACACCACAGAAGAAAAGTCGAGGCTGAGACGAGTAATTATTTATCACCCAAGGCTGCGGAGGCAAAGTGTTACTGGAGGGAGCCGACATGATGAAGTCGCCTAGAGGAGAGCCTTTATGAGGTGTTACAGACTGATTCAATATTACCTCTCAGGCTGTGTGTTTAGGTGGAGCAGGTCATGGCGCACTCGGGATTGATGTAAAGATAGCGGGAAATCTGAGCTAGGTGATTTTTGTGCCTTTTGGTCAACTGATTTTCAACCTGCTCTGGGAGCGGAGTTGTTGCTACTAAGCACCCTGTGACATATAACACTGTGTGTGTTTATGTAGCGTCACTCCCCATTCTGTCACTCCACCCGGCTTGGGGGGTTTCTCCACTCCCTGCTTCAGTAAAGTTTGTCCTGCTCTGACAAATGAGAGCGTGGTGGGGGTCATTGTGTGAAGTATGTACGAGCTCCGGCTGCTGCGATGCTATGACAGGTATGGCAGTAGAGGTTTGGGTGTAATCAGGTGATGGATCTGTTTCTGGGGATGCCACAGTAATCAGCGAGGTTGTTCGGAGGATCATTTACACGTGCTGTCAAGTGTTTCGCCACACACTGACCCGCTGTAAGGTTTGTTTGAGTGTGATGCATTGCTGCCCACAATGCCGCCTGGCCTTTAAAAAACAGTCATAAACTTTGTGGACATTTCTTTAACGCGGAGCTCTTTTCTCAGCGTGCTTTGTGGTCATGCTGCTACACGACATTTAACCTTTAACAAAGGAAACCTCAGTGAGATTAGAAATGGATTTTTCAAGTGTATCCTGGCTGTGAAGCAACAGTTACAGACAGAGACATGAAATATATAGATCACATGTAGGTCGTATAAATCATGAAATTGCAAAAGTGAAACTGGTTTGTGTACACATTGGTTCCAAACCTTGTGGTCCGGACCTCATAAGGGGTCGCCAAAGCTTCACAGTAAAATATACAGTGCTGCTATATCTCAACATTTAATTCATGCCCTGCCTGAAATTGTTATTTTTTAAAGTTTATATTATTATTCAAGGTATATTCAGGATGTAAATCAATAGCCCCTTTTCCACCAACATTTCAAGGAACTTTTATTTCCAGGAATTTATTTACCTGGGTAAAAGAATTCCTGGAAATCTGTGTGGTTTGCGTTTCCACCGCACCTCAAAGTTCTGGAAAATTTACTCAAATCAGGCTGATGATGTATGGGGGAGTGGTAAAAGAAACTGCACTACACCTCCAGTCCAGTAGGTGGCGGTAAGAAGAAGCTGAAGGCCAAACAAGCACGATGACGCTATAAACTGCGACCGACAAGCCCACATCATCATTAGTGTGACACAGTACGCCAGGATGGAGGACGCTCAGGTTGTTCTGTTGTTCCTCGTGTTTTACTACATCACATATAAAACCATGTGATCTGCACAGAAAAGACGACAGGTGTTATTAGCAAAGACAACTGTGAACGCCCAAAGCTTCTTATAATCTTGCTTAAGTTTCCTCAACTTTTCCTGAATGTGTTTCGGCGTGTGTCCTATATTTAGCTCCACCAGCTTGTCAGCTATTCTTCCATAGACTCGGTCGTTTCGAGTCGCCGACTCAAAGTTCCGCTGAATTTCTTCCTCAGCAAATACACTCCAAAGAGCCTGGACCTCGTCGTCCGTCCACTTCTCGTAGCCTCTCTTCTTTTGCTCCATTTTCCAAATGATCAAAACACAATCCAAGTGAAGCTTGTAGAAATGAAATAAAGTTTGCAGCCACGCTGGCACGGAAGTGCGGAACGCTGCAAGTGTGTGTTCCACCAATCAGCGTTCTTCAGCACACAGCCCCGCCCCTCAAAAATTCATGGAGTCTGAAAGGTCCTACTCCCCTACTAGGTACTTTTTTCAGAAGAACATTTAGGTCTGGGGGAAAGTTTTTTCCCTGGGTAATTTTGGTGGAAATGCACCAAGGATTTTAGGGTAAATAATTTAAGTTCCTGCGGTGGAAAAGGGGGTACAGAGCACCTGCCACAGCAAACGAACATTTTCAATTGACCAGCGGACTACACTACAACCTGAATGGCTGTAGAAACAGGTGACAACCATCAGCCAGCTTGAGTTGAGTTCAGACGGCCACTTCACACCGCTGCAACTTTTCCCTGCAACGTTCTAAAACGATTTTGAACTGGGCTATAGACTAGAAAGATTAGAGACTGGACTAATCAAATAGAGCAGCTTTACCTTCAAAGGTGCTGCCACTTTAAAACACAGAACAGCAGCATTACCAGGCAGCTTAAACCTCCAAACCTCCATGTCTTATGACTTCCTGGTGAAGCTCATCATGGCAGGTGAAAAGAAGCAGCAGCCAACACCATGTGTCACAGCCGCAGCACATGGCACATGTAACCGTCCCCAGGCCAGCAGAACAGTTAGCTGTGAGAAGGAGTGCACTGAGTAGAAAAGTACAGTTAACCCTCTGAAACCTGAGCAAATTGGCTTGATTGTTTTTAGACAAGGGAGGAAGGTAATGAGCAATGACAGAAGAGCTAACCCAAAAAATTAGCAAAAAAAAGTACAAAGATAAAATTAAAAACAGGAAAATTAGTTTAAAAAAATTAGGTAATATAATTAAAAATAAATAAAATAAAATAGTTTGCCCTGACTTTTTTATTTTTCACCTTTTTTCCATTTTTAATAATTTTCTAAATCTATTTCTGAATTTATTTTTTCTTTCCAAGTTGCTCACTGCCTTTTTTACCCCATGATTTTCAAAGACATTGCGCCAATTAGCTCAGAGTTCAAAGGTTTAAATACTTGCAAAAGGCGTCTGAAAGCAGCACAAGAAAAGTGATGTCGCTCCAGGTTTTCAAGGGTTAAAGAAGGCGAAACCTGAACAAAAAGAAGTCCTAAACCCTGAGTCTAAAACTCCAGACCATAGTACTTTATGTTTCCTTGACAGACAGCAATACGTGCATGACTACAGTGATAGTAAGAAGGGGATACTGCTGGCATTTGCATCTGTATCTGTGTGTGTGTGCAGCGTGGTGAATATATGTGTGTGTCAGGTAAGTGATCCAGGTGGATGGCAGCAGAGGGGCTCTGGTGTCCCATTTCAGGCAGCAGCTGGTGAGCGAAGCCTGGCCGAGGTCACCCTCAGGGACCCTGCCCCCTCGTCACCCACTCCCGGGCTCGGCTCCACACTCGGCCTGTCATCGTCATCTGATCTCGGCTCCGCATGCATCGGAACAGCAGCTCGGCCGCATGACAATGGAGCTCTTTTAATTATCGGGGACAGTGTCCTCGCTCAAGTGATGACGGCTAAAATGTATTTGCCCCAGTCATGAGACGAGCAGTTCAGGCACTCAGGCGTGCAGCCTCGGAGGCACGGTGATAATTGATCACATTGTAGAGGCGTGTACGCGATACAAAGGCCACGGTGAGTAGTGTTACTTTTAGCCCAGATTACCACGGTGTCAAAGCCTCGTGCAGCGGGCATATTTAAAATAACCACAGATAATACACATCCTCAGATGGGAACAGAGACCCAGAAACTAATGAGACACATCATGTTAATTAGAGGTGCTCCGAGGTAGATCTACTTTGGCTGCACACGTCTCAACTCCGGCTCCGTTGATCCTCTCTGAAAGACAACAGACGAGTGTATTTCCCAAAACTATTCCTTTGATAGTTAATGGGAAAAACTGAACAAAAAAGACAGAGGCAGGTTGTGAAAGACAAAGAGGTCCTCAAAAATGTTTGCACTTCTGTCCAGTCCAACAGACTCTTAACATGTATAAGGTTTAGTGACAGGGCCAAAGAGCACTAGCTAGGAACAGTGACCCACCTTGCTCAATAGCCAGCGAGCTAAGTCGCTAACCAGAGAGAATGTTAACAGATAATTCAAGAGATGTTTTGTACCATTGACTGCTGACTCTTGGCTCACTACAAACCATGCCATGGTACTGTTGATTTATATAAAAGTAGATGGAGCAGCTATTGCCTTATTTCCATCGCTTGGTTCGGCTCCACTCAGCTCACTCTTGATACCACGACCTATTATCTGTTTCATTTTCCACTGTGGTTTGTACCCCCTCAGTGTAGGCAAGTCTTTGCAAGATCTTCAATGTGACACTTGCTGAATCCTTTCATCGGCAACCAAACTGGAACTGGAACAAGCACCAGTTTTCAAAGACTTTGGAGTTAGACTGGGTTTTGTGGGTGTGTGAGCTCTGCATCAGGGGCAGTTGGTGAGAGTCCGCCCGCACACACAGTGATAGAGCTAACTGTTAGCATCACACAGCTAATGTTACGTAAAAGTTGTGTTTTTGTGTCCGTGAGAGTTTGTTGAGACTGTGTAACAGCTCAGTGTTGGATGTTAGCTGCTGCTGCTGCTGTGTTAGTTCTTGCCAACCACGCAGACGTCGAATTGAGCTGAGCAACTCTAGACTCTGGTCCTTCAGCACTGCTTCTGATCTTAATTATCTATGGCAATGACAGAAAGTTTGCTGACTTTAAATGTATGTTTGATAGTAACTGAAGCATCCTACTGGTCAAAAGCATGAATTTGGGTGCCAAACTACATTAAAATTAGGGTGCTGTCAGACCTAGAGTTGTCTCCTTTGGTCTGAATCAGGGACTAATGTTGTTACCAAGTTGTATAATTGCCTAGAGTTGGTTCGTGTTCTCACGGCAGCATTTACAAGCGGACCAGATCAAATGCCTTGTGTGAAAAAGCTGCTCTTGATTGGTCAGAATTTCCATGCAGGGAAAAATCCAGGAAGTAAAGCAAACGTTGAAGAAGAGTACACTGTCAAGATAAATGTGACACTTTCTAATGTCACAATGGAGGGACAACTACGCAGGTTGATTTTAGCGCTGCTCATCGTGGACTATATTGCTGTCATTGTTCATTTGAGTCAAAGCATACAGTTTGAAAACGAGGCGCGGCTCCAACTAGAAAACAATGTTTTGATGCATTGGATGTGCTGAATGTGCATATTAAGGCAGTACAGGAGGAGGCGCACATTAATAATCCTCCAGGACTGTAACATGCTCATGTTTAACCCAAACAATGTGTCATGTGACTGCAGTTGGTTCAGATCCAGGTCGGAACACGTTCTCACCACAAACAAACCGCACCAGAGTTCATTTGTAACCAGACTGAGACCACCTCTTCAAGAAGGTCTCTGTCTGGTTGTTTTGGTGCACACCTGAGTGTGATTGCTGTGTTCACACCTGCCCAAACGAACTGTACTGAGGGGGCAAACGAACTTGAGTTCGACTGAACCGAACCAAACAGGGCAGGTGTGAAAGCACCCTCAAACTGTACAGATTCCAACAACTGCAGTGATTCAATTAAAATGAATTGGCTTTGCTCAGAAACATCTCTGTTATAAATGTTAGTGTGACTCGTCTGTTAGCATAAGTTCGTCAGTGTCTGAATTATTTGTGTGTGTTAGTTGTTTTCTGGGCTCCATTAACCTCCTATCACAGATTAGGGCATGTACCACAAAACACAGCATGTATGGGAACTGTTAAACGCTGTCATGTAAAAAAAAAAACATACTGTAGCTGCTAATAATGAGAAACAGGGTTAATTTGTTTGGCCTCATTTCCTTTGCTGACAAATTTTTCCACATTAAGATAACAACATCCCGACAGGATGACACAGACGCATGAAAGAATACAGAGTGTGTTATTATCACAGCTACAGAGGGTCAAGACTCGGAGAGGAATAGCCAGATAGGCGTTCCTCTGCTGCCGGTTCCTCGGCTCGTGCAGTGAGGACTCTGTGTCGGAGAGAGTGAGAGGTTCAGGAGGATACTGTATGTGGGACAAATTAAACAGGCTTTATGCTCTGGGTTTTAAAGCATGGCCTCTTCAGCTCACCAAGGAAATTGAGTTTGTGACCAAAAAAATGCACTTTCCTCTTAACCCCCTGACCAGCCGTCACAGACACACAAACTTTCTCTTTGAAGGCTAAACGGGCAGAAACGAGGGAGGATTGGCTGTTCTGGGGAGTTATGGAAGCCCTGATCCTATTACCCGCCCCCCTGAAAAATGTGTCTGCAGGCCCCAGGAGCTTTTAACCTTTCGCTGCTCTGCGCTTTGATTCATGGGGGCGGCGGCGCTCTCATGTTGAGTGTTGCTTTTTTTTTTGTCAATACTGTGCTGGCCACTGGAAAACCAGCACATTTTGGCCAAGAGGTAAGTCTGACACTGTCCTCCTGTGAGTGCAGGGATTCCCTCTGTCCAGAGAAGAACAATGAATCAGGGAGTAAAGTAAATGAAAAAATAAATGCTGCTGTACGTCAACAACAGAAACAGGAGGCGAAGCTTTGCACTACTGTGGTTTCAAATCAACTGAAGAGACGGGACACTCAGAGGGAATAAATTAATCAACGCTACACACAACTTTGCTCAACAATGTGTGCACTAAAAACGTATTTGTTTTAATCACAACAGTGTCAACACATTACAGAGACACATATTCATGAACCTGTGAGTAAACGACTGGCCGGGAGACAAAGAGTTTGAGGAGGAGACAAGTCAGACGTCAGAGAGGGATTCAGTAATGTCTCATACATTTATAAGACAAAGACACACAACATGCAGACGAACTCACAAACATGTTTATTTGATAAGATTTCAAAATGGCTCATTTCACTCGCAGCATCTTAGGACGTGTTTCCAAACAAAGATGTCTCGTCAGTCAGGTAAGACGGCACAGAAGTGGGACACGCTTACTGGCAATGGAGTGTATTTGTCATAGGACACATGGGCAGATTACGAGACAGTGGCCCCTGGGCACAGACACATGGCAGACCCCACCACCAGCTCCTGTCTCGTCTTTTTTGAGTTTTTTGGGTCATTTGGTGTCAGGTTGAGGTTGTTTTGCCCCTTATGTTGTTATTTTTTGTCTCTCTGGTATAATTTCGCATCTTTTTATGGTTATTTTGTGTCTCTTTTTGGGTGTTTTTCCCCTTTTGTATTTATTTTGTGTGTCTTTGAGTCATGTTGTGTTGTTTCTTTGTTGTTTTGTGTGTCTGTAGTCATTTTGTGCCTCGTTTACGGCTGTGTTGCCCCCTTTTGTAGTCATTTTATGGTTCATTTTGTTTCTGCTTTTGGATGTTTTTCCCCTTTTGTGTCTCTTTGAGGTACTTTTTAAGGAAATTGTGTCTCTTTTTGATTGTTGTTCCCTTTAGTAGTTATTTTGTGTCTCTTTTTGTTTGTTTTCTTTTGTGTTACTTTTTTTGTCTTTGAGATCATTTTGTGTGTCTTTTTGGATGTTTTTCCCCTTTTGTAGTTATTTTGTGTCTTTTTTGGTCGTTTTTGTGTCTCTTGGAGGTCATTTTTAAGGACATTTTGTGGCTTTTTTGGTTATTTTGCTTCTCTGTTTGAATATTTTTCCCCTTTTGTAGTTATTATGTGTCTCTATAGTTATTTTTCTGTCTTTTTTGGTTGTTTTGTGTCTCTTTGTGTTTGTTTTGCCCCTTTTGTTGTCATTTTTTGTCTCCTCGAGATCATTTTGAAATTTTTTTGGTCATTTTTTGTTATTTTGTGGTTTTTTTTTGTTTGTTTTTGTTTCTCTTTTTTTGTGTCTCTTTTTTGGATATTTGGATATTGTGTCTGAGATTATTTTGCATCTTTTTTTGGTCATTTTTGTGTCTCTTTGAGGTAATTTCTTTATAAAGTTTTGCATCTGTTTTGGTCATTTTGTGTTTCTTTTTTATTGTTTTGCCCATTATGTAGTTATTTTGTGTCTCGGTGCAGTCTCTTTCCATCTCTTTGTGGTCTTTTCAAGTGTCTACCTGGTCACTAAATGTTAATTTGAGTAACATTTTGCAGGTGAAGGCCCCTGGTCTGTGCCCAATAGGCCTGTTAAGTAATCCATCCATGACAGGAAACTCAAAGGATTTGTTGGTATTCAATTCATCGTGTGTGTAAACTCCACAAGAGAATAAAAAGGCAGAAGAATAAGAAGCTAAACAGAATGTGGTGATAATTATTAACTAATATCTACTGATTTTTTCTGTCTTTTTTTGGATGTGGATCCAGCACCACTGAGTAAAATGGATGACACCTGCAGGGAGCTTAAACTATTAAAAAAAACAGCATTTTACAGGATGTTTTGGTCTCACTTAGCTTCAACACATTTAGTTCCACAGCTCACCTCTTTAATGTGACGAGCCACAGCATCAAAAAGAGCTGACAAAAGGCGCTTGAAGTTGTGCTGCTTTGTTGGCCAACAACAAAGAGGAGCCTTTTAGGTTTAGCCAATACTTCACGACAACATTCGTTGGCCTCTGCGATATCGACTTGTGTGGCAGTTCATAACTCGCCATGTACCTCAGCTAACGTGTTGGCTCAAATACCACAGAGAAGCTCTGAAAACAGGCATTAAAGTAGGCTAAATCCCCCAAGTAGCTGTGTGCTTAGCATGGTCTCTGAAAGGTATCCAACCGTTTATGTGAAACCTAAGCACTTCTTGATCAAAGGCTTTCAGAAGACTGCGAGGTGAATGAGGAGCCTTGTAGAATTCTCAGTTGATTACTTTTTTCAGTCAGCGCAGGAGAGTGTGTGTGTGTGTGTGTGTGTGTGTGTGTGTGTGTGTGTGTGTGTGTGTGTGTGTGTGTGTGTGTGTGTGTGTGTGTGTTTAGTGTCTCTATAGACAGGAATCTTTCACCAGGGAGAGCGGATTAACACATCAAATCCAGCCCTTCAATCAATACGGAGGTAATGGAGCGATAGAAAATATCTGCACACTGCCGGCCGCACGGCAGATTTAAGCAGCTTTCTCTTTTTGCACAACCCAATTTACACACTGTACTACAACCTCACAAAATAAGACTTACAACACTTTTTATTCAGGAATAAGAGAGTGGGGACTAAATGATGATGTTCAGTGATGAAGAGCGAAGGAATTGCACATGATTTCACATATTTAAGTGTGTGTATGTGTGTGTGTAAAAAAAAAAACAGGTGTAGTAGGAATTAAATGTGGTGAGTATTTTTTTTATTTTTAAAACTCTGTAATAAAAAAGACCAAGAGCCATGCAGCTCAGCCTCAATCCAAAGTCGTCAGAAACCGACCGCTTAGTCAGTGACTTCCAGCGTCAGACACCTATGATAAAAGCTGTTGTTTAACGTCAGTATGATGCGCGGTTGGTCACTGTATTGCTTAACATCGCCTTGCGGCATCAGGAGGAAACACCAACAGCGGGACAACAACAAAAGTTAAGGCAGCGCAAAGTCCGAGTAGGGCAGTGCGAGGGGTGGTGGATGGGTCCAGCAACCACTGACTTTCACCCAGGAAGCCGGTGTTCGCCCCCTGTACGACTGTAAAGCCAAACCCTGCTCATTTTTCCTAAACCCAACCACGTGCATTTGCTGTTGATGGACAGAAACGTCAGTCCGCAGTGTTTTACTGACATAGTGTGTTTATTTGAAAGAGACTGAATGCAAACTGTACATTGTGTATTTTGGAAACAAACAATGCAGAAGTTGACACGGCGTCCCAGAACGTCAACAAGCAACGCACCCAGGGTACCTTGCACGTCATATATCGACTTGGAAGGTCCATGACTAAATGTTGATACGTAACACTGAGTGAGAAAGTGTTGCTTTAAGGCTGTACCAGCTGAATGCAAACATCAGCATGCTAACAGGCCCACAATGACAACGTCACCCTCAGAACCCATCGGCTAACCATCGGACACCGATCAGCCAATATTTTTAGATACCTGAGACAAGACTTCCTCAGCTGTGCACCGGTCATAGAGTGCCGCAGGGATGACGTTCTTCTTTAGGCCGATCGAAAGGGATTCTTTCATCGGATTTTGGATTATTGCAGAAAATAAGCTCTGTGGTAAACAGAGAAGATTATCAGCAAGGTAATCGTCACAAATAAATGGTACTTTTTTTTTTTTATTTTTTGAAGCCTAAATGCAATCGCCAGAAGGAAAAGCTAACGTTAGGTTATAAATTAACCACACTACGGTTGCATGACTAACATCGCCACCACAATGAGACTGTAAAGCCATGCTCAGCGTGATGACACTCTGCTGTCTCATTTGGCCACTTCTTATCTTACTTATCGCCTTTTTTAAAACACCAAAAAACCACATCAAACCAATCAGCAAAGAAGGCCCGCCTCTCGAATCATATGATTGGACAATGGGAAAAAAGCAGAGATGACTTGGGGTGCCGAGTTCAGAGCACTCCAGCAAAAACACCAGTTGCCTCGAGCGCAGAAACACGAGGTGCATTGCAACGCAAAGACAGCGGGCGAAAAGCTTCATTCACACTGAAAACAATTACAAAAAGCCGCCTCCAGCTGCGCAAACGCTTTCTGTGTTCAGGGCCTTACTGATGTGTTTATGTCGCAGAATAAAACATTACATTTCAGACCTTATTTCAGGCGTCGAACCAAAAACCCAAAGAACCCATTGACTTTGAGACGAACCAGGAGTGTTAAAATATATCCAGTTATTTCTGGATTTTAAGGACTCATTCATGCAGCACCCTGTTTTGGCTAATCTCTATAAACGCCTCTAAAAAAGTGCCTGATTTTCATTCCTTTACACGTCTCTCTATTCCCCACTCTGTGAGATGACTGGAGACATGCACAGCTCCTGACAGTAGCTGCAACACGGTGAGTTTATGTTTGCACAAACTTGACCCCTGACCTCTTCCTGCGGGCTCACGACCCCTCTCACTGACCCATCAACAGACTCATTTGTCAGCAGTGACCTCTCAGGTCTGAAGCAGCCACGGTGACCTCTGCAGACAGCACTCTGCTCACAATCAATAACAGAACTTAGTGAATACTTAGAGATAAAGAGCCGAGCCTTTATAGTGCTGACTCATAAATATTAATGCGTCTGTTTTAGACGTTTGGTCCCAAAAGCTAATGTGGTGTTTAACATTAAGCTTGTGCTACACTCAGCACTTTCATTCACATACTTCCTCTTTACCACTGCAATTCAAGCGCTGAATTGTGTTTACAATGTGGATGATATTGGTAGTATTTCCTGCTGAAATGTTCTCAGCTATCGCAGAAGTCGTACCATTTTCATAAAGCAGATACTAAGCAGATGCACACTGGTGAGCAGTTTGTGCCTATAGGGACTCTCATACATCTGGCTCAGACTATAGTGATGGATAGGACATATTTCGGAGTCGCTGGGTTTCATATGAGACTTTCATCACAGCTTGTCTCCACATTTTATACGAATCTGAAGTATTTATTCCTTAAATCAATCATATTTATTTATTATATTTATTAATCTGGTATTTATATATCCATAAATACTTCACTCTGCTGATGACGTCTGCACCTTCTCCACATTGCTCTTTTAAGTTTTGAACACATTTTTAAACCCACATCACACTTCATATGTGTATAATTACGTGTACATATCGACAGTTAATAAAAGTTTGAAAACACTCTATAAGGTGGTCTGTGGTTAGGAAACATTTTGGGTGGCATTCTGGCTCTCCACTGGCACCTTTGGTTGCAAATCAGTCTCACTGATGCAGAGTTTTGGCACTTCTGTGTTTAGATTGTACCGCCTCCATAGATTATTTAAAAGTAGCCTGGGCAATAAATAATGACAATACACGTAACACGTCGATATGTGACGAGGGCGGAGTGAGAATGTGTTGACTTGTCTGCACACTGGCGTCCCTAAAGACTCTTGGAAATGCATAAATTGGGTATGACTGGAAAGCTGAGACTCTTGTGGATTCAGTGAGCGCAACTTTATTCATGTGTGATGATGTTAGTTCCCACAGCAGCCATTTCAGTGTAGTGAGAGCATTTTTTGAAATGGACATCACTGTATAAAATGACCTATTGTGACCTCTAGGATAATCACAGCCTCGTGAAAGTTTACAGCCACAAACTAGAGACCTCAGAGGATGGATGGCTTTTATAGGTATGTTTAAAACAAGGGGGTATCGCAGTAGTTTCCAGAACAAAAGTGTCATCGTCGCCGAGTTCTTATGGATATCTTCAAATGTCAAAAGTTTTTAATACCATATCACAGCAAGGATTTCACTGTGGTGTTCCTCAAGGTCTTGGTGTCTTAATGTGGCATTTTGGAGGGATTTTTGATGATATTTATCAATTCTCGAGGGGTAACAAATGCTTAAATTTAGCACCAAATCTGTGTAACAAGTGGTATCAACCCAAAAACTGCTGCAACAGCGTATGAGACATAACTGAGAATGGCCGTCATATACATCCATCTTAATGTTCAAAGCTCTTTTACACTCAAAAATGTAAAAGTTTGAATGACCATCCAAACAAAACACAAAGTTTAATACATATTTATGACTAGAAAAACTTGACACACAGTGCTAAACTGCATCTCAAATTACTCTTCAGGATCCCAGCTTTCAGATGATGTACATCACTTCTATGTGGCATCTACAGGTGACCTGTGGTGGGCCTCAGAGGGTTAATCATTCATTAACTGTTTTTATTCATTAGAGATGTTATAATTGTTGACAAGGACATTAATAAACACTTAAAATTGTCCCCATATTAACTTACAGTTCCCTTATTTCAGCAAATTAGTGTCTGCGTATCAACTCCCCGATAATGAAGTAATATAGTAACTTCAACCACTGCTCATTTCAGAAGGACCACCACGTGAAAATGTGTTCATTGTTTAAATTATAGCACAGTTAATGAACAATGAATCATAGTTGTTTGTTTCTAGCTGCCAGCATTAGCTAGCACAGCTTGCACACTAGCGAAGTTAGCTGAAAAGTTCTCTATTTTGACTTAAAATAATAATCTAAACCAGAGGTCTTCAACGTTTTTCAGGCTAAGGACCCCTTAACTCAAAGAGAGACAGAGCAGGGAGTTGCACTTGGGACATTTTGGGATTCTGGGTCTTCCCTTGTTTGCTACGTCAGCAGCAGTTGTAGCATGGTTAGGTGCGTTAGCCTCCCCTCTGCACTTTAACAATGTCTTCCAAGGTGGACGGTGTGTCAGAGGCAAGTAGAAAGTTATAAAACAATCCATTAAGGCTCACAAGAATGTCTGTAACCGTCGACATAGTGATACAGCTAATTTGCTAATATGCCAAAAAAAGAGAAAAACAGGTGCCGCACAGTGATGTAGGATACATGGGTAACTATCATTAATGTTGTGTACTGTTAAGTAATTAAATTATTTAGAGGTAATTTTGTGGCCCCCCTGCAGTGACTCTGAGGACCCCCTAGGGGTTCACGGACCCCCTGTTGAAGACCCAGGATCTAAACAAAGAACACGTTTCCTTGGAGTTGATATACTCTCTATTGTTCCACGATCAAGGAGCTGATAAGGAGACAGCGCTAGGTAGCAGAAAAGTGTTCTATTTCTTCTTTAAACAAGTATTTGTAAATGCAAGGCCAATGTTATTTTCATAACAACAATCTAAAATCTGTATTAAGCAATCTCTGTCTGCACAACAGACAACTGAGAGTCTGGTACTCGCACGAGCACATGTCCAAAATGGTGGTGGCTCTCTGGCTCTGCAGGGGGATGTAAAATACTGCCAAGTAGACCTATGAGAGATATGGGCTGCTCGTAGCTTTATGTTCAGAAGGCAAAGATAGGAACGAGGGCAGGAGATCAACTCTGTGATTGGCACAGAGGAGGAAGCTAAGCGTATGATTGGCACGTGTACTTCATGACTGATGGTGGATCCTGTGGTGTGGCCGCAGTCCACCTCGTGGAGCCCCAGCATGAAGCCAGCTGTGGAAACACTTTGCTCCGCAGTTTTTCCATGTCTCCTATGACATAACATATTAGCAGCACCCTCTTTATGAATCCGTGTCATGCATGAAAGCAAGAAAAAGAAATCCAAGAAGTCCTGTTAAGGTGGTGCGAGAAAGGCCGTTGATGATTTAATGTTCCTTTTCCTCGCCCTCTCTTCATCATCTCCGTTCCTGTTCTCTTTTCTCTCTTCCCAGTGCCCCCACTTTCTTTCACCCTCTTCCTCCTGGTAGTCTCTTGCTATCAGAGACACTGCCAATAAAATCACAAAACAGACCTGTCAATCTCTCAGTTTTCCTGAACACCAGAGGAGCAGAGCATCAGTTATGCAGCAGCTGGAAAGCTCAATGACAGGTCGGACAACAGGAGATAACCTGGAGGAAAACTAGCACCATCATTCATAGTTTACAGCAGCTCGCACTCAGTTGGATGGAAACAACGCTTCAAACCATAAAGTGCCGACTGGCGGTTTAAGCTGACGACTTCCCGCCTCTGATTTGATTTGTTTTTGGACATGATTCCACCGAGTGGAGCAGCAGTGTAAGCTCACCTACATGCACGTGCACACACACATAAACACATGTAACTTTCAGTGCAGTGGTTACTTGTGCGGTGCCCAGTGCCTCCTTGGCATGCGTCACATGCTCTCCGCAGCAGATGGAGAGCGCCTGCATTAACGCTGATGGTACTGCGATTCTCTGAGGCCTCGTTCCTCTCATTCTCTCTTTTCAAGTACGACGAACAAAAGCAGCATTTCGAAATTGTCAAAGCTGCAGAGGGGACTGTGTGAAAATGTGATAAGACAAAACGACTGCGCTAAGCACCGGGGCACAAAGGAAGGTAGAAAGAGAGACCTCTGTGGGTTTAACTCTTGACAGATTGAGCCTGTGAGGTGTGTCAGGAGCTAAATTGGACTGAAATACAAAGTACAGCATGTTATTGAATTGTTTAATTTAAAAATGCTATATGGTGATGTCTTTAGCAAAAATTGAACCTTGTGTTTGAAACTATTTAAAAAAGCACTACCTTTTTTACACAATGTGTAATCCCTCTTATCTATAAAGATCCACATTCCTCAAAACCTGCATCCTTCATGCTCCTAGAAAATAAAGCCTTTGCACAGAGACATGATGTTGACCTTGACCTTTATGATTTATGGTGCACAAAAGCCATAACATGTTTTTCACATAACTCTTTTGATGCTTGTAAAGCCTGCAGGAAAAACATGAAATACAGTGTAAATCTGGGCAACCCAATTGCCAGCAAAAATGTTAGTACACTGTACGTTTCTGCAAACCATGGATATGTTATATTTGCATGTTACTATATAGCAGATACGTTACATCTCAACAGCACTGTGGTTAATGTGTGGTTAGGTTTAGACACAGGAAGGAAAGCAGCAATTTATTCATTCATTTATTGTCTGTAACTGCTTATCCTGTTAGGGGTCAAGGGCTGGAGTCTGCTGCTTCCTCTGCAAGCTGCCCAGCTCCTCCTTTTCATGTTCTGTCTGACTTATCAATGTCATTGTCACTGATGCTGCTCTGTTCTGTTCCCGGAGGGGTCTTTGTTGCTGCTCTCCCTGCCGTAGCCTTTCCATGTAGGCGAATGGAAGGGCAGGAAGGTGTGCTCTCACTGCCTTAGGCTTTCCTTTTTTGTACATGTAAGGGCAGGAAGGTGTGCTTTCTGTGCCTTAGGCTTTCTACGTAGGCGTGTGGAGGGTGGAGAGGTGTTCTGTTCCTGGAGTGTTTTTGCTGCTGCTCTCCCTGCCTTAGGTTTTCCATTTAGGCGAATGGAAGGGCAGGGAGGTTTGCTCTCTCTGCCTTCCACTTTCTGCGTAGGCTTATGAAAGGCAGAGAGGCCCCAGAACAGAGCCATACTGCCAAATATTATACTGAAAGTTGAAATAAAGTTTTATTTTACTAAAGTGGCCCTGACTGAACTCCTTTATGTGCCACTATCATGGCAGGAAAAGCAGTGATGACTCCGTAAAAAACAACTGCCTCTAGTGGCACTATCTCAGCAGAAAATGCAGCGGTATCTTGATAAAAACAGCTGCTTTTGGTGGCTCTATCCTGGCAGGAAAAGCAGTAATGTCTTGGTGACTAAAAACAGCGACATTTGCTGCCTATAGAGCCGCTGGAAACACAGCTGTGACTTGCCATATCACAACCTGTTCTGTTGTTTGTTGGTCTTGAATGGTGGTCTAAGGTGCCATCCACCACCCCCTCCACCTCCTGATGACAAAATCAACTCATATACTCTGTCACTTTGCAGAAACAACATGCCAACATTTTCTTCTGGTGATTGGGCTCATCTGGGGCATGGAAAATTACATTTCACACCAAACTCCCCTAAGTAAGAAGAAATAAAATATAACTCTCCTCCTGAGCATTCAGATCTGTTCCAGAAACAACACGTCCTCCAAATTAAACAACAGAGTATATTTGTTATTCTTCATGGGAGGATAGTCTCTTAGAAAAGTTGTATTATTAGTCAACCAACTTTCCACCAATATCCTTAAAAAGGCATCTGAATCCATTTGTGCTGGAACTTTTTCAAATGGAGGACTCATTTCAGAGCAAGACTCTTCCTGAAGTTATCTCAGAGCGTCAGCTAATGGCTGAAGATCTGCTAAATATCTCAAAAGTTGTCCAAGTGAACATATGGACGCGGAGGTCAGGCGAAGGCAAGAAGGACATTAAGAGGCATTAAAAAGGTGCAGTTTTGAATGTGTGTCTGGACGGAGGAGAGTCGGAGCAGGCTGAGAGGCAGGGCCCTGGCAGCGCCGCACAATCCATTTGTTCATGGCACAGGCGTTAATGGTTGAGCAGCTCTGAGCCAAAAAACATAAGGGAGCGCTTTAATCAAAACTTGCATGCATTACCTCGGCAGATCCAGGCAAACGTTTGCAGAGCGTGGGCGGGAGGTGAGCGAAAAGCCAGTTTGGCCTCTGGAGCGAGGGGGACGATGGGGGTGTGACTCTAAAAACAACTCGGGTCCCTGTGCGTGGACCACATGTCGGGGGGAAATGAGGAACGTGTGCAGTATCAGAATGGTGGCAGGCGATGGAGGTTTGAACACGGAGGTAGGATTAGGGCTGTCAATAGAGCACAGTGTGGCTGATCCTGTCAGAGCTGCGCCAGAGGTTAAAGACCAGGAAATCAGTCTCACAGCACACACACACACACACACACACACACACACACACACACACACACACACACACACAGAGCGACTTAATGCCATGTGGGTGCAGGCTCTTGCAGACCTTCCTCTGGTGGCTGATGAGGTGTCTTAGCTGATTAATACCAAGCAGAACTTTGGAGGTCATTTCCAGGACTTTAATTAGGCCAGGCACTAACTAAATCACACTTACACAATTGAGTTCTCAGTTGAGTATCTTCAATTAGGCTCAGCTGAGGGCCGGGAAACCTGATTACTGTGTTTACTTGAGGAGCAGTCCCAAATTTAAAGGTCAAGGAGGAATAATAGAATATCAGTTACCTACTGTAACACAGGAGATTCAGAGCAAATGAAAAGTTATGCAGGCTCTTTACAGTAGTTGTGATAAGTGCGGAGGTTGTCTGGGAGACTCATGCTACAGCCAGACACACCCAAATCAGATTAACGAGCCAAATTCAAGTAATTCGACCAACTCCATGGAGAGGTTGATCCCATTACAACAATGAACCCCCCCTCCTCCCTGAAACCTGCAGGAAGTGGCTTTTTATGTCCTCTAATTAATTGACCATCAAACCTGCCCACCAGCACATCTGTGACAAGTTATCTTATTTGCTGATTCATAGCTCTTCCTGTTTGCAGAGCTTCGTTCAAATAAACTGGGGTTTGGGTCTCATTACAAGACAGAGCAGAGGTGAGGGGTCTGTCGTGCCCGAGGCCTCGAGTGGAAGCAGCACACAAAGTATTTATGTTTAAGTGTCTGCTTTTAAAGCGGCACTGACCGATACACAGTCAGTACAGATCAAACTAAAGCTAAGAGGAGAGTGATTATAGGACTCAAGATTCATCAGGTGGACAGAGACATCTCCAAATAAATGCTTATGGTGCTCTGCGTCTGCTGGATTTGTTAAAAGGCAACTGTTGGTGAACACATTCACCATATCAACTCACATGGTGATAATATGACAGCTCTGTGTTTACAGCTCGCTGTGCTGCCCCCAAGTGGCCAAAAAGATACAGTGAAGTGAAAGATACATTTCCAGTATGTATGGACGCTTTCTTTAGTGTATAAAATAAGAAGCGTTGTGTTTTCTTTATCATAGAATGAGCCCTTTATATCACATAGAGAGCGGGTCCTCGTCTACGCAGATCGCCACCATGTTTCTACAGTAGCCCAGAATGGACAAACCAAACACTGGCTCTAGATACGGCCGTGCACTGATGGTGGTCTTTGAAAACATCCTCAGTATTGACTGAGATTTTTTTTCTCACTTCCAAGATCATCTGGAGTCTGAAGTTGTGGTCCATGACAGGCACGTCTTGTTTCCACTTAGACGAGACAACCGGGAGTCCGTTCATTCCTACGGGATTCTCTGTGACATCTGATGTGCCTGTGAAACTCCTCCCCTTCGCAATATTTGGGTTTGTAATTTGCCTCAAGTACGTTTAAAGAATTTGACTTTTGTGGTGGATTTCGGAGAGACTGTATGACAGTATGCTAGCTTAGCTAACAGGCTATTAATTCACTTGTTCACACGTGAGTTTGTATGACTGAAAATAACTTGTTTATTTGGTTTGAACACATTGTGAATCTGAGTAAAGTTATTCTGTTAAATATGGTTATACATTATACACAGTCGGATTGTCATTATGACTCATTCAGCCATTCATACGTCTTTTTAACTAAATATTTCACAAAATGTCAAGTACCTGTCAGGTCCTGTTTTTGTCTCGGTAATGTTCTAAGCACATTTCCAAACTACTGGATGGGGAAAAATCGGACAACATTAGCTTCTCCTCCATGGCTACAGGTAGTTTCTATCAGGTTTCTATCAATATATCAATCTGTAAAAAAATGCACTTCCTTGCTTTGGACACTAGAGGCATCATTTGTATATTTACAGATCTGCGGACACCAGTCACATACGTAAGTGGAAACGAGGCATCACTCCCATGCCCCGCAAACTAGCTAATGCTAGCCTGGTCTTTTATTGTGATCTCAATCCCTTCTCATCCTCCTACATTGTCTTTCATCTGATCCTAACTGGACATATCTTTATTTTTTATGAGTTGAATTTCCTTTACATTAAGCCACGTTCTTGTATACCTGATCACCAGCCATACATCACTGGTTGAAAATGCTAGCTCCCATAATTATTTGTGCTGCGCTTTTAACCCTTGACCTCACAGGTCATCCTTAATCTCACAGTTATCGGCAAGTCTGCCAGATTTGATGGTTAACTCGGACAGACTGTTCCAGAGCCTCGGGGCCCTGACAGCAAGCACTCTGCCCCCTTTAGATTTTCTCTGATAATTTAATGTGTGCTGGTATTATTTTTACCATGAGTGGAATTATCTGCAGAGTTCTCCTCCTCTCCAAAACAAACAGATCCGGTGATATAAGGCAGTATAAACATGAAATAAAAGCAGTTTCAGTTACCAACACCATTTGGCATGTCGGAGACAGGCTGCTAGCCTAGCACCTGCTAATGTGCGCTCACCTTTTTTTCCTCTGGTAACTTAAGATCCAGACGTTCAGGCGGATTTACTGGGAGACAAATTATCTGCAGAGGTCTCTTCCTCTCCACAACAACAGACCCTGTATGAGCCAAAATGTGTATTTAACCTCTGTTGTTGCTAACTACTCTCGGGAAAAGAGCCAGTGTTTGGTTTGCCTGTTCCTGGCTACTGTAGAAACATGGCGGTGCAACATGACGATCCCTGTAGATGAAGACTTGCTCACTATGTAGATATAAACGGCTCATTTTAAGGTAACCAGAACATGATTCTTAATTTCAGGTGATTATACACTAAAGAAATCACACTCATTACATTCAGTTTCTGCCAGTATATCCCTCTGAATCCTACACACTGGACCTTTGAATGAAGTTTTCAGCCTACGCCAATGGGTAGCAGAGCAGTATCTTGAAGGTGTGTGTTTTGAGTTGGCAAATAGGTACCTTGTTGTGGTCTAATTAGCTCATTTCTGCTTTGTCCTCCATCTCCTCATCTAACGTTGCAGGTGAGAGTGATGTGGGCCCTCCATGGCTCCACGTCACTTTGGCTCTCCAGAGACTCAGTGCGTGATATGTTATCACTTTTGATCAAAATATGTCACGTTAGGGAAGTCTCAACTGCCATTTCACTGTTAAATTCATTGCAATAAACGAGCACAAAGAACGTGAGACAGCTCCGACAGTGAATGATAGCTAATGAAATCTGAAAAAGAGTGAAAAGAAAATTTCAACTAATTAGCGCAGAGATTATTTCCCCGCTGACTGCTGCTGCTGATGGGTGGTGTTAGTCAGCACAGCTAAGAGCAGACTGATGAATGAAAGCTGCCGCCAAACAACACACTGAATTCAACCATGTGGGTGATGAATTTTAGCCAAAGTCCTTGCGGTGCCTACCTCTTTCTCCCCCTCCCTGTTTCTGTCTCCATCCCACGCCCACACACAAGAGTTCATCAAGTGCCATCAAAGCCTTGTGCGGTCGGGGGGAGCATGTTT
Source organism: Cephalopholis sonnerati (assembly GCA_019142605.1). NCBI lineage: Eukaryota > Metazoa > Chordata > Actinopteri > Perciformes > Serranidae > Cephalopholis > Cephalopholis sonnerati. Next base: position 30,637,104 of record JAGQAX010000020.1, read on the forward strand.
TCTTTCCTGCTTTCACCATTTTATGAGCGACCGCAACGTATTTCCCATGTCTCTCATCTCTGCCTCCTTTTTCCTGTTTCCCTCCTTCAATCTATCCTCCTCTGTCACTGATGGCATAACGCTCCAAGTATCTGGCTAATGTTTTAAATGTTCAGTTAAATACTCGTACTCTGGTTAAAGCCGCTGCTCTCCGGGAGAAGGGAGGCATTCATAATTTACACAGAGGAGAGGCTTGGGAGGAGACGGAGAGGAGAGAGGGAGCTGCAGACAACAACACATTAGCCTGATCACAGAGGGATATTCCATCTCGTTGAGGAGCAGTGTTTCATAATGCGCCATCGTGGGATGTTTTAATGCAGCTCAGAGGAAAATGTATCGGGAATGGTTCGTGTGTTGGGCGGGCTGTGATGGACAAAGGTGAGAGGGAAATAAACGCTGCAGACCTTCAAAGAATTTCTACAGAGCTGCTGGCAGCTGGAGTTACCATAATAATTTATAGACTGTATGAAGGGGACCCACCTGAAATAAAGCAGCTCCTCTCTGCTCAGAGGTTTCCTGTTAGATGACGGACAGGTTCAGTTTTGTGCCTCCTGTGTAAATAATCAAACCCTGACAGGGCCTCTGTAAATGTGACAGGACTGAATTATGTCACAGTTGCATCACACGTTGTAATAGGTCAGATTATACTGTCACAGCAGTGCTCTGTTACCCAGGCTTCTTTGGGGTGATTCCCTAAATGTTTGATGGAGCCTAAAAAGATGTCAGAGCAAATACACAAACAAGGAAGGCTGTATCACAAAGCTGGTTCAACTTTCTTTGGCTTCACTGAGCCCAGAGGTCTGAAACACCTAGCCGATGGTCAGCTGGTGGTCAATGCAGGGTCGTCAGTGAGCATCTGTCGCCCAAGTTTTGTGTTGTGTTGTGTTCCACTGTGTTGACACTAGTCGGCCGATTCAGCATGGTGAACAGGCAGCGGAGTCCGTCAGTAAGAGAAGTCACTCTGACTGGCAGTTGAGCTCAGTACACAAGAAGAGAAATGGAAGTGTAGAAGTCGACTGACTACTTTTGAAACTCTGCTTTCACTCTTATGGTTTACCTTTGTAAATGAGTTATTTCCTCTCACGCAGACGCAGAACATACGTGCTAGTTGGCTGGCTGTAGGCTCTGTGGTGTGTTCGAGTGCAACTTTATGGCAGAGACATGGGTGACGCAACAGTCGGCCTTCGTTGACACCAGATCTTGGAGGTCTGTTTGGTGTGTCTGAGCCTTAATGTTGGCGATCCTTTGGTCACTTCTTTATCAAAAAGCTACAGTCATAATGTACCGAGGTAACTGATAATGTACGCTGATAATATGTAGATATAATTATCATGTGTTAGAAAGTCCCTCCAGAAAATCGCGATCTTGTAACCGCAATAATTAACACAAATTTAGCAAAAGTCCGCAATATTTGCGGGGGCTTGCAATTTTTCAAAAGTCCCGCGATTTTCAAATGGATCATCACGCATCATCAATGGCGCTAATGGCATTGCAGTATGGAGAAACGCTCTGTATTGACATAAGAATTGTCACTTTGTTTAAATGCATACAATATGTGTTGAATTGATTCAAATGTTATGTTTACAGCAGATGTAGTTTACATGTTGTTTTACAGTCACTTTGTCTGCTTTGAGAGATACAACATTCACTCAGGATTTTTTAAAAACATTATTGGAGTCCATGTTTTGAAACTAATTAAATAAAACTAAAGAAGAGAACTGAAACATTTGCAGCTGTTTTTGGAATATTCACTATGATTATTATAGCAAGTCATTACAATTATCTTTTTTTCTCCTGACTTGCATTTTTTGTCATTTGCTGCAATTTCCCACAAAAAAAATCACATAAAAATACCAGATTTTTTTGCCATGAGATCCTGGAGGGACTGATTAGACTGTTACCCTGGATGTCCACTGGATCTGTCAGGTGCACGATACAGCCGTGGCGCGGTTGCCAGAGCTAATCGTGGCCATTACAGTCAATGTAAACTGCTCCACCAGAAGCAGCTCGGCGCTCCGCTCCACTAAAAATACTCGCCGGGTCTATTTTTTGACGGACGCCGCATGATGACGCTTCAGTTTCCACAGGCCAAATGAGTCAAACAGGAAGTCAGGCGCAGAAAAAAATAAAAATAATTTCAAAATAAAAACACCCATGAAACCTCCAGAGCATATTTCACATCGCTACAACAACATGACGTCAAAGTTTGTGGCCCCCGGCAGGTAGAGAAATCTTTTCTTTGTTTGTTGATGTCTTTTTACCTCCAGTGTTTCCGCAAATTATCGCGTGACATCATGATCTCACGATCCGTCAATTCCAGCCGCTTGTGTGCCTGCTGCTATAGATATGCTTCCAGTGGACAGTGATGCCTGGCGCCTGGGAGTCCACGCCACGGCCGAACCGCGCACGTGACGGATCCAGTGGACACCCAGCGTTGGTGTGGTAAACTAGCTCTCTGTTTATCAGTAGTCTTGTTTCAAACCTAGAGAAAAAATGTTTCTTCTATCTTTGACATAATCATCAAGGTTGGAAAAGTGGTTCTACTAATCCGTAAAAATGTCTCTGTTGCCCTTGAGATACTTTTGTCCATGTAGGATCCTGTAGGTGTGATGACTCCTGCGATCTGATTGGTCAGTTGGCAGGATTTGATTGCTGTGATCTTATTTGCTCTGGACCAGGTTAGCTGTGCAGCACAGTTACCAGCCAGTGACTCAGTCCCGGTAAACCTGAGTCATGCCCGACTGTGGCCAGCTAACCCACTGGTCTTGTGTCTTGATAAAGGGCCTGGTGTCTTGTTGCCAGAGAAAGAGAGAAATGTGACAGAGGAAAAGGGACGGCACCCTAATGCTCAAACTGTTGTGATGACAGGCGTGGTATTTGAATTGGCCACAGCAAGGTCACGACAGAGACAACAAACCAGCACAGCGACAAAACATCTTGTAACATTTTGCTTGTGAAACTGTTTTTCTGCTCCTCGCTGCCGAAGGTTAACGGCCATGTGCTCGTCCTGCGCTTGTTTTCCAGCCGACTCTCGGAATTCCAATAAAAGTCATCACATTTTTGTCTGTGTTCGGTATCCTGTGTTTGGACACGGCAAGGGGAGAGGACCCGCTGAGATCTCTTTCACTAACAGATGGGAACTTGCGGGTCCATTAGGCTGAGAGGCACGCTTCAGCAGGTTCAGTCAGGAGCGCTGCAGAATCTATTGATTCTCCGGTGAAAAGAAAATTACAATCCAGACATCTAGTTTACAATTCTTAGGAGCTCGCCGGAAAAGCCATCCTATTTATGTGATAGCGCCTTGCGGAGAACTTTTCTTTTCTTTTTTTTTCATTCGCAGATATGTGTGGCTTGAGAGCGGAAGGATGATGGATGTGTTGCACATTCGCCACCTGTGCTTCCATAAATGAGACAGTGTTGATCTGTTTCATATTAAAACCTCATCCATTAAAAAAGACAAAACAGACCAAATTAAGTTCTGTAGCTCTTTTCCCTCTGCTGCTGTTGATCCAGTTTAATCCTCACACCCTGTAGAGGACCCCAGCAGGCCTGAATCAACCTCATGCCCTGACTCCCCCATTTTGGCTGGCTGTAGGCCATTAATGGGGGGTAATGGGGCAGAAACTGAGAGTCTGTCAGGTAGAAGTAACAACAGGGCGGCTGCAGATGCAATCACAACACATCAATGCAGCTGTGTCCAATCACGTCCACATGCAAATGTGTTAATACCTGTCGCAATGGCCACACTCAAAGGTAGGAGGAAAGCTTGTCGTTCTAGCTGACTGAATGGACTGTTGCTGATCCGGAGAGACAGATGAAGCCATCAGCAGGCTATTTATAAACAGATTGCACTTCCAGGCAGTAGTTGTGTTTACATTAGGGACACACGGATTTATCGCCTAAACATTGATATCATCAGATATTCGCCTTGCTGACTGTCATCGGCCTATCGCTTCATAAGATGATGTTCACCCATGGCAGTGGCCGACGTTTTTCTGTTATGTTACCTTAATTTTTTGCAGGGTTAAAATCAGGGCTCGGTCACAACTTAAATTAATTTAAATATATGAGCAGGTACAAGGAGAATACAGTCGGTACGCTTACATGCACACAGTAGTCGAGCTAAGCTCATAGCTCGGCTGATCAGTCAGGTCGGACTTCTCGTCTTGTCCGAGTATACGTGCAGAAGTGAAAATCGAATTTCTGAAGTACGTATTGGACTAGTTCTGGATGACCTGAAGAGGAAGCTAACGACGAATAAAGATGTTGGAGCATGAATGTAGTTTCCTCGTCCGTCCAGAAGTGCGTCCATTGCTTCTTGGTCACCATGGAGTTTGTTTGTTTTCCGGGAGTTGCTGCTACATCCTCTCCCTCTTCTTCTGGGTGAAAGCCCGCGAAAGAAAAAGTGGTGCATGCGCAGAACGCCGAGTCCGACTCCAGTTGGTCTAAGTGGATACATGCAGCAATAGTTTGATTTTCAATCTAATTATCTAGGTGTGTTAGTCAACCTACGGATAGTCCAATTTCAGTTGGACTAAGCTGTCTACATGCATTTAAAAGTCCAGTTTCAGTCGGACTAAGCCAATAATGCGATGTTCTCAAGCTGCATGTAAACGTACTGAGTGACTGTGGGCAAATGGGCTCTGTGATCTCACTGTTTTGTAATGAGTTGGCTAGTAGCAGCAGGCGTCCCTGGGAAAACATATTTGGGATGACCAGAGACTGTATCGGGACACTTTCAAGATGAAAGGACGCAGAAAGCTCACTATTGTCTCATCAGGGGACGCACCCTATTGCTTCCCTGGTAGTGCTACATTTTGAACAACAAATCTGAGTTAAAGTCAACAGGAGGAGACCTGGTTAACGATAGCTTCTAGCAGCCAGTGGGGCAACTAACAGCACACGGAGGTTGCGTTGAGTTACATTATGAAGCGTTCAAGCTCTGTTCAGTAAAAATGACCATTGGATGAAGGTAAATTATGACGTTCTTAGATTTTGATTAACTGCTTTGGGGCATGTAAAGGCACATCTTATCAGATGACTTTACTAGCGTTCATAAACAGTTAATTTGGAATCTCTAATCAGAGTAACTTCAGTCAGCTTAAAGAAATATTGTCAGTGTAACCACAGCTAGTGAATCACATAAATAAAGCATACGTCTGAAAGTAGAGTAATAAAATTTTAGCCACTACAGTAGTTAAACTCTGGATTAAACTCCTCCTCCAGTCCTCAGTGCTAAAAAACTAAATAAGTGACATCAAATTAAATTCACAATACTCCAGTTCAGACGCTGGCTAAATATAATCCGTACAAATAACAATTCAGTTTAAAACTGATGTGTAGGTGTTCTTCTCCAAACACACAACTTATCAAACCTCGAAGCAGACAAGCGACTGCAGCAGGAATCCATGCCATCTGTCAGCGAACAGTAAGAGGATGAAGCTACAGAGTGAGCACCCAACTGGATGCCTGGAGAGAAGGAGAAAGACTGAGCACATCACAGTTTGTGTTGCAGTTTGTTGATGGCAGGGTCACAAATTGGCATCAACAGAGTGAATCCTTGAGGCCAGTCTGCCCAGTGCCAACAGTACAGTGCAAACTGCTGCTGCTGCTGCTGGGAGTGATGGTTTACATATCTTATCACATATTAGTGCTACCTGTTTATATGGAAACAGTGGTTGAATCCAGTGGTTTACACTGGGTGTTAGTGGGTACTACTGCATCTATAATAAATATAAGGTCTTGGTTCCAGAGGGAGCTGCGTGAAATCTGATAAATTGCCTCAAGTGCTGTCACTGATTGTGGTCAAGTTGCATTGTGGGTAATGTAGGCACTAGGTTTGAACAAAGGAAGAAGAATGTGCAGGGTAAAAACACGATATGTTTGGTTCTGCTGCAGTATACCAACACTGTGATGATACGTTCTCAAACTCTTACTAACTGACTGAATAATAATGCTGTTTGCTCCAAATTTGGAAGATGGACATTTCCAAATGTGTCCTCTTTTGATCCCTTCTAATTTTAACCCTTTGTTGATGCTGATCTCCAACACACCCTGCTTTCTTGTCCTCACAGGTATTATTGTTTCTCTGCTGATCGTAAGTACTGTCCTTAAAAAAGAGATCTTATTAGACTTGTTCGGACCAAGCAGATTTGATGAGCTTCCCTTGAAAACTACATACCTCTGAGTTTGGGCTTCCCCTGACTAAGAATTTTCCTAGTCAACCAATGCTCATCATTTCAGGCCATTAGTTGACTAGTCACCTGCATGTTTACGACATTAATGTAATGATGAAATGATATATTTTGGTGGTTTGAGTTGAAGGTGTGAGAAAGAATAGTCTCAGTAACACTGTTAACACTGTGCTACATTACAGAGAAATACAAACCGTACTAATGAACCTTCATTAATATAGGCCTATATTTTATCTCCAAGTGCACGTCACACACTGAGCGAGCCGCCTGTTAATGACGCTGTGGGCTAATGGGCATGTAGCTACTTCCATGTTTCACATGATACGTCATGTTTGTAGTGGACCAATGAAGATGAGTTTACATATCACCTTGGGTTGGTCCTTCACCTTCTCAAAATGATCCCACACTTTGGATTTCCTGCCCCACATGTTATTAACTAGCCTGTGGAATAACTGCAGGTACCAGCCCTGGAAATTAACCTGACTCCTGTCTGACTGCTGAGCGTGGACACTTCCTGTGTCTGTCCTTTCAAAGTAAAGTCCAACATGGTCCAGTCATATAGGGTTTGATTTATTTTGACAGGGCGTAGCTCCTAATAGAGATTTGCATTTGTTTTTTAAGTTTTTTTTCCAGTAACCAATGAAATTTTACAGACTGGTGACCTTTCTGGTCACGTCTGGTCGACTATTAGAGGGCAGCCCTACTCTGAGGGCTTTTTTTTCGTTTGATTCGCACCACCAATAAGAATGCTAAAGTGACGTAATCACTTTCGTAATGTCACTTTCCGTTTGACAATTCAAAGTCACGTTGTATTTTCGTCGTTGCATGTAAGCTAAGTACAACGGGACTTGTCTGTGTTTTCTTCCATTTTTTACGTAACAAGCTGTTTGTGTTGTGTGTTGTCTGTTTTTTATAAAATGCCAGTTGCCATGCTGCATTAGTTCATGTGTTCGACCAATCAGTGTGCACTTACATGAACACTTACATTTCTCAAGGTTCCTCTTGTGTTTGGAGGGCACCAATGGTAAAATAGGAGCTAAAAAAAGTCCCTAAAAATGGTGTTCTATGATCTCAGAACTATGTTGTATGAGCTATGAAGAAGTTCCTCTGGTCTGTAAACGTGTATGAAGGCGTCATGCTGAAACACATCAGCAGATCTGTTGTAAATTAAATTACTATTTTGCATTCTGGAGAAAACAAACACTGTGTTTGCCTGAAACAGGATATATTTTGTCAGACATGCTCACACAGGAGCCTTGAAAATCAGTTTGGGTATGCTAGTGCCCTGGAGGGAAAAGTCTGAAAGCTACCACCGTAGTGTGACATGTTAGAGAGTGGCGAAGCAAGGACAGGCTGGGTAGCAATCTGAGCGAGGACAGCAGCTTGTTTGAGAATCCTATCTGCTGTTGGAGCTCCTGCATGAGCTGCTGCTGCGAGAGAGATAATAGTTTTGTCCCTCCTCCAGGCTCCCTGTCTGCTTCTGGTAAAGCAGACTGGCCCATTTATGAGACAGGAGGAAAGCGGGAATAGGGGGAGGTGGGGGACTGACGAGGTGGAGGGATGGATGAAAAGATTGGAGAGAGGGTGCTGAGAATCTGGCCTCGGGCACTGAACAATGTCATACCGCCATGATTCATGTGCTGGCAGCTGGGAGGCAGTATTTCATGCCTTGTTTTGTGGTGGTGCTAGTCGAAGTTGTATCAACCTGTATGTTGCTCATGTGCATGCATGTGTGCGTCTGCGGTCGCCAACTTAGTGGTCTAGGTTACTGTAGGATGTAGTAATTATGAACCGACATGTCTGTCTCATCACGGCTCACGTCTCGGCCTGTCAGTCTCACGTCCTTGTGGTTGCACCTCAGTAGTTAAGATAATAAATAAGGCGAGGAGATATTGATTTAATGTAATTCAGTGTGGGAAAAATGCAGCAGGATGACTTGATGGAACAGTGCTGCGATGATTAGACAGACGTTTGATGAAAACAGACTATAAACAGACATTTTGAGGGCAAAATTAGCAACAGTGCCCACAGAGTGGATTCTTTATGAATCAAACAAAAAACAAACAGTGGCAAGAAAAGTCCTGAACACATTTAGTAACTTGTTTTTCACAGTTTTGCTTTTGATAGCCTGACACCCATTAACCAGTGACTAGTTTTTAAAGAAATAAAAAAAACAAAATGAGGTGAAATACAAGACTCCTTTGCTTTTAGTCCAATGCTTCATTGACTCAGTGAGCTTTAGCGCCACATTTCAAAGCACTATCCATTCAGAGGTGGGGAAATTTAAATGTTTGGTGATGTAAATGTTTTGCCTTTTATTTTGTTTTCTGTTGGCTTTGCCGACAGACAGCTGGCCAACAACGTTCATGTAGAATCATAGTGCCCACTGTCCAACCTCTGGTCTCCGGTGGTTAGCCTTGGCCGCTCTGCACTGCACAATGGGGGTTGGGAGAAAGCTGGATAGCTGTGCCGCTTGTTCGCTTTTAACGCTGGTAACACCGTCCCAGTAGCGGGAATTGCTGCGGGAACTTGGTGGTCAACCTTTTGGTCTTCACGCTGGATAACCCTGGTGCGTGAGTGTCTTCATTTTGAGCTGCAAAACCCCCTTTAGCATGGTAAACTATGTTGGCACCAAAACCACAATCTTCCCCCAACCTTCTTTGACTACACTGCACTGGACAATACTACAGGTGATTTGTGGCTCAAAATTGAGCTGCTGACTTAGCAGTACTGCTACGTAGCTCACACCCGACCTCGGTGGTGCAGAGTGTAGTAAACTGAAGAGCAGCAAAATTATAGGCTGACATCTGTAAAATATTCTGAGCACTTAACCGATTAATGGTTAACCATTGACATCACTATGTTGTAGTGTCTGCCTGGGGATCACAAGTTAGACAAGTTGGTGTGTCACCGCCAAAGGCCCCACTTATCCCTGTGCATCATCTTCATATTGCAATTTAATAGCATACAATCAATTCGTCATTAAAGACTTAAGTACGACCGTAACTTATTCAAGGTGACTTAAGCAAGTTTCCCTCCAGCAGTTAAGTTCCAGTCATGTTCTTCAGCACTGACGCAAGTTTGCTCTGGGTGTGTGTAGTGCTGCAGAGTGGCCAGCGTACAGCATACCTGTGGTGTTTCTTCTCACTGAAAAGTACAGGGTGGTGCAGCTGCTCCAAAACAGAGAGGTTAGAGCAGGCTGGAGTCCAACACTGAGGCTAACTCTCGCTCTGGCACCAGGCTTTGGATTTCTAGTACAGCATGTGGAAGTGCTTTTGGCTTGGAGGAGATCTCGCCGTAAAAAAGAAAATGAAACAAATGGTGGCAAAAGCAGCCTCTGCACAAGGGATAGAGGAGCCGGGACAAAGCACATTACTCTTCATTTTTGTCACATCCAACTTGCCAGCAACCATACGGTGGAAAAACAACCAGCCGCAGAATTATGATGAATGCAGTCAAAAGGGGAAAGCGGCTGCTAACGTGTAACAAGCTGCATGCATACGATCCTTAAATTTAGTTTCATTCGAGGGAGCAGAGCTTCTCGTATTAGATTAAATTACCGCTGCTGCCAAATTAATCAAATTTCCTCTGAGATTTCCTCGCACTGCTCTTACCCTGTTTATGTCTGTGAGACAGTATCAATTGTGATAGCACGTCATGCTTGATTTTACACTTTTACACAAATATTTAATAAGGCACTGTTAAGAATGCTGACCGTTTTCAGGCAGCTACTTCCCTTGACCTCCTCCCAGTGACAGAGGCAACACCCAGGACTATGACAGGCTTTCAGCAGCGCTCAGGGTTATCATCAAGTCCATCCACCAGTCTCAAGGCTAATATCAATGTCTCAAGGGTGTGCAGATAACCATCATTTTCCTCCCTCTAAACCCTCCTGCAGGTCCCCGGAGTGGAGGCTCAGCTGTCTCCTAAAGCCTGTTTTTACTTCACCCCTTTGCTGTTGTCACAACATTTTCATTACATTGCAGCTTAAGCCCTTAATGACCCCCTTGTAAGACTAAACATGAGGTCAAACAGGGTGTTGCCTGGACAAAAAGCAGGAGAGGCGACAAGGGATCTGATTCATAGTCCCCGTCTTTACGCCTCTGCGCCTCTAATGAAATTAGCTTGATATCAAATTCTGCCACGCTGCAGAGAAATTAAATAAATGTCTCCTTTTAAAGTAATTCGGAATCTGAACGGGTCATATTTGAATTTTATATCTGGATTTTTGTGTAAATGAGAGGCTCCCTCCTCCTCCTCCTCCTTCAACAATAAACAGCTTCTCCCTGTCTGTATGGCTTCCAAAGCTGTTTCACTTTACAGCTCTGTAAAAGAATGAATAACACGAGCTCTAAAGAGACTAAACACCCATATTTGGTACCACTTACACTCACTGTTACCAGCCGCCACTCCAGGTAACTGCTGTTGGACCTGATGAGAGTTTCTCCCCAGAAAAAAAGCAGCCCAAGCCTGCTATCCTCGCAATTTACAGTTGATCCTGAGATGAAGAAAAGAAAACAGAAATGTGTCGATGTTAGTCTGTCCCTAAAGGATGTCACAGATTTACAGTGGAAATCTCTTATTCTAAAGGTTAACACATTCTCACTCCCAACTCATCAAAAACTGATGCTTGGTCAGCCCGTCATGCTAAAATATGACCTGCTAGATACCCCTCCTGCGTCAGTTTTGGATGCTCAAGGACAGCGTGTCATTTTACGCTTGTTACATGCAGCATCTCTTTTCAACATGAACTTCCATTTTCACAGGAAATGGAAACACTCTGCGTGTTGAATCCATGCAGTCTTTTAAAAATAGACTTAAAACGTAGCTACAAAACTTCAGTTTTAGGTTAACTTCATTAAGTTTCGAAAAGTTACGTTAAGCAGTAAGTTTAGAAAAAAACATCATGGTTTGGCTTAAAATAAATGTTTGTTACTAAGGTAGTGTAACATTTAGGGTTGCAGTGATATACTGGTTGCAAGGTATACCGTGATATAAAACCATAGTAACGTCACATGACATATGTCACTAGCATAATATGCTACACATACTAGCTCACTACTTTGTTTTAAAACAACTAAACTGACATTTAGTTTCACACGGGACATAAACAGCAGACTCCCAGGTGAAAGTCCAGAGTTTGTTTGATACATCCACAGTAAATTTCAATAAATGTCAATAAATGGCGCTGCCTTGGGCGTCTCATACTGCCGCTTAACACTGCCTCTGTTAGTCCAACCCGGTCTCACTCCAAAATTGTTGAAATCTGACTTCTGGCGTCAGACATGGACGAAAAAAGCCGCCCTTTAACATCAGCATGATATGCGGCTAGTCGTTGTGATAGTGTAATGGTGGCTAGCAGCATCGGGGGAAACATAGCAGTGAAAGTCTGAGTAGGGTGGGCGGGAGTGGTGGTGGATGGGTCCAACAAACACCAACTTTCACCTGGGAGAGTGGTGTTCGTGTGCTGTAAGATTATAAAGCCAAACCTGGTTCTTTTTTCCTAAACCTAACCATGTGCGTTTGTTGTTGAAGGAAAGAAAACGTCAATTCTCTGTGTTGTACCAATGCAGTTTGTTTATTTTGAAAGAGACTGTATGTAAACGGTAAATTTCCTGTGAAAACTGAAGTGTATTTTGAAAGAAGACAATGGATGTAACAGGCAGAACTTGACACGGCGTCCCAGATCGTCAACAACCAGTTGGAGTCAACTGTACAAGGTATCCTGAGGAACACCCAGTGGCAGTTTGTCCTGAGCTTCAAAGCAACTGTGTTTTTCATTAAAGGAGCTCTACTCTTTAGATGCTCTCTAGATTAGACAAAACACAGAGGCAATGCAGATGCACCCTCCAGGTAATCAAGAGTGAGCCCAGAGCAAGACATCAAATACCATTTTGACCTTTGAGCCATGTAGGGACTCTTGATAAGAAAGGTGGAGGCTTGGTTGGTGGAGCTTTGCCAGCAGCAGCGGTGAGTGCAGCAGCACTGGTGTAGCAGGGCTCAGTGAGTAGGAAGTCGTATTTAAATGGACGTCTTGTTGTGAAAATGAGCTGTGATTGGTGTGTGACTGATTAGAAACCACGATTCAATCAGCAGGCTGTCAGCTGATCACAGCTGGGGCGTATGACTTCCATATCCTGCATGAACTAATGCGATGCTTCATTTATTAAATGTTTTTCCATATGTTGTTATGTATGTTAAGACCCAGAATGAACACTTATACAGGATTTATATAGGAATTAATCTGTTGATCCATAAGCGCTTTCCACTGTATTTATTAATTTGTGTCATTTGTGAACCTGAAATTGCAGCTTTTTATTACATTGCAGTAAAATGTAATAATATTAAAAAATGCAACAGAGCTGTAAAAATGCTTAAAGAATTTTTTAAAGTACAGTAGTGTGCAATATAAACATTTGAACTGGAGAAACTTTGACGAACCAATGTGTCAGCGAAAAGGTCCCTCTGCCAAAGTTTCCAGTTTATTTGTGAGATTGTTTGTGACTGAGACTTGACTGTGACTTTGGCACTAAGGGCACATTCACACCAGGATAGTCCGGGGGACTTGGTTCGATTGGGCGGGGAATGCCAAAAAAATGTCACACCTTCATTTGGTTTGGTTCACTTTCACACTGCACTTTTTGAAGCGGACCAAACAGCCTGGACAACGTCACGCAGTTACAACAGCTGCTCGTTTGGGGGTGGTATTGCCCGAAACAACCACTGACCAGGAAGAAAAAAAGCATGTGGAAGAATTCAACCCGGCTCATCGATTGGCCAGGACCGAAAACGGAAATCCATCCCCTTCAGACAGCTTGGTCACCACAAAAACAATGGAGCAACACCTAATTTATGCAGTCTTGGGGTTCCTGTTTTTACTTCTATTCTTTTTTTTACCTCTGCTTCTCCCGTTTTATTTCAACCCAAAATGTACTGCACTCTACGTCACTTCCTCTCTTTGGTTCACTGGATAGTCTGTTTGCATTTCCCACTGTAAGCAAACCGCACCAGGGTTCATTTGCAAGTAAACCAAGGCCCCCAGGATGCATTCAAACTGGTGCTATTTGGTGCGCCTCAAACAAACCCTGGTCCGCTTCCACGGATAGTTCAGTTCGTTTGGAGTGGTGTGAACGCTCATTCAAACTCTGGTGCAGACCAAACGAGCGAACCCTGGTCCGCTTGAAAACTGTGGGTCTCAGTTCACTTCCAAGTGAACCCTGGTGCAGTATGCTTAGAGTGGGAAATGCAACCGGACTATCCAGTGAACCAAGGAGAGGAAGTGACAGAAATATATTAAGGTCTGTGACTGAAGGGGATGGATTTCCGTTTTCGCTCCTGGCCAATCGATGAGCCGCGTTTTCTTCTTCCTCATGCTTTTTATCTTCCTGGTCAGTGGTTGTTTTGGGCAATACCGCCCCCAAACGAGCAGCTGTTGTAACTGCGTGACGTTGTCCAGGTGGTTTGGTCAGCTTTAAAAAGTGCAGTGTGAAAGTGAACCAAACCAAATGAAGGTGTGAAATTTTTCGGCATCCCCCACCCAATTGAACCGACTCCCCCGGATTATCCTGGTGTGAACGCGTCCCCAGTTTTCAAGTGGACCAGGGTTTGCTCGTTTGATCCGCGCCAGAGCTCCAGTGAGCGTTCACACCACTCCAAACGAACTGAACTATCTGTGGAAGCAGACCAGGGTTCGTTTAAATTGGACCAAATAGCGCCAGTCTCAGTGTATCCTAAATGTTTTTGTATTGGATTATTTTCAAGTGCAAAGCCGCGGTGAACAGCGTGCATTGTTCTAGCTTGAAGTTTTCTTTGTACACAAGTCACTGCGATACAAAAAAAAATGTAAGATCTCTCAGATATCGTGAGGATCACTGAATTAATGTTTATTCATGAATTCCTGCAGAGACTGTTTAGTGCTTACTGTTTGAATTCAGAGTGATAGCTGTGTAACCAAATCCAGTCAAAAACAACAAAAATAAAAAAATGATGGCTGAGGGGAAAATGCCAGCCTTCAACATTTATTAATCCTCAGTGATTCTAAGGACTACTGAACTAAGATGCTGTGTTGCCTCGTATCATGATAAATGTGATGGACAGGGTGACCCGGGCGCTTACCCTGGATCAGCCCTCCCACAATTAGGAGCTCAATAATTATTCGTATAAACTCTAGACATGACTGCTCATGTTGCTCCTGCTGTCTTGTTGTCTGCGGTGGGAAGGCATGTATTTGGTTGCCGCTGTCTAACTCAGTCTCCAGTAGTGTCAGTTCATTTCTTGCGTCTGGTCTCTATGGCTGCTGGCTGTGCCGCTGCCAGCTCTGTGGTGCTGAGTTCAGCAGGGAGACGAGCTAGCGAGGCTCAGAGTTGGGTGTGATTTTTTTTTTTTGTATGTGTTTTCTTGGTTTTCCACAGAAGTCCAAATGAAATGATTGATGCCTGAGAAGGCCCAGCGTAGGGTCGGGGCTTGTTTCACAGCCCACAGGCTTCTGAGTCTGATTAACTTGTTTACGCAGACACAGAGTGGGAATGGGTGTCGGCAGATGTAGAGACATGGAGTTTGGATGGAGGAGAAGATGAACAGAAAGTGTCTTTATTAGTGTGGATTTCAATCATCACTCCTCCCTTTGGAGACAGTAACTGAACACATGTTGGAAAGGAAAGCAGGAAAATCATGTTTCTTCGACCATGGGAGCGTCGAGGATTTTCAGAGTACCGCTCCCATAACGGACCTGCAAAACGAAGTAAACAATGAAGAGGAGAGATGAGGTCAAAACATGGAGCTCTAACGATGACATACAACTTTTCTTGTTAGGTGTTTGTGTGCCTGACACCGAAGTTCTCCGTACAGAGTGTTGCCTTGTGGTCCGCGGTTTGCAAATGAGATAAACCGAAGTCTGCATCATAGCCCACAAAACAAGCACTGCAGCTGCCAGTCACACTTTTCCAGTCAGTGTGACGCAGCTCGTCTTCTCATGTCTTTTAGAGGATTAATTGCCCCAGTGAGTAACTAAACATAAAATTAAAAAACTCAAACATTAGCAAAGTAAACTTATTAAAACAGGGCTAGCAGCAGACCCTGGAAGACGTTTCTCATACAGCCGCTGCCACACTGAGAGGCAACATGATCTCCGGTTACAGAAGACGTCAAGTATCCTTCTCTTTTGTGTGACCAAATCCCTCAAAATTACAGCACACTCTGTTGACATTAGCGCCGTCATTTTAACAACTTCCAAACAGCCTCACTTACAATGTTATTTATAGAGATCTTTACGGTGAACTTACATCTCCATGAGGTTTTAAAACAGCACAGTTCCAGTAATTTCTTTATTGCACTCCAAATACAACTCCTTGGAGATTTATCGTCGTGCCCTTGAGCATTCCCTAATGCAGATAAGAATTCTGCGCTGGCATAAGGAAGATAAGAAATACCTTTGGGCACCTGCTCCCACAGAAAAAAACCTCCCCTGTGTGTAGGTTTCTGAATAGCCTTTGGTACCTGTTAACGTTACACTCCCTTCTCCCGTCCTCAGCCGCAATTAGCTCACCTTTCAGTATAAAAGTCCTTCTTGGCCCGCTGGTCGAGGCAGCAGATGTTACGTTGGCCTGCTCACGCAGACATGCTTGATCCAAGATGATTGGCCGTAATTATAGGCTGTAAGCTGATAGTGGGGGAATAGGCAGCCCATTGAGATGTCAGTCCTCCCAGTGTTTATGAATGCATTCAGGCACTGTCACGGGTACGGCCTCGACAGCACGAGGGTTGATAGAGTGAGGGGAGGTAACTGTGATTTCAATAGGAACACCTGGAGGAGTGGACTGGGTTAAACAGTGGAAGGTTTGTGAGTGTGTGTGTGAGATGGAGGGGGACAGTGTTACAGCTGGTGTCTGTTAGGAATCATATTGTGCAGATTTCGGAATCTCAGAAAAATGATGTTTATGCTTTCAATTTAAAAGGAATTGTTTGACATTTTGGGATTGCTCTCACTCGCTTTTAGTCTTCCGTCTATAATTGTGCACAGACACAACGGGAACCCCCGCCAGACCAGCCAGATTCTATTAAATAAATCCAAATATTCAATTCAGTGTTTCCCCTATATTCATTATGCCAAGGCGCACCTCATGCCATGAACGAGGTTAGTGTCTGTGGTTAATTAGTGTGTAATAACAGCAGAACAGACGAGTGTCTGCTATCTAATCTGCTAAAGTTAGCTGTGCAGATGAAGTGAAGATAACGTTATCACTAGGCTACTGATAGTCTGACTCACCAGATGTAGATTGTGACTATAAACCTGCCACTGGACCACCGGCATCCTTCCTACCTTCCCTCCACCCATTGCATGTTTCCGTTACCAAATCCACCTTGCTATGGGACACAACAACAGCCTCGGAGCGAACAACTTACAAGCTCAAAATGGCAAGTTTTAAGGCGTGCCTGCTTTACTTGTTCGGTGAATTGTTGTTAAGATCTACAAAGAATAAAACAACTTGTAAATGTACCTCTGAAAAGCCCAGACTCCGTCTCGCAGGACTCTTGTGCCTGATGTGGATCTATATTCTGACGCGGCCAGTTGGAGTTGATTTGCCATGTCTTTTAACTTTGGCAGCAGGATGCACCGAACCGTTCCATTTCACATGAGCAGCAAATCGTCTCTGGTGTTAACGGGTCCAGTAAGTTCCTCCAGAGCTAAAGTACAGTCAGTCTCCTCCAGGCCAAAGATTATCAATTCATGCTTGTCTTTTTCATCAAGTTAAATCACACAGTGACATATGACTGTTAATGTTTCTTGCGGCCTTTTTTCTTGTTTCTGTTTTAATGACAGTGCTTGCCTTCTCTCGTGCAGATCTTCCACCAAAACAAGTTTATCCCTGACGCTATTCTGCAAGCACTCCATTGTTGTATCCTGGGCTGAGTGCTGCTTAAAACAACTGTGATTGGTTTAAAGACACACAAACAAGCCAGAGTGTTTTTTCCCTTATGGCAGAAAGATCATCAGTAATTCCAGACGTTCCTCTTGCGATGTGGAGATAGGTCTTGCCAACAGTTACAAACACGCTCAATAGTGAACAACATGCTAATACGCTGACGGATTCTGTGTTTTTTTGTGTTACTAACTGAGGTAGACCAGAGGATATTTGGTTAAACCAGATCAGTGAAGCAGTTTTGACGTCATTGTTCTCCATGTTAATTAAAATCCAGCCGTTCCTGGTGTTCTTCACCACTGTTTTGGAAGGAGGAAATAACGGGAGTAACAGGCACACCAGCTTTAAAAGACGTGCTGTGCGGTGGATCTAATATATGCCGATGTGAAGTGTGGTTCATGTGGATGTCAAAAAGTAACGGATAAATATTTGGAAAAGAAGGCTAACTGTTAAATATTTAAAGAAACTTAAAAGTGTAAAATTTAAGAATGCAATTTGGAGTGGTGCTCGGTGGTTGAAGAGGTTCTGGTAGGTTGATGTTTTACCTTTGGACAAAGCCAGGCTAGCTGTTTCCTCTTCTTCTGGTCTTTATGCTAAGCTAACAGTCTCCTAGCTGTGGCTCCATATTTATCTGACAGACATAAGAGTGGTATCAAACTTCTCATCTAACTCGCTGCAAGAAAGCAAATGTATTTCCCAGAATGTCAAACTATTCCTTCAACTGCTTGTCTAACAATCCCTTTTGTAAAAGTTTTACTTGAAAGTGTTTGTTGAACTGTGAGCTGGGCTTACGTCTGTGTGTGTCCCCACATGACCAGAAATGTAATTTATTTTAATGAGCTTTGGTCCCAGCAGAAAAGAAAATTTGAAACCTGCTGCAGAGGGGCCATCAGCTATTTGTCATCAGCTCAGTGAATGAGTCGCGGGCTTGTTGCATTGTCCCTTTAGACTCAAACAAAACAAATTTAAGCAAATGACTTCAGCAACTTTTGCCAGTGAGGAAGAAAAAGAGAGAAACTGGGGAGTAAGAAGAGGAGAGAGAGCAAGAGAAAATCAGAGAGGGCTGTATGTTGGGGAGGCACCTAATTGTCTACTGCAGCATGTAATGACAAGCTTACTTCGCATCAATCTTTCATTATTAAGAGCTATTTCTGTCTTGATGCAGCAGGCAAACAGATTCATCTTCAGGATGGCGCTGAATTAGGAGGGAGACACTGGTCTGTCCGCTAACGAAACAGGAAGAAAACAAGGAAAAAACACAAGTGGATGAATGTGAAGTGTCATAGCTAAGTGGAAATAAGAATTAGCTGAGGAAGTTTGCAAGCAGATCAGTAAGATTACAATTGGCACTGCAGACTTAATTTTATGTAGGAGATTATATGTGCTGCTGGAGTCAGTATCATCTCATATGCTGCTTTATATCAGCATAATCAGACATCAATGTGATCTCAGAAATAATGTAAATCATACTGGAGACTGACAGGTTGCTACAGATTAAAAATAATTACAATTTTGACACTGGGCCTATAGTGTTTACATGAATGGATTTTTGAATGGGCCCAGCAGCCCAAAGTGTCAGGGACCCCCCTGGCCTTCACCTGTTTAATGTCTCTTACATTTAAATGTACTGACCAGGAAGAGACTCAAAATGACCATAAAGAGACACGAAAAGACCACGACAGGACGCAAAGGAACTACAGAGAGACTTAGAATAACTAAAGAATTGGGCTAAACAACCACAAAGAGACACAAAATTGCTGCAAATAGATAAAAACAACCAGAAGGAGACACAGAATGACTGCAAAGCAACATAAAAAAGGCCCACATTTTACTCAAAGAGAAGGGTTTACCCAATAATACACAAAATTATGTCAAAGAGACCCAAATGACTTTAAAAAGAAACAAAACAGCCACAAGGAGACATAAAATAACTACAAAGAGAATCAATAAGACCACAAAGAGATTCAAAACAACAGCAAGAAGACACAAAATGACTGCAAAGTCACACAAAACAACCAAAAAAGACACAAAATTACTTCAGAGTGAAACAAACAACTACAAAAGGACAGAAAACAACCACAAGGACACACAAAATGACTACAAAGAGACACAGATCAACTACATCTATTAGCCAAACAACCACCAAAAGACACAAAATGACTACAAAGAGACATAAAATTGGCTCAATAACTCACAAAATTCATCAGAGAACCTCAAATGACTTTAAAAAGACACAAAACAACCAAAACGTGACATAAAATTACCTCAAAAAGACCCACAGAAGACCACAAAGAGACGCACAACAACCACAACGAAACGAAATGGCTGCAGTGTGACACCAAACAACCAAAAAAAAGATACAGAATTACCTAAAAGAAAAGGAAACGACTTAAAAAAGAAAGAAAACAACCACAAGGAGATACAATAGACCACAAAAAGACACAAAACAATCAGTAACACACAAAATTACCACGAAGACACACAAATAGACAGAAAAGCACAAGGAGATGCAAAGAAACTGCAAAGAGACACAAAATAACTTCACCAATGGACAAAACAACCACAAAAAGACTGTAACAAGGTACAAAACAACCACAAGGAGACACAAAACGCCCATAGATGATACAAAATAACCTCAAAATGACACACAATTTTGCTAAAGAGACAAAAAATACCTCAGAAAGACACAAAATTGCCTCATTAAGAAACAGAATTTCTGCAAAGACACAAAATTGCCCCAATAAGACACTAGATTACCTGATAGAGACCCAAAATACTACAAAGAGACACAAACTGACTGCAAAGCAACACAAAATGACCATAAAAGATGCAAAATGACCTCAAAGAAACACAAAATTACGTTAAAGAGACACAAAATTACATTAACAAGACAGAAAATAACCTCAATAAGAAGAAAAATGACCTCAAAAAGACCCAAAACAATCACGAGGAGACACAAATTGACTGCAAAGAAATACAAAATAACCATAAAAAAAGACACAAAACCACAAGGAGATGCAAAATAACTTCACCAATGGGCAAAACAACTGCAAATAGACTATAAAGAGATACAAAATGACCCAAAAAAGGTACAAAATTACCTTTGAAAGACAAAAAAATGATCTCATAAAGACACAAAATGACCATAAAAGACACAAAACCACCACTACAGTCTGTGTGTTTTGCTCCAGTGTGGGAGAGGTGGCTAGGCCCTGTGTGTATCTGTGCCTAGGGGCCCTTTGTCTCATCATCCGCCCATTAGTATTTATAATAAAATGTAATGTCATTGTTATTTATATTGCACGCAGAACTGTCAGTCCCACCGCCTTCATTTTAACAGTCATCTTCAGTTCACAGTATCACGTCAACTTGTAATGTGTTTCAGCTGTTCCTGATGGCCCTGTTACCTTTGAGAACACTGCCCCCTATCTGTGAGAGCTATACAGCACCTCCGGCCTCAAAGAGCTGAGCTGCTCCAGAACAAATATGATAGATGACAGAGGAGAGGGGGAAGCTTAAGTGAAACTTTTAATTAAAAACCATTGCTTCATTCTGTATGTATTGCATACTGCACTGGCCCATTCATCAGCTATTAGCGTGAATCAGTGAAACATTGAAATTGCCGTGAATGGCTGAGAACGAGCGAGCCGGGCGCCGTGCCAAGGCAGGTCGGACGTGGAGATGAGGAGGAGAGAGGATCAAGAGTGGGTAAATACAGAGAGAGAGGGAGAGGGAGAGGAGAGACGTCTGTGCGGATTTGACTCATCTCCATCCTCCTAATAACCCCACTGGATAAAATATGCTTTGAGTGGAGATGATTACCTCTTTATCACTGTTCTCTATATTTATCCCCCCCACACACTCTTCCTCTCTGCAGCTTGTAGCTCCTCTCCCTCTCTCTCTCATCCTCTCTGTACTCAGGAAAATAAGCCTCAGTCTCAGTGATGCTGTTCACTTCTCAAAAGTCCTGAAGAGATTAGCACTTTGAACTCGCGCGGCTCCGTTTTAAACTTTCTTAACTTTTAAAGGTAAAGTACATCAGATGACATGAAAAGTTTTGCTTCAGCGAGCGGGGGAACTCGTGTGTGTGTGTGTGTGTGTGTGTGTGTGAGCCGCTAAAG
The DNA here is from genome assembly GCA_019142605.1 of Cephalopholis sonnerati. Classification (NCBI taxonomy): domain Eukaryota; kingdom Metazoa; phylum Chordata; class Actinopteri; order Perciformes; family Serranidae; genus Cephalopholis; species Cephalopholis sonnerati. Next base: position 30,658,377 of record JAGQAX010000020.1, read on the forward strand.
AGAGCCATTTATTCAGTGTGATTCAACATCACATTGACATTTAGTAATTATTCAAATGACTGAAAATCCAGCCCTGGAACAAAAACCTGCTCAGCAGCATGGCGTACGGTTCACTCCATTTGTCTAGACAGCAGTGCTTCATTTTTAATAGGCTACAACAGCACGCATCCACGAAACCTCAGTGGGATAAGGGCCAAAAATTAAGGACAATAGTATAGGAAAGTGCACACTGAAATCAGCGCTCTCTTAAGGTTAGCAACCCAATACAGGACTTCCTTACAAAAAGTAAAGGTGGCTTTTCAGGGCCTGGAACGGAGGCAAATTTCCCCCTTAAATGCTTCACATTGGGGGGTTTTAAACATTTTGTTTCTGTCATGTTCTTATCTCAGATTGCATTTTGTCGCTGTCCTCAGGATTCTCTCAACTAAAACACATCGCTGTGATTAGTTGGTCGTCTCTTTGATCATCAGTATCCTTAGCACTACGGCTGCAGCTAACCATTATTTCCGTTGTCGATGAATCGACTCGATGAATCGATTGTTTGTTTGGTTTGTAAAATGACAGAAAATCCTGAAAAATGTCCATCAGTGTTTCCCAAAGCTCAAGAGGACGTCCTTGGGTGTCTTGTTTTGTCCACAACCCAAAGATATTCACTCATTTCCGTAACCGCTTATCCTCTTGAGGGTCGCGGGGGGGGTGGAGCCTATCCCAGCTGACCCTGGGCGAAAGGCAGGGTACACCCTGGACAGGTCACCAGACTATCACAGGGCTGACACATAGAGACAGACAACCATTCACACTCACATTCACACCTACGGACAATTTAGAGTCACCAATTAACCTGCATGTCTTTGGACTGTGGGAGGAAGCTGGAGCACCCGGAGAAAACCCACTGGTTTCGAACCAGGAACCTGTGAGGCGACAGTGCTAACCACTACACCACCGTGCCGCCCCAAAGATATTCAGTTTATTGTTATAGAGGAGAGAAAAACCACAAAATATTCACATTAAGAAGCTGGAATCAGAAAAGTTTGACTTTTGTTCTTCAAAAAATTACTTAAACTGATTGATTATCAAATTAGCTGGCGATTAATTTAATAGTTAATAACTAATTGATTCATCCTTGCACCTCTACTAATTGTGATCTGTGATATTGGGCTTTATAAATAAGACTGAATTGAACTGAAATTTAATTTACACTTCTACTGCTCTACATTTTGGAAGCCAGTATTGTACTTTTTTGTACATTTATTGTACATGTTAGTTTCTAGTTACTTTGCAGATTATTATATATTGCAGATAAGATTATTAATATAATGTAATCAACAAATAAATTCTGAAATATTACATGGATAGAGATAAAACTTCACAAGCTCCCCCCTCTTTTATTAGCTGTAAAATGAGTGATGTCCACATTAATTCATCAATAATTACAATAAAACAGCTTATATTATATTCTGAAATGTCCCATTTTGCATCATGAGTACTTTTTTTGTTTGAGTGTTTTTGTAAGGCTTTATAGTTTTACTTAAGTAAGATTTTAAATGCAGGACTTTTACTTGTACGCAGTATTTCTGCTCTGTTGTCTTGCTACTTTAACTCAAGTAAAAGATCTCAGCACTGCTTGCACCACTGGACCTTAGCCTTTATTTTGGTGGCTCAACCTCTTTTCTCTTGTGTCTGTACTCTATTCTTTCTCACACCATCTTAGTGGTGACTTAAAGTTGACATTGTGTGACATTAGCTGGTAAAAGGGGCAGCATCGTCCATTTTACAGTTCGAGCCATGGATATATTCTGAGCCTGAAACGTGTCGCTGGACTGCTGCTTAGTCTTAGCAGTGTTACTGTTACCTGTCTGAGGATTAACTTTGTTAATGCTGACATCACTGCACTGCCGTTTGCGCTGGTCCTTTCAGGTTCTGGTGCCTTTTTTTCGAGCGTAAATGTGCGTTTTAGCTGGCGGTCCATGTTTGCAGGCCTTCAAGAAGACATCATTGAAACTATATGCTTCCAAGAGATGCAGTAACAGTAGAGGGGGCTTATAGCCTTGTAGACTTGTAGACTTGTAGGCCTCATCCCGTACCAGCAAACGTGAACATTAGCAGGCATTGCTGTGAATGTGTGCAGGAAGTTCCCACATTATAGAGTGCTAGATTTGCAGAAATCAGTGAGATTATGGGCAGTACCTGCAATCCCGCACTGAAATTAAAGCCCTGGTGTTATTTTACTTTAGCTACATAACTTAAACATACACCCTTTCTTGTTCCAGGCGTTCACTGTGGTCTAAACAATAACATTTACCCCCATGATGCCTCCACACAAGCATGCGTCCCCTCGCCTTCACAGAAAAGCCCATGTTGTTCCTCTGCAGCTCACAGACAGCGCACTACTGTAAAGTGCTCTGCGGCTGAGCAGCGCTATGGTGGCCTGAGATCCCCATTGTATGTGCAGATCGTCGAGCAGAGACTGTTTTCCCAGCTGTCTCAGGCACGCCAGGCATGAGAGAACGACGGAGAAGTGACGGATCCGTATCCCCGAGGATTAGCATGCAGAAGACATCCTGGTGTTGAGCAGGAGCGGATTTAAAAGCACTTTGCTGATAATAATGCAACTCTGAAGTTGGCAGACTGGGGAGGAGGACTCGAGACCCTTTGGGAAGAAAGAGCGGAGGGGAGGGAAAAAAAAAGTGCTCTGCTGGAGAAAAGAAAACACAACCTCATCCCTGCACTCTTTGAACTAGGAACCACCTGCTCTCTCTTAAAACAACTTGTCTGGCTTTTTATTATTTTTCTGCTCACCACTAAAACACATGCTCACATGGGGAAATGTTTCATGTGTTGCACAGAGGAATTTTGTGGATGTTTTCTTCATGCCGTCATATTCCCCACGTTGAAGCTCCACATTAAAGGATTTCATTTTGTTGATGTTACGACATGTGAAATGTGCCATCGTATATTCTGTGCACACGAGATAATCTCGGGCAGTTGCACTTTATTTGAGTGTCACTTTGGGAAGCAAGTGACAGGAAATCTTGCGGTAACTGCTAAGTGTTCTTAAGTGTGTTTAAGGGAGAATTGTTGAGGGTATTTTTGTGTAAGGAAAGAACCAGGACTAAAATACACCCACGCAGTTATCAGCCTACATTAGGAAAGTCTTTTAATTTTTAATGCCAACCTACATTTATTTTATCTCCTCCCGCAACTTTTTCCATATTTCACCCAAAGTTGAGCAATGCCTGTCAAAGTTTGTTTTCAAAGCTCTCTGTTGTGAGTGTCTAGACATCTCAATCAGCAATGATACGGAGGCTGTCAGTAAGAGATATGTTCATCCATTGCATTCATCTCAGCGGGCATCAAAAGCCCCCGACAGCCGCCTCCGTCACACCACAGGTGGAGGATACGCTGTGAAATGGCACCATTGTCATCTCTCCCAACCATCTGCCTCACTTTCTCCAGCCCCCCCCCCCACTCTCTTCCACTGCCACTTGTTGTCATCACAGAGCAGCCACAATGGGCTGTCACCTTGTAATGAACCCTGAGGGTGCAAGGCACTGATTTAAAGTCCCATTACCGTCACAATGCAGAGGGACTGTAGGAATGATGGCTGAGGTGCGGCGGTTTGCTGGCTCCGAGCACAGATGGTGCTTTTTCACACAGTAAATGTTACTGGGTAAACTGCGCCGAGACTGTTGGACAATAAAGGTTAAAGTGTGCGCCGCAACAGATTGGCGTTTTTTTGCTTCTCTCATTGGGCTCCTTCTGGTCAGTAAACTTCTCCAAGAATCTGTTTTGATGAGTTGTGTCTGAAAACAGAAATAAAGCTGCAATATTCTGCACCGCTGAAGTGGAAAATGAAAACAGGCATCGAAATTAATACATTACAGAGCTCGTATAAAAAATGCAGGTATGTCGTCGACATGCAGAAACCCTCTGTAGGGATGAAAAAAGAACACGACTTCTGTTCTGGCCGATTGTGTTGACTCTTGTTGCCCAAGCTGCCCCGTGTCTTCGCTCTCTCCATGTGAGCTGTGTTTGAAAAGGCAGCGAGCAGCATGAGGCCGGAGAGGCTGTGTCCGCTCATGTCACATGGCTCTTTTCATCTCTCCATGCTGCCATTATGGTAGGGCAGGGGGTGAAGGGCACCACAGTGGCAAAGCATGCTGGGATACATGGACTGTGAGTCACTCTCCTGCCGGCGGAGGGTTGACGGTACTTGTTGCTAGGGCACGCTGGCAGCTGCTTCAGCGCTGCGTGGTAACCGACCTATGGGGCATTAGTTCTGGTCAGACCCCCGTAGGATGTTATTCAGCACCTGCATTTTAATTCTTCATCTGTATTCAAATGGAGGACTGTCGGAGGGTAAAATGTGTCATTTATCTCTCAGATTTTAAACTCTTCAGTCAAACTGAAAAGTTAAATCCATATTTGCTCCTTGGTGTTTGCTCTGAACTGTAGTTTTGTAACTACCAAACAGAGGAAATTTTAATCTTATGTCTTTTTCTTCAGTGATAGCAGCCCCTCTGTTGGTGCTTTACAGGGGGCATGGATTTATTTGTACAGACTAATGTTTGTTTATGTTGCTCATTGTTCATAATTACACCTGTCACGATAAATGCTCTGCTGAAAGATAAATTGTCTCAGAAATAATTGCGATAAATTACATTATTGTCATTTTGAGACCATTTTATGCCTCTGATATAATGATAATATAACAGCATAATAATGCAAGTACATCCTTCTAGGAGCATTAACATGTTTCATTCCTAAATAATTTCAGACACTAGAACTGGAATTTAAAAAATTCAAATTATAAATTTTTTTTAGTGTACTTAACACCTGTTAATATATACAAGAAAGGTTAATGAAGGATGAGGACATAGGTCATCCTTTTTTTTGAAACACCAGTTTTTAGTCAATGCACCTAAAATAATGTGACAATTAGCCACTTTGTTACTGTTAGCAGGCCGCAGTAACATCAGCTGTAGACCCTTTTACCGTTAGTAAGCAGTATGATGGTTTTGGGGGGCGGGGCTTAGCTGGAGGCAAATCAAGTGTCCACAGACATTAGCCAGCGCTAGTTAGCAAGTTCTCTTGGCTTGTTTTAGACAACGGAGGAAGATGATACTCATTCTGAGCGCAAAAACTGGACCACCAGCGGAGTGAATGTGTGATTAACTTAACCGTTGGTTAATTCATGTAGAAATATAACGCTCTGTTTCTTCGACCAACAGGACTCTCATTTTAGTGTAGAGCATCAGACTGAATTTATGAAAGCACCATGTCAGGTCACTCACTCTCCGGGACCACCAGTGTTACTGGAAGAAGTAAACACTGACCAACAGGACCAGACTGGCCGACCTGTATGCTCTCACTCACTGGATGGATGATGTCACAGGAAGCCAATCTTACAAAGGAAGACGACACTTTAACGGTGTCCTCCATTTTGTTTTGCTATCAAAGCTAACATTAGCTAACGTCAGCTAAAAAGTTAGCGTTCCAGAGAAGTCCAATCTTCCTCTTAATAGCTCCCCAGTTTCTGATGAGGTGGATATGATAACCCTTAATACACATAACGTTCTTCATCCCTACAACAGGAAATACTTTGTCCCTAACCTGATATGAAGTGTGCGCTGCACATGTGAGCATTTTTGATGATGGCCTCCGTCCAGTCCTTTGGTCTTATCACATTTAACCATCTTTGTTTTTGTTGACGGGCAGTGGCGGCTGGTTTTGAGCCATGACTCCTTCTATTCTGGCTCCCAGTAACACAACAAGACCACATTTTAAGACTCCTGTGTAGCCTACAGCCCTGTGGTGGAGAGACGTGTTTTGCCTCCAGCTAACAAACTGACGTCATTGTGACGTTGGCCCTAAAAGGGACTATACAGCATGATTATTTCACCCAGATATTGAATGTTGTAAACGACTAATTGCTAACACTGTTTGGACCATTTGTGAAAAGGAAAAACTTTGTTGTATCTTAGTACTTGTATCTCCAGCCAGTAGCACACCATGTAAACAGCGTGTTCCCTAGCAATGCTCGTTCTCAGTTGTCAAACGATGTAATGGGAAACGCACAGCTCAGAGGCTCCAGGTTTAGACAGTGTTTCCAAAAATATGTCCAAAAACTAAACACCATACACAATAGCTGCAGTATCACTATAGTTTATATTCCCTCACACAGAAAGTGAGGAGAATTCAAATATCAGTTTGACTTTGAAACTCGGGGATTTCAGCCCTTCCCTGTGATGGACGTGCTACGTGTGGATTTTCAAACAAAAACAGCCAAGGATTACAGATGCTGAGCTTGTCACATCACTCACCCTCCAGGATGAAGAAACATTTGGATCAAACACAATCTCATGTCTCAGCTTTCCCAAGAATCGGTGAAATGACTTGTGGGAATGATGGGGAAAGGTGTTGCGTTACACACGGAGAGACGTGTTTGAAGCAGAGTGTCAACACAGATTTGTTCATAAGGTTGATGGTTTACATTTAGCAGGTTGATTAGTATATCTAATCGTCACGGCTGCCAGTTTTTTGTTTCCGGCACCTTTTCTGGGTTTTACGAGGTTTTCTTGCCTCGGCTGGTGAAATTAGCCGCGTCGTATTCTGCTTATAAATCCTGCTAACCTGCCAACATTTCACTACTTGCTCCAACAATGTTCCCTCTCTGTTCTGAGCCCTGTCTTAATCCTCCATGGCTAGACATGGCAATTCACAACACAGTGCTATTAAATCGATCAGACACATTTCAGGCTCTGTGCCCTGCCAGAGAGAAATGCAGATTCAGATGGAATAAAATGAAATGGCAACAAAACAAGAGTTGTTTTTCCTCAAAAATAAAGTGCATCTGTCCCATTACGCTCAACATCTGAGTCCGGACATGAAACCGAGGCTGCTTTCGGCCTCTGGCTCGACCTCTGCGGAGACAAAGTGATCTCTGGACGTGCTGAGTTCACACTGTGAATGAGGCCATGAGAAAGAATGGTGCATCCTCCACAACACTAGCCAGCTCATCAGGCATGCGGTCCCAGCTGGCATGGAGGCAATATGAAACACATAAACCCTTCTGATATTAATGACTCTGTCGAGCTGAAAGCCTCTGATGCTATTCGGAGATAGGCGCTAAATGTCCCTGAGTACTGAGAACACAACATTATATGCATTCATATAAATATCCTCCCGTCTCAGCACAAGACTGCCTGTCCTTGAGTTCCCATGAAAATAATAAAGAGGTGGGCCTCTTGTAACTCAATACCCAGATATTGCCTGCAGTGGTGGCGCCGAGAGATGAAATGAAATCAGAACAAGGTGATGACAATGATGCCACTTGTGGTCGAGTTGGAGACTTAAGGATCCATTCCCCTCATATTTCAACCCCCCCTCCTCCTCCCCTCCAATCTTCGCCGTCCCTCTTTAGCCTCCCCTTGGCGCTCCTTGACATTACTGGTAATAATAATAATCAAAAACCAAGTGTTTCAAACAAGGCAATCGTAGCAGTCATAACAGCAGGTGGTGAAACTTGTAGGCAAATAAAAGACATTAAAAAGGATCAGATTAAAATGAAGTATGATAAAAGAAAATCTAACTGAAGAAAACCCTCACAACTCAAGTTGAATGAAAGAAAAAACAACCTAGTGAAATAAATTTTTTCTGCTTTCTCAAGTTGTTCATTTCAGTTACATACAAAGATTTGTGGTTTAATTTTTTTCTCCTATTTTTAGTGACCGTATCACCGTTTATCTTTTACTGCTCAAACTGTTTCTTCAGTGCAAAACTAAGTGTAAACAAGCAAAGTTTACAAGGTTAATAACAGAAACCACATTCAGTGTCTGCAGCAGAATTATCGCTACGTGATGTTTTATGGATCTTGCTGAAGTTTTTGTGGATTTTGCTTTCTGTCAGTCGATTTTAACAAGCAGTTTACTCTTGTATCACAGCTAAACTGATTTTCAGTTTCCAGTAGGGCTGACCCCTAATAGTCGACCTAACGTCGGTCAACCAGAAAGGTCATTGGTCAGCAAGATTTCATTGGTTGTTTAGTCGCAGAAAAACAAAACAAAATGTCTATTAGGAGCCGCACCTTGTCGAAATAAATCCAAACCTATATGACTGGACCATGTGGGAATTTAATTTGAAAGGACAGACACAGTAAGTGGCCACGCTCAGCAGTCAGACAGGAGTCAGGTTAATTTCCAGGGCTGGTACCTGCGGTTATTCCACAGGCTAGTTAATAACATGTCGGGCAGGAAATCCAAAGTGTGGGATCATTTTGAGAAGGTGAAGGACCGACCCAAGGTGATATGTAAACTCATCTTCATTGGTCCACTACAAACATGACGTATCATGTGAAACATGGAAGTAGCTACATGCCCATTAGCCCACAGCGTCATTAACAGGCGGCTCGCTCAGTGTGTGACGTGCACTTGGAGATAAAATATAGGCCTATATTAATGAAGGTTCATTAGTACGGTTTGTATTTCTCTGTAATGTAGCACAGTGTTAACAATGTTACTGAGACTATTCTTTCTCACACCTTCAACTCAAACCACCAAAATATATCATTTAATCATTACATTAATATCGTAAACATGCAGGCGACTAGTCGACTAATGGAGCCTAAATGACGACTATTGGTCGACTAGGAAAATTCTTAGCCGGGGGCAGCCTTAGTAACCAGTGAGGGGAAGCTCATGTGTAGAGCTCTGTGAGGGACTGTTTTATGAATCCCACTCACGCTGAACTTCTGACCATTACTGTCTGCTCCCACAGTTTGTATGTCTGTTCCTGCCCACACCTGCAGCCTGGGGTGCTCGGTAAGGGCTGATTACATATGGACAGCATATGACAGTCAGTTACAGTTCGTGGCAGTTTAATGCAAATGCATATCTGTTTATTGGACTCTAACCTGCACAAATGCAAATGTATCACATTGTCATGTTTTTAGGGTCAGTTACACTCCAGATATGATTATTGTGCAGCACGGTGGTGTCGCCTCACAGCAAGAGGGTTCCTGATCCTGGTTCGGGCATAACATAATTCAATCCTGCAGCTCTTTTTGACTTCACAAATATTATCATGAAGAGACAGACTTGTATTCTGTATTCTAATGAATTGCGGGATAAGAAGTTTATTTTGACAGCCTGCTGCCACCTGCAGCAAAGTTAAACCACCTGCTCCTGTGAGAATTGTGTTGGGTCCCCTGGGACCAGCAAGATCCCAGTCTTCATACAGTCCACTACTCTGAGCGCCTCTGATTTGATCAGTGATACTTAGGATTTAATATGCAAAGTTAAGGTTTTTGTCTTGAAGACTGTTCACATGAGTCTCTCTGGAACAGATAAAGGACTTCTGCCGGGGGATCACAAACTATATACAGGCTCTTATTTGCCACATGTCCATCCTAGTTTACTTTACCAATAGATGGGAAATCAGAGGAACTCCCTTTTCCACACACACGTGCTTTCTTGGCTTGATTTGGTGTGACTTGGTGAAACAGGGCTAGCTGCTTCAGCTTGGGTCGACATGTAAAAGCAGCACCCTCTTTAATGCTAGCCAGCTATGTATCATTGTAGATTTTCAGGCTGTTTTTATAATTTGCGTGGCATCTACCATTAACTGCCTGTAAAACAGAGACAGAATGACAAAATGGATCTAGGAGAAGGAAGGAAGGAGACTCACTGAATGTTTCAGCTGAGTCGTCATCACTAAATTGCCATGTCGAAATCTATCTAACGTCACCGCAATCTGCTTTGAGGCGGTCAGATGCACTTTGACTCATCTCTGGAGACATCTTGGCCGTGATTTGGCACAATTCACCGCGTTTAAACTGTTAATGAAAACGCAAATCAACATGGCATGGTTTGACACGGCGTGGCCAAAAGTGCAAATGGAAAAGCCCTGTAAACTTCTTCCGCAGGTTGACGAGAGCGCCAGAGCCATATGGAAAAACTGGCGGAAGACAGAGGCTTAGACGTGATCGGCCATCCCCAACAGCCAGGCCCCTAATCAGTTCTTGAGACGGGCCAAGAGGCTGTCATCTCTGGGGGGTCCCAAACGTCCTTTAACGCCCAGATCTGTCACACACCTGCCACTGTCTTTTACAGGGGCTGGGAGGCAGCTCGTACACTGGATCTGTGCCGATGAGACCAGTTATCAGCCCCTCCTGCAGCACTTCAATAACAACGTCAGTGTCAGGTTCCCCTCCAGCAGCACACTACACATGGATGGGGGGCAATCAAAGGCCACTCTTCAACATTAGGGGAGATTGGCCTGAATTTAACCCTCGCCTGTTCTTCTCTCAAGAGCCCGTAGCAGACTGGAAACTTGCAGCGAGCCAGTGTCCGATTTCTCTGCTAGTTTACCCTCTGAACTGTGAGGACGGATGGAAGGGTAGCTTAGCCTCTTATCGAGACCTCCAGGGACGGGTAGCACTGGGGCTGGACGGGCCCAGGAGATCCGTGATTTCATTACATGCCTGTTAGGAGTTGGCCTTTGTTGTCTCGCTGTCCCTGTTGTTTCCTGTGTGGGAATCCCCCTCCAACAGCAAAGGCACCTGTGCGCCATACTTGTTTTTAGACAGATTAATATGTTGGATGCTGCACAGATTCATATCTCAGAGCTGCTCTGACAAACATATGCTTTTCATTTTCATCAGATTAGATGGAAGAACTTGTCGTTAAGGGGCCAATTCACCCAAATTACACAAATATATATCTTCTCACTGTCCTCTGGTGGTGTAACCATGCAGAAAGGTTTGGTTTAATCACTCAGGATTTGAGATATGTGTCTCTGAGATGTTCTGCTGCCTCTCCAGTACAACTGAGGTGAGTGGAATTTCATCTGCAATGGAAAATTGGAGCGCCATGCTAATTTGGGGATTTTGAGTTGAAATTATGATAGGGAAAGTATTAAATTGGCTGAGGTTTGGTTATTGCCCAACAGTGAGATGTGTTTTCACAAGTGGTTTCACTTTTAAATGAATATGCATCCCCCGCTTTATTATTTTTACTTTATTTGCAGTTATTTTTTTCCTTCATTTTCCTCTTGAGATTTTACACTTGCTTGATAAATACTGCGTCTTTTGGCCAAGGGATATTTCAAAGTGCTGTCTGTCAAATCTTTTTCAATTAAAAAGAAGAAATAGAATTAAAGATCTTCAAAAGTAATCTATAGCAACATTTCTTTCTCCCTGTTATAATCATGGGAGCCTATTAAAGATGTGTGTTATTTTTTCAATAGAAGATAATATTTCGTTTTATTTCCAGTTATCATCACGTTATTCTGAGCTGTTATTCTCAGCCACACTGCAGTGATAAAATAAACTTTGCACAATTAAAATACTGTTACGATCTCTCCGTTTGTTCGAAGCTCTGTAAAACCACAGTGGAAATAAAACGCCAGGAACAATAAAATGATTCTACTGACTTATAAAGATATCTAATCTTTCATGTGTCACTCAGGACTTGTGTCAATGTCTGAATATTTTTCCAGTTATTGGGTTCGTCAGTGGTCGGGGTGTTGACAAGTTGTGATCCGCTGCTCTGAGGTTAACCAGCTCTGGAGCAGATTGGCTGTTCAGCATAAGTCACCACAGTGATGTATCCCATTACCTCGCTAACCCCAAATCATGCTTCGTAATACAGACCTCAGGAGCCGAATTATCCACACAGATCTCCTGCTTCAAACAAAGCCGATAATTATAACAGGTAAAAACACTGAATAAAGCAGTTTCACGTTCCTGGTGCACTCTGGAGGAGCTGCTAGCCTAGCTGCAGCTAACGTGAGCTTATTTCTAGGTTAGCATTCCTTCAGTGTTCATCGCTCAGGAGTTTTTTGCAGGAGCCAAGTTACCCACAGAGGTTTCATCCCCTCCAGAATAAACTGACTCGGTGTTTTAAACCGGTAAAAACACTGAAAAGAGGAGTTCACATTAAAAGATACAGGCTAGTTAAAAGACTAAGATCGCAAACGTGATGGTGACATGACTTGAAACAGTAAGAACTCAGTGGGCTGTGCCATATCATCTCTTTCCCGACAATACCAGTATATTTTTTAATATGATATGGAAAATTCTTGTCGTAATACTCGCGATATTTTGACATATTGACGTCATCTTGTTACCCACGGCAACAACAAGCATGGCTGAGCATGGTCATATTGTCAGGAATATTGTTACCCTGAAATATCATGATATTGTTTTGGGTCATACACCCACCCCTATTATGCATGAATGTTCTTATCATGACGGCCCACCAGCAGATGGAGACATGGAATACAATGCTTTTCAATGTATGTGATATTCATACATTGTGCAAAATAACGCAAAGCATGTTGTCCGATATTGTTGTGCATCCCTGGTCGACTGGTAATGTTTTGATCTTCGTCTATCTGGATGATGATGGAAAATGCTGTATAGTCTGCATATGTCTTTGGGCAAAGGTAGTCTCAGTGAAAACAGCTGACATCTTGGTCTGTGGATTGTCAGTGACTTTAGGCAGAGATGCTTCAGTTTAATTTTCTAATGTACTTTTTGACTGCTGTGAGCACCAGTGACACAGCTCTGTTCACCTCCATTACACAGCACAAATCTCACAGGCAGAAATCTCAGAACACGGCCAAATAAAGTCAAAATTATATCTGCATGGCCAAAAATCACGAGCCGTAAGTGAAAAAAATCTGATCTGTGGTAATTTGGATAGCCCGGCCTCTGTAATGACTGTATCTACTTTGAAGTGCACTAAGGAGACTCGGAGTACGTTGGCAGTGATTAGGCTGTGTAGTGCAGGATTTGCTCAAATGAGCTCAGAATGGGGAGAATGTCAAGGAAATCATTATCGCCTCCCGTTGCCCAGAGTGCGGTGCCATGGTCGATCATCAGCACTCTGCTCTGCCAATACGTCTTGTTGCCCACCAAACACAACATTCTCCATTAGCTTCAAGCCCGCAGCTCCACACTGCTGGGAGATGTGTAGCTTTTCTTTCCGAATATCACTCATGTACCTGTTTTCTCAGCAAAATGGGGGATGAGAGGAGGAATTACAGTGGAATTATTTTGGGATGTTGTACTCACTCTGAAATCTTCATGCCCGGCATTTAAAATCACGAGCCAACGTTAAATTGCGGGTGACAGACATAAAGAAAACGGTAAACCCAGGCTGGGTGCAGTATTTGAATTGGACTGTTGTGCCCTCTGTGAGACCAAGACCTTTTAAGCAACGCTGACAAATCCCACCCCTGGCCAGCCACAGATGGCATAGCAATCCACCCAGGCAATGAATAAAAGAGTAGGTGTTGAGCCCTAATATCCCATGTCTAGGACTATTGCCATTCTGTGGAGACAGTGACAGCCAAGTCAAACAACAAAACTACACTCAGCATTAGCCACACTGTAATTGCCACTACTGAAAATGTCAAACAACGCCTTCTCTCCTGTGCACTTACAAATTATTCCAAGGTTTTTGGTATAAAATCAGACGACTTCTCGATTACTGTAACAACTCCTCATTTATACTCACTTTAACCCAATGAGCCGCGTTCAGATAAACAAACAGCCCGCGCCCTCAGTCACATTGTATAGATCAGCACAAGCCAGCTAATTGAAAAGAAATTGATGTCCTCCTTGGGTTGTGTTCAATGACTTCTGTACAATCAGATAATTCATCTGTTCTCTCTGAGCCCTTAATCCACTTGGCTTTGCTCCGCTGACCAAGCCACAGTCAGACTCAATTCATGTTACCCTGGCATTTCTCTGTGCTGAGTGCAAGCACGCCTTCACAATCCTAAAAATATTTGTTTTCTTCAATTCCTCTCATTTGGCTCCACATTTCGGCTTGGCAGAATTTATCCATCACATAGCGTTAGCAGAGGATGTGTGTATGTGTGTGGCCGTGTGTTTTACACAAACTAGGGTTGGGTAGGTGCTTAAACAATACTTTTAAAACTGTACTGGTGCCTGAGCCAATACCTTAAAAAAATAAAGCGTACAACAACTTAAACCTGAAATTGAACATTATATTAAGTCCTAAATGTTTAAATTACACATAAATATATACGTAAATAAATATAAAACATTATTAATTTACATAAAAATGTACTTAATTGTCAAAATCTCACTAAGCTGCAATAATATAAAGAAACAGTGTGTAAGATTTAGGGGGATTTAGTGGCATCTTGTGGTGAGGATCACAGATTGCAACCAGTTGAAACTTCTCCTGGTTAGAATACCTTTAGTGTTCATTGTTCAGGAGGTTTTTATCAGGAGCTGAATTATCTGCAGAGGTCTCCTCCTCTCCAAAACAAACAGATGAGGTGATTTAAACTGGTAAAAACACTGGATAAAGCAGTTTCATGTCACAAATCAGTGTTTCTCTAACGCTGTTTGGCATGTCGCTGGCCCTGATCCAGATCCAGAGGTTGTTATCGTGAGCCAAGTTGTTCTCAGAGGTCTCTTCCTCTCCAAAACAAACAGACCAGGTGATTTAACCCAGTAAAAACACTGAATAAAGCAGTTTCATATTACAATTGAATGTTTCTTCAGTGCTGTTCGGCACATCAGAAATAGGCTGCTAGCCCAGACCTGCTAATGTTGGCTCACCTTTTTTCATTGATAACTTAAGATCCAGATGTTCAGGAGGTTTTTTCCAGGAGTTGAATTATCCACAGAGATCTCTTCCTCTCCAAAACAAATGGATCCGGTGATTGAACCCGGTGAAAACACTAAATAAAGCAGTTTCACGTTAAAAAAATTGTGTTTTTCATCATGGAGGGGTTGCATACTACACCAAAAACAACTGCAAATGGCCCCATCTTGAGCCAGTGTTTGGTTTTTCCATTCTAGGCTACTGTAGAAACATGTTGGTGCAACATGGTGATCTCTGTCGATGAGGATCTGCTCCTTATGTAGATATAAACGGCTCACTGTAACTGTAATTTTTTTCTCCTGACTTGCGACTTTTGTCATTAGCTGCAATTTTTGTCGTTTGCTGCAATTTCCCTGCAAAAAAATCACATAAAAATGCTGCAGTTTTTATCGCAATTTTGACAAATTTGGACACAAATTCAACGTTTTTTTGCCGCAAGATCCTGGAGGGACTGTTATGTGAACGTGGTCAGGTTTGAATGGGAGGCTAACCCCTTCACTTTAATCAGCAGGTGGCAAGCAAGACATGGGAACTTGGTTTGGGTCTTCAGGAGTTATAGCGAGTATTCACTGACAGATAGCCATGACTGTACACACACTGCACGACTATGTTTAACTTTGTACTGCAGCATCATTGTTACGTGTCACCATCATAAACACAATCTGGCACCAAAATGAAGCAACAAAATCTGTGTTGTGGTTCGGTCCGGTCGGTACCAGTCACATAGGAACCAGTGCCATACTAGCACCAGGTTTTGGTACCCGAGCCAAAGTCAAACGCCGTGTCATTTGTGTCCAAAACAGTGTTACCGGGGGCAACAAAAGGAAAACTTCCAGTACTAATTTGCTGAGGAATTCAAGCCCTGCAGCCGTCTTTACTTCTCTCCAAAGTGTGCCTCACCATCATACAGTAAGTGCGCAGGAAGCAGAGATATAATTCATAACTCATTTACAGCCTGTCTCATAAGATCAGGATGACTCAGAATTTATGTGGAGCCATTATTCTTATTAGGCTTGTAAAAGAAGGCATTAGCCCACGCCAGGCATTAGTAAAATTCACTTTACCTAACAAGGGGCAGGCTGAGGTGAGAGAACAGTTATACTCAATCAGAGCTCTACAAGGTGATGGCAGCATGCCCAACTCTATGACTAGTATGAAGTGCTCTAAATTGATAAATGTGACTAATTGTATGAGCCCTAGATGGGAAACAGGAGGTGAGGGGCACAGCAGAGGTTGAACGTTTGCAGGGAGAGGCACCCAGGCGTTTAAATCTGATGTTTTGTGTCGTACCGTGTGGACAGCTGATTGCGTGCGAGGGAAGACAAGCAGCAACTCATCACTGAACGTCAAATTAAACTCGAGCCTCTTCCATCCATGAGATAATGATGCAAGACTAAATAAAATAAACAAAATGAAGGAGCTCCGATCCCCCACTTGAATGCCCCACGCGGATCCTGATTCTGCACGGCAGCTTTAGGAAATCCGGCTGTCCCAGGGTGTGTCAAATCCCACACAGAGGAGCCCGGGAGGAGTGAAGAGCACAGGCCCAGTTTCTTTGATTTTCGCTCCGTATGACACGGTTCTCGCATGACCTGATAACTTTGCACCCTCTGTCAGACAGCTGGGCCAGGCCTGGGCCATCGAGAGGAGGGAACAGGTGGGAGGAGGCCACCTCATTGGAAGAGGTCTGGAACCAGTAGCTATCTGTGGGGAGGTCTGGAGAGGAGCCGCTCACATGTTGGCAGCACGGGGCAAATTTGAGAGCTGGGGAGCCAATCGTTTAATTTACACTTGGGATTAAGGGAGCATCTGTATGGATGGAACCAATTTAACATTATGGGAATGACGATTTTACTCCCCACCAACGTGTGCTCTTTTACTACCATTTAAATCTAACACAATCATTTCAAACTGTTGTCTTTAAAGCTGCAGTAATCATTTTTTTCTGTATTATTTCAAAGGAATACCATTTGTATACTACTCACCCTGTGTTACGTTGAATTTGTGAAGAATGGTGTGCCTCTGGTGAACGAAGAATCCAAAGACAGAGATCTGCGATGAGTTGAAGTCATAGGGGGTCTGCATTTAACGACAGCAAACTCTCACACAACTCATGCAGTATAATACAAGTCTCATTTATCCAGCTGTGTGCTCACTATTTCCCGAACAGACGCCCTTTCCGATGGGGAACTAAAAGTGAAACTTACACTCAAAAATATGCTTATTTTTGAAAGTATTATTTACATGTTATATCTTAAGTACTGTTGATCACTTTGTTTTTGCTAACTGTTACATCCCAGTATTGAGTTTGAGACCCAAAGTAATTAATTTCACATTTATAAAGAGACAGCCTTAGTCTATGAGGAAATAAAAGAGTGGAACCAATTATGCACAGGTGGTGTTGCACCCAGGTTCCTAAGGTGAGGGACACGCCTCCCTCCCCTCAGAGGAAACGTATGGTTCGTGTCTTCATTTCTCCGGACATCTCATCTGTGTTTGTCAGGTCAGTGCACCGTGAAAAAGTGTGACGAGTTTGTTTACATATCTGAGTGTTTAACACGGAGTTTGGAGCTGTTAATGGCGGCCACCGTTAGAAAACTGCCGCCATGTTTTCAATGTTAGGGCCCTGAACACCTGGCAGACATTTTGAATAGTTATTTCTGTTGATCTGATGTTTATCAGACATGTGAATGTTCCCATTTACTGAGAAACGTACTTAGTTAAAGTTTAAAGGGCAACTTCTCAGTTTTGTGAGGTTGAATCAGATTTATATTGTATTTTGAGTTAATTGACATTCCCTATGTGACGTGATGAATGTTTGACATGAGAACAGTCATCTATCAGTCATTTTAATTACAAAGAGTAGTTTAAAGTGAAAGCATGTTAATGTGCTGCACGTTGCTCAGTGAATTAATTGTACATTAGGGCTGTCAGCTGAGCTCAGAAATTAAATTCGAATATTGGGCTTTTAAAAACAAATGAATATCAGTTATATTCGAATATTATTTTTAATCATTTAGATTTTTAAGATTTTTTTTTTTTCTTTTTTTTTCTTAGAACATAGCTGCATGTATTGTTAAAATAGGTCATTGTTAAAAGCGCACAGGCTGTCGTGCCCAAAAGTGATCTCCTGCCTGAAACTGATTCCCTTTCGTGGGAGCACGCACTTAATGCATTTAAAGGACAGGGTGAGCTATAATCTATCAAATATTTCCCTCATGAATGAAAAGGAGTCATTTTGAGGCAGAAACAACCCTTCAGTCACAAGTATGAGCTGGAATTACTTTTGGGCGAGTCTAAAAGTGCATTATATCCGATGTATTTATGCTTTAATTGTATTATAAGTGGTAAAACAAACAAACAAACAAACAAACAAAAAAAACGTTTAAAAAAGTAAAGGAAAAAAAAAAAAAAAGACCACTTTGGTTGTGGCCTTGGACACAGAACAATAAAAACATAATTCCAAGTCATCAGGATGATTGCAAAATGTATAATTTCTTTATTTAACCCACAAATTGTGTTTATTACAGTCTAGCTTCCAAACATAGGCATAAACAAGTATATTTGACAGCAAACAACATAGTAAAAAATACTCGTGTTGCGTATTCATGTAATGTCATGCCTAATCACATTTTAAACTGCTACAACTACCACAGTTGTAAATATTCTTTCACCAGATAAACGTTAGGCTCACAATGACATATATTTACTATTACCGTGGACATAAAGTTGTATTTACACGTCGATTGTTTGATCCGGATAGGAGCAGCTGTAGACGTAAACTGAGCGGTGCAGCTTTAACAGGTTGTGCGCGCTCCCACAAACGGGAATCAGTTTCAGGCAGGAGATCACTTTTGGGCACGACACAGGCCACAAATCAACTCAAAACATGTCTGGCAGACTGCAGATTGTTTGCCAAAAATACTAGACGGTTCACTTGATCAGCAGCGAGCGCTGAGCGCTTATTGTTAACAATGTTGCCTGCCGAGGAAAACACACACTCTGATCTAACAGAAGTACAGGTACAGTAGGGTATTTTTTTGCAACCAGTGCGATGTAGGGATACCTTACACTGCCTGTCGCTTTCCACCATAGGAGTGGATCTGTGTCGGCTGGTAGCAGTGGCTCTCTTTCATATGTGTTAATATCTGTTTGTGCAAACTGCTTTGACGTTGCTATCGCCACACATCACTTTTCAGATTATCCAGTTTAGTAATAACTCTGTCTGGCGTGGAGTCTTTGGCTTCCCCGGAGTTCCCGGGTTCTTTTTTGGGCTTGCTTGGTTGTTTTTCGGCCATGTTAACGTGTTCTCCTCCTCACTGCTTATTGCTGTGTGTTATGCAGGTGGTTTGTTATGACACGTGACCGTAAGCGCTCAACTACATACCTACCTACATACCTACAGTCATAGAAGACCACGAAAAGTCAAGGAGTTTCATAATCACATTTTCCAGGCCATGAAAAGTCATGGAATTAGTAAAAATCATTGAAAGTTTGGGAAAAGTCATGGAATTTTGTTGTGTTTAATGAAAGTATATCAGAAATCTTCCATGTAATATAACATAACAGCAAATTTTATTTTCTGTAGCTGTTAATGTAATGCTGCTCTAATTTGCTTCAGTGTGTGACGTTTTGTGTACCATTATGTACGTTTCTTTATTTTCCCTCCTGTGTTCCCTCTCTCTCTTCTGGCATGTCAGCTGGTCAAAATCACGTATAAGTAGAGGTTGAATCAGATTTGTTGAAAATAGGGCTGCCCCTGACTAAGAATTTTCCTAGTCGACCAGTAGTCGTCATTTAGCTCCATTAGTCGACTAGTCACCCGCATGTTTACGATATTAATGTAATTATTAAATGATATATTTTGGTGGTCTGAGTTGAAGGTGTGAGAAAGAATAGTCTCAGTAACATTGTTAACACTGTGCTACATTACAGAGAAATACAAACCGTACTAATGAACCTTCATTAATATAGGCCTATATTTTATCTCCAAGTGCACGTCACACACTGAGCGAGCCGCCTGTTAATGACGCTGTGGGCTAATGGGCATGTAGCTACTTCCATGTTTCACATGATACGTCATGTTTGTAGTGGACCAATGAAGATGAGTTTACATATCACCTTGGGTTGGTCCTTCACCTTCTCAAAATGATCCCACACTTTGGATTTCCTGCCCGACATGTTATTAACTAGCCTGTGGAATAACCGCAGGTACCAGCCCTGGAGATTAGGGGCTGTACACATGCTGCGTCTTTAACCTCCTGGAGAACACGAGGTCGGGCGCTGGGTGCTACTCTTGTGCCTTTTTTGTGCCAGCTTTCAAGAGTGTGGCAGCAGGTTACATCTGAGGTTGTAAAGAGACCTTAACAAGCATCGTATAGCCAATTTTCCTGAAATCCTGAGTGCAGAGCTGATCTTCTTCCAAGAGCTGCTGATCAACGTTTCCGTATTTATCAGACTAAATATTTACAGAAGAAGGGGAAAGATATCTGTCGGCTGTGATTGGTTTGTCAGCCCTAGTTGAAATTCGCATGGCAAGTGGCATGAGATTATACTGCAGAGCTTTGTGTTTGTAAATGGATGCTTTGATACAGTTTTGCTGTTGTTTAATGCGGTCAAAATTTCTCCATTTTTGGATTCTTCATTCACCAGAGACATGCAGGAATTCAATGAACCTTAGAGTGAGTAACTGATATTCAAAATGACCGTGTGTAATGTGAATGGGTTGGCTCATTGTGATGAATCCACAGAGAATCATCACCCAACTCTTCAGTTCCCCTCGAGGACACCACGCTGACAAATACCAGAATTTCTCTTTAAAGCTAAATGTCTCTTAAGCTGGGTGAAACATTCAGACCAGCACCCTGAAGGGAAATGTTAACAACTGGATGTAACATTGGAACAAAAGCAATTAATTAGTGTGTTTTGTGTCATGCAGCTGTCTAACCTCCAGGCCAGGGTATTAAATTCAGGATGACTGCAGCTATCGAGAGCATCAGATCCACCATAAATGAATGTTGTCCGCTTATAGGCACTGTTTTTGTGAGAAATATTCTTTATTAAGACCCCAAGGGTGCAAACACCATTAAGGAATATGGATTCCATCCCACTCATGCCATCATCACATCCACCAAGAATCAAATTAACATCTGTTGTTGTTTTACTTCAATTTGCCATATACATAAAAGTGTCGTAAAATTCCAAAGGGCCCGCTTTAGGCTCAAAGGATGTAAATATTTTGCTCAAGAAAATGTCAAATTAAGGCAGAGCCGATGCTGCGATGTGATGTGTTTCCCCACTGACAGTTTCTAATGGTTTTGTGGTGAGACATTAGTCCATCATCTCCAGCAGGCACCAGCGCTGGATCTCCTCATTGATCCCACACAAAACAAATGGCAATCTCCGACAGCAGGACACAATGCTTCATCCTGCCCGATCCATTAACCCCTATCACTGAGCTCCCACACTGAAGATGGAGAGCACTGATGTCCCACTGATAGACAGAAAGACAGAGAGAGGGAAGGGCTGGTGGAGAAAGGTGCTGTGGAACGAGAGGGGGAAACAGGGACGCTCGGATTGTATGTGGAGAAAAAAGAGATAGGGAGGCATGCAGAGAGAGAGGGGGAGTAATAGAAGAGGAGGAGGAGGACGATGGTGAAGAATGGAGCTGCCATAATGACAAAAAAAGTTCTGCTGCTCTGATCTAATTTAAACCAAAGTTTGAGCATTGTATTCTCCCTTCTAACACAAGATATCTTGCTGCGAAACTTGTGAAAGTACACCAGTTTATGATCACACGTTAGCAAGATGTCATCACGTGACATCACTGTAGAACTTTAATGACACGATGACACCTGAGACAGCTCCGTTAGCTGATGAAGGGCTGGGTTTTCAATTCGTATTGATCTGTGTTTGAATGATCCGACATCTATTTGTAAAATCCAGAGATATATCTTTCCTGTGGATGCGTTAAGCTTTAATGTGTTTAGTCTCCCATCGCCAGCCTTTGTTCCCATGGGTGCGTGACCTTTAACCCAGTTAGTCTTGTGTCGCCAGCTCACGCAAAGAGATATGGCCACTAGTGAATCTCAGATGAACCACCATCGGCCTTTGGTATTTAAGAACTGTGAAGACGGAGAAGAGCTGAAGGAATACCGATACTGAGGTGAATTTTGTGGAAACTAGGGCTGCAACTAAAAGTTGTTTTCACTATAGATTATCTGCCCACTTTCTTCTTGATTAATGGAATAATTGCTTTGTCAGTAAATGTCTAAAAATAGTGAAACATGACTGTAATTTGCCTTAAATTCTCACTTTAAAGAAACATCAGGATGCCAGCAAAATTTTACGTTTTTACTTTAAAAAAAAATGACTACAGTGATTACACAGCTATCAAAATTGTTGCCAATTAATTTTCTGTGAAATTCCCGTTTGAAAATATACAGCTGCACAACATGTAAATGAAAATTAAAAGTTTAGTTGATTTAAAACACACATTAAACACACATTAAACATGGCTTAATAGAGACAATTTCAAATACAAGTACACAAATCAGCTTCACTATAACTCGCAGCATTCACAGACAAACACTTGTCTTTATCTGGACACATTTTCCCCACAAATACAACATGCTAACGTTATTAGCACAAGCCTATGGCATTTTACATTGTATAAATTAGCCTAGCAGCTAGCAGACTTTTCCTCTACTCATATGAAGCCAGGGACAACAGCAACATTCAACAAAGGTAACGTTACAAAATTCAGCTCCATTACAACTCACAGGGTTCACTGACAAAACAACTGTCTTATACTAAACATGTTTTCAAAACAAATATAACATGCTAACATTATTAGCACAAGCCTATGGCATTTTACATTGTATAAATTAGCCTAGCGACTAGCAGAGATTTCCTCTGCTCATATGAAGCCAGGATAAATCACACACAAGACTTAAAATGCTATTTTTGTGGAGGCTTTATTGTCTTCACAATTTATTGTTTCTTATCTGTGAAATTAAAGTAAATAAAAGCTTTGTTTCCACTGAGGGAAATGGTTTCAGCTTACAGAAATAGACAGGAGGTCTGCGTCACTGCGATGTGTAGTTACATTTCTGTGGAGGTGCACGTCAGACTATGAGGTAGGGTATGGCGTTAAGTGTTGCTGGAGAACTTGTGAGTGAGTGAATGAGGAGAGATGCACACTAAATTAATATTTTGCTTGAAAATATATCAGTATATTGTACATAGTTGTTATACCGCCCAGCCCTACGTCGAGTTTAGATTATTCTGACAAAATGTTGTTCGCAAGGGTTAACTTCCACGCTTAAAAATGTACAGTTGGATTCCATGTAATAAATGATGTAGCATCATCACAACATTAGGTGAATGTGTTGTAGTGTAAAGTATAAAGCTAGCTAAAGTTTAAGCAAATAATATACACGCCTGTTAAGAATAGTTCTTGCCATGCTAATATAAACTCAAGATTGAAATATACTTGTATAATCTTTAACCGCTGGCTCACATTTAGTGATTTACTTTTAGAAATTGAAGGACAAACTAAAGATATATGTCATTATCCAGCTCTAAATACTGATTCACATTCACATTTGTCCAGATTGTAGTGATAAAAAATAAAATATTTAATGTAATCCCGACAGCTCTGAGTAATCTGATGGTAAACCTTTACACACCAGTCAATAAAAAAATCCTGATTGTCCACTGAGACCTGTCTGTATTTTACACACAACAGCTCAGACCACAGCCCTGACAAAAACAGCTGCCACGGCTAAACTGAGGTTATAATCAGGCTTTAAATTGGCCACTGTGTTCCTGGCTTACTGGAAAACGGTAGCACCAGCAGCCACTGCGCACGCCTGCAGGTTGGGGAGAAGTCAGTGGGTCTTCATTAAAGCCAAACCGCAGAGTGAGGAGGAGGGAGGCCTCCTTCTCCCTCCTCTCCCTGGGCTGGGTTGGCTTTGTCAGCCCTTCTTTGTAATTAGAACAGACCTCCTCCTCCCACTGTAATTAACAGCAATAGGATGTGTGCAGTAATTCAGCCGCCTGCTTTGTCATGCTGATACGTCTCTGGGCCGGCGCTGATGCTGGGTGGGCCACATCTCAAGCTGCTGTTGTGTGAAGATATGGTTGGATTTGACCACAGTTACTCAGTTTTTTACTCATTTGTGAACTTAAAATATATAAATACTGTTATATATTCACATCTGAGACATTTGTCAGGTATGATAGATAACAGTGAGCTTGGATATCAACATATGGTGCCTTAAGTATTTAATAATATAGATTAAAGCCTACAGATTACGCTAAATATTTGGTATATACGTTTATCAATGAATATTTACTGGGACAAATATTTAGGCACATAGGAGGAAGACAGTTAGAGAATAAGGTGGTGACAACTTTGCTCACAAGAGGGACTTTTTTACTTAAAGGGAAACTCATCAATGACGTTAAAACACCGTTCATCTGCACACACTGTGATGAGTCATTGCTGTCATCGCCGACACAGAGCTGGCTGAAAATCGTCAAATTCACCCTTTAAACAAGGTTCCCACAGTCAGGGAAAACCTGGAAAATCTTGTCATGGAACTTTGTTTTGTGTCCTTTTACGTTAAGTAGCATAATGGCAAATTTAACATCTGTAGCTGTTGACGTAATGTTGCTCCAATATGCGTAAATACGTAACGTCGCTTTGTTTACGATCTCGTTTGTTTCTGCACGTTCCTTCTGCATTTCGTCTCTCCCTCTGCATATGCCAGGTGGTTGGAATTGTGTTTCAGTAGAGTTTGAATCTGTTTGGTCTGAATATTGTCGGGCTGTTGGGGCAAGAAAAATATTTTCTTGACTGTGTAAATTAACATATAGGGTCATGAACCCCAGATTTGCCATACCTATGCCCTACTGATACTTTTAAATTGTACGGCATTGTAAGATTGAGTGATTTTGTTCCAGCTGTTTTGAAAGCAATATTTTTTTTGTGAACATATTGACCAACAGGCCAACTGGACTCTGGTTGCTCTACTTCTTTATGTCCAAGGACCGCCTATAATAATATAATTCACATTTGGAGCAATAGAGCTCTCTTTCTGTTTGACACACTTAGTGAAAAGTCATGGAAAAGTTTAGAAATTTTGTCAGTGAAAATGTGTGAGAACGTGTTTAAATGACACGCTGTCTTATTTTTAATTATCTATTTAATTTAAATTACCAAGCACAGTAATATAACACAGGAAAAAAAAGGGGTAATCGGTGATGTTAGTTGTGGTATTGTTTATTTATTATAATACACCTTTAAAAAATAACTGGGAATTTACAATGTAAAAGTTTTTTTTTTTTTTTTTTAAATATAGTGTATATTTCAAATAAGTTTTTCATGACTTAACTGCTGTGACAAAACTCGTAGTCTAAGCATGTTGATTCCCTGTCTGTACCCTGTAATTATGTAATTAAAAACATACTTACTGTACAGTGTTATTAATTTCTGTCCAACCCCAACCTCCTCAAACACAGATTTGTTACTCCTATATTCTCTTGTATTGGAGCTGTGCAGTAAATCAATATTATATATCGACATCCTGATATGAGGCGTGCTAGATCTTTGATATCGTAATATCGTAAGTGTTGTCTTTTTCTGGTTTTAAAGACTTTTAGTTCATTTTTAGTCATTACCTTACATTCATTCCACATTACCAATGATTATATATCATCTCACTGTGTAAATATTTTGTGAAAACACCAATAGTCTACCCTACAATGTTGTAGCAATCCTGATATTTATTTTTTACACATATCGCCTAGCCCTAGACATTACAATGTAAATGGTTTTTCAGATTTTAAGGACTTATTATTCTTACTATAGTGTACACTTCTGTTGTTGCTGAAACACAAGCCTTTTATAACTTAACTCTTAAGAACAGACACAGTCTGAGCCTGTTGATCCTCCGACTGTACCCTGTAATTATGTACCAGGTAATTTAAAAAGTACTGACTGTACAGTACTGTTCACTGATGTGTCCAACCCCAACGCCCCGAACAAAAAACTTGTTGGTCCGTAATCTCTTGTGTTAGGGCTGGGCAATATATTGATATTATTGACATTGTTATATGAGACGAGTTAGATTTTGCAAAGTCTTAGGGCTGCTGTGAAACTGCGCCTACTTAGGGCAACAAAAACATTTATCTTGGGCACATCTGAAACATTTGCTGCTGTTTTTAATCACTTTTTTTTTCTTGCACTTTTAGCAACCTTCTTTTTGTGCACAGATGTTCTGAATAAATTGTGTGAACCTTTTTTGTGGCTGTCCAGCTCAGTTGATTTGGTGTGCAGGTATTTCTCCTGCCATCCTTTCTACGTGTTAAAATTTGAACATCGTAATATTATTTCTTTTCCTAGAAAAACATTAAACATGAACCCAACATATTATTAGCAAAGATAAATTGGCCCATTCATTAAAAAAATGTACATTGTATATTAATTAGTCATGGTGCGGTACGTTTGCTCTTTTAAAGAAAACTGTTTTTCTTGCTCGTCTCCACGGACAGCAACATATTAATTTATTGATTAATTGGGGACCACTTTTAGCAACAGCAAAGCTCAATCAAAACATCCGTTTACTCACAGAACTTGCACAGTATAATCCAAGTTAAATTTATCCAGTCAAATGCTCACGTGAATTTCACAAAAAAAAAAAAAAAAATAGCATTTGAGTCTGGCTTATAAGAGAGCATAGGTAAGTTGTAGTTCAGGTTTAAACAGTAAGGTTTTAGTGAAACACCAAGCCAAATATTTGGAGAATTATATCAAGTGTAATTCAGTAGATGTAGTCGGGTGTCCGAGCTCCGTCCGTATTTGAGCTAAGGGGACCTTGGCCTGAAAGACGTTGAAGACCCCTGCTGTACAGTGTTGTTCATTTCCACGCCCCTCAAACCTAAACTCAAATTTATGACCTCCTCATTCATTGTATTCCCTTATTTTCTTGGACCAACCAGTAGATTTCCAGAAAATATTTGATTGGTTCCTCATATGTACAAAATATTGACACCTCATTTTGCAGGCTGAGGTCTACAACGTCAGTACCTGCTACTGAAGTTTGACATTGATTGAAAGCCTGCGCTCTTTGTGTCTGAGTTGGTTATGGTTAAAAAGTCATGATCAGGTCTGAGCGGGTCAATCCGAGGTCAGTGGATGTCACGATCCAGTGCTACCCTTGTTAGTCTATCAGAGGTCCAGTGTCAGTTAAATGGTTCCCAGCTGCGGGGGGGTAGATGCACCTCGAGGTCATGTAGCGGGAAAGGGTTTGCAGCAGGGAGGTTTGATCGGAGTGAAGACGGGTTGTGACATATTTAAGTAGCCGAGACATAAGCGTAGGCAGCGCATGCTTATCATACCGCTCTCACACTTCTAGATGATCAGAAGGGTGTATCTATTTATTTTCAACTGATGAGTGTGAACAAATGTTCCTCAGCGAGTCTGTGCTGACAAGTCAAGATGTAGACGGCTGCCTTCAGACGTCCTGTATATGCATCTTCTGTTTTGATGTGGCGAGGAAGAGCTGTGATCGTTTAATCCTGATGAGACGACGACAGGGAGGCCCGGGCCGGCGCGTTTGATGCCGCAGGGACGTCTTTGTTAATACGAGGTGGGCGTGTTTCATGTACCCTGTTAGATGTTTCCTCTCTGGCCGTCCTTCAGCGAGCTCAAAATTACAAAACCTGCCGCTGAAGAATTCCTCCCCTTCTCCCGCCTCACCCGCTCAATCTTGTCTCTCTCCAAACAAGACTGTGATTGGATGATATTTTTAACCTGTTTGTCCAAAGGTCCTTGGCACATTGAGGAAAGAAAAAAAGAGAGAGAGAGAGACATGAGAGGGAAGAAAGATGAGCCGTCATCGAAACACATTTGTGTCAGGCGGTGTCCGATGTGTTGCAGTAATCTATGGGAGCACTTACGTCTGTGACATGAAGGGGCATTCATCACGTTCCTCCTCAGTCTGTGGCAGGAGAACGCTGGCAGAAGAATTTCAATGCGACACTTGGGCAATACATCAACGGTGGGCGACGTCCCTCCACGGCGTGGCGAGGCACGTTCGACACATCCGCCTCGCATTTTGAGGACCCTCAGTGTTGGCATCAGGATGCACCAACACTGCCCTCTCTAATGTCCCAACATGTCAGCACAGATTGGGCTGGAAAAGAGGTCAGAGCCTGTAAAACACCTCCACAACTTTAAAATGAAGGTGTCCATTATGCTTCAACGGCTAACCCCGAGAAAGAGCAGGCTCAGGTCAAAGGCTGTAAACATCTGTGTTGAAATGCCGACGTCTAGACAACACAGAATAGTAAAGCGGTGGCTGCGGGCCAGGTAAACATTAACCAGCGCTCCAACACAACCTATTTTTGTTCTCGGCCAAAGACTGGAAAAGCACTTATCTCTGTAAATGGCACAATATCATTTTCCACCTTCCTGGGAGTTTTTATTACAGCTCAGAGACTCGGGGGTGCTAATTAAAACTGAGCTCCTTCAACAACCTTTTTTTCCTATAAACCAGAATCTCTGCTCTCTTTGTCTTCTTTCATGGAGACTGTTCTCTCCATTAATCAACATAATGCTGTCAATAGCTTTCAATTCTCTAGTAGCAGCACTTGATAGATAGTCTGAGGAGATGTTTTTGTTACCGCGCTATGAGAGTGCAAATAAGGTGTCAAAGATAGGCTCCTGAGTGATACCACCAGTTCCTGTAATGAAGGTATTTATTCTTCATGTCTGAGACGGAGTGCTCTCTCACAGCCAGTAGTTAATTGGAGAATCATCAAGGGACAAGTCCTGACTGCATCTGCTGAACTTGGACTCACAAACACAATGATTTTTTTTTTTTTTTTGAGCAGATCAGGTTCATACTGCCACAGCCTCACACAGCCAGAGCTATTTCCACAGTGCTGTGTCAGCACTAGAGCACACATTATCATTCTGCTATAGGGAAGAACTGGGATTACTGCCTTGCCCTCACAGTCTACATCCGTGTCTGTGAAAACATGATGCTTCACATGCATCTTCCCACCGGCAGCACAGAAGATCTATACAATCAGCAAAGTTTTGATGTGGACACCTGAGATTAGTGTCAACAATTCAGTATCAGATATGTCTCCCCT
Organism: Cephalopholis sonnerati; assembly: GCA_019142605.1. Taxonomy (NCBI): domain Eukaryota; kingdom Metazoa; phylum Chordata; class Actinopteri; order Perciformes; family Serranidae; genus Cephalopholis; species Cephalopholis sonnerati. The sequence continues at coordinate 30,687,188 of JAGQAX010000020.1, forward strand.
TCTGTTCCTGACACTGAGTAACGCAAGAAAAGTGTTTTGCAGAGTATTATGATGTCACAGTGAAGTTGACCTTTGACCTTTTGTATATAAATGCCGTCACTTCATCATTATCCTTTTAGACATTTGTGTAAAATGTTGTCATAATTAGCATTTAAAGTCTTGAATAATGGCCAGAAACATGTTTTGTAAGGTCACAGTGACCTTGACCAAATTCTAAACAGTTCATCGTTGAATCCAAGAGAACGTTTGTGCCAAATTTGAGATATCATAATCACGAGAACGGGACGAACGGATGTACAGCGACATAAAAACGTTCTGCAGTGTTCCCCCTGTATGACCGCTGCTGCTGATTTTTATTTTCTATTTTCGTCTTGGCTCTTTAGAAACTACCGTTATATTATTTTGCGCTACGGACGCTTCATATCCAGGTCAATTCACACACTTGTGAGTAGAGCATATAAGAGGAGAGGAGAGGGCTCCGTCTTATCTCTTCATAAACTAAATAGCCTTATATTAATTATCTTATTTACGTTTACAATTCTCTTCTGCTCTCTGTATCGCACACGGCGGAGTTCCACCCCACACACACACACAAACAGACACGTGCACACACACAGGTGAGCACACTAGAACGGCTCGGGCCGCATTTTCCTGACCGAACCCGACCCGAGTCCAAGACAATTATAAGAGAGCCCGACCCGAACCCAACACGGTTTGTTACCTGACATAGTTATTGTTATGTCAGTGTGTAAATGACCATCAAAATGCTGCTGTTACACACAGTCAAACAGCGGAGCCTGTGTTGCATTCATGCGTTGTCACGTAAATAACAAATTCTAGCACTTGAATAGGCCATAGCCCGACACATGCCAGTGTGCATCTCTCTCACATTCCGCACAGCTCTGCCCCCCTCACTCACTCACAAGTTCTGCAGCAACACTTTTTAGAGCCATAGCCTGACGTGCACCTCCACAGAAATGTTACTACACTTCGCGGTGACGCAGACCTCCTGTCTATTTCTGTAAGCTGAAACCATTTCCCTCAGTGGAAACAAAGCTTTTATTTACTTTAATTTCACAGATAAGAAACAATAAATTGTGAAGACAATAAAGCCTCCACAAAAATAGCATTTTAAGTCTTGTGTGTGATTTATCCTGGCTTCATATGAGCAGAGGAAATCTCTGCTCGTCGCTAGGCTAATTTATACAATGTAAAATGCCATAGGCTTGTGCTAAAAACATTAGCACGTTATATTTGTGGAGAAAATGTGTCCAGATAAAGACAAGTGTTTGTCTGTGAATGCTGCGAGTTATACTGAAGCTGATTTGTGTACTTGTGTCGGAAACTGTCTCTATTAAGCCATGTTTAATGTGTGTTTAATGTGTGTTTAATGTGTGTTTAATGTGTGTTTTGAATCAACTAAACTTTACAGCACTTCACAGAAACCCTGCTGCCGACTAGTTTTTTGTAACTGTTGTGCAGCTGCATATTTATATAAAAGTGCTTATTACATCTCAAACATGGCTTTGACTTTTCGTAGAAAATACTGATATATTTTGTGTATCTCCAGTCAGCCTGTAAACACCGAGATGAATTTTTGTTCATATTGCCCAGCCCTATGAGGGAGGTAGGCAGGTTTATAGCCACAGTCTACACCTGGTTAATCAAACTAATGTTGCCAGTTTGTGGAGTTATTTCAGTAAAAGTCATGTTGACTGGTGCTTCTTCTTTTTTAATCTGTTAATGTTTTCTTTAAAGGATTTCAAAGTTGTTGTTTTTACAAGTTAAGGTACAGTACAGGCCAAAAGTTTGGACACATCTTCTCATTCAATGCGTTTTCTTTATTTTAAACCATTTCAGGTGACTACCTCTTGAAGCTCATCGAGAGAATGCCAAGAGTGTGCAAAGCAGTAATCAGAGCAAAGGGTGGCTATTTTGAAGAAACTAGAATATAAAACATGTTTTCAGTTATTTCACCTTTTTTTGTTAAGTACATAACTCCACATGTGTTCATTCATAGTTTTGATGCCTTCAGTGAGAATCTACAATGTAAATAGTCATGAAAATAAAGAAAACGCATTTAATGAGAAGGTGTGTCCAAACTTTTGGCCCGTACTGTACGTCTGAGGTTCCCTGCCTAAATCAACAACATAAAAGATGGACAACTGTGTCAGAATATCCTGAACTTGTTCCTTTGACCAAAAGTAAAAGCATGTGTCTACAAGCAGAGAGGTTAACGATGACTAACAATGACTATCCTCAGAGACAAACATTCTTGTAAACCCATATGGTAGAGATTGTTAAATTTCTCAGGCCTGAACTTTTCTCAACACTAGAAGAATTGTTTTTTTAACTACAAGAACATTGTTGAAGGGAGTTTTGATTGCCAAGGATTGCTTCTCTTGCACATATGATAAGAATAAAGACCTTGACCTTAGATAGAGACACTTCCAGAAAGCTCTGAGTGCATTCTGAGATTATGACTCGGGCCCAAATGAAGCCAAAACCAAAGAGGCAGTTGTAGCGAATCTGTTTATGTGAAAGAATAGTTTTCACAACACCAGTGATTTAAAAGCTGCGGTGGTTATGTAGTTAAGAGCCTCCGGGGCTGAATCTTTACTGCCGCTTGAGATAAAAGGACGTGCTATTAATCTGTTCTATCTCCAACTCCTGGGTCATGAAAGACAGCGAGCAGAAGAGAAGCAGTAAATGAGCAATTACCCAACAGCCTTGTTTAGACAAGACCTGCGTGTTGCTGACAGCAAATTTATAAAGCCATTCAAGAATTAAACTGTCAACAGTTTAAAAATCAAATTACTCTCAATGAAAAAAAAAAAAAAAATCAGCCAGTAAAGATTTAGAGAGATAATCATGTGTACGCCAAATATCCACCGCAGAGACGAGACAGTGAGACAGCCATTATTATTATTGCTATTATTATTATTAATCTTTCAAGTGATCCAGATCTTGTGGTCTGATGGAAATTTAAATTGATATCACCTGTGATTGTTTACACTGTGCACTAATAGAGTTTCACAAAATGCAATCTGCAACATAGTCAGGCTGCTGCGAACGCAACACGCACAAGCCGTCTGGGATGCAGCTGTTTTCTTCATTGGATTTGTTTGTTGTTGCTGTAACGCTGATGAGATCAGTGCATGGATTACACTCGTTTCACAGCTCCATGTGACAAATCTTTCGAGGCGCTCGGGATCGGGTCAAGGTGTAACCTGCGGAATACAAACTGAATTTATGATTCATTACACATCTGTGTTTTTGTCCGTGACACGGGTGAGAGATAATGAAACCCTGACCTCTTTTATTGCTTCATTATGGTCTCGTCCACCTCCTGCTGATTAGCATCACATTATTCAATTCTTTTTCACCTCACACACACAGTGTCTCGCACAACAACTTTGTCTGAGCGGTAACTGAAACATTTTCACTCTGAATTTAAAGCAGAAAGGGCCGATTCAGATGGCTGTATTTGTATGATTATCAGGACAGGGTCACAGAGTGATGAGGGCGATGACAGGAAAGGCTGCTTCCTGTCCAGACAGTGTGGATGGGGTGCAACGTGCTGATGTGGAACATGGCCCGGGGAACATCCCTGCCTCTCTGCACGGCGCCCATTATCTCCCATAGGGTACAAAGCAGCCCTGCTATGGCAAACATTTCCTGCTTCCTCTCCCGCGGCACAGCCCGGTCCGTGTATGAGGCAGTTACATGACTTCCCACTGTAACCCAGCTGGAGAACGGAGGATGGAGGAGAGCATCTCGCTGGGTCGTGGCCTCCAGATTTAGTGGGCAGGAAGCATTGTTAAAGAACAAAGCCAGTCTGTCTTTTAGGGATACAATGCTATGAGGAGCATGCTCAGTGAGGGTGTGAAGTGCTGCGGGAGAGAAATCTAGTCTGACTCTGTCTTTTCAGGTTTCTTTGTGTCTACAATGGCCTCACAAAGTAACCTGCTTTACATAGGGTTGTTTTTCTGGGGTCCACTGCAGTTTTTTTTGGATAAATGAAATGTATGATTTATCAAAATCGATGCAGTTGAACTAGAGATGTTGCTTTTTTATTTCCCACTTTATTTTTCCTCGTCAAAACCTGAGGTCTCATTTATAAAACAATGCATAGGATCCATAGTAAAAATGTACATACAGACAAAAGTCAAAAATAGTGCCAAAAAATATTGTGATTTACTTGTCTCTGACACAATGTAAGTGCGTATTCACACCAGGATAGTCCAGGAGACTCAGTCCAATTGGGCGGGGAATGCTGAAAAATTTCACACCTTCATTTGGTTCGGTTCACTTTCACACTGCACTTTTTGAAGCGCACCAAACCGCCTGGACAACGTCACGCAGTTACAACAGCTGCTCGTTTGGGGGCGGTATTGTCCGAAACGACCACTGACCAGGAGGAAAAAAGCATGAGGAAGAAGAAAACCCGGCTCATAGGTTGGCCAGGACCGAAAACGTAAATCCATCCCCTTCCATTCCCTATCCAGCATGTTGCTCTGTACATGAGACGAATGCAGCAGTACAGAAAAAGACGGCGGAGAGCGAGAGACTACGACGTGCTGCTGTGGTTAAACAGACGCAGAGCAAGGTATGACAAGGATTTAAAAGTTTTCAGATCACATATATGTCCGTAAATCATACGTATGCTCTGCGCTCTACATCACTTCCTCTCTTTGGTTCGCTGGATAGTTCGTTTGCATTTCCCACTGTAAGTGAACCACACCAGGGTTCACTTGGAAGTGAACCGAGACCCCCAGTTTTCAAGCGGACCAAGGTTCACTCATTTGGTCCGCACCACAGTTCAAATGAGTATTCACACGACTCCAAACGAACCGAACTATCCATGGAAGCGGACCAGGGTTCGTTTAAAGCAGACCAAATAGCGCCAGTGTGAATGCGTCCTAAGTCCATGGGACCAGGTCTTTTTGGGCCCGATGGCATGATATGACGGACCTGGAAGCTGTAGTTACACAGTGTGGCCACTATGTCAAATCAGCTCGAAGTCCAGTGCACTTACTGGAGGCCTGACTGTAGCGAGCGACTGAATACACTGCACAGTATGTACTCTTATAATAGTAGTCCAGTAGATCTCACACTCACACTTGACACTGCACTTTCTTTGGTCCTCGGTTGTCAAGAAAATCGAAGGACAGGCGGCCAAACAGACACAGACTTCTTTAGTTTTAGTTCTATGATCATGATTGTTCCTAGGGCTGGGTGATGTGTATATATATGATATATATCTCAGTATTTTCTACGAAATGGGCGACATGTTTTCAGTTGAAGTCAAAGCCACATTTGAGATGTCACAAACATTTTTATAAAAACAAACTATGATCAAAATAAAATGCAGAGACTGTTTGAAAATATGCAGCTGCACAACAGTTACACCTCCAAAACACTAGACAGCGGTGGGATTTCTGTGAAGTGCTGTAAAGATTAGTTGATTCAACACACACATTAAACACACATTAAACATGGCTTAATAGAGACAATTTCAAATACAAGTACACAAATCAGCTTCACTATAACTCGCAGCATTCACAGACAAACACTTGTCTTTATCTGGACACATTTTCCCCACAAATACAACATGCTAATGTTATTAGCACAAGCCCATGGCATTTTACATTGTATAAATTAGCCTAGTGGTTAGCGGACTCTTCTTCTACTCATGAAGCCAGGGACAACAGCAACATTTAACAAAGGTAACAATTTATTGTTTCTTATCTGTGAAATTGAAGTAAATAAAAGCTTTGTTTCCACTGAGGGAAATGGTTTTCTTGTTTTTTTTTTACATTCCTGGGGAGGTGCATGTCAGGCTTCGGCTCTAAAAAGTGTTGCAGATGAAATTATGAGTGCTGTGCGGAGAGATGCACACTGGTATGTGTCTTGTTACAGAACTTCACCCTATATTGATATAAGCGTTGTCTATGTATCGATATATCGTACATAATCCTTATATCGCCCAGCCCTAATTGTTCCCTAACCTTTATGAAATAGTTTTATCTGTAGAGGTGGCAGATTTAAAAATACTGGTATCAGTCATTTTCTAGGGGTCATATGTTGGCATTAAGACATGATGTCTCACTCATAGGAGCATGAGATCAGAGATCAGTCACATGTATAATTTTACAGCTCTGGCAACCTTTTTCGTTTTGTTTGGAGCACTTGTTGAATGAAGACATGCATGTTGAAGTGTATTTTCACCAAGTATGTTCGTGTTTTTCAATCATGCAAAACATAACAAATCTAAAAAGTTTTCTCTCCGTTCCCAAGGGCTTCAGGTGACTCAGCCCCACTGTGAAGGCAAAACAAAGAGGATGGGCTGTTTTGCCAAAAAATGCAAAACAGCCACTTTGTTTAAACACTCTGCTGAAAGCACGTCTCTCCCAAATGCACAGCTTGGGCCTGAACAAAACATTTTTCTTTTCATGCATCTGACACTGCCGTCCGTCTGCTGCCTGGCTCGGCTTAGCTTGATGCATCTGTTTGCGGGAAAAAAAAATAAAACACCTGCATATCTCTCTCCCAGCTGAATTGCTCAGAAGTGCTGCCAAGTAGAACCGGACAGATGTGGGGACTGGATCCGCAGTAGACAACTCCATCACTCTCCCCACTCATCCCTCTATATAAATCTCTGTCTATCACCGCTGCTGCAGTTGTCCTCCTGAATCCCATTAGTTTTTGTCTGCTGCAAAGGGCACTGGGGAAGGGCATTTGGAGATGAGGAGGGAAGTAAAAACGTGAAGACAAAAGGGTTGCTGCTGCTCTACACGCTGTGCACCGCGGGTCAGGGGCAGCATGTGTGGTCCATCATGCGTTGACGTGTTCCCGTCCTCTGCGGTGGCGTGTAGCCATCCCCGCGTTAGGCTAATGATGTGTCTACTCCTTAAAATGTGCTCCCATTCAGCAGAGGACTGAGTCACAAAAGGAGTCAATGGGGACAAGCTATCATAGGCCATTTCCTCTAGAAACCACTCCCGCCCCTGACCATACTCTGCATCACCATCAAATGTGGTATTTTCTCGGTCCAGCGCAGGGAAGTGATGTCCGCAGATGTGTTTACGGATGTAAGCGAGTTACCGAAGATTAAGTTTCCAGGAAGTTTCTAATCTCTCTGTCTCTTCAGTGTCTTTCTCAGCCTGTCTTGGTCTCTCATGCGTTACTCCCACACAAACCTGAGCACAGTATTCCTTTTAATTAGGCTGGAATATTTGCTGGCGAGTGGTATGCCAAAAGAAGATCACCAAACGATAGAAACGGCTCCGACTTTTTCTCCGTTATCCTTCCTGCCTCTGTCTGTCCAGGCTGATTTCTCAAGCTGAGTCATGACCTCTAAGTTCAACATCATAAACTCCAGCACAGTCCAGGTTTATGAGAACTTACATTTATAGTTTGGGCTGTAACGTTGATGACACTGCGCTCACCGAGTTAATTGCTGAAATGTGGTGATACATCGCTAAGAAGGCGTCACACAGGGCAACAAACATGAGCAGTCAGACAATGACACAGGCTGTTAACGAGCCAACACTTTAACCAAACTTTTAAGGAGAGAAAACAGAGGTCAGTGTCTGTCCGTTGTGCACATTCAGCTTACTGACCATAAATCGTGCACGCTCACAGTTTGAAGGATTATTTGGGTGCTTTTACTTTTTGTTTACCTCCATTTTTCAGTGTAGCTCCAAATAAAGTGGTTTCTTAGATATCTGGCTACACTGTCGGCTTGTTTACTACCTCTGATTTGTTATGTGTGTCTTGCTCCGCCCAACTGATGCCACCATGTTTTTAGACCTCAGCAATTACTTTGGTGAGAAGGATAAATGTTGGCCAAAGCTACCAAATAAGACCCATGTTGTATTCAATGGAAATCATTCTGTAAAGCCCCAAACGACGCTTTTTTTTTACCTTTAGAAATATGAGTTGAATTTACATGTGTAGTGGAGTTCTGGATAGACCATGTAATGTCACACTGTAGGAGGGAAAAGAATTTGCTTGAAATAAAAGCGCAGTTTGAACGAAGTAAATATTCATTTATTATTGGAAACGTTATCATATATCATGAAGTGTGTGCTTGCTTGCAGAAAAAATGTATGTTTCTGCATGTTCAGCTGACGTGCTGTGACAGAAAGACTCTTGATTATTCTGACAATTAGCGGGAATCAATGGGTAACTGGAAGTGTACCAGTTTAACATAGTTTGATGATTACATCAAGTGATTGTGACTATGATTACAATCAATTACATAGTTATTTCCAGAAAACATCTTGGAAATTATAAGGAAGCTATTCTAAAATCACACACCAATAAAACAAAGCAATACAGTGAGTCTGAAAAGAGAGGGCGATATGAATAGTATCGTAGTTCTTGGTAGGTGGTCAGCTGGTTTTGATAGAGGACAGTTTGTCGATTGCATATATACGGACTACCAAAAAGGGGTTAAAGTGATAAAGTTCCTCATCAAAGACTGTTGTCAAAATTACACTTATTTCACATACAACATTTACAGACTCAAAAAATAATGGTCAACCTGAAGAAGAACCCAAAAGCCTTTGGTGAGGTGTGGGGCGACTTTCCTGCTCTTGTGCACAAAGAATGAGGAGGACTGAATTCTTTCTGAGACGATGAATATGAAATTTGACTTGCTGTGGTTCTTTTTTTTAAAAAATATATTTATTTATTTATTTTTTTGGCTGTGTATGCAGATGTCTGTGTATATTTTTATTTATTTTAGTGTTTGTCTTGCTGTACCCTTCCTGTTGTATGTCCTGAATATGATTTTTTGTAAATACCCTCAAACTTGTTAATAAAATATAAAAAAATTAAAAGTAAATGAATAAAATAAATAATCTGGAAATAAATAGCATTTTTTAAAAACATTTCCTAAAAAATCTTACTTTCTCTAAATTGTAAAAATGTGTAACCTATACATAAAATTAAGAAAAAAAAAAGCTATTCTTGTCATTTTGTCAACTACATCTACAGCCTGGCACCTTTCCCTCTAAATGTCACCCGCGTCTTGTCCAGATGAACCTCAGTAGTGGTGGCTAGTCTTGAATCTCCCCAGTGAGGCTAGCTATGGACTCCAAATCCAAAAATGTAAAATAGTGGCTGGACAGATTCATGTGCTCTCATCACCAACTGTCACCAGATGTTAATAAACAGTCCCCTGCTGACCAACCACCTTGAGCTTAAACATATTAATGAAAGCTTTTTAGACCTTTTAGCAATGTTGATAGGCTATTTCAGACGCAGTAGTCTGTGTTACCTTCATAATGAGACTCAAATATGTTTTGCGGCTCCAGACAGATTTTTCTACTTTTTTATTTTTGGGTTGCAGACCCCTGGTCTGAAAGAAGAAAAATCTTCTTCACCCTTCAGCATGAACGAGCTTTCAGAGGATGTATGCGGAGGATGATGTATTTTAAACATGTATACAGTGGTATTGTTTGTATTGTTTGTTGTAGTTAAAGACCCTGGTGTGAAGGATTTATATCCTGTACTAGAAAATTTTCAATAAATTTAAATGAATCAATTTCAATCATTTATTTACATTTTAACAAATAACGGCTTGTTTTAATCCCATAATAACACATACGAGCGGTGTCATTAAACATTAATAGTCCTTGGATTTAAAGACGTGTCAATTGATTTTATTCGATGGCAGTTTCTAGCTTGTGTTTTGGATTTTGGTTGCAGAGAGAAACTTCAAATCACAGATTGTACCTTTAACCCTCGAATGTTCTGAGTCAAGTCATCAAGCCGTTTCTGCTCCGTCTTCTGGAAACAGTCGAATCAATGGCCTGTTTGATCATGCGAACCAGACGTGTGAGATGGGAACACGCCACCATTAATGCTGCTCACCCATAAGCGTGCGCAGAGGCTTCGGCGGCGAGGTGACGTGTTTCACATTTCTGCTTCACACTCTGTTTGCGAGTCAGTAGGTTTGGCGCTCTCACTTAATGCTGGTAAAAATGCACTTTGGCACTAACGGGGTCCCTGAGGGGTAATAGTTGAAGTTTCTTGTTACGGTCTTGTGAATTTGACAATGACATTCTTCACATTATTGCGCTCTATTAAAGACATGATTACTCCTCGTTTGTTGGAAAAGTGTCCGATCCTTTGACCTGTATATTGGTTCTCGGGGCCAATAACCAGTGTGTTACATTCTTGGTTACTTCCTTGGCTTGTCACTTGGTACATATTAAAAATTGGACATGAAGGGTGTGTGTGGTGGGAAGGGAGTGACTACAAAGGCATTATTCACTGTGAGAGACAGAGAGGGGAATGAAATCCAGATTGGACAGAACCAACAGGCGTTGTTAGGCAGAGCAGGAGATGAAAGCCCGCTCGATCGGTTCAAGTGTCCAGAGAGAAGTGCTTTCTGGACAGTTTTGAAATGATATGCGAGGCAGTGAAAGTCACAGCTACGGCGTATGGTTCTGGTCATGGTCGTTTTAGCCGCCTCTCCCCTCGCCTCCCTGTCTTCTGCTGGAGCATGAAAATAAAAACAACACGTCTACTTTGACAAGAATGTGGGACTAATCAGTGCCAAAAAAGCTGGCGCTCCAATGCTCAGAGCCTTGACTTAGATGTATGGATGGTATGCGGGAGTCTTTTTTTAGCCATGTCCTGATTTTTTACATGTTTCATGTTCCTTCGTTTTCTCCATGCACGTGAGTGTTTGACTGAATGTCCAATGGATGTTGAAGAGAAGAGATATTAAAATAGCCCTTTCATAACAGGTTGATGTCACACTCAAGTCATGATGGAGACTTTGAACTGGGGAACTGATTTATTTCTTCTTTTTCTCAACTTTCAGGGGTGGTGCTTAAATATACTGAGGTGAAAACCAACAACTAAGAAACGTGGATGCCTCATGTCAGGTCAAGGTTAGTAACCCCTACTGTAATGAAGAAAGCACTTAATCGCCAATGTATAGTATTTTTAACGCTTCTCAGATGAAGTCATAAACATGGTCATCTTTCCACCTTGCTAGTACCAGGTTGGACCCCCTTTTTAATTCTTGGTGTCATAGATTCAACAAGGTGCTGGAAACATTCCTCAGAGATTTTGGTCCATATTGACATGATGACATCACACAGTTGCTGCAGATTTGTCGGCTGCACATCCATGATGAGAATCTCCCGTTCCACCACATCCCAAAGGTGCTCTATTGGACTGAGATCTGGTGACTGTGGAGGCCATTGGAGTACAGTGAACTCATTGTCATGTTCAAGAAACCAGTTTGCGATGATCTGAGCTTTGTGACATGGTGCGTTATCCTGCTGGAAGTAGCCATCAGAAGATGGGTACACTGTGGTCATAAAGGGATGGACACGGTCAGCAACAATACTCAGGTAGGCTGTGGTGTTTAAACCATGCTCAGTTGGTACTAAGAAAATCTCCCCCACACCATTACACCAGCAGCAGCAGCCTGAACCATTGATACAAGGCAGGATGGATCCATGACGCCAAATTCTGACCCTACCATCTGAATGTGGCAGCAGAAATCCAGACTTTTGCTTAGGAGGTTATTATCGTACTGTCGGTGATGTGTCTGTTTTTGTTCCTGTGTTCTGCACAAATCTGACACCTGCCTGCCCGCCATCATCCTGTCTGTGTTTGTGCACCAAGGCAGCAGTGTCTGCGGCACAAGGAGGTCCCTAGGGACCACAGGTAGACAGTAACCTTATACTTTTAGGGTTATACAATGTACCAGAATATGTAGGATATTACTACAGACATTTCTGTTACCTAATGTCATAACTTTAGATACAGATGCTGTATTCACTTGTGTTGATAATGACTCGATGAGGCTTCACTGTCCAGGGGATGTACAGTGTTGTATATTTCCACCATAGATCTTGTACTGTAAGAGATCCTGTTTTGTTAATGGTCCTAATGAGTGAAACAAAAACATAACACTCTTCTCAGAAAGAAAGAGAATAAATATATCTCTCAAAATGTTGAACTATTAAGTTTATGCAGTATCTTAAATAAAATATCACAATCAGGTATCACATTTGATTTGCTTGATGCTGTGTAGATGATTTAGGTGCTCTCTAACCTTGGCTCAAGATGCAACATTTCTATAATGTTTTGTACATAGACTGTATATAAAGATATACCTACAGTCTGTGGTTTGTAGGGGTGTAAAGATCCATCTATATAGATCAATATATTGATTTAACCAGTCCAATATTAGAGTGTTGTTAATAGGATATTGATTTTGGAATACTGTGTCACTGTCAAACAGCAGCAGACAAGAGAAAGTCGATGAAGATGAAGTCATTTACTCAGGAGTAAATCAGCAGTGTGGAAATATTTTCAGTTATGGGGAAAATACAGGTCAACAGACAGAGCACACGTCGTATGTAAACAGTACCATTGAGAGATAAAACGCAACGTAACTTTAGGCCGGACATCTCGCTCCACTAACTTCTAACTACAGCAACATTAGCTGCTCTGTTTCAATAAGTTCTGTCAGGAGATGCAGTGACTTAAACCAATGGTGAGTAAGAAAAGTAATAAAGTTACATGTGGTTTGTTGAGCTATAAGTAGAGAAAGAAGAGTCTGCTAGCTGCTAGGCTAATTTATGCAGTGTAAACATGCTAAAGCTAGCAAAAAAAAACTGTTTTGTCTCTGAACCTTGACAGTTATTACTGAGCTGAATTTGATACTTAAGGTAAACAATGTTGTTGTTAATCCATGTTTTTTGGCTGTTGGGAGAAGTTTGCCTTCAGTTTTTAAACCTGACCTGAAGTTTTAGGAAAAAGATGATGGTTTGGGTTAAAATGAAAACTTTTCCTTCAGGAAGGTCTCTCTGTCAGAAAGCCATGAAGGTTAACTTATCCCTGTTTGCTTTTTTATTTGTGTCAGTGGAGTCAGTTTAACGTGAACTTCCCTGCGCTTATTCGTTATGTGTTGTTTTTATCTTTTAAGGCCAAAAGTAAAAAAGAAAGGTGTGGCAGCTCCTTCTGTAACAGACTGTGATAAATGGACATATCATGTTGTCTCATACAGATCGCAGGCCCCTGACACACATGAAATCGATATTGTATCATGGCAGTCTTTGTGATATTGGCAGAATTTTATATTCTTGTTAAAAGAATTGATATAATATCGTATCATGATGAAAATGGTGATTAACACCCCTGGTGGGTTTGTCAAATAAAGTCCTCGGATTTTGGATTTTATTTGTTTAATTTTCAGGTACATTTTCAACAGACATGATTATAACCATTGTTATAAAATCAAACACAAGTTTAACTCTACAGTTTGTAAAAAAAAAAAAAAAAAAACCCACACTCAAATGACCAACGATCTATCTATCTATTGTTTGAAGGATAAATTTCGTCATGGAATTTGTTGACAACAAGAAAAATATAAAGTCTCACTAGACTTTTTCTTTAAGAAAAATATTTTTTTAAAGATCCAAATTTCATTTCCAAAATATACCAGTTACGCTCTTACTTGATATTAATATATTACCAAAATACTTTTTTATCATTTGGACATTTAGCTGAAATATGTCCCCTCTGCTAATGAAAAACCCCCACACTGTTGAATGAAGGCGCGCTCACTTATTCACAATGCAAAGAGTATTTACAGCTCAGCGAGACCTGGGTCCAAAGAGCATGTGTAAATCTCATTAGCTGTATATCCAACTGTCCTCGTTGTGCAATTACTAAATTATAAATGTGAAATTAATCAGAAAAAGGGCTTGGTGTTTGTGCGAGGGGATTAATCTTGTCCTTGTTACGCCAAAGGCAAGAGGCATTATTCATGAACCCTTCATTTCTCACTCCCCCCCTCCTGGAATGAGAAATATAACTCCGAGCCAAGAGCAAGCATTTACTCTCCAGCTCCGTGGACCCTGACAAAACAGAGTTGTAATTATGTGAAATTATTGATATAAACAAACTGATGAATGGCCTTAACACAGTGTGTGTATGTATGTGGGGGTTTTTTTCTTATAATGTATGTGCATGGACGTACAGTATTTGCATGCACGCGTGTGAGAAAGTGCATTTTTGTTAGAGTAAAGTGGGTGTTTGGCCTTGAGTGAGTGAGCAAATGAGTGAACAAAACAAGTCTTTGTTTGAGAGAAATTTTGAGTAATGTGGTGTGGATTGGGGAGCATTTCCAAATCAATGCAGAGTAAATATTATTCCATATTGAGACTATTATTAGTAGAAGCAGAGGAGGAGGAGGTGGGCGGGTGGGTGGTTGGGGGGGTTTCTATTACTCATCAAATGTGAAAAAAATAAAGTCACAAATGAAGCGTACTAAAAACGTCGAGGTTAGGAGGCACTCGAAAACTGGTCGCAGCACTTAATTGAAACCGTACTGCTCTCAAGAGGAGATATCTGTGCCAAACGCAAATCTGCTTGGCAGTAAAGAGGAACAGTTAGGGAATCTTTAACGGGCCACAATCCATTACGGAGAGTCATAAATGTCCTCGGGAATATACACATCATTACAGAGCGGGATGTGACCGTACTCTCGCAGAGACTCATCCTCATTTATGCACCCATAAGCTCAGCTTTTATGAGGACTTTGTATAAGTTTGTGAAAGTAAAGCTGAATTAAGAGATTCTTAATCTTCGTGTATCGTGTTGTGCGTGGCTCGAAAATCCTGGGAACACCAACTACCTGTGCCTAACTGTTCTTACACAATGATTCCTGGTTGACTTGTTAAATTCTTCCATTTCTTTTTAAAATAAAAATAAGTTGGTTCCTGTTCCTTCCCACGCCGTGTTGAGCATACACAATGAGCTCACCGGAGTCCATACAGACCTCAATCTCTGCGCTTTGACTCCACTTACGTTCCCGTCAATCCCGGTGATATATTCAAACCTGTAACAAATTACTCACTCCCCCACCGCCCCGCGGACGACAGGGGCGTCTTGTCTCTGATTGGTGGGCTTTGCCCTCATTTGTCTTTGACACCCAGCGCTGGCCGGCCAGTAGTGCCATTCATCTCCCATGTCAGTGGCAGACCAAGAGAGTCACGCTGTGACGGGAGACGTCTGGTCCTCCTTACAAACCACCGCCAGTGCCAGGTATATCCTTTGTCTCAGAGCCTTGTCAGGACCCTCCAGCCTGCCTACTGAATCTGCTCTCAAATATCATGTGGCAGATTTTTCGCCGCGCCAAAGGTGGATGCAGTATCACAGACGTCTGTTGAATTAAAGTGATATCTACTTGATATTGATGAATATGAATATGATGTCTAATGTCAACAATGCGTGACGTTTTTCAGCCATGAGGTATTTGCACAACACACACAGCGTTGGGTCAGTCATCCGTGTGACAAGCACAAGATTTAATGAGGCGTCTTCTCCTCATATATCAAAATGTAAAATTCACAAAGGCTTCTTTTTAAGACAGTATTTTTATAACTGGCCAGGTTTCACAGGCCTGCTGGAGGGTTGAGGTTAAAGGGACACTTGGCGTTAAAATCAAAAATACATATTCTCTCTCTCACCTGTAGTGCTGTTTATCAGTCTAGATTATTTCAGTGTGAGTTGCCGAGTGTTGTAGATATCGGCCGTAGAGATGTCTGCCTTCTCTCTAATATAATGGAACTAGATGGCACTCAGCTTGTGGTGCTCAAAGCACAAAAAAAATACATTTAAAAAACTCAACAGCAATGTCTCTCTCCAGAATCATGACCCTGTTACACAAGATAATCCACAGACTATTTTCTTTTTATCGAATTCTGCCAACCATATCACCGCACAGAAGGAAGTGCACATCTACTGCTAGCTCACCTAGCACCACTAAGCTAGCTAACGTTACAGCTCAGCAGAGGAGGACGCCATTAATGTTTACATCTCGCGCTGTCACAAACAGGAGCCTCTTGTCCACGAGTAGAGGAAAATAGTTCCTATGTGGGTCTGTGAATTATCTTGAGCACCACAACCTGAGTGCCATCTCGTGTCATTATATTACAGAGAAGGCAGACATCTCTACGACCAATATCTCAAATACTTGGCAACTCACACCAAAATAATCTAGACTGATAAATCGCACTACACGTAAGATGGAATTTTTCTAATTTTAGGGTGAACTGTCCCTTTAAAATTTGATGTAGGTCCACTGTAGGGGAAGATGGTGGTGAATTTAGAGTCACCAATTAACCTGCATGTCTTTGGACTCTGGGAGGAGGCAGTAGTACCTGGAGAAAACCCACGCTGACACGGGAGAGTGCGCTCCGCACAGATTGGCTCCCCAAACCCGGGTTCGAACCAGGAACCCTCTTGCTGTGAGGCGACAGTGCTAACCACTGTATCACCGTGCTGCCGAGTATTGCCAAATTTGGGTTTTAGGCATGTAGTTGAGAGGGTTGAGGATAGGGTTAGGGTGAGGAAATGCATCATGTCAAAGGTACAAATGTGTGTGTGTGTGTGTGTGTATACACAGAGCATTAGTAAGAAGTCAGATTAGGTCCTGCATGGTGTCAGGGCTTCGACCCCGTGACCCCATCGCCCCTCTCTCTCTGTCACCCAGCGCAGACAGTTTGCCCTTCAGCGGTTTCCATTGTAAATAAGTCAAACCAAACAAACCCGTGGCCGACACTGTTCGCCATCAGAGCGCTCTCTCAGGCAACAAGAAGGCTGGGAGAGGGAAAAAAAAAAAAAGCGGCAAGTCACCAAACAGTTCCTCTGGTGCTCATTAAGTTTTCATAATAAATAATGATTTTTTTAATGATGACCTTTGAAACGTAGAAGAAATGACTAAAGAGAAACCTCAGCGCGCACGCTTTTGTTCTCGGGCATTTGTTTAATTTCTGCGGGATGGTGACACGACAGCTCGCCACTCTCTGAAATTACTTGATCCCACAATGTTGGAAATGGCCGGACGCCCCGAGAAGCTGCATCAAAAGCTCCGTCTGTATGTGGCACAGGCTGGTGCCACTTCATGGGGAGATGGCACGGCTTCACATGTTCGAACAGAACACAAGATTAATGTGAAACAAATTCAAACTCACCCTTTCCCCTCTTGCTAATCTTACTGCCGCTGACGTGTGTCTGCTCAGCATTATTCATAGAGCATTCTTTGATCCGTTCCTGGTGGGAACGCCAACTTTCACACGAGCATATTTCGGGTTTTACAGGCACTTTTATAGGCACACCTGGAAATTACCCCATAAGGGTCACAAATTGGAATATTACGAGTGTTACAAATCTGCTCAGCCCTGCCAAACAACACTCCTGTTGAATACTAAACAATTTCAACTCAATTTGCACCTGACGTCCAAGTGCAAAACATCCTCTTTCTTCTATTGGGAACTTTCTGGCTCTCCTCACTCTCACTCTGTCTCCGCACGAGGTGACTGAGACAAACTTAAACTCCCCTCCCTGTCTCTCTTTGCATCTCCTTGGCTCTGATTCTTCAGTAGACTCTCTGCACGCTATAAAAAGGCAGGGTTATCTATCCTCTGAGTTGAGCCAGAGTAGTTTATGGTCACAGCAGTCCCTCTGGATCTCTGCCACAGTGTGAGGAGTCTGAAAGGCTGCACGCTCGCTCAGACTTTTACAGAGAGAGACAGTGACAGAGAGAGAAGTGTAAGTTGACGTCTTGTTTTTCAGCAGTGGCCAAAATATCCTCAACACGTTAAAGCTCTTTGCATATTTAGATCTGGACCGAGATGGTGAGGGAAACAAAGGGAATTGACTTTATCTCCACCAGGCAGAAGGTCACATCCCTGCTACATGAAAATACATAACAGTCATGAAAGGAATCAGGTTGTGTTATTTGTACGACAGCTCAGAAAACAAACACATCCAACATGAATTACAGTCTTAATGGGTCGTCCATTAATCTCCGCGGCCTGCAGCCCTATTCATCAGCGCTTGTTGTCATCACCATGTGTGTACTGTATTAGGCAGAGGGCTCTGGTGTCGCTCCGCTGTGGAGCTGCTGATGGCTAAGGAATGATAAGTGGAGGGATAAACCTTTGTGGGGGTACACGGCGGCAAACAGACCCTCGACCACTGCTAAGCATCCAGTTTCAAGACTTCAGAGGCGCACAGAGAGTCCCATTCAGAAACTCTCCCGCCATAGAATCTCACTGTGGAGTAAATATAATCACATTTGTTCCTCACGTGCACAGGTGGCTGCAGACTGGGACGTCCCTCGAAAGCTTACACTAACATATGTGAACCCAGTTGAAGCTTTTGTTAATGCTGAAGAAATGATTTCACAGTTTATAAACTACATGCATTTGTTCTCTTGTTGAGATCTGGGTGTTAAGTTTGATACCATTCTCATGTCTGTACAGTAAATGTGACGCAATAGCCACAGCTGATTAGCTTAGCTTAGCATTCTGACTGTCCAAAGATAATAAAATTGTACCTCTAAAACTGAGTAATTAATGTGTGATAAGTCTGTTTAATCAGTACAAACACTGAAGTGTAGAAACGATAACTCAACGGTGTTATGGGGAGTTATGTGTCAGACTGTTTCTTGGCCTGGTGCTGGACCCCAGGAAGTCGTAACAATATACAGAAGATGCAGAAAATCTATTGTGTTTATCAGTTAGCCTCAGGGCCTGTACACATGCTGCATTATTTGCAACCTCGAATCCATTGTTTTCAATGTAGACGCACAGAGGGTACACTCAAAATGAGAGTGTACGAAAAGTACGAAAGCATTCCCAAGCATCTGTTTCTTAGGACTCAACAGCTGCACCACGAGTTTAACTTTTTGAATGCAGCCGCATGCAGATGAGGTTATGTAACGAGAAACAACCAATCACAATCGGCAGTTATCTGTCTTTACTTTTGTAAATATCAGTCTGTGATAAATACGGAGAAGAAGCTGATCTTTGAAGTGCAGGGTGGACACAATTTTAAGCTGTATACACTCTTAAAAAACAAACCTGGAAGAAGATCAGCTCCAAACTTTGGATTTTTGGTTAAGTAGGCTATGACACAGTGCTGGTTACGGTCGCTAAGCAACTTCGGACGCAACCTGCCTCCACACCCTTGAATGCAGGCAAAGAGTAGGCACAAGACACCTGACCGCACATTTTTCAGACGGTTAAAGACGCAGCATGTATCCTGGCCCTTGCAGGTGCTAGACAGAGTGAGGCTAGTTGTTTTCTCCTGTTTCTAGTGTTTATGCTAAGCTAGGCTAACCTGCTGCTGGCTTTAGCTTTGTAATTAATGTACAGAGATGAGAGTGGTATTGATGTTCTCATCTAAATTGTGGCCAATAAAGCAAAAAAAAAAAAGCCTAGCTGTTCTCTAAAGGTGCTGTCAGACCTAGAGTTGTCTCCTTTGGTCTGAATCAGGGACTAACTTTGTCACAAAGTTGTATAATTGCCTAGAGTTGGTTCGTGTTCTCACGGCAGCATTTACAAGCGGACCAGATCAAATGCCTTGTGTGAGAAAGCTGCTCTTGATTGGTCAGAATTTCCATGTGGGAAAAATCCAGGAAGTAAAGAAAACGTTGAAGAAGAGTACACTTGCAAGATAAATGTGACACTTTCTAATGTCACAATGGAGGGACAACTACGCAGGTTGATTTTAGCGCTGCTCATCGTGGACTATATTGCTGTCATTGTTCATTTGAGTCAAAGCATACAGTTTGAAAACGAGGCGCGGCTCCAACTAGAAAACAATGTTTTGATGCATTGGATGTGCTGAATGTGCATATTAAGGCAGTACAGGAGGAGGCGCACATTAATAATCCTCCAGGACTGTAACATGCTCATGTTTAACCCAAACAATGTGTCATGTGACTGCAGTTGGTTCAGATCCAGGTCGGAACACGTTCTCACCACAAACCAACCGCACTAGAGTTCATTTGTAACCAGACTGAGACCACCTCTTCAAGAAGGTCTCTGTCCGGTTGTTTTGGTGCACACCTGAGTGTGATTGCTGTGTTCACACCTGCCCAAACGAACCGCACCTAGGGGACAAACGAACTTGAGTTTGATTGAACCAAACCAAACAGGGCAGGTGTGAAAGCACCCTAAAAGGCATGTTACAGAATTTAATGTGAACAAAATGGCATCTTTTGATACAAAGAACAACACAAGACAGCACAATCTAATAAAGAAGATTTATGTTTGATGTTGAGAAAGGTATTGAAATGTCTTGTTTGGGATTTTTACCACAGCTCTTCGATGCAGCCAGATAATTAAAGCTAAAACGGCTGTTTAATGGATTGTGTCCGAGATCTGGATCATCACTTACTCTAATTAGCTGAAGTGTTGAAGGAAGGACTTTCTGCCTGTCTGATTTTATCCACTTCTGTTCTCAACGTTTTAGGATAACTTGCAAACAAAGACACAGAGGTGAAAACATAACCTCTTCCCAAAGAAAGAGCTCACAGATTGATATTTTTTACACATGAGAGATTCAAGAGCAGGAAGTGAAACGAGCCTTCAAAACTCTGATTCACTGTTTTAACTAAAATTCTCGACCAAAAAGATATGATTTTTTTAATTTATTTGTCAGCTGGTGGTTTGTCGATAAGCAAGTGATATCTCACAGTGAGACACATTAAAGTACATTAACTTTGGCTCCTTCATGGGTTTTCTACAGAGCTCTGTTTGTACTTCAAAGGCTCATATTTACACACAAAATCTGCTTAACTCCAGGACGCTGAGTGTGAGGCCCACATCTGAATTTGCCTCATAAAATAATAATAATGTAGTATCTTTTGACCAAGAGGGAGAAACCAAATCAACATGGCTGACTGAAGACCTGGTTTTCCACACTGTACCTGATCATCTTCATCTGACCGTGCCAGGCCTGACTCCTCATCACTCACACAGCCAACAGGTTCTGATCCCGATGCTCCCACGTGAGTCTGAGGCACAGCTGGAAACAGGATCTCACACCTCCCTCTGGCTCAAACTTTCCCTCCTCCTCCTCCACATCACTTTTTCCGCTCCCAAATGGCGAGACGTGCACATTATCAATTCACTCCGCTCGCAGCGATGCCAACAAAGGCCGTCTGAGGAGCGCGTCCGCGTGCTGTCGTTGCGAGGAAGTGCATTAGAAAATCATTTAATTGGCATTCCCTCTCAACCTCTCCATTTCCGCTCCTGCTGTTTGTTTGTGCCGCTCAAAGGGCCACGTTGCCATGGCACCTATCTGCATTTTTCATTTGCTGCTTTATCGCCTGGCCATTCCTCACTTTGTGGGTCTGCAGATATAATTTCCCTTTATACAGCTGATTTTATGGTTGGCTTTGCTCTGTGCTTCACCCGCAGGGGTTGTTCCCTTAGAAAGTGATTGTGGTTGTGTTTGTAAGCTGGCTATCTCTGAAGGACCCGAGCAGGCTGGGAAGTGGGCAGTTTGAGAGCTTAATCTCCATGAGTGTCACATTAGACCTGCGGATCCAGGTGAGCTTCTTTAAAAACAACAACTAATGTATGTTAAAGACGCTTACTCGTCCCGCCAGCAGGAGAAATCACCTCTAACCTTCTCCAGGTCTGGTCCTGCACCATCTCTGTTAAAAGCGGAGCATTTATGGTCTGTAGTTTGGCTCATTCGGCCCAGACTAGAGGAAGTAATGAGACATTATTGCCTTTTAGTTCAGGTCCTGTTCACTGACAAAATAAACATTAAGTCAAATGGACTGACAGCTCATTGACTGGACTGTTTTGGCGACTGTCACCCTGCATCATTAATGCTGCATGGACCCACATGGGGAAATCAAATTCTAGTAACTGACAGCGTGTCAAGCAGCACAGTGCTGCATTATGAGTATTAACAGTCAAGACGGCAACTGGACCTCGTTTATCATGAAAGATGGGACAAAAAGGAGGCATTTTGTGCTGGAATATTGCAGGATAGATATTCACTGTGCAAACATCACATCTCATTACACTGAAAAGAGAAAAGTGGACACAAGCAGAACACGAAGAGACCAATCTTTTTCAGAGTTTGTTTGACTGCTTTGACACCTGCCCAAAATGAACCGCACAAAACAGGCAAATACACGAGAAGGGTCTGACTGCAGAGCTCCGAGCTTGGGCCTACCTCCACCGTCTGACTCTTTCCAGTTCCAAGCTTTGACAAGGAAGTGAAATGTGTATGCCAGAGACGATCATCCGGATACGATAGCGTGTGTTTATTAGTTTGAATAAGTCGCATGACCTCCATCTAAACACCAAGGCCAAGGTAAACTTGCAACCTAAATATTGAGATTTAAGTGTTGCTTATATAGTTAGATTAGGTAATGTTACATTAAGCTGCAAATAACTTGTACTCAGGGCTTCATGATATGTTAAAGGAGAAGTCCAGTATTTTGCACTTTGAGCTCCATTCCTGGTTGTTTATGATGAAATAGAGTGGTTAAGACCGAAATCTTGACGATTGCTCCTTCTCTGACAATTTGAGAGAATTTGTCTTTCCCCTGCCTGGCTTAACAATGCTGTCTATGGCCATGTGTAAATCTGTCCTAAAACCACCTTAAACGTTGGTTTTCAAAGCCATGAAACTCACCCAGTGGTCAGTGGTGTTCCTTGATGTTCCCACATAAAAATCGTAGCAAACTGTGGTTTCCGTGATGATTTATTTGACATTTTGTCCATGCATTGATTTCCTATAGGAAGCCTCATTGTCCGTTGGTAGTAATCCGCCACTGGAAACAGAAAGGGGGTTGTTTACGGCAAGGTTGTAGTCATTGTAGTCTTTTAGCTCAGCGAAAGTGCCAGCTCGACAGTGCTGTGTGTGCTCCTCCTCTTCAGAGGAATTCTCCTGCAGTCGCTGACCACACAAAACTTGCCCATTATTACTGGCTTGTAAACAACCTTCGCAGTACGATGCCTTTGAACACAACACCAGCCTTCTTCTTCTGCTTCTTTCTGTGTCCCATTACATTGCAATGGTTTCCTGCCGGTTGGCGACACTCACGTAAAGGAGCATTATCGCCATCAAGTGGGCTGGAGTGTATAACGCTTCAGGGTCAAACCAATGATCAAGCGGAAGTTTACACACGGGTGTGAGGCAGCTGAAAAAATAGTTCCACAATCCAGATGAATAGAAAACACGGATGGAAACCACAGTTTGCTACGATTTTTATGTGGGAACATCAAGGAACACCACTGACCACTGGGTGAGTTTCATGGCTTTGAAAACCAACGTTTAAGGTGGTTTTAGGACAGATTTACACATGGCCATAGACAGCATTGTTAAGCCAGGCAGGGGAAAGACAAATTCTCTCAAATTCTCAGAGAAGGAGCAATCATCAAGATTTTGGTCTTAACCACTCTATTTCATCATAAACAACCAGGAATGGGGCTCAAAGTGCAAAATACTGGACTTCTCCTTTAAAAGAAAAAAACATATTGCGATTATTTTGATAGATAAAGTGATACGAGTCACGATTTTAGTGAGAATGTTTTTGGTTTTTTTTTGCATCTCATTTTCACTGAAACAAAAATATAAAAATGATGATGTGATTTTTGCTGCGGTCTGTACCAAACAAGCATGTTCCCTTAGGCCGGGGCGTCTCTATAGCACCACTATGCTTAATTTATAATGGGATTTTATGATGAGATGTTGTGACACACTTTATCAAAAAGCTCCAGCTCCTGTGGTTTGGATATTGTACTTGGACATATTGTAGTTTCAATATTACTTTGATATATTAATTTACTCTACTTGTACTAACCTTAAGAGTTTACTGACGTCAGCTAGCTATGATCATATTGTATATGGTAACATTTGCCTGGCATCTAAACATACATTCATTTTTCTGTAACCACTTAACCTGCTGGAGGTCACGGGGGTGCTGGAGCCTATCCCAGCTGACATTGGGTGAGAGGCAGGGTACACCCTGGACAGGTCACCAGACTATCACAGGGCTGACACATAGAGACAGACAACCATTCACACTCACATTCACACCTACGGACAATTTAGAGTCACCAATTAACCTGCATGTCTTTGGACTGTGGGAGGAAGCTGGAGTACCCAGAGAAAACCCACGCTGACACAGAAGGGCTCCCCCACCCTGGGTCCACACTAGGGACACTCTCGCTGTGAGGCGACAATGCTTACTACAACACTACCGTGCCGCCATTGAAACACACAATGCACTTATTTATTAATGATCAGCATGACCAAAGAAACAACAGACGATATGTAGTTGAAACGTAAAAACAAATGTGATCAATCAGCTAATCACAGGCCATGGTTACCTGCCTCAGTATTTAGGTGTGCAGCATTGTTAGACAGCTTTTCTTTGCTTTTGATTGGACCAGGACCAGTTGTTTTAACATATTTATGTTCTCTTTACAGCTTCACACGCCATCTTATTCTTTGTCTTACAGTACACACAGGTCCGTGACCTGCCCTCTGCAAAGAAGAAAAAAAAACCTAATCTGTCATTGACTTTTTGTGCTCTCTTTTCATGCCCCGGGCCCTGTTAGCACCTTTTTCATCATCCAAAGCATGTTTATACGTGCTGTAACAGCACAAGTGCTGTAGCCACTGACCTACAGCGGATTGTTTACATATCAGAACGGGCATGATAAGTGATTCTTATCCTCCGCTCTCACTCTTGTATATTGCTCAGTGTGGTTTGATATGTGTTATTCTTTGAACCGCAGGGATGATGAAATGCCAGCGGGCAACGGTAAAATAAATTAAAAAATGATAAGAACATAAAAAATAATTAAAAACCCTGAGTTTTATTTCTGTTGGCTCCCAGCAAGGTCACATTACTCGCGGAGCCATATGGCCGTGAATGGCATGCGTGGCACGCCAAACTGATAAACAGTCTCCTTCCAAACTAACATCTCGTCCTGCCGTCGAGCTCTCGGGAAAGAGCGCGGTGTTGACAATGGAGCATGAAGTGGATGTGGCACTCTTCCTTCTTATAACAAATGGAAACCGCAGGCATCACATCAACGTACATGAAAAGAATCCGAGGCCTTGTTCCCCCTCAACATTGGCAGTGCCTGAGCGCTGAGAACAGGAACTTCCTGGCACAGTTGTGTTATTGTTGCAGAGGATGAGGAGGGTGTGAGCCAGGTATACAGACTTAGTTCAATAAAGCTGAGACCAAAAACAGCAAATTGAGCGGGGAAGATTGAGGACAAGCCAATACCGTGTCTGGGAGTGCCCTTGAATATTTCTATCCTTCTATACTCTGTGCTTATATGAATATTTGCAGGTATGCACACAGAGCAGCAACATATGGATAAACTGTGGAAAGACAAAGCGGGTCAGCGGCAATTCACATGCATTTCCATAAAAGCCAGACTACGGACCATGGCGTCCATGTCCATGGCGTGCTCGACACACTCAACTGTGGAATGAGGATGAGATAGGAGGAGTAAATCCCTCGCCAGTATACAGTATCACCACCCAAATCTCAGGTTTGATGGTTCAATCCATGCCAACAGTTCCCGGAACGTCTCTTTCTTTCCATGTGGGAAAACTTAACCTCACATGAGATTTGAGGGGGTATTTGTTTTCACCTAGTGTCACGTTGACGGCTAGCCCATTTGGGACGGATCAAGCGCCACGCCAGAATCCGCTGTCACGTCTTCGTGCCACTTGAGAGACGTTTCCAGAGGTAAACACTTAACTGCGTGGAAGCCAGTCAAATATGGAATATTCACATGGATGTTTGGAGTAATATTCCGGGCGCCTGTTTGCGTGGATATCTCGACATCTCCGGAGTGTTTTTCACGACACAGTGATCCCAGATGTGGCCTTTGTGCTGTCGTCCAGCCCGGCACTCTCGCTCTAACCAGCCTGGGACACACGCCACTGTTTTGGTCCTAGGAATCATGGGTTTCTCTTTTTAAGGCAACGGGCTGTTTATATGGGATATGCCAACTGGATCCGTGATTGCAGGCCACTGGTTTATTTTAATTAGCCATGGAGAGCAGTTCCGATGGATTTTGAGTGTGACTCACCCCTTTTTCAAAACATTAGTCTCCACCAAGTCCCACTGTTGCCCTTTGAGGTTGGGTTTCATTTCAGATTAGTCTGAAGGAGGGGCCATCCCCGATGTGTGCCATGTATACTGTGTGTAGCTGTGTGCGTTTATGTCTGTGTGAGACTTAATGAGACGAGGCACTTCTCTTAAAATGTTTTCTAACGTGAACCTGCAGAATAATTTTGTGTTAAGAAAGCCCTCAGACAGTTATTTGAGGACAAAGAAAGCTTCATGTCAGCAGCGGTGGAAGAAACACGAGATCTTTTACTTCAGTGAAAGCAGAAATACTACAGTGTAAAAATACTCTGTTTCACACTGCTGCGAGGTAACTCGTCACCTCCAGTCAGTGATGGAAAGTTGGCAGAGGGGAAGTGGTTTCAAACAGGGTGGTAGGGTTATGAAGCAGTTGTCGCCCATGTGAACTCGATCAGATTTTGCTCTGCCACACTGAGTTCACCATGTTGAACCCTCATGCATCACTATGGACATTTCTGTCCATATGGGCAAATTCTTCCTCTTCGTCTGGCCGTCATTTTGGCTGTGTTAGTGCATATGGCACAGTTTTTTGTAACAAAGTCTCTTGACAAAGTTTGGAATTCAAATTTTAATTTTTCTAATAGATCAACAGAACACTGTGAAAAAAATGTACTGCCCTCTTGAGTCATTAGGGACAAAAATGTCCACTTCCAAAAAACTGCTTTGCTTTTTTCTGCATAAATCTCTTGAACAATTTCTGCCCTGCTCAAAACTACCAAACATTCAATAATTTTGAGGACCCTTTAACCCTTTAAATGCCAGTTTGGTGACTGTCACTGTGTGTTTTTTTGTGAAAAAAAGACAAAACAAAAAAAAATTAATTATTTTCCATATAACAAATGTTGGGTGGCTGGGTGATTTTTAAAAAAAAAAAATCAGTCTTGGATATGTTAAAGAATAGCCCAAATATTGATTTTCAATGCATTAATCATTTTTGTGTAGCATCAGATTTAAAATTTACTACCCTCTTAACTTTAAGCAGCTGTCACCTGGCTTTGGACGATCAAATAGCAGAGAAAGAAGACGAGATGGAGGAGATGATTATGTTGATGTCTGAATATCCGGAGTTATGGCAGTACAGCTGCAAGAAAAACTGGGCCTGGGATAACATTCCCACCAAACTCCAGATGACTGGTGAATCAGTCTTTGGTCATTTCAGTGTTTTCCGTTGTCTCACTCCGTATGCAGCTACAAGCTAGCTTGCATTTCTGCCAGTGGTCACCAGAGAACCCTGCTGGACCTTAGTGGCAGCAACTACTAGGGATGTGCTGTATCATCTTGCTCACGATAACACCAGTATAATTTTTAATATGATATAAAAAAAAATTAATATTGTGATACTCGTGATATTTTGACTTGTTGACGTATTGACGTCATACTGTTACCCACGGCAACAACAAGCATGGCTGAAAGTGAAATTATTACCGACTCTGTGGTGGTTCCAAAAAGAGGAGCAGCTTCAGTAGTGTGGAATAAACTGTGGCGTCCTGAATGTTTTATGAACAGCCCCGGACTTCTCAGACTCTTTTAGTGACTTACCGCTCAGAGGGAACTCATTCAGCGGCTCCTCTGGCAGCAGCACAGCGTCCCTCCCTCTCCTCTCTCACTGTGTCGTCAAGTGATTTTGTCATAAACCTTTGATAATGTAAACCTACGTGAATAAACTCCATATATGTGAGTGTGTGATAGTTGTGGTATCATAACAGCCTGTCACAGGTTACAGCGTGATGATTAGAGGAGAAATGGCAGAGCATAAAGGTCCAGGTGGAAAAAAAAAAAAACAACTCAATCATTTAGGATTTTACTAGAAGAAGGAAATCACCTGTTGATTTATATATATAGATCCCAGGGGACATTTTTTGTATTTGGGAGCTGTTTAAATGTGTCATTAGTGGTAGATTTTATTTAGTTGAACTATTAATATTGTATACAGAATCTGAATCTCACTCTGAGTTACTGTTGTTGTTCACAAACTAAAGAAATGAGAGATCGTTTTAGTTTTTACTGAATATTTGAAGGAAACTGTGAAATTATATCACTTACTTTGTTGCAATTCTACTTTCTTGATTTAATTATGAAATATGTTTTTCTACTAATTTGATATATCGTCAAGTATATCACAAAAAATACTCTGAAATACCGTGATATTATTTTAGGGTCATATCGCCCACCCCTGGCAGCTGCTTTTAAAAACACTTTGCTTTTTGGGAGAACGATCTTGCATTTAGGCTGTTGTAAAGCCAGTTACTCCAAGTATTAGCATCAAAATATACTTAAAGTGGTCATCGTATAGGGTGGCCTGTTTCAGAATCTTATATATAGGTATAGATATAGATATATAGATAATGAATTTCATCAAAGGACCAAACTTTACTGTGTGTAATAATTAATTTGTTTATATTTGGGATTAATAATCTGTATCTGAACGTATCAAATAAATGTACTGGAGTACAAAGTACAAATCTGCCTCTGAATTGTTGTGGAGTAGAATTATAAAGTAGCAGGAAATGGAAATACTCAAGTAAAGTACAGTTCTTTAATTCTCAATTCTGTGTAAATACAGTACTGAGTGGATGTACTTGATTTTCAGATGGCATGTGAGACAGTCATGTTGAAAGAAAATGCAGTACTCACAAAATTATGAAAACATCTGGTTTTCTGTCGCTGGTCCTGGAATAACACATCTTTAATGGCAAATTTGATTCAAATAGATTTAATTTAACATTCAATTTACTGCACTCAAGGTGGCCGTCTAAAGTCACGACCCAGAGACGTCACAGCGTGCTGATCCTTTCCTCCAATAAATATAAGAACAAAGGGGAACGTACACACCGTGTTCTAGTGAGGTAGTGGCTCGCTGGTGTAGCTTGTAGAGGAAGTAGAAACAGTTCAACAAACAGACGCTGATGTCCCACACGGAAAGTGAAAATAAAAAGATTACATCAGAGTTGTGAGTTTGCATTCTCTCCCTCCATTTTATTCAGTGTGTCAGAAAAACACAGTCATGCTGTGAACTTCAGATTTGTTGTTTCGCTGTAATTAAATGAACAAAAGCAGATTTGTTTACATTCTGTGTTTGATGCAGCTGATGACAGGACTGTTCGTTGTCATACACATCCTAAGAATTGCTTTTGTTTTTGTGAACAAGTGATCATTAAGTTGTCTGTTATTTCCTCAATAATTCTTCAACCATATTATTACTAAATCATAACTTCACTTTTAGGTCAAAATGGGTTTGTTCATGGTCACAATTTGATAGAACAAAAACTGCTGCCATACTCGTCCGCGTGAATTTATAGAAAAATATTTTGCACCCATTACAAAGAAACTTTGTGGGTTATCCAGCGGGTACTCATGGGTACCTGAACCATTGCTGAACAGACAATTATAGGTCACATTCAACTGTGTTATAAATGTTTTCTTTACTGTAGACTGAAATGTTTTTATTCACATTATCTCAATCTTATTATTAATGCAGCTTCTTTATTTTGAGATATCAGGACAAAATATGTGCTGATTTATTCATACTGTCATGTGTGGAAAAAGCTAGAAAGCCTGACACCATCAATGGACCATCACAATCCCAAAAGTTGTATAGTAGCTTTTAAATCACCAGTTTCGCCACAATAAATCAAACCCAGACAAAGTTAATATCTACTCTTGAAGCAGATCTGGTATTTCTAAATCAGAAATAAAAATTTAAAAAGCTATTATTATTTTCTTTTTCCTTAAACACCTACTTCAAAAAAACAAACAAACAATATTTTTACTGGAATTTACAAATATTTCACACATATATCTTCATGTAATTCACCTATTTCACGAAGAAATAAAAAATAAAATAAAAATATTTAAATTTATTAATCAAATTATATACAAATTACAAAAGAATATATAAAAAGTATTGAAATTATATATGTAATATATGTATTTAATTATATATATTAAAGAAATTATCTGAAAAATAAATTAAATATAAATTACATAAAATAAAGGATACCTCAAATAAGACAAACAAAACAAACACTCAGCAACTCAGCAATTTTAAAGTCACTGTGCACCTTGATGTACAACATGGGGTTAGGGTTAAATTTTCCACATATTTGATATATTCTGAACAACTGTTTCCCAGTACTTTTAAGTGAGTGACTTTTCTTAACATGTATTACAAGTGGATGTCAGGGAACCAATGGTTGAATTAGATCGGGGTAATGTAAGTTCTCATTACTGTAAAAGTTTCCTTAAATACTTGTGTGATTGTACAAGATTTTTCAAAGGATTTAGTGACATCTAGTGGTGAGGAGTACAGATTGCAACCAGCTGAAACTTCTTTCATTAAGAATTCCTTCAGCGTTTATTGTTCAGGAGGTTTTTACGGGGAGCCAAATGATCTACAGAGGTCTCAATTAAATTCCTTTTATTGTCATTGAAATAAATACAACAAAATTCAATGCACAACATAAAATGGAACTAACAGTAATAAATAAATAATAAAGGATAAAGAAAGGGATAAGATATCATTCATTCACACTGAAATTATTGCACATAAAATAATTAAATGAATTAAGTTGAGGTTAGTCACACGATGTAACTAACTCTAACTCTCCAAAACAAACAGAGCAGGTGATTTAAAAGGTTAAAAACACTGAATAAAGCAGTTTCATGTTAAAAAAAAAAAATTGTGTTTTTTGGGGGTACTGCTCCGTATGGTGGCTGACGCAAAAATGTAAATGGCCAAATCTGCAGCCAGTATTAGATTTGTCCATCTGGGCTACCGTAGAAACTCCATGGCCCAGGACCTGCTCCTGTGGAGATACAAACAGCTCATTCTGAGGTGACAAAAACACAACATGTTATTTTCAGGTGATTATACACTAAAGAAAATATCCTTTTTGTATAATATTCCATTTGACAGTTTTGTGTTTGTTAATGCAAGTAAAAATAAATTTGTGATTGTAATTTTTGCTGCAAAAAAAAAAAAAAAAAAAAGACCCTTTTTAAACTATAAAATAACTTCTTGTGTCACCAGTGAGTCGTTTCCACCGCCTCTTTGGCGTTAAGTGAATCTAGTTTACTCAAAACACATGAGCGGCATTCGAGAGGCTTCAAGATGGCTTTTGATTTTAACCACACTGATACACTCCGTAAACAAACGTAGACACTCGCAGAAAGAAAAGTGTGGTCTGACATTTCCAACTTATCACATGGTATCAGGTTCCCTTTGTGTACACATGCGGTGGCTCGGTGTTTGGAGAGAGCTCAGTGAACTTAGTGACTTTTATGTCATCAGCCAAGAGATTGCAGCTGATATTCATTCTTCCTGTAACTTTAATTCCTGCTTCCTTTATCTCTACCTCTCTGCAACGTTCAGCATGTTGTTTAGACCTCTGTGTGTGTGTGTGTGTGTGTGTGTGTGTGTGTGTGTGTGTGTGTGTGTGTGTGCGCGTGCGTGTGTGTGTGTGCGTGTGTGTGTGTGTGTGTGTGTGTGTGTGTGTGTGTGTGGAAGAGCACCACATAATAAACCAGCTTTTTTTCCACTGCAACCACTAAACATGAAATTTAGCTTTTTCACAGCCCCTGAGAGGAGCCGTAACGAGATGACAGTCCTCTCCAACACACACACTCATGACGCCCCGCAAACTGTGAGATATGGTGTGCAGATTGTGTGGGAAAGACAACTCCGGCAACGTCGTTCTTGCTTCACGCTTTTATTGTTGAAGAAAAACAGCGCACTAACCCGAACGCCTCAGCAGAGCACCTTTTAAACACTCGTAACAGTTAAAAGCTGCAGCTGCATGAGGATCAGTTACATTCTTTATCTCACCTTGTAGAGCTTTTCCGAATGAGAGCCATAAATTTTCAGACTTGTGCTGCTCGAGAGCGGCCGTTTGTGTATCTGTAGTGCTTTTTTATCTCCTTTTTTTTTTCTTTCTCCCTCCACATTGGCTTCAAATTAATTTCCTCGCAGCTGTTAACAGAGGTTGAAAGAAATAATAGGCTGTAATTATTAAAAGTCTACAGGGGGAGGTTACATAAAACATCAACGGGGTGAGAAGGCAGCCAAAACCATAGAGTCATGGTTCTCCAGAGGGAGAACAGAGAGAAATTACTGGCAGATACGTTTGTGAGAAATGGCCGACTTTTGTGGTTAACTGACTAATTCCCGTTTAGTCTTTAAGTAACATAAACACCTTTTAAAGGATGTGAGAAAAAACCCTTGTTTGCACCTAATTAAGCAGTGGGAATGTCCATTGTTTCGACGAGGGTTGCTACGTTATGAGATTTTATCTGTACGACAACCTTTTCAGAAAATATCATGATTAAAAAAATATATATTATAATCACTGTCAGTTACAGTGACCTTTAAAGGAACGAACACAGAGGGTTTTTTGGTTAAACAAATACCTTATAATTTTAAGTTGACACCATTTTTAGGCCTCTGCTTTGGCGATGGCTACGGCTGAAGGCATTATATTTAGATTTGTCTGTTCGACCATCTTTCTCATTCTCATGAACGCATTATCTCAAAATTGCCCCAAGAGATTTTCTTAATTTGGCACAAACGTCCACTTGGAGTCAACAATGAACTGATTAGATTTCGGTGGTCAGAGGTCAGGGTCACTGTAGCTTGGTCTGTCTCATTCTCATGACCGGGATATTGAAGAGGGCTTTGAGAGATTTTCCTTAATTTGGCACAAACATCCACTTGGACTATTTTGGTGGTCAAAGGTCAGGGTCACTGTGACTTACTTGGTCCATCTCATTCTCATGACCGCGATATTGCAAGAAAGCTTTGAGAGATTTTCCTTAATTTGGCACAAACGTCCACTTCCATGCAAGTATGAACTCACCAAGATTTGGTGGTCAAAGGTCAAAGTCAGTGTGACCTTGTGTCTGTCTCACTCTCCGTGCCAGTGAGTGCCATAGCTGAAGACATTACGTTTTAGGGTTGTCTGTTTGTCTATCTGTCCCATTCTCATCAATGCAATATCTCAAGTATGCCTTGAGAGATTTACTCAAATTTGGCACAAACATCCACTTTGGCTGTTTTGGTGGTCAGAGGTCAGGGTTACTGTGACTTACTTGCTCTGTCTCATACTCATGACTGGATATTGCAAGAAGGCTTTGAGAGATTTTCCTTAATTTGGCACAAACGGTCCACTTTCACGCAACCATGAACTCATTAGAATTTGGTGGTCAAAGTCACTGTGACCTTGTGTCCGTCTCATTCTTTGTGCCAGTGAGTGCAGTGGCTGAAGGCATTATGTTTTAGGTTTGTCTGATCATCCATCTTCTCATTCTCGTGAACACAATATCTCAAGAATGCCTTGAGCGATTTTCTTCAAATTTGGGACAAACATTCACTCGGGCTTTTCTGGTTGTCAGAGGTCAAGGTCACTGTGTGGTTAGGTTTAGGGATGAAAACCACATGGTAACGGTTTGGAAAAGATCATGTTTTTGCTTAAAACATCGACGTTCGGTGGCACAGAGGTCAGTGAAAAAGTAGGGACGGGTTGGTGAAAAACGCCACTGATTGGTGGCTCAGATGGCGCTGAGAAACTCCACGAAGGGTTGGTAAAAACACCCGGGTTCAGTGTCTCAGACACCGGCGGGAAACACTAAGAAAGGTCAGTAAAAACACCCACGATTGCTACAAATGCAAATGCCTACAAAAGGTCGGTTAAAAACACACCTGGGTTCAGTGTCTGAAACACCGCCGGGAATTGCTACGAAGGACTGGTAAAAACACCGCTGGGAAACTAAAATAATCTCTGGCGAGTGTGTATTTTTTTTCAGAGAAATGAGACTTTGAAACAATGGACACATTGTTCAGATAACTGGCTGTCGGAGAAATGGGCTTTCAGTCCAATGGGACGTTTTTTGGATTAACAGGACTTAGAAATTTTGGGCCGCTGGAACAATGACATGGCACCATTAGCACTATAGTCACGCAGAGAGATTATTCAGTAAAAGAAAGATATTTCAACAACACCGATTATTTGCTGGAAAAAATGGAAATATTTTGAAAAACATGAACCAAAAAATGTGAGTAACAACTCAAACTCTTACTGAAACCAAAATAAAATACCTCAGAAACACGTGTGTGTCTTGGAGAACCTGTTAATTCACATCAGCCCATAAAATCACCATTTCTCAAGGAACGCTGCCCGTGTTCATGTAAACTCCATATCCATTTCACACTATATGAAATGCATATCAGACATGTCAGCCGGGGCCAAACAGATGTATCACAGTGTGTCTTATTGCAACTGGAAGGACGTGGAGAAGAAATATTACAGAAATGTTAAACATAGCAAAACCAAATGTGACGAGGAGGCGCATCATCCAGTAAGCCTGAGGGGAATGTCCGCAGGTCAATTATAACACAGGTTTTATTTGTTTTATACGACCAAATTAAATGATAATCACCTGATAATAATGCAGCTACTCAGGAAGGAAATATAAAATAATGCAGTGAATAATGTCAGTAGTCAGAAAATACTTGCCTTTTGTAGCGCCGATTCCTGACTCATCCAGCTTGGCACATTAAAATAACAGCCTACACACTGAAACAATTATGAGAATAATATGGGGTGTTTTAACAGCTGTAGACTGGGGGAGGGCAGGGTGAGAGGAGCTGCGGGATTCGATGAATCGTGGAATGCCAAGAGAGGAGAGACCTATCACAATACCAGCATCTCACTCACCAGTGTCAGAAGAAGGTACATTTAAGTATTGAACAAGTTGGAAATGAAAGGCTTTGCAGAGACGCAGTGGAGGGTTCAGTGAGATGTGTGCAGCCGAGTTATTTCATGCACACACTGACATGTCTTTGGCACAGAGGTACTTCAGTAGGTTGTATTTATGAATATTTTCATGTGAATCTAAAGCAGCATAAAGTCCTTTTGAAGGTCAGTGTTTTCACTCAGACTGAGAGATTTCTAAGTTGACAGATAGGTATGTCCGTGTATTGAATGTTGTATAAGGCTCATGCAGTTTTTAAAGTGACAGACAGCTGGTGTGAAACTGTGGGTGCCCTTCAGAGCTCCTGCACGTAGAATATTGTAACGGACTGGGTGACGTGATGTTAACTGTATGGATTCTGTCACTGTCAAGAGTGTGTTATGTTCACCTACAGTATAAAGGTCTGTTATGGCAGATACTGAGTTTTCCGTAATGTCAGTGAACGTGTACTCCCAACAAGGTTGAGTGTTTTTAGATGCTGTGAAGCCTCTCAGTCAATACCAGCATCTGTGACAGTGATTTGTGAGATACCCACCTGTGATTGGCAGAGGTTTGAGGAGGCAGCGTTGTTGTTATTCGAGTGTGTGTGTGTGTGTGTGTGTGTGTGTGTGTGTGTGTGTGTGTGTGTGTGTGTGTGTGTGTGTGTGTGTGTAAGGCGGAATTTATACTTCTGTGTCAAATTGACCTGCCCAGAAATGTAACTACACGTCGCAGGCAATGACTAATTTTTGTAAGCTGAAACCATTTCCCTCAGTGGAAACACAGCTTTTATTTATTTTAAACAAATAGTTTGTTGGTCAGCAGATAAACAGAGATCTGTGTGGGTACATGAGACGCTCAAAAAGAGGGTGGATCATGGGGAGTACCACCAGTTGGTCCAGGAGCTTCTCCTCCATGGTGGCTGTTTCCAGGCATATTTTAGGATGACTCTGGGGCAGTTTGACAACCTGCTGTCTATCGTCGGGCCGTATAGCTCTGGGTATCCAGCAACTGCTACCACCAGTTTCTCCTCCATTGTTTACCAGCTGTAAACTTATTGTCGTGACCACCACAGAAGGCCCGCCTCTCAAATCATCCAATTGGACAATGGGAAAAAAGATGACGGAAAAAGAGATGACATGGGGCGCTTTTCCGCTCTTAGTTGAAGTACTTTCATCTCAAGGAGTTCAGAGTGCTCCAGCAAAAACGCCAGGCGCCTAGAGCGCAGAAACGTGAGGCACATCGCAACACAAAAACCAGCGAGCAAAAACCTTCATTCTCATTATTATTATACAATCACAAAAAGCCGCCTCCAGCTGCTAAAACGCTTTCTGTGTGATCAGGGCCTGAAAGTTAACACTGAAGAAACACACAACAATACTGTCCTTGAAAAGAAAGAAAAACTTTGACAACAAGAGAAAAAGGTCTAAAGCTGTTAATGAACCTGCTGCATTTCTTTTTCTTTTCGCATGCTAGCAGATTAGCTCGTTAGCGGTAGTGCTACTTTGACTACCCCTGTCGATCACTTAACCCTCACCTTGCAGATCATAGTGGTCTGTCAAGAGTCTCCTGCCTATCAGCACTTTTAAAGCCTACTAATTAATATCCTTTATGTTGTTTTGTTTTTCAATCCATGCTCCATTTATGACTCCATACTCAAGATTCCAGGAAGTCCAATGGTGTGTTTACATATTTTTTTGTTTGTGTGGGGGTTTAAAAACAAGATATAACATGTTCAGTAGCAGCATTAGAGATGCTGGTAGGTGTATTAACTTTAGACAGTCAATCAGTTTCCCTGTATTTTCAGTCTGTATGCTTGGATAATTAATCACCTGCTGGCTTAAGCTTCCTATTTAGGTATGAGAGTAGTATCATTTTTTTGGTTTAACTCTGAGAAAGCGCCCTTTCCTTTAAGCATTCTGGTTAAAACAAAAATTTTCTATAGCAAAGTACAACAACAAGCTGCAGTCCTTTTGGCCTGAGCAGCTAGTCAAGTGTAGTGGAGGGATTAGTGTCTTGCTCAAGGGTACATTGACCCATGTGCAGACATGTGTAGCTGAAACACACTGGAAAATAATTTTTAAAATAAAGTTAATGATGGTTGATGTTTTGGCTTAAGGTCTGCAGTGTCTTTCAGCTACAAATGTCTACAGTTGCTGATAAAGGAACCTTTTTCTTTAATCCTGCCCTCTCAAGATTATCGACTGGTCCAGGAGTTCACACCGGCTCCTTTCCAGTAACAAACTCTCACCTTTAGGTTGCAAAAGACGCTCATCTTCCTACTACAGCTCCCCCTCTGGTGTCCATGTCTGATACTCCTCTCACCACACGAGCCCCTGGGAAAACCGCAGAAGACACTCCACTCCGTGACCCAAAACATCTGCTGCTAATATGGGTCAGTTTTATCCCCAGGTCCTC
Source organism: Cephalopholis sonnerati (assembly GCA_019142605.1). NCBI lineage: Eukaryota > Metazoa > Chordata > Actinopteri > Perciformes > Serranidae > Cephalopholis > Cephalopholis sonnerati. The sequence goes on from JAGQAX010000020.1 coordinate 30,724,314, forward strand.
TTAAAAAAATCCTGCACATGACAACTAAACGAAAAACACAAATGGCATGAATCAACCAGGGCTGCGTGTTATTTCCCAGCACTTGTATCAACATGCGAGAGAACCCGCTGAGCTGTGAAATATCTAAGCTTGGACACCCGTCGGTTCTCCTCGGCTCCAAAAAAGGCTCTTCCTGGGTTAGGGTCAAGCGAGGAGAGAGTAAGAACCCCACAGAGTATTTGCTGTACAAACAGCAGTCGAGTTATCGTGTCTGGAAAGTGGCATTTGTTGTGACTGTTGAAGGGTGGGTTAAAGAAAGATAGTGAGTCCGGCTGCAGGGTAAATAGCAATGAAGGTTTTCAGAAGATGCTTGAGTTGCTTAAATATTCAGGGGATTAAGTTTTAAGCAATAATGTGAGGTGAAAAGTTTGAAGAAATGAAATGATAACCTCCTGAGGGGAGACTTTAGTGGGCCACATCCATCAGAGTTATCATGCAAGGGCAGCAGCAGTTCACCCCACACTGCAGTTTCTTGATTAATGCAAACTAAATGACTCACTTTTCAACAAAAGAAAATGCACCAGCACCCATTTCAGAGTCAGAATCTCAGCTATAAAAGCCCCCCTAAAAGTAAGATATTTTTTGTGTGGGCATGCTGCTTGGCCCACAAGCAGCGGGGGCCCTCTCTTATCAGGTAAGGTGACCTCTCCAAACAGTGAGAGCTCTGCTGGTATCAGGATTCAGAGGAGAGTAAACATCTGTACTTGACATGAGCGAGCAGCTAAATAGTTTGTCAGACTGTGATTAAGTGCATGACTCAAACGATGAGGAAAGAGCTGATAAAGATGTCCATTAGCTGTCCTGAACTCTGTCTCACACTGCCGGTGTGTCGCTGAGCTTTAAATAGAAGCACTTCTTGTTATTGTGGCGATGTTTTTGTAGCCAGTCACCATTTACTGTACCCGACAAAGATTATTACTAATACTCCGAAAAAAAAGGTAAAGGCAACACTTTTGTTTTTGCTATTTTTCATGAGTTGAAATAAAAGATTTGAGACTTTTCTTCACACAGAGGCTTATTTCTCTCAAATTTTCTTTACAAATTTGTTAAAATCTGTGTTAGTGGAGTCTTTGCCAAGATAATCCATCCACCTCACAGGTGTGGCAGCATAATTATCACACAGGTGTGCCATGGGCTGGTCACAGTAAAAGGCCACTCTAAAATGTGCTATTTTATCACACAACACAATGCTAAAAATGTCCCAAGGTATATGGGATAGTGCCAGTAATGTCCATCAGAGCTGTTCCCAGTGAATTGAATGTTCATGTCACTACCATAAATGTTGTTTCCCAGAATTTGGCAGTACATCCAACCAGCCTAACAATCGCAGACAACGCAGGGGTCAACAATAAGGATTGCCCAATTGCCAGGGGCAGGTAAAATGCCATGTCGAGCTAGTAAATCTAGCAACTCACTAGCTCAACTGGCCCAGTGTTGTTTACTGTGAATTTGGCAGTACATCCGACCAGTCTAGTGAGCCACTCCAGGACCTCCATGTCCTCTTCTTCACCTGCAGGGATCATCGGAGACCAGCCAATGAGATGAGCTTCCTTAAGACAGTTTCTGATAGGGCTGGGAATCTCCAGAGGATCCACGATACAGATATTATCACGATTAAGTCACGATACAATATTATTGCGATTTTAAATGTTACAATATGCTGAATATTGCGATAAAATATATTGCGATTTATTACCTTTTTCCAACTGGAAATTATGTCTCCCTAAGGAAAACTTTCTTATTAGATAAAACAGATGTTGACAGTCAGTTCATCTCACTTAAGCCGTTTTTTTTTTTTGCAGCAAAACGTATCTAGTGGACTGAAACAGCAACTGATTATATATTTTAACAGGCTACCTTAAGTTTAATTTATAATAATAATAATTATATTTTAAAAATCGATACTTGGCATTGTGTGACGATATGATATTGCCACACAAAAATATCGCAATACTATGCTGCATCGATTTTTTCCCCTCATGCCCTAGTTTCTGATGGTTTGTGCAAATTGATTGGTTGTGCAAACATCGGGTGGCTGTGTCTCAGACGATCCTGCAGGTTGTTGGATGTGGAGGTTCTAAGCTGGTGTGGTTACATGTGGCAGAGTTCAACGTTGATGTTTTTTGTCAGAAGTCGCGTTTCCATTACAGTTGTTCGCAAAATGAAAGCGATATTTCTGAAATCTCGACAAAGTTCAAATGCTACTTGCAGGTGTTTCCATTGAACGGTGTTTTGCGAACTAGCCGTAATTCTCATAAATTCTCGCCCGTCCCGCAAGACTTCACTTTGAGGAAGATGGCCGAAAGCGTTATGCGTCTCGGGACACTGAACATTCTGAATTTCTTTGTTGTTTGCTATCCAAGATAACTGTGACATTTTTATCACAAATAACTGTTAATAATAACTCCGTCTCCTCCTCTTTCCACACATACCGCGCCATCTTCCTCGAAATGAACTGGTCGCGTGACCCCCTACGTCATGTCCGTTGACCCCGGTGATGTGTAAATGCGAAAAAGTGTTTCCATTACACTTTTATGATACACTTTTATATCGACACGTCTGAAAAACCACCTCATGAGAGCGTAAAAATGTTTTAGCAATATTTGAGAGGATTTTCGAAATATAGGTGTTTCCATTACCAGTTTTTTATTGCGATATTTAGGTTATGCGCATTTCTAGGGGTAATGGAAACGCGACTATTCAAATTGTTTTATTTATCAGGCAAAGACTGAATGTAACTGTCATGTTTGATCAGCCATGCTCTCAACTCGCGACAAACCACGCAATTCACAGTTTTGCCCACATCATCTAACTGCACCTTACTTGACTCCGGTTTCCAGGATAATTGAGAAGCTTGCTTGTGCTTCAGCTCATAAACTTTGTCTTTACCCACTGCCATTTTATTGCGAGTGCCCAGTTGATACTGTGCATGTGCAACTCGCGACAGAGATGTGAAGGAAGCATGTTGGTTTACTCCTTCACTCTGAAAAAACCTCTTAAATTTTTTTTCCGCTTGTCTGGTCGAGAAAGGAGGAGCTAGATTTACCAGCACGATGTGGCATTTTATTTTCCCTGGGCAAGCGGGCAATCCTTATGGTTGAGCCAAACATGATCTGTGGTTGTGAGGCTGGTTGGATGTACTGCCAAATTCTAAGAAATGACATTCTAGATGGCAAAATGAATATTCTGTTTACAGGCAACAGCTCTGCTGGACATTACTGCAGTAAATCTGTGGCACTGTGTTTTGTGACAAAACTGCACATTAAATAAAGTGGCCTTTTATTTTTTTAATTTTATACCCCAAGGCACACCTGTGTAGTAACTGTGCTTCGTAACTAGCATCCTGATACGCCACACCTGTCAGGTGGACGGATTATCTTGGAAAAGGAGAAGTGCTCACTGAGACTGATTTTAACAAAGTTTTGAATAAAACTGGAGATAACTAAACTTTTAGTGTGCGCTGAAGAAGTCTTGGATCTTTTACTTCAAGTTGTGAAAAATGAGAACAAAAACAAAAGTGCTGCGTTTGCATTTCTGTCCAGTGCAGAAAAATAGTTTCAAATGCCTCTGCAGTGAGATATCAAGAAAAGCACAATCCACCCCAAGGCCTCGAATCCTCCGCTGCAGCTCTGGGGCCACTTAAGTGTTTTGTTCTTCTTCTGTGGTGCATGAAGACCTTTGTAGTCCAGCGTTACAATTAATTTTCTGTTCGCTTTGTGGCAGGAAGTAGAGTCAGATGCCGTTTGCCGCAACTTCTTCGCCTGTGAATTGCCTTCTTGTTCCAAGGTGCCACCCCCCCCTCAACCCTCAGACGATACGCGTCTACTGACCTCTGAATAGGGAAGTTTTATGCAGTTGACCTTTGACTTTCACGTCTCCGTATTTATGTCTGAGAAAATAGTGAAATTATGACACTTAACACTGTCGCCTACATGTGTCTGGAGCTGCTCTGTGAAGACTGGGGGCCATTGAGACCGCAGGTCAATCCATGACACCCTTCTCTCTTGTTTAATAGTGACGCACTGAAACACATTCGCACTGACATGCCATGAAAACCTAATAAATACCGTTTTCGAATGGATTGTAAAAGCCTGTTATTAAAGTAGTTTCAGACTGCAGTGAAATTCTCCTCTTATTTCTTTTATGAGCATTTAATTATAGTCATTTACAGAGAGAAGGATGGTGCAGTTTAATTTTACATGCAATTTACACTAATTACAAGATTATTTCTCAATAATTGTGAGGTCATACAGTTAACGCCAGACGTTATTTTAACTAAATCGGTCACAAACACATAGAAGAGATGAGATTTAAACTGCTGCAGCACTGATGATTGGCTGAAACAGTCAGGACTGGCCACAGAGCGGCTCTATAAGCAGGTCTAGTGGGCCCCCCAGAGGACAAGCACTAAAAAGCAGCGCTGTCTGTGAATGATGGCACAGAAACATCCAACTCTTAAGTGTAATATATGCCACAGCCTCAGGTCATAAAGCAGCAGCGTGTTTGATTTTGTTTTTGTTTGTTTTTCTGTAGGTCTTTTGTATAGAATAGGTCTTGCAGATAGAAAATAATCTCTTTGCAATTATCAAAACACATTCCAGATGTCACGCTGTAAAAACAGATGGTCCCACGGTACAATCAGTCAATTCATAAATGAAAAAAAGAAGTTTAAACTTAATTAAATAAACACAAACAAAATCAAGAGCGGGAGGAAAAAAACTCCTGGTGCTTTTACAGTGCGATTACACAATGGCTCTTTATGTGGAGACGGAGCTTTTACATCAACCTCAGCTAATTCAGGTGTCACCTCTGCGGCCTCGTATCAGCGCTCGCTGACATGTCTTAGCGCTGAGCCATCTGTGAGTAACAACTTAACACAATCATCTGTTGGGGGTTCGCCCTGTGCCCGAGGAGCCAGGAGCCAGCAGTAGCCTCTTTGATCATCCTCCTGATGTGTGGTCACAGCGGTTTCACTCCGCTCTCTTTGGCTCAATCAAGGCCCCTCGAACACAGCGAGGTCCAACTCCACAAAACAAGAACCTGCCCGCTGCAGAGGCTCCGCCACCGCCATCCAATCAATGAGCAATCAGATTCCCTCTTATCTATTTGGCTTGGCTGGACGTGGATGTTAATCAGTCCCATATCTTCGTAATGGTGTTCCTGTTAATTGCCTCCCCTCGTTCTGGCTGTATCCTCTTTCGCTTATGATCTCTATCTGCAAATGAGGTCAGAAAGGCATATGGGTCTTGTTACTGAATCCTAACAGGGGGACGGTTGGGAAACAGCGCTGGCCGTGTGGCCTGGCGTTTAAAGCTGTCCTAAGATCAAGGCACTTGTCGTCGCTCCCATGTGTTGATGTCACTGCTCCGTCAGCCCTTGAAGTTGTTCATTATGATCCGTGTTTAAGCCTCAGCTCTCCAGCAGTCTCCAGGATACAGCACAGTGTGTGCGGCTGCCTCTCAGAACAATGTCCAGAGTGGGTTTTTCCACAATGGGGCGATTTAGTCACTGTTCTTATCGGGAGTCAGTTCCCCATGAGAACGCTGTGATTTGCATATTCATTGAGCTTTTGCATCTGACGCCGCTCTGGTTCAACCTGGTGACGGTGTGATATCTGGACAGCTCCAGGGCAAGTCAGCCGCCCGTCTGAGTGACATGCAAATACAAAAATAATGCAGAGCATGATTTGGTTAATCACATTCTGTACCATGACTGGCCTGGACTGACCCGCTCTGGAAGCACGGTTGTAGCCATAGAAATAGAGCCAGAGTAGAACGAACATTCCTGTTTAAATTAGAGCTTTGGTTCTCTGCCCGCCCACGAGGTCGGGCCGGGCTGTGATTTCTTAATATTTTCCCAGGCTTGAATCAACTGCATTCTCACCAATTTACCAATGAATCTGGCTGCTCTTGTGTGTAAATGTCAAGAGTTGCACTGGCCTGAATCCAGAGGGAAAGAGACGGAAAGAGGGCGTGATGGAACAGTAGAGCAATATCATGGATAACCAGGGGAGAGAGATCCAGAGCACACAAGAGAAACAGAGAGAGGCAGAAGCTACAAGTGACTTGGTTAGCACTGTTTGCTTCTGCCTCCTCAGCAGTCAGAGAGCAGTGATCATGTGTGTGCCACATCACCATGGACTGCCGTGCGCAGTCAAGATGGAGACGCTCTGAAGGGCGCAACCCAGTCTTCTGGAAGAGTTGTGCACGAGACGCAGAGGCGACAACAGACATAAGTCAGGAAAAAGAAATGAGAATTGGAGGAAATGCGTCAGCACTTTGTAATAAATGTTTTAATTTGGGCTGTCGAACGATTAAAAAAATTAATCTAAATTAATCACATACACTCAATTTTTGCTGTGAAAGACTTCAAAGTTTAAGTTGAAATAAATTTTGGCAGATGTGTCGTAGTAAAGCTGCTGGATTTTGGACACAGTTGTCCCCGCTGTCCTCTACCACTGAAACTGTTCTGCAGCTCCATTTTGTAAGGGAGTTAGTTAGTCGGTCACAGGTAGACTGACTCAGTTTGCGTCTGGACGTCTGATCGAGTGTGGCTTGACGAGGCTGGTTGCTAGTGCTAGCATCAGAGGCTGTGCTAGCTCAGACCTCTGGGTTCGCTGCTAAATGTTTTGCGTCGAGGTGATGTTTCAGACTTGAGGTACGAAAGTACTGCAGAAACGCAGAGAACGGTGCTCCTATCAACAGTTCCATCTGGGCGTTTTCGTAAATATAAACGTTATCTTCACAGGGCCAAACAGCGCCGTCTCATCTGCCTCCATCATGTTACAAAGCCACTGTGGCCTTTAATGACGCACCAGGTCAAAGGGCACCACAGAATGCGATTAAACGTGTTATTTTTTCTGCGATTAATTAATCAAAATGAACACGTTATTATGGCAGCCCTAGTTTTAGTAGTAAAAAATGTATTTTTTGTGTATTTTTTACAGTAGAAATTCAGGTTTTTAATCAGGCTCAGGCCCAAAACTGCAGCCAGGGTTTGAGTAGTCGGGCTTGGACAGAAAGCAGCTTCATGTGGCATCGGGCAGGATTTTTTCGGCCTGATCGAAGCTCTAATACAAATCAGCTTCACAGGATGGTCAGGATGGCGGCCATTTTTATGCACACTGTTTCCATTGCAACCATAGCGGGCTCACATCCCTATTAACTTACTTAAAAACAAACTGACTCGTCACACAGTCACTGAGGTGAGGTTTTGCAGTAACAACCTAACAAGCAGTGGAGTAGGACGTTTTCAAATACACAATCCATGACTTTTGAAATATCACAGTAACTATTATTTCCAGGGTTTTTTTGTTGCCATTAATTTAACGTTTGTTGAAACATAGTGTACTGTAGAGGCCTCCAAAGAACGAGTGAGAGCCGCTGCTCAGTGGACAGAGGAGACGCAGATATGGGGGTTCAAATAACATTCAGATCAGCATATTTAGTCATCTAACTTAGTGAATTAAGGATTTATTTCAGCTAAAAGAGCGGCTGATTGTTAAAACAGTGGACTAACTAACTAGTTGGCTGACGAGACAAACTGAGATGGTTTGGGTGAGTTTTATTTAGTCTCTGTTCAGTTTAAATTCAGTGTGTTTTGCGATGAGTTAAGTCTTAGTTTGAGTTTTAGTTTTGTGAGAGGGAATAATTTGGTTGGTGTATGGTTATATTTTTCTGTTTGATAAGGAAAATAAATGTGAGAATATGCCAAGATCTCAAACTAATGATTTTACGACCCCACTGACTAACAACAATCGCCATTTTCTTTTGAGCTAGTCAAATGATCACGTCAGTCCAGTGTCCTCTCTATTCACTCTGTTTCTATGGCTTTAGTCTGAATCAAGTTAAGAGTTCAACCCTGCCGCTGACACAGCATGACAAAAATTGAAAAATTAATTTGACAAATGAACTATGATGCAAATATACGTCTTTGGAGATGGAGATCGATGCGGATCAAAGGTCAGCTGAGTCGTACTGAATCGTCTTTTGTCGCCTTCTCCCGAACCCTTAAAACCTCCTTTCACGGCGAGAGGGTTAACTGTCATGTCTTTGAAGCTCCTCCTCATGCATAAATAAACCTGTACCCTCCTCTCCCCGGCCGCCCCTTGGGCCTGCTCTAGGGAGCACGAGGTCTAAGAGCATTCCTCCATGAAGACTTTCTCTTTTCTAACTTTGCTTTGATTTTACGCTCATTATCCCCCCCGCAGCTCTGCCGGTCCTGGACAAGAGACTCCGTACCTGATGAAACAATGGGGGAGCTGTGCTGCGTGGTGAAGCTAAGCCGAGCTCGGGGTGGCAGGAGGGGATTGCATTGTCTGCCTACGTCACACTGCCACAGGAGGAGAAAGAGGGGGGGGCAGCATTATCCCCAGTTTTCTGCAGACCAAATTAATTAGCAGCAGAACGCTCCTGAAAGAGGAGATTCTCCAGAGTGGGACGTCTCAGCCAGTCAGTTCTCCTCATAAGCCCTTTGTTATTCACTGGTGCCCAGCTGTTGTGCTGCTGCTGTCAAAGCACAGGACCTTCTCCCTGATCTTCAACCTCCTCGCCCCTAATGATGCCCCCGAGGCATCGAGGCTAGAGGGCAGGTGGCGAGGTGAAAGGTCTCTCTGGACGGGACAAACTCCGCTCACTATGATGACTTCTTATTTGAAGTGCGGCAGACGCTAAAGATCACAAAGATTTGTTGTCGCTTGATTAGTGAAGGAGTGTTTTTTAGGATGATTCATTAACTGGAGGAAAATCAGTAGATGAGAATAGTCTCTCTACAGAAAATGTAAACACTCTGGTATGAACAGCAGGTACTGCACTGATTATTAGAACTGTTGGAATCTGAGAGCTTGAAAGACGTTTTTGTCTACACATTTACAGACATTTCCCCCCTCTGTTTAATGAAAAAAATTCTGTCCACCCAACCTTCCTTTTCCAACTTTTTCAAAACACGTACTGGAGATCTCATCACTGCTGATTCCCCTTCGAAATAAAGATGAAGAACCTTTGTCAAACATTCAAGTGATGCTCTGGACATGCTAAACTGTTCCTTCTATTCCTCATCGACAACAATCCCGCTCAAAATTCTCCCAGCATTTGCTGGTTTGATCAGGTCTGATCCAAACCCGGTGGTCTGGCGGACTTAAAACCGCAGACGCTGTTGGTGGACCAAATGACATTGGGCGCAGCAGACTGCTCCGCATGCCCATAAAGTGGTGCAGCGATACAGAGTTTAAGTGTAAAGTAGTCATTAGACCAAGCAGTGCTAACAGAACGTGAGCAACCAGTAGTCGGCTATCGTTATTGTTTCTGACGCATACTCAGAACACAAAGAAACAATGGGCATGCTCAAATTGAGGAGATGATAACATGGTTTCCCAAATGCTCTGTAATACATGTTCTCACAGATAAACAGTAACCTAACAGTAACAAAATCTCTGTCTTCAGGACAAGAGGCTAAAATGTAGAGAAAATTAGCACTGCTTTGTCTAATGACTACAAGTACATCACACTTAAACTTAGTGTTGCTGCACCACTTCATGGACAAAAAGAAGCATCTGTTGTGCCCAGTGTTTTTGCTCCACCTCAGTATCTGTGGTTTAAAGTCCACCAGAAAAAACAGTTTTGGATCAGACCCGTTCAACCAGCAGAAAGCGGGACAATTTTGAGAGTGTACAATTTATTAACTGTGTGTGAAGAGGAGCTATAGACAGCTAATGCTGGTGAGCATGTGGAGACATTTTCTTTCTTTCTTTTTTGAATGGGGGATGTAGCAGCTAAAATATATTTCTTGCCATTTTGCTTTAGGTATTACGTCATTTCCATTGATTACGTCATTTGCGTTGGGCACAGCGGGGAGTGTGGTTATTTTCTTATTGTGTGTGGTGGCGGGAGTTCAAACAAAGAAAGAAAGAAAGAAGGAAAGAAAGACAGAGGGGGAAAGAGCCTCATATTTTTTGTTGACTAAATGTTGCTGCTGTCTTTAAAACAATTCAGCTGCTGAGAGACGAGAGCCCTTTTTGACTTTTTGTTACAATAAACTTTCAAAAACACATCGGACCTGTGGAATCTTTGGATGGAACGGGTCACAAAGGGCTCTCGTCTCTCAGCAGCTGAATTGTTTTAAAGAAAGCAGCAACAGGGGAAAATATCAGTTTTAAAAATATCTGTATACATGTAGACAGAGCCTAACTCTACAAAAACACCCTTTCAGTCTCTCAGATAACAGTTATAATAATCAGTACCGACCACGTAGTACCTGATGTTTCTACCAGAGTGTCTAAATTTTCCGTAGAGAGAATATTCTCATCTTTTGATTTTCCTGTGAACGTGTACACAGGGCCTAAATCACAACCAAGAGTGATTACTGAGAGGAAAAAGTAAAAAAATACTACGTTTTATTTTACAAGTTTTGACACAGTTAAACTATAGATGCAAACTATATAAAATATGTAAACTGTGTGTGCTTCTCCTCCCTTTATAACAGAATAAATAAATGGTAACTTAAGATACAGTCAACTGAAGAAAAAGCAAAAATAAAATCTAAAATATACAAACTTACCTCTGATGAATAATTTAGCTTCAAATGAACAGATTCTGGAATAAGAAAATAAGTTGGACCCAAAGTTTACTGCAAAACAGCCACAATCAGATGATACAACACTGACCCCTAGTGGACTTTAATGAGACGTCACATTTAAAATGTGCCGTGGACTAACACAGATCCTGAGCTCCCACTGTGCAGTGGAGTTCTGCTGACACATGTCATAAAAACATGAAATAAACCAGTATTTATTGATGCGTGTGTGAGTGTATTCACAGTGTTTCCTGCTTCTCATTCCTCTTGGACAGTTTCTGCTCACAGCTCTGCATGAGATCCATCTTGTCTTCCAGCTGGGTCACTGTGAGCAGCCTGAGTCCTCCCTGCTCTCTGAGTGGACCCGTGGGGCCGATCCTGGGCAGGCTGGTGCTTGTTTTAATGGAGCATCCTGGATTAGGTAGCGATCTCACCCACTCAGGAGCCCGTGGCCCCTCGGTGGCACTTGTAGTGACTCCACTCATCCTCTTGATTGCCCTGCGTGTGTCAGCGCTGTGAGGCGGTGCTGTTTCAGAAAATAAACAGGCGTGGCGTCTCGTCGTGGTGACAGGAGCCGTGGAGACATCTCTGCGCTGCATCGTGTTTGACGTGTTTTGACTGACGGCGCTCTTTAAAACTGGAACACACGTCTTGGCCCTCCTGGGATGAGCATCATGTGTGTGGCACGGTGGATGTTTCTGCGGGCTGTGTTTCAGGTCGCAGTGCGGAGGATCCGGAGACGTGTGAGGGCCCCAGGAGTCTCTCAGCCTGGCATTGACCTCCATGTTGATGCTGACTTCGTCCATGCACTGCGCCTTCTGGATGGCGTTGACCCTGAGGAGGATGGAGTCGCGTGTCCGAGGATGATGAAGGCCCCTCTTCTGTATGCGTTCACTCGTTGCCCTCTCACTCAGCATCACGGACTGTTCAGCAGTCTCATAGCGTTCCCTGGCTATGAAGGAAAAATTCACTCACAGCTGATCTCAAAACTTGTTTCTACTATTTCTGACTTGAGCTTACCTTGTGCTCGACATTTCGCGGGTGTGGGCAGGGAGCAGGTGTCGTAAAGCAGCTCAGCTCTCTTTGGTTTCTTGTTACAGTCGTGCATCTTTTGGCCGTGTGAAGCCACCTGTGCTGTGTGATCGGCCCTGACAGAGGAAGCTACAGATTTCTCCGAAACCAACCCATCCTGAGCCACCTGCATCAGCCCGGCCTCTCTCTGTTGACTCTTTGTAATCCCAGAACACTTTGGCAAACTGGAAGAGCTTCACACCGGATGCCGTGTTCACTAAGATACTGAAGGAGGGTGAAGAAAGAGAGTATGAGGCACAAACGTATCTGAAGACCACAGTAATAGAAATAATACAATTGTTGAAGACATTGTTGTTGTGACCACCACTCCAATCATCAGACTGGACAATGGGGAAAAGGCAGAGATGACGTGGGGCGTATTTCTGCTCTGAGTTGACATTTTTTCAACTTGAGTTCAGAGCGCTCCGGCAAAAACACCAGGCACCCAAAGCACAGAAACAGGAGGCACGTCGCAATGCAAAAACTGCGAGCAAAAAGCCTCATTCTCATTAAAATCGATCACAAAAGGTGCCGCCAGCTGCTGAAAGCACTTCCTGTGTGATCAGGGCCTCACCTGGCGTCGCTCTAAATCACCTCAACTGTTTCTTACTAAATGCACATATCTAAACAGGGACTCTCATCTGTTGAGCCTGGAGCACAGGGCAATATCCCTTTCGCTTAACCTTGGGAGTTATGGCAAAGGAGCCAGCTAGGCAGCCTTATCTGAGCCGCCGTACCTCCTCCGCCACAACTGGGAGACGATAGATGGAGTGTGTTCAAGGTCAAGTAGCCTGACCTCGAGGCCTCTTTTCGGCCTTCTGCTGACCCGACTGTTACCTCAAGCATCACCATCATCCATTTTCTTTACTGGCTGAGACCAAAGGCTGTAACACAACAAAATTCCTTCATAACAATATTAAAAAATAAACGTCTGACTCACCTGTTGTCGTGGAAGTGCAGCGACAGTAATCGGCCTGTTTCTGGCTCTGCCCTGATGACTCTCAGACAGTCTCCACTGAGGAAGTTAAATATGTGAATCTTTCCATCCACACAGCCAGTGATGACACGGAGGTAGACGAGAGTCAGAGATCTGACCTCCCTGCAGAAAAGTCAACATTCAAGTCAACATTTAGGGTTATTAGAGCAGGTATTGTATGGCTAACAGCGTCAGGAACAGGCAACGAGGTGGGAAAAGGTGACGAAAAACATTTGAAAACTTAAGGCACTGTATTCCTTTACAATTTAAATACAAATGTTCAAGTCACTAGTGATTGGCAAAAATGAGCGACTCTTTTTCGTGTCTGGTCTATACCAGGTCAGCCTGATGAATGTCCCGGTGCTCATGAATCAGATTCGAGTTGAGACCTACGGCAACCAAGGCCACAGTGGTGCATTCACATGCTCCTGGAATGGTTGTTAGTCCGACTTTGATGTGTTCATGAGCTTTGAGTTGTAATGTGGAAACAACACTGACAGAGATGTGTTGTGCACTGCTCAAGAAAAATTAAGGGATCACCTAATCGTCACTGTAGAACACCAAATCAGTTACACTTCAGGGATATCAATCTGTCCATTTAGGAAGCACAGGTGATTATGAATCAGTTCTTCAGAGTGACAACAGGTGCAATGGAGACGCAAAAGCAAGACAACCCCCAAAAAGGGAATGGTTTTGCTGGCCCTCTCGTTCTCCTGATCTAAATCCAACTGAGTACCTACAGGACATAATGTTTTGGTGCTTCCGACACCGCCAAGTACCACCACAGACTGTCCAGGAGCTCAGTGATGCCCTGATCCAGGTCTGGAAGGAGATCCCCCTGGACACCATCTGCTGACTCATCAGGAGCATGCTCAGATGTTGTCAGGAGGTCACACAGACACACGGGGGCCATGATAAAATTCAAGTTGGATCAGCCTGTGACTTCAATTCTTTACTTTGATTTTCGGTGTGATTTTGAATCCAGCCCTCAGTGGGTTATGATTTTGGTTTCCACTGACCATTGTTGCGACATTTAACAATGTACATTAGTGAAGATTTTCAACTTGAACAATTCGTTCATCAAGATCTGATGTGTGATTTCAGTGTTCCCTTATGTTTTTTTGAGCAGTGTATTTTCTTGCTCGGAACGTTTAAACAGCACGATGACAGAATAAAGAGCATAGGAAACGAATCAGGTGAGAAACATGATCGGGAACTAATTTTTCAGATTATTCCAACACCACTTGACAAGACTGCAGAGGTAACTGGGACGTCTGCTGCTGGTCCTTCACGCTACTTTCCTTGTATTATAACAGAATGTCACAGAGAAACTGGCGCCATATTTCACAGAAGTACCAAAAGGTTTGGAAGGTTTGATACGTTTACATATATCATCTGGAAGAAACCAATACTGTAAAAAGAGTTGTTTCGCCCATCACCAAGTAACTTTCTGGGCATCATAAACTCCACAGGTTTCTGTCTTACTTTGGGTGGTTGAAGGTCATGAGACACTTGTTAGTATCGCAGCTGATGCTCCAGGCCATGACCTGACCGTTAGAGTCCCCGGATAAAAGGTGCCATTCATCAAAGAACAGGCACCTCACTGAGCTCCCATGGGCGTCAATCACCTTTGGGAGAAGTACATGTTATGTAAAACATATTTAAGTATAAACAAAGACATCAAACGTAGATGTATAAACAGGATATCGTTCTCAACAAATGACTCATTCTCACCCTGAGCAGCGATGGGTTCTCCATGTCCCATATTTTAACAAGACCCCTATCACAGCTGCTGTAGATGGTTCTTGTGTTGATCTTCACACATCGGACAGGACTCGGGTGCTTAAAATTAAACTCCTCAAGATGCTTCCCTGTGTGTAGACTCCACACTGGCAGTGTGGTCGATAAGGTTAGTTAACATTGATGTTTTAAAGCATTAAAGGTCCAGTGTGTAGGATTTAGAGGGGTATGTTGACTGAAATAGAACATAATAGTAGGGTTTTTTTCACCTGAAAATAAGAACTGTTGTGTTTTCGTTACCTTAGAATGAGCCGTTTATATCTACATAGGGGACGAGTCCTTGGCCATGGAGTCCGCCATGTTTCTACAGTAGCTTATAATGGAAAAACCAAACACTGGCTCTAGATAGGGCCAGATGTGTTTTCACATCAGCCACTGAAGGACGCAGCCTCTCAGTGACGAGCAGCATCAGAAAAACACTGGTTTGTGATGTGAAACTGCTTCATTGATGTCTCATATATAAAACAGTGCGTGGGATCCATACTATAAATGTACGTACGGACAACAGTCTACAGTCAAGCTTCCACCTTACCATATGTGTCACCAATTTCCCATCTCCAAAATGCTCGTAAGCGTGGGTCAAAGTTTCAAACTTTTGCGTGGGAAGTGGCGTTACGCCTCCTTCAGGACTCGTTTTGTGTGTACGTAATGTTTATATATGAGACCCCAGGTCCATTTGTTTTGGAGAGGAAGAGACCTCTGCGGATAATTCAGCTCCCGGTAAAAACCTCATGAACAACCAACACTGAAGGAATCCTAAACGTGGGTTCACACATGGCACACGGGAGAAGATTCAGCTGGTTGCAGTCTGCAGTCCTCACCACTATATGACACTAAATCCCACACACTGCTCCTTTAAAACATCCAGATTATTCTCTCTATCTTAAAATGTGTCAGCAGCGTCACAAAAAGTGTCATCATGTGAATCTTCTACGTAAATATACAAAGAATCTTGTGTGAAAACAAATACAATCAGAAGTGTGAATCATAAAACATCCAGATTATCCATATTTCCAAAGATGAAGTCCTATGTCTGATCAATGACATTTATTCTTCCAAGGCTGCTCACCTTTCACTGAACAGTCTCTGGCTCCTGAGACGAGTCTGTCCGCATGGACGTCCAGGCAGTTGACGGCGCCAGGCATGACCATACAGCACCATCACACACCTCTCTGTCTTCACATCCCAACACCTACAGAACACATAAACACCACCCCATCAAATCGACTTCAGTCACAAACAGGACTGTTTCATCATCATCATCATCATCAGTGACCAGTCTCCTCCTCACCTGATAGTCGTGTCGCAGCCGGCCTGTTACCAGCAGGTCTCTGTCCTCGCGGTGCAGCACGGCCCGGATGCGGCTGACGTGGCCCTTCATCACGGACACAACTTTTGTTTGTGACGCCACGTAGTACAGACACACCGCGTGGCCCTTGGAGCCCACTGCCATGAATGATCCACCTCTGTACTCCACCACCCGACGTTGGTCTTCTCTGTCAAACCCAAACAAACATGTTATTTATTCTAGTGGAAATTTGCTCCAGCTACGTTAAAAGAAGAAAACTGAGCACACTAACTTCTCCAGCAGCACCGTGGTAAAATATGCACCACAGTAAACATTTCGCTCCTCCATTGGCACCATCTTGGTTTGGATTTTGGCATAAGCAGCTTCAAATGGACTTACCTGTGAATTAAAGGTCAGAAAAAGATAATCGACACGCTGATTGTCGATCATACTTCTGGTACAGAAACTGAAGTTTTTAGAGCTCTGGTGTTGATCGTTGACCTGTTGGACACTGGGATGAATATCCACTTTGTCACCATCCTTGACGGGCACGGGGACCTCAGTGATGTTGGCGTAAGTCGGACTGACGATATTAAAACCTCTACACCTCTAGAACAGGAAGCAAACATTACTGTCACTGTTATTTTCAATTTAAAAGAATTATGTCATCAAAATGTTTTGATTTCATGCTCAAAAACTTCATGTAAAAATCATGTAAACACACAAACACTCCACCTTCATCATGGCCGTAACTTGATGCTGAAAATTCCTCCTGAACATCATCTCCTCATCAGTTTCTTGTGCAAGGTGCTGCCAGTATCGACAAACCCTCTGGCAGCGTTTCAGACTGTGCTCGTCTAACAGACCTGGCAGAGGACATGTGTACAGTATGTCTGCATGTACAAAGCATCGTACTAACAGTAAGAGTTTAGATGGAAAAACCCAAACATTTATCTGTCATCATTTCTCCTGGACACCGTTTATACATCATACAGTGGCATGCTTAAAATTCCATTTACTGTGAGGCCGTCCATCCTTAACTTGACCTTCACAGTTCCTGTTAACTCTCATTTCTGAATTACATCATGAACCGAGGAAACAGCTGCCTGAAAACACTTTGTTACCTCCTATAGTCTTCTCCTGCTTTGTTGGCATCAGTTATTTTAGTTTTCAGAGTGCGAGGCAGCTGTTTAGAGGAGACCATGGCTGCTGATTGTTGGGACAAGGTTTCAGGAGTCAGAGTGTTTATAAAGCTTTTAAATTTGCATCACCAGGCCTCTCCTAACGATGACTGTGAACAAACCAGAGCCCTAACAAGCTAATTAAGGTCTGAGACCCTGGTTAAAGTCGTCTGAGAGCTCAAATGTCTTGGGGTGCCCAAACTTTTACATGGTGCAGCTTTATTTTTCTCACTCTTAAATCATACAACACAAAAGTAATACATGCCTTTTGGAGATCAGTTTATCTTCTACTCACTTTACTATTCACGGTGAACGAAACTGTGATCATGGGTGCCCGAACTTTTGCATGCCACCATATGTAGACAGAGGTCATTGGGAGCAGATGGAGCACACATCGGGTGCTTGGTAGGGCTGTCTTGTTTTTATATTCAGGCAGTGGCACACCCAGAATTTTTCCTTGGGGAGGCCAGATAAGACCACTGAAAATCTTGGGGTGGCACACCAACATCAAACGACATAATTCAATTTATGAAATTCTATTATGCTGCTATAGGGTACAGATTAGTTAAAAACTATGACAACATGGAGAGTCAAGGAATCACTACTGATATATGTTGGTTCCTTATTTCATAGTTAATGTAGTTCAGACTAATGTCACTACAGTTAACATTTTGAGTTCCACAACATTCTTGTTTTAATGTGTTACGTACTGTGCTTATTACGCACTTTATTGTTCTTCAAACAGGCCGATTAACCTTAAATCAACAGATATACAGCCTTAAGTTTAAATGAGTGACGAGACGAGTTGAAACATGCAGCTACTGTCGATGTGCTGTTCTGAAACGTTCTATAAACCTGCTGGTTCACACCAATGCAACTAGATGAGATGGTGTATCATCGCTATGCAACAACTCTCTGTACTTATGTATTTGCAGCTTTTCAGGTTTATTTTGTGGCTGAATATAATTTGTATCTTCTTGAAATATGAATGAGGATAGTGATAGTGAGATACTGGCTACAGCTGCATCTGTAGTGATGAAACAAAACGAGCATCAGATGGACTGTATTCATGATGAATACACCACAGTAATATATGTAAGCAGCGTCAATTAATCAGTCAGAGAGACAGGGATGGAGCACCTGCCGCAGTAAGGGAACACGCCGTCTGAGGTCATTTTGACTCACTACGAGTCGATTGGCTGTTAAACAGGTGATGAGCTTTACTTTCTTTGACCAGCTCAGTTGCAGGTGACACCGTCAGCCAGCTTGAGTCGAGCTCAGACCGGCCAGTTCACACCGCTGCAACTTTTCTCTGCAACCATCTCTAAAAGTTTCGTCTCGTCCTCAACCACTGGTCTGAACTGGGCTTAGAGGAACAAAACATGTACTGGGAACAAGCCTTCTCAAGGTTAGGGGAGACTCGTTGGCACCCATAGAACCCATTTTCATTCAGATATCTTAAGGTGAGAGTTCAAAGGATCTCTTTGAAAGTGGACACCCACTTCAGCCTAAATTTGGAGTGTGTTCCCGACAAGCTATGGCAGCATGGTCAGGTACCAATGGATGCCTTAGGTTGTCTAGTTTCACAAGATACCACCGTCTTTGCTAGCCTAAAAAAGGAGTTCTCCACAGTCTCCTGAAGACTGTAATGTCAGCCTCCAATTACTTTTACTAGAGGGGGTCAGTGGTTGGCCAGTAATTGTATCAGGGCGCCACTTCATTCAGGACTAACCACTTGAATGAGGTGGATTTAACAAGAGCATTCTTGAGTAATTAAGTTGCGTCCCCACAGTACCATTAGACTGGCTTTGTTTATTTCTCAGTTTAATTACATTTATCACACTTCAGACTGAACATGAACACAGTGAAAGTCGACTCTAACTACTGTCAGACTGTACCTGAACATTATCAAATCAATGTGCAGCATTTATAGTGTTTTATGTTACATAATAATAGCCTGATAGCAAACATACAACCTAACTGAAACATATGAGGAACACAAATCTGGCAACCTGTGAACAGTACTGACAGTAACAAAAGTCCTGCATGTCATTTCAGTAGTGTTCCCTGTGTCAATGACTCACCTAAAATCCTCTTTGCCAGATCAACAGGCAGGCAGCTGATGAAGTCTCTGTACCGGCTCACTCCAGAAACAGACTTTGAGGATCCAGGCACCACCATGAGAGCAGGGTCCTCTGAGTCTCCATCACTGTCCACATCAGGCTGACAGGTACTGCGACCTCTCACTGGAAACAGTGTGAGATTATTATACAGGTAATAATGATGAATATTCAACATAAATAATACAGAGTGTCTCTGAGCAAAGATCTTGTTGGATTAAATTGAAAGTTATCTGTGAAAAATCCACTGTGTAACTATATGTGTGTCCTTTGTCGACACCTAGTGGAGCTTAGTGGGAACTGCAGTAGAAGAGTGTTGTAAAGATAAATAAATAAATAAAGGTGTTTATTTACTGTTAAATTGTAGAAAGCCTCGTCTGTGTCTGACCAGGAGCACACTGGTTAAATTAGCCACCATGCGCAACAGCTCCGGGTCACAGAGTGAGAAGAGACGGCACAGATAATGAAACTGGGTCCAGTCCGGGCTGCTGTTGAACCAGTCCCAGATCCCAGTCAGGTCCACGCCGTGTGGTTTCCCGTGTGGTGCTCTGCGGCACCGGCGACCCTGCTGAGGAGCAGCCGGGCTCCGTGACCTGGCGTAGGTGAATAAACTCCACGAGGTGACACCCAGCACCCTCTGGATGCTCTCCAGCACTGCGACGTCTCTGCACCGTAACAGCAGCTCCACCATGAACCTCCTCCTGAACTCATCCGACACCGTCCACGCGCACGGAGCGGGGCCCGGCGGTGGTTTGGGGGCGAACACGCAGGACGGACACATCCCGCACATGTGAGGACATCCCTCCGCTGTCTCACGGTGCGGCTCACACACCGACACACTTCTGCCAAACTTAACGAGCTCCATTTGGACGCTTAAAGTAGTCCGTGGTGCTCGCTGCTGGCTGCGTCGTTGCCTGGCAACAGTTGTTACTTTTACTCTGGAAACAACACTGACAAACATCATTCAGCAGGTTGCTAGGCAACAAGGAATGGATGCTATCAAGGCAGTGTCAAGCTAATGCTCCCCAGGTGTTAGCTTCAGTGAAGTTTGTGTGATGACTTTGTAATAGACATTTAAATAATTTGCTAGAATATGTAACTTTCTGTGTCTGTTTGAAGATGAAGATGAAAACTTCCTTCCAGTAAATTGTGCACAAAATGAAAGTTTAAGATAAGATATTTGTTTATTGATTCCCACAGGGGGGGATTTTTGTGTTGCAGCAGCACAAAGACTGAAATAATAAACAGGGAAAGTAAAAAAAATGAATAATAAAAGGGATATACGGGATGTCTACAGGTCCTTAAAAAGTCTTAAAGTGTCTTAAATTCAGTTTTCTTGATATGAGGCTTTAAAAAGTCTTAAATTATCTTAAATTCAGACGATATTTTCAGTCACATTGCTGCGAAAATGTCTTCAGCCTGACAGACCCAGTGACTGTTTACAATAATTGGACAGACTGAAAAATTGCATTAATTAATAGAATTTATGACAGCGATGAGATTTTGTTTTCTCTTTACATTAAACACATTAAACTTATACTCACTAAATTGTTATCATTTTGAACTGACATCAGTGGAGAGAGTACTTACACATATGTCACTGACACACACACACACACACACACACACACACACACATATATATATATATATATATAATGTGTGTTTCAATTGCAGGTTTGGTGTTAAATTTTATATAAGGTGGTATTAAAAAGGTCTTAAAAGTCTTAAATTTAACTTGGTTATATCTGTAGACACCCTGATATAAAACCGTAATAAAAATAGAAGTAAAAATAGACACTATACAAGAGTTACAGTTTTAATTTAATCTCTATTGTGCGCTTACTTTAATGGATTTAATTTTGTTTTTGTCTGTTATGAGCTGCTGGCCAGCTGAATTTTCCTTTGGGATAAGTACAGTTCTTTGTATTCTATTCTACAAGATAATGTATCTCACAGTTAGTCAACAAGTGCATAAAAACAACATGCACCAGACTATTATACAAGAGGATAATGTTTAGAGGATACAGTGTGTTGGTAAGGTGAATTTTATTCACTTTCACACCTGCATGTGGCTGTACAAAATATATGGTGTTATTTTGTTGTATTTTGCAACTTAATGTTAGCTAGTTTTTATATTTTGCACCTTACTGTTATTGTTATGTAGTTTATATTTAGTTTTATATTGGCTACATGTCGTTATCTGTAATTTATTTCAGTACTTGTATGTTGCATGCTTCCTATTCGCCGTCCTCTGACTTTGTGTTGTAATTGCTGCACAGAAAATGCACCCTGGGACAAATACAGTTTTTTATTTCATCTAATGTCAGGAGGAATAGTTTTGCAGGCAGGTAAAAAACACGTGCGCCGCCCGGGAATCGAACCCGGGTCGCAAGAATGGGAATCTTGCATGATACCACTACACCAGCGGCGCCGTTATCCATGAGAAACACGACAGTCAATACATTGTTGGGTAACATACATGAAATGGTGTTTAAATCAAAGTGTGTTGGTGTTATATGTTTAAATATCGCTTATTGGACTTCATGGTAAAACACTGTTAACCGTGCCACAGTAGATAACCCACAACTACTTTGATTTAACGCTAACTCCTTTATCTGAAAAATAACGGAAATGGAGCACTTTATGTTGAAAGGGAGATATATTCACTTCCGGGGAATGCGTCATCGGTCACGGATAGTTTTGTTTCTACTCCGTTACCATGTTAGCTAACGGCTAAAACCGGTTTTAACGGCAGTTAGTTAGCAAAACATTGTGAGGAATATATCCGCTGTGATTCGAGTAGGTACACAGATTTATATATTTTAATGTAGACAGAATTAAATGTGAATATGTCGCTCTGTGTGACATGATGCTAATGTGTTAGCCACTTAGCAGCTACTAACTCCAGTAGCTATGCTAATGCTGTGGTATTAGCTGTGACCTGACAGCACTCTGTCCACTCAGTGTTATATCCCGTCTGTGTCATATTGAATGTTAGCCGGCTAATTTGTGTGCAAGCTAGGCTAGCGTGCTAACGTAACCCGTCCATGTGTGGCTGTAGCGTGTAGCATGTATACGTGTTAGCATCTGTGATACTGATTCATAGTTTCCATCAACTGTCCACAGAGACTGCACTCATGTCGGGCAGGAGCAGCGGTGTGGAGTGGGTCGAGACCACCGAGGAGGTTGTTATAACAGAGGAGTGTCTTCCTCCTGAAGACAGCACCCCTGCAGGTGTGAGAGGTTTGATGGTTTGACATTTAAACTGGTGATATGACGTGTTTATGTGTATCTAAAGTAGTGCATTTGTTGTTCTAGTGATACCTGTCTTAGAGCCAGCAGAGACGCCAATCCAGAAGTTACTGGACACTGTGGGACATGGAGACAACCCAGAGGCCGATGGTGGCTTTTGTAAGCAAGAGACACTTTTTCCTCTTCTGCTTATTTCCAGTATCTGTGTGCTAAATATAGAGTTTCCACGTTATCTGTAGACACAAACTAAAGACAGAATATGAACAAAATATAATGGAATATGCCAGAGTACAGCATTACTGTTGTTTTATTCCTCCTCCAAATTCCTTTTCCTGTTTTTGACAAAGATTTCCTTTCCATTAAAGGTCCAGTGTGTAGGATTTAAAAGGATATATTGACAAAAATATAATATAATACAATATAGGTATGTTCTCTTTGGTGTGTCATCACCTGAGAATACAAATCATTGTGTTTTTGTAACCTTCAGCCCAGTATCCCCCAGTACAATTAGCGACGAGATGAGTTGAAACAGACAACTTCTTGCAAAGCGCTGTTCTGCAATGTTCTAAAAAATCTGCTGGTTCACACCAATGCAATTACATGAGATGGTGTACATTTCTATGCAACAACTCTCTGTACTTCTGTTCTGATTTTCAGATTTTCAGGTTTATTTTGTGGCTGAATATACTTTGTAGCTTCTTAAAATATGGCCTCCTGCACCTGTGCACCTGCAGCAGTAGGCGAACACGCCGTCTGCTGTCATTTTGACTTGACCAGCAGACTTTACCACAAGCTGACTAGCTGTAGAAACAGGTAACGTGCTTTATGTTCTCAAACCAGCCGCCTGCTATTTGACCAGCTGAGTTGCAGGTGACACCATCAGCAGTCTTGCTGCAACATTTCTCTGCAATGTTCTAAAGCGGTTCTGTCTCGTTGAGAATCTTTGGTCTAAACTGGGCTTTTAGAACGAGCTGTTTATATCTACATCGGGCATAAATGAAGGTATCAGAGTAAAGAGGTGAGCACACATCAGCAGGTGCTGGGCTAACAGCTCTTCTCTGACGGGCTGAATAACAAATAAGAAGTGCTGGTAACGTAACACTCTTTTATTCAATGTTTTAACTCGTTTAATTCACCTGGTCTCCTTTTGGAGAGGAAGAGACCTCTGCGGATGTTACGGCTCACAGCAGAAACCTCCTGAACAATGACCACTGAAAGATTTCTAGCTAGGAGGAGTTTCAGCTGTTTGCAGTCTGCAGTCCTCACCACCAGACGCCACTAAACCCCCTAAATCTCACACACTGTTCCTTTAATTGTTTACTAAAAGAAGGAGACATGTCATTTAAACACTGTTACAAGCAGGTGCTGTAGTAAAAGGTCTTACTGAAAATGGAATATGATATTTAAATGTGCCGTATCTAAATGTGTTAAATAGCCAATGCATAAACTTAAATTCCTGTCTTCTTCTGTTTCCAGATTGTGAGGAGTGTCTGACTCTCTTCCAAGACCAGAATGACCCCGCTAACATTAACGGCCCGTCTTTTATTCTGGACTTTCCAACGAGCACGGGTCTCCCCCAGAGGGCTCTCCTCACTCTGCCCTATGGCCTGATGATAGGCAGGTCCAGTATTCCCAGTGCAGGCGTTGGGGTCCTAAATTATGGACCGATAGTGTCTCCAGGGATGCATTTTGGACCGTATGAGGGGGAAGTGACTACAAGGGAAAATGCGATTGCGAGTGACTTCTCCTGGGAGGTGAGCTTGGATTTGATATGTCCTTGTAAATACTTCTTTTTGGCGTTATTGTTATATGTTCATATTTTGTTTCAAATACTCTCACTTTCTGCAGATTTACAAAGAAAAAGACGAGTATGAGTACATTGATGCCGCCAGAGAATCACACTCAAACTGGATGAGGTAAAATATTGTATTCTGTCAAAGTGGACGTGTCTGTCTTTTTCTGTTTCAGTCTCAGAATTAATTTAAAAGAACATTCTTCAAATTTAGCATAGCACTTTTATAACATTGTCAAACTTGTGATGGACGGCTTATAAAGAGTATCAAACTCGACGCAGAAACGGGGATGTCATCTCTTTTTAATCTATGCATTCAGACGTCATCCACAGTGCAACTCAACCGCCAGCAGTGTGTTATATTAGCACCAGCTAATGTATGAATATCGGTGTTTGTTTTTCTTAGTTAACCTCATTGCATCTGCCTTCACACTGCAGATGATGGTGCGTCTATAAATCTGTCCATGTTTATATTCCGTCTCTCTCCTCTTACGCAGGTACATAAACTGTGCTCGTAACAAAGACGAGGCGAACCTGCTGGTGGTCCAGTACAAAGGTAGCATCCTTTTTCATTGCTGTCGCAGCATACACCCTGGAGACGAGCTCATGGTTTGGCCCAGCAGCAAACTTCTCGCCCATTTTAGTGAAGCTTGGACTCAGGTGTGGATTATGAAGCTGAATGCAACAGGTACGATTTACTCACACAGAATTAGATATTTGAAGTTCAGGGTTCCCACAGTCATTAAATCCCTGGTATAGTTTTGAAAGTACAAAAACAGTTTTCCAGGTCTGGAAATGGTTTGGAATTAGCTGAATGTTTTTGGGAAAGTTTTGAATATACATGGTTTTGGTTATTGTTTAAAGTGTGTTTATGAAAATCCCAAAACGTCTTAAGTTATGCATAATACGTTCCTTTTATTACCAATTTAATATGTAGTGCTACTCTGCAGCCCGTTGACGTGTCTCTAGATTTACGTGATACAAAGACCAGACCAGCACTGTATCATCACCAAGCCACGCCCCCGTTGTTGGAAAGAAATGCACTGTCACATAGAGAGAAACAGGAAAATGTCAGGGCGTGAATATTCACTGTCAGTGTGATAAATCACTAAATGATGCTTGTGACAGTTTTTGCATTGCAACACGCCTTGCGTTTCTGTGCTCGTTTTTGCCAGAGTTAAAATAAAAAAACTTAAGTCTGAGTGGAAGAACGCCCTACGTCATCTCTTTTTTGTCATCTTTTTTTCCAATTGTCCAATCGGACAAGGACGGAAACAGAGGAGCACCTGTCGCAGCAAGCGAACACGCCGTCTGCGGTCAATTTGACTTGACTAGCAGACTTCACAACAAGCTGATTGGCTGTAGAAATAGGTGACGTGTTTACATTCTAAAACCAGTTTGACCAGCTGAGTTGCAGGTGACATCATCAGCCGGCTTGAGTCGAGCTCAGACTGGCCAGTTCACACCGCTGCTACTTTTCTCTGCAGCGTTCTAAAACAGTTTTGTCTCGGTTGCGAATCTTTGGTCTGAACTGGGCTTAACAATTACAGGATCTTCGGTTTTCTATCCCCCAAAAAGGGGCGGGCCTTGACATTTTGTGAAGCACCTGTATGTGCTGGTCTGGTCTTATGGTATATGCAGCTAGTTCCCAGTGAGACTGTCTCACAAGCGAGTAAAGTTAGCGTGCTAGCAGTTTGCTTGTCAGCAAATACCTGGAAAGTGCATAATAATGCATGGCTGGTTTTAACTACTTAAAGTCATGAAGATGGGCTAAAATAGTAAAAAGAAGTTTTGAAATTCATTAGTAAAAATGTGTGGTAACCCTGGTAGTTACTCTTGATTGACTATGTTGTTCTATGTTCTTGACTAAATCTGGTGAGTTTATGTTGACACGATTTTTCCCTCTTCTAAATTGCAGAGAGTAAAGCAACCGCAGCGTCTCAGATTTTCCTGTGCTCCCACTGTCAGCTGTCCTTCACCACAGAGTCCTTCCTGCAGCGTCACACTGAATGTTTCCACATCCAGCCTGAAGGCGACGGCACGACACCAGCTGCTGAGACAGCTGAACCTGAAAATCCTTCTTCCAGTGCCAACTCAGGTGACCCTGCAGCGTCCCTGGTGGTGTTATCCGTTGATCCCATTGAGTCCAAAACATGTGGTGATTGTGGGAAGACTTTTAAGCAAATTCCTCACCTCAGGAGGCACAAGCTTTGTGTCCACTCAAACAGACGTCCCTACTGCTGCCCACACTGCAGGAGGAGTTTTAGCCAGGCGTCTGGATTAATCAGACACCAGCTAGTTCACAGAAAACAAGCTGTGGTAAAAGAGACCGACAGTGTTCCTGATCAGAATAAAACAGTCAGTGAGAAGGGAGAGGGCCTGACACAGATATCTGAACTTTTAAACACAGCAGATCCAGCTGTTACTGAGGAGACAAAGGGCGTGACTGAAAGTGACGATGTCCAAGAACCTATGAATGTAACTGAGACTGAGGACGATGCTGCAGGAGAGGCAGAGACATCCCAGCTCAGCTGTTCAGACTGTGGGAAGAGCTTCACAAACGAAGCCTCTCTGAAAAAGCACAAGGCGTATGTTCATGAGCGGTTACGTCCGTACGTCTGCACTGTGTGTCAGAAGTGTTTTGGCCAGTACAACGACCTCACCAGGCACCTGAGGCGTCACCAGAAACAAGGCAAGACGGGAGAAAAACTCAGTGAGCCTACCAACATGCCATTTAACTGTGTTGAGTGCTCACTGACGTTTCCTTCAGCGGAAACTCTTCAGCAGCACATGACTAAGCATCACTCAGAGGAGACAACAGCGGACAATCAAGAGGACGATGCAGTGCTCTCTGGTGATGATCAGAGTAACGATCCAGACTTCAGTCCGCAACCCTCGGCGGCTGAAACTGGTGAATCTGTTCAAAAACGTCAAAGGCCTCAGCGGCATGGAGCTGGGTCTAAAATTTCTGCCATAACCAAACTCATAGCTCCAAAACGCAGGGCAGCCATCTGCAAGAAGCCGCTGAAGAGCTCCGCTGAGCCGGAGGCGCCCGCGGTCAGAAACGCTAAGTTAAAAAAATACAAATGGTTCAGCTGTAATCGCTGTAAACGAACATACGGAAACCAAGACGATCTCAAAACACACAAGTGCGCTTTGAAACAGCTGAAGTGTGGTCAGTGTGGGGCGACCTTTAGTAAGTCTGGCTTCCTGAAGAGACACGAGCAGACGGTGCATGTGAATGCAAAGTCATGCAGCTGTGAGCGCTGCGGTAAAGTCTTCACTACATCTGGGAACCTGAAAAAGCATCAGAAGAGCAACACGTGCATGAAGTATCACTGCACGTCGGAGCCTTTCCCGTGCTCCTTTTGCCAGTTCTCCTTCACTATGGAGAGCTACCTTATTAAACACATCAAGAGGCACCACCCGGTGGAGTATCTGTCACACTGTGATCCAGACGGCCTGGGGGATCAGCTGGAGGAAGAGGAGGGCCGGAAAGAATATGTGTGCCCTCACTGCGGGAAGAGCTGCGCCAACGCTAAAACGTTCAAAGCTCACACGTGCTTCCAGCAGGTGAAGGTGCTGTACTTGTGCACCGACTGCGGGAAGGGCTTCACGAACCACTACGGTCTCAAGCAGCATCAGCGCATTCACACGGGCGAGAAGCCGTACAGCTGCCCGCACTGCAGCAAAAGCTTCTCCTACACCGGCCAGCTCAACGTGCACCTCAGGACTCACACCGGGGAGAAGCCGTACCTGTGCACCCACTGCGGGGAGAGCTTCCGGCAGTCGGGAGACCTGAAGCGACACGAGAGGAAGCACACAGGCGTCAGGCCCTACAGCTGCCCCGAGTGCTGTAAAAGCTTCAGCCGCCCGCAGAGTCTCAAAGCGCACCAGATGCTTCACCTGGGACAGAGGATGTTCAAATGCACCCAGTGCGGGAAGAGCTTTTCTCGAAACTATCATCTCAGGAGACACCATCAGAAGATGCACTTGTAGTCACAGTTGGGACTTTGGAGAGGCTGTAGAAGAGCTTAAATTGAAGCCAGTGTAAACTGAATTGCACTAAATAGTCAAGTACATAATGTGTTGCAGAGAATCTTTGAATGTCCTTTACGTAACATTATTTTAACTTATATTTAAGTTTGTTTGAAGCATTTCACAACCCAAAGACTGGAGCTTTATGTGTGGACATTTTTGTTAAAGGGTATTTTCTGTTTTCAGCCTGAACCCTATTTTCCCATGTTTTTGTGTCTAAATGACTCATGGCTAAAATAATTAGTGACAGTGGTTCAGTATTTAGCAAGTGTGCTGCAGCCAGCAGCGACAAAACAGGTCGCAAAGTCCACTAAAAGTGTTAGTTTTTGCCACAGACAGGCTCAGATTGTTATTTTAAGTGTCTGACAGTGTTTCGGAAAGATCCCTCCAGGGATAGACCTTCTTGTTGAAGAGTAAGATCCGTTTTGTTTAACCAGAGACAGCCCGGAAATCACCGTCTCCAAACCCACCAGGCTCCAGATTTAAATTAGCAGTGATTTAAGCGTGTATCGAGGCAGCATGTTTTCGCTTCTAACAAAGTGCATTAAGAGTTTAACCAAGCCAGAGCTGGTGATTGTTGGAAGAGTGGATAGATAAACCAAAAGGGGTTTTTGTGAGTTTTATTTTGTTTCTGTCGACTTTGAATGAAGTGTGTTCTATGTTTATTTAAATGGAGTCTGGTGTGTTTGGTGATTTCAGGGCTGTTTCTGGTTATGTTCAGACTGCAGGTAACTCACTTTTGTTTCTCAAATCAGATTGCAGAAGCATTAGAAATGGAGGTCTATCATTTTGCCTTCCAAACTGACTTATTTTGGCGTCCATCCACAGACTTTTGTTTCTCATGGCGTTGTCTTTAGTGATCTCCTACCAGTTTTCCACTAAGATGGAACTGGTTTTGTTCTGGTTCCTGTACTTAATGTTTTTTTAAAACCGTTTGGAGCATTTCATCTAAAAATAAATTGGTTCAGGAATGGAGAACCAAGGAAAATAGCAGGTTTTCCTTGACCTGGAGTTTGAACCATGACATCATCAGTGGGTGTGTCGTATTCGATAGGTTGGAAAGAGAGGATGACAGTGGGAAAGTCAAGTGAGAAATCTTTGGAAAAAAAGAGTGTGAAGTGGTCTCGCTGACGATGCACAATTCCCCATTAACATTTCAGTTTCAAAAATTGTTGTGTCCTTAGTCACTTTGAGCCGTTTCTACCGAGCAGTTCAGTTCAGGTCAGTTCAGTTTGCCTTTTTTCTGTTTCCACTGTGAAATGTTGTGGATGGTACCAGTGAACCGTTCTGTATCGTCCCCATGTTTGGTCCCCCCTCTGTTGGGGTACCTAGCACACAGATCTGGTACTAAAAGGTGGAGCTGTGAACACTGCAGTCTGATTGGTCAGTAGAGGACGGTCACTCTGCTCAGGGCCACACTGAGAGTGTTTGGTGGAAACGGGGTTAGAGACACAAAAACATTTGAAAACAGGGTCCAGATTGAAAAATACCACACTTACCTTTGAAGCTTGTTCGAAGCTGAAGCATTCATAACCAAAAGATTGAAGTTTTGTGTTTAGGATTGTACATTTTTGTTAATTCAAAGCAGAAGAAATAATATAAACATGTCATTCACCGCAGTCAACAACAAAATAAAGCAGCTCACCATCACATAAACAGATGCTCACTGTCTCTGTGTCAGCCTGCGTTGAAATAAAACACCACCACCTTGACGTCACTGTTGACCATTTATTCCACAAAACATACAATGCAAAGCATGTGCACTGTACAAGCCTTAACATTATGAAAATACTCATAACATGCCTGTTTTTTTTTTTCAATTCATTAATCTTAATTTTGTTCTTGTAGTCACCCAGATCTACGTTTCTTTTTTAAATGACACAGTATAACTTGTCTATTGAACGTTGCTTTTTGCATTGCTTTTGTCAGTTTTTGTCCTTGTTAGCTCATATTTCCACCTTGACTATATTATAAATATTAAGTAAAATTAAAATATTTCAGTCTTACCTGAACTATACAAACATACTGGTATGACAGTTGACACAAGTAGACTCAATTTCATTTTTAAACTGTGCGTAAATTGAAACAGGTATAAAACCTGGCAGTGTTTTCCATGTGCTACACACAGCGGTGTCAAGTGCAGCTGCTGGTTCGAGACACGAGCTTTTTAAAATCTGTAACTTTTGCTGCTGGTAACGGCTTCTTTAACATCCCAGTCCAGTATTGTTTCTTATATCAGTAGTCCTAACTAATACCAGTTACACAAGTCCTTGACAACATCCATTTTTAGGGGAGAAAGATCCATTTTTGTTTGTGGCACAGCAGTTGTGGAGGCTTGTTTCTGTGGTCCGAGGGGTTAAAACCGGAGGGTTGGACGCTCATTAACGAGTCTTAGTGTGTAAAAAATACACAAACACTTCTGAAAGGTAGGCAGCAGGTGGTTCTCAAGGTTAAGTGACAAGACCCCTACGAAGGTTGGGTTACTGTTTGTACAATTTCGAAGACACCTCAAACGTAGTTCCCGTTTATTCCTCCGATCCAGTGAAGCACCTCGTCGATGTCTTCTCCAGTGCAATCTCCGTCCAATTTACACACCTTCATCACGTAAAATATACAACAACCCTCAATCTCATTAGTTTATATTATGTTAAATGTTATACACATATTAAAATTTTTTACAAACCAAACTGATTGTTAAACCACACAGTATCACATCTGTACAAAAAAGGTCACAAAACTAGGCGAAAGAAAGAAAGGGACTCGTTTTTTGGCAATTAAAAGCAACAGCCTGGTCTGTCACGAAACCACAAATTAAGGGGTTAAATACTGAACTCTGGAAATCAAAAAGGAACAGTACATCTAGAGCTCAACAGAGTCTGTATTGGTGATAAGACCGTTCTCCGCGTTCCCGTAAATGTTAACAGAAAAACATGGTTAAAAAGGGGGTTAGGTGGCTGAGCGCCTGAGGACACATATACAGTCTGCGACCAGAAACCAAGCTCAAGGTGGTGACGAGAAATACCCTGCAGGTCATAACTAATATCTTCTCCTTCGTCTAGTCAAGTTTCTGAGATACGTTAACAGACAAAAGGCTTTTATAAAGGTTCAGATTTCAGCTCCTCCACCCTGCACTCCAGGTCGGCCACCTACAGAACAGACAGAGAGGAAAAGGTTTTATTATGCTGCTGCTGTCAGCAACATATACAGAAAGGTCCAAAATATCTGAATCCATTACCCAGAACTCGGTCATTCTTCAGGATACAGATGGTTTAATAGGTACTACAGGGACAGTTCACCCCAAAATCAAGTACATATTCTTCCTCTTACCTGTAGTGCTATTTATCAGTCCAGATTGTTTTGGCGTAAGTTGTCGAGTGTTGGAGATATCAGCTGTAGAGATGTCTGCCTTCTCTCTAACATAATAGAACTACATGGCACTCAGCTTGTGGTGCTCAAAGCACCAAAAAATACTTGTCTCTTTAATGTCTCTTTCCAGAAATCATGACCTGGTTACTCAAGATAATCCACAGACCTTGTTGTGAGCAGTTTCATGTAGGAACTATTTCCTTTCTACCGAACTACACCCGCTAACTATCACTGCGCAAAGGGAAGGGTGCATGTACTCATGGATGAAAGGTTTGTAACAGCGCATTAATGGTGTCCTCCTTGGCTGAGCTGTAACGTTAGCTAGCTCAGTGGTGCTAGGTGAGCTAGCAGTAGATGCGCGCTTCCTTCTGCGCAGTGATACGGTTGACTGGTGTTGGGTAGAAAGAAAATAGTTCCTACATGAAACTGCTCAACAAGGTCTGTGAATTATCCTGAGTAACCAAAAACGTCCATAGAGGTACATTGTTCTTGGGATAGCTCATGGATGTAGAAAGACAAGTGAATACAGTGTTGGACAGGAACCCATTCATTCCTAGGAAAGTTGCTCAGTGGTGCATGACGCCAAAAAAGCTTGATTACTGCAGTATGAAAATTACCTGGATCTTCTGCATCGTGGGGCCCATTGAGGAAGCACAAAGGAGATTTTTTAGCAGCTGAGAGGCTAACTTAGGGTTAGCACTTCACTAATATGAATGAGGATAAAATGATTTAATAGTCGAAATGTTAGTGGACCAGATGGATCAAATCTCCATGGTGAAACAAGGCATTTCACGAGGGCTGTGTGGCATTTGACACATGCCATGGTGGCGCCAGTGTGTTTCCGGCTTTAGTGAGCCCCAAGAACTGTTCAATCTAAGAACGCTGGTGAGTTTTTCAAATATCACTTTTTGGCGAGCACCACACCTGAGCGCCACTAGAATCATTTTAGATTGTAGTTCCATCATATTGGAGAGAAGGCAGACGTCTCGACAGTCGATATCTCCAACAACAACTCACACCAAAACAATCTAGACTGATAAACAGAACTACAGGTAAGAAGAAAAATATGTATGAATGATTTTGGGGGTGAACTGTCCCTTTAAAAATATATGTTAAGCTTCTTAAATGGTTGGCAAGGAACACATTTACATTTTGTTCAAATATTATCACCCACATGCTGCAGTGTGAGTCACAACATACAGTCTAAATGTGGTCCTCATACCTCATAGAAATGTGTGGTATGGTTTGTATAAATATAAAGGCCACAAGACTCACTGAAGCAGTTTTGAGACCAGTTGTTCTCATGAGTGCTGTTAAAATACAAAACCTAGCAGAGCCTTGAAGTACACCTAAGAAGCCAGTTAAAAGTTTCTTTGCAGGAGCCATTAAAAAAAAAAACTCCTTAATCAGTTAAAAACACAACAAACTGCTGCTGCATAATGGAAGAAGAACTGTTTCAATGCTGCTTCTTTTAGCACTAAACATGCATGGTCTTGTTTCCAGGCCCCTCCTCGTACCTGCTCTTGGAGTTGCCCAGACTCCTCCTTCAGAAGAGAGGCCTCAGCTCCGACTTGTGCACAACGCTGGGTCTCCTTCTTCAGGTACTCAATCTCCCTGTTAAAGGAGGCACATCAGAGTGTGTCAGACTTTCTAATAAGTGAACTATCCCTTTAAGTCAAATGTAACACATCACATGCGACTCTTTCAGCTCCGTGTCGTCGCGCCGTCTTACTTCTGCTGATACTCCTTGATCAGGCGTTTGGCTTTGCTGTACTTGCGCTCCAGGGCCTGATACTGGGACTGCGTCTCCTTCAGGTGCTCGTCCACCGCCTGGCACAGACTCTGAGCCTCCATCCAGTAGCCCTCCAGCTTCTCCATGCGCTCCTTGTTCTCCTGCAGGGTCTGCTCCAGCTGGGCCTTATCCATACGCCAGCGCTGCTTCTCCTGCTCCGCGTGGTGCAGCTGGACAAACAGGTGAAGAGTCCGTCTCAATCACAAACTAACGTAATCTCTGGTCCTTAAAATAATCAGTGCTTCTGATTAGGATGAACTATGATCATAAATTATCAGCCTACCTTTCTTTTCAGCTGCTGGATCTCAGCCTGGGTCACAGCGTGCTTTATTTGGAGCTTTGTAACAAAGACAGATGACAGTTTTAAATACATGTGTTAAATTTGGGCCCATCAGAGGAAATAAGATGTGATTACACAGACAATGTTCCAATTAAAGACGTTCACTTCTCACCTCTTTGTATTTATGTGCCAGTTTCTCAGGGTCCGTCTCCAGAGGCGACATGTCCTCGTTCTCCGCCAAGTCAAACACCTCGATGGCGCTGGGATACGGAGGACTGACCTCCTCATCGTCGTCCTCTTCCTCGTCTGTGCCATATTCACCACCCTGTGGAGGAGAGAAGTCCAGGTTAGAAACACTCACAGTCAGAAATAATCACAGAAAGTTTAAGTGGAGACACTGCAGGTAAATAAGGGGAAGGTCAGACTCCCCCAGCTGAGTGCTTACATTAAGACAATTATTTTTTGTATTACGAGTTCTCTAAAATTTTATGTTTAAATATGCACTAATTTGCGTACGTTGCCAGAACAACATGAACATTGGTTTAAGCCAGGTTCAAAAATCTGAACATCAGTTTATTGACACATCAGAGTCAAAGGTTTTTACAGACAAAATTTCGTGTATGTATTTTTATCACTCCACAAATCAGAAAATACTGTCAACAGTCACAAAAAAATCCATTTTCTCCATGTTTTTAGGAATAAAATGTTACATAAATCTTAATATGACTGATATATGAACAAAACCCCCCCCTCTATAAAAACCTTCAGAAAATGGATAGGAATGAAACTGGAAAGTTTGGTGTATGTGAGTAGGGATGCACAGCATTGGATTTTTTGCCAGTATATAACAACTTCTTTTACCGATAACCAATACCGATACATCCACTTTTTTCCCCTACCTAATTTTAGTCAGTCCCTCCTGGATCTTGCGGCAAAAAAACCTTGAATTTGCGGCCAACTTTGTCAAAAATTGCGATAAAAATTGCAAGTCAGGAGAAATAAAATGTGATTTTTTTTTTTAAACTACTGCCTCCAAACAAGTCTGATGACGTTTCCAACTTCCAGGTCAGCCGGAAAATGCGGAAAAATCGCGAGACTTTGGAAAAATTGCAAGCCCCCGCAAATATTGCGGACTTTCGTTGAATTTGCGTTAATTATTGCGATCACAAGATCGCAATTTTCTGGAGGGACTGTTTAGTGATCTTAAAATCTCTTCTGTAGTGGCACTAACATCATATTATACATGAATGCTCTTATCGTGACGGCCCACCAGCAGATGGAGACATGAAATACAATACTATTTGATGTATGAAATATTTATTCATTGTGTAAAATCAGAAAAAGCATGTTGACCAATTGTGATAGTTCATTTTATAGTCGATATCAGCCGACACTGATGACGTGCCGATATTATCATGCAATCGCTACATGTAAGCGCTACTGAAGTAAAGATTTCTGTCCTTTAAAGATATTTATTGTGAAATTCCGTACGCTCATAGACCAACAAAAGACACAACAGGTGGATAGGGTCACCACTTTAACTATTAGAAATCACAATGAAGCTTCCTGAGTTGCTTACTTACATGAAGACAGTTATTTTTTTGTATTACAAGTTTTCTAAAATTGAATGTGCTGCTCTAATTTGTGGGGGCGTAGCACCAAATTCTGGGCCCTGTGCATAAGCAGTCTCTGTGGGCCCCCCCACCCTTCCTCTCATAGTCCATGTCTCTGGCCTGCACCTTTGGAAATCTTTTTTACAAGCTCAGTTTGCTTTCTTTCTTCTTCCCTTTCTTTCTTTTTTCTTTCATAACCCAGATAAAGACATGACAGTGTACGTTTGGCTCTGGCTGCGATTAGAGATGAATCCTTGTGCTGGGCAGATGAAACCATTTTGAGCCTTTAAGGGGGGAGAAAGGCCTCAGAGAGCTTCCACTACTCTTTATATAAATGCCGTTTTCAACCATTTATTCAGCCAATTTTAATTTAGTTATGGCACTAATTACTTACAAATTAAAACAAACAAAACCAAACTTTTCATTCACAGCTTTCTGAGGGCCCCCCCTCCCATTGGGGCCTCAGGTAAGAAGAAGAATTTCTTCAGGCTCAATTGAATTGAATTGAAATTAGAAACCTGCATATCCAGGGGTGAACTGAACCTTGAACCTTGAAAGTCACATCTTGCTCCCTTATAACATTGCCAGTGGAGTACAGATGTTGAAGCAGGTTATCTTGTGTGATCATTCAAATTGCAAATCAGTTTTATTTAGACAGAGAAAGGTGAATTTTTGGGAGGCAAATTCCCCTGGAGATTCAGGTGTTGGAAATTGGGGATTTCTAAAAAGAAATAAAAACATTTCTTCAAATTTATTGTTAAATATTTGATTAAAATGTCATGAACAGGAAAACGAAGTCAAACAATCAGTAAATGGTGTCTTTAAAAAGCATGTTTCGGTTCTGTGACACCAATCGGCCACTAGATGGTGCAAAACTCCAAAGCGCTCACTGTACTCTCCATTATACAACCTAATGCTTTTCAAGAACCACCCACCGTCACCCCTCATGAATGGGGCAACTTCCTGTCTGTTGTTATAATGAAACTACAGGCGGTTTGTGAGCACATGATCTGTTTATGTAAAACTGAAACATCTGAGACACATGAGATTAACAAAGCGAAGGGTACAGCAGCGTCCAGTCATCCTGATTTGTCCCCATTTTAGAGCCGAGCTTATCGTTTGATCAGACTGATACACGCTGGACACAACAGCGTGGCTTCTCGCCCAGAAGCACAACACAGACACACCACAGAGTCTCTGCTGTTCATGATGGGATGAATTTCATAATCCTAAAGGGGAACCAAGGAGACACAGGGCCAACGAATGATTGCGACAAAATGATTTGTTTTTCATCATGAGGACGTATTTGTGCCTGAGCAGGTTAAAAAGTTACATAAACTTTAAAGCTATTTAGTGATGCTTTAATTCTGTTGTCGAGCAGCTTTGTGTTGGCCTATTTCTCTACAACAACCGCTCAATAATAACTGATGTCCATTTATTGATTTCTTACTTTCATTATTGTTTTTCTGACACTAGAATTGATCTTCTCTAAATATCGACGAGACATCAACTGAGCTGTAAAAGTTAACAGCCTGAATCCCCCACTTAGTGCTCAAAAATCATGGCAGTGGTGGACTGTTAGGGAGCACAGTTACTCAAGTACTGTACTTTAGTACAATTTTGAGGTACTTGATCTTGAGTATTTCCATTTTATGCTACTTT
This sequence comes from Cephalopholis sonnerati, assembly GCA_019142605.1. Taxonomy (NCBI): domain Eukaryota; kingdom Metazoa; phylum Chordata; class Actinopteri; order Perciformes; family Serranidae; genus Cephalopholis; species Cephalopholis sonnerati. Next base: position 30,761,156 of record JAGQAX010000020.1, read on the forward strand.
GCGCTTCTGCTCCACGACATTTATTTGACTGCTTTAGTTACTTTAGTTTAGGGTTACTTTACTTTACTTTAGCTTTAGTTAAGTCCAAAGACATGCAGGTTAATTGGTGACTCTAAATTGTCCGTAGGTGTGAATGTGAGTGTGAATGGTTGTCTGTCTCTATGTGTCAGCCCTGTGATAGTCTGGTGACCTGTCCAGGGTGTACCCTGCCTCTCACCCAGTGTCAGCTGAGATAGGCTCCACCCCCCTGTGACCCTTAACAGGATAAGTGGTTATGGAAAATGAATGAGTGAATGAGTATTTTGTACTTTGGTATTGACAGGACAGGCAGACGCACCGCAACAGAAGTTCAGTAATGTACTGCTGTGAACACAGGCAGCACTACGTATTTCAGCCACCTAAAAACAATAGACATCAGTTTAAGTGTGTGCTATATTTGGAATATTTTACCCACTATAACTTGCTGTCAGACATTCCTCTCCAACAGGGAACTGAACTGGAAGTGAAACTTATCTGTGCTCTCTTGAAAGCCAGACTCCATTAACAAAAACAGCAATTTTACCTCACTGAACACAGGAGCTGCTGGTCTACCACCGCCTCGATTAGTTAGCTTGTTTGTGTTATTATGTGACTTCTGTGTGTTAAAGGGGTTAGTTCGGATTCACCAAAGTCACACAATAACACAAACTAACCAATCAATCGAGGCAAAGGTGGACCAGCCACTCCCATAATCTGTGAGATAAAATTACTGTTTTTGTCAATGGAGTCTGGTGGCATCGTCGGAAAGGTATAACGGTCAAAAATATTCGAAATATAGTGAACACTTTAACTGGAATTTGTTTTTTTTAGGTGGCTTAAATACATTTTGCTGCTGCCCCGTTCACAGCGGTACATTGCTTTGCTTTTGTTGCAGTATGCCAGCCTGCTTCTCCAAACTGTGGACGTGCTGACTGACATCTACCCTGACTCTAGATATGTACCTCATACAAGCCCACTTCAAAAGATCCAAACTATCCCTTTAAGTAAAAGGTCAGAGCACTTCTTCCACCACTGGATCATGGTAGTATGTGCGTGTGCATGCAAGTGCAGGGGGAAGGAAACTGATTAGTAAGCACTGCACCCTCACTTCTGCACCACTGTGCATGTGCAGACGCTGCACCACCACTGATTCAAGAATGACAAACCAAGCAGTTTTCTTAGCGCTCCTTGTTTCAGAGGATCTTAAAAACGAGCCCCGAGCGCTGAGACTAACCTCTTGTTCGTCCATGTACTGGTTGTAGCGCTGCTCCATCATCTCCCTCTGCCAGCGCTCCTGCTCCAGGGTCTGCTGGATGAGCTGGGCCACTTCGCTCTGCTCTCCCGGCTTCTCTCGCCCAATCACAAACCTGAGATGTGACAGGCAGCTCAGTTAGAAGTGAACTCTGACATGTTCAAAGCAGGCTTGCTGAGGGAAAACAGTCCTGTATCTGATGTGTTGTGATGCTGTACGTGCATGATAAATAATATATGATGGTCCTGTTTTTACTGCTGACCACTGAGGAGCACAAACACAGCCTCCATAAGGACGAAAAACGTGTTTGTCATATATATTAAACTGCTTACAGCCTTCTCCAGTTGCTATAGTGCGATGTGTTAATGTAGTAAGGAATGTGCCGGCTCTCTGATGACAGAAAATGTCTTCCTGTTTAGAGCTGAACAAAGGCCGTCTCTATGGAGTTGGCCTCTTCTATGATTAAAATCAAACGCCCCTCTCTGCCTCTCCTTCAGCTCGTTGTACACTTCATTATAGAGACTATATGTTTCCTGATTGAGGCTCACAAATCTCTGTCCAATTAGAGCCGCCATGTAAACAGCGAACAGGAAAAAACACCGTAAATCACGATGAAGCCACAGACGGTTATTAAGCCAGTCACTGCAGCCTTTCAATTTCTGCGGCACTAACGGGTAATTAAATGCACTTCCTGCCCCCATCTATTTGTCTGCCTGACGGGTTTTTTTATGAATAGGTCGGCGCTCTAGCGCCCTTCGCCGTCACTGCAGCAGATCCATAATGTATGAGCTATCTATGGAGGTCTCTGATCTTCACAAGTCACACAACACTAACAATCACCCCAACAGCGCTGACCACTAAACCCTGAATTATGAATGAGCTCGGATGACAAAAGGAGCACGTAGGGAACAGTCGGCTCCACCAAAAACGGCAAAGAGCGGAGCTGCAAATATCCCTCTGGCGTTTCAAAATGATACTTCTGATGCCAAGTGTGTTTGTTCCTGATAACTGTGTTTTCTGTGGAATCTTTGGACCGTATTCAGGATGTCTCAGAGAGGGAGCTTTTCAACACTGAAGGGTATAATCATGACCCTGTGAGACTCGAGATATAAATCTGCAGTCTGGTGCGCTGAATGGGCAGGATGTGGTAGAAGTCAGTCCTGCGTGTAAGGCCGGCTGTGTATATCAGGAGGAAACCATCTCTTCGGCTTGAAGTCATAGCGAGCTGAGGCAGATGAGTGTGACAACACGTACGTCCTGGTCACAGCTGAGACTAACAGCAAGATGGCAACTGTGAAAATAAATGCCCGTTTCACTGAAGAGCACAGCATGCTAACAGGCTCACAGTGACGAGCCGACATGTTGATGTATAGCAGGTAGTGTGTACGGTGTTCTCACCGGCATGTTAGCATGCTAGCATATGCTAATTAGCACTGAACACAAAGTACACCTGAGGCTCCTGGAAATGTGTTAAAGCTGGGGTCAACAGTGTTCTGAAAAGGAAAAAAAAATACATCCCACATTCATACGAGGTGCTTTAAGTACTACAATTTGGCACTCAGAAATTCCTTTGTGAAATGTATCAGAAAAATGTTTCAAACTAAGAAGCCGAGAATGGCCGTGCTTGCAGCGGACCCCTCACTAAGCCCTGTCTCTTTGTGATGGTTGTGTCACAGTAAGCATGGAGCCCACACTGTCACTAACTGCACTACCTGAAGAAATATTATCATATTTTTGGAGAAATGAAACAGTGATTCCAGAGAGAAGCAGACAGAGGGGTCTACAGTCTGTGTTTGAAGGATATATCCAGGATGTCAAACTGACTCAGCAGCAACAACAGGTTAAAAAGACAAAGATAGTTAGAAGCTAAAGCCCAACTATAGGCTACAGATCACAGTGTAAAAGTGAACCACCACATCACTGCTGATCACCACAGAAGACAATGAATATAAAGGGAAACTTTGCTGCTATTGAACCAGCTGTGTGGCATCACAGTGTGTGCAGATGAACAGGGTTTGACAGGGATCTCCAGGGGAAGTCAAACAACATACATGTGATGACACAGAGCTGGTTGAATATGAGCAAAGTTTCCCTGCTTCCCTTCACTGGTTCCTGTACAGCAGGGTCGGTCTTTGTTTCACTGTTATAATCATTACAAAGCAAAAGCAGCATGTGTATACATTCAGTAGGCTATATCTTCAGTAGCTAGCTAGCTAACCCTACACTTTTCAGGGTTTGATTTTGGTTTTGGAACAGGGAAGAAACGTATATCTTTTTCCAACCTCTCCAGGTAACGAGTATCATTAATACACGACGTGCCCCAGGCACAACATTTAGCTCCAAATCCACAAAACCAGCCTGAAAATGAAGGAAATCTGAAACGAATGGATCACAGCTGTGTTGTTGTCAGAGCCTGGTCTGAGCCGGCCTGATGCTACGTTATGATTGGCCAGTCTGCGTCTGGGGGCGGGACTTAGGGAAGGGTCAGTTATTTTCTAATTCCGTATGAGCGCTAGGAGAACAGAGCAACAACGGTTTGATAAATTCCACTAAATAGTCGGCACCGGGATGTTTTGCTAGCCTGCAAAACACTCACACGAGAGTAGCGTCAGCCGTCAGCGCGAGTTGTGACCTATAATTCAGCAGTAAATAAGTAGCCATGTGTGTCTGACACGCTCTTAAATGGATTTGTGGGAATTGTTGGTTGCTGCGGTGGTTGTTAGCAGCTAGCTCCACTTGTTAGCCTCTAAAGTGCAGCAGCCGCCAGAATTCAAATCTGTTGATCCCTGTGCGACTCCACACAAATCCAGACTGTCTAGAGAAGGTTTATGGTGTGATTGCTGTTTGACAGGCAGGTGGGAGGCTCCATTATCTGTGAGTGTAGCTGTGCTGTAAGTCTGAACTCAGCTGAGTTTTCTCTAACGGAGCTGAACGTCCAGTTTTAATCACCAACACAGTAAGAGGACATGAGTTTAGAAGCCTGAAAGTCTGTAAACAGAGCCAAGAGGAGATACAGACGGCTAGTTTTCTCTCATTTCACTTGAATTAAAATATGCTCAAGGTTATAATGGGATTTTTGCCCATTTACGTCAAGAGACACCCACTCCAGCTTTACTTTTTTAGGTATTTAGTCATAAAATTTTGCTCTGATGGTGCTGTGAAATTTGCAATCCATCCAATGGTTGTCAAGATATTCAGTTGAGACTGTAGGTGGTGTTTCAACCACTTCCATCCCTGGAGCCTTGCTGCTGTTGTGGCTAATGAACACTGCAGTGGTGTTGGATGATTTGTGTTTGTTGGCGTTTAAGGGCGCCAAAGTATTTGCAATAAATTCATGGCTGTTCAGTGTAACTCTTACTTGACAGTTCCTGAGGTGTTCCTGAGTACGGAGGCAGCAAAGTTCTGGGTGACTCCCACCAAACTGGTCCCGTCCACCTCCACAATCAGATCGTTCACCTGGATCCTGGAGGAGGCAGTTAAAAGAGAAGTTAAAGGATTAACAGTAATAACTCAAGTGTGGCCTTTGTTCATCATCTTTATACTGAAGCCCACACAGGCCACACTCTGTTTATAAGCTCTCGTTCTTGGCAGCGAGACCTGTGTGCAGCTGCCAGGAATCAGAGAGACAAGTGGGACAATGAAGCTTCCACTCCTGGAAATAAAACTACAACTGCTAACCTCAGGCTGACACATGGTCTACAAAGCAAAGGCCTTTTCAAGTCCGCCTCGCATGTGTCTTTACGAGATGAAGACTCAGGATATTTGACATGAATGGACGTACCTGCCGTCCCTGTGTGCTGCTCCTCCCTCTGTGACCGTCTTCACAAAGATGCCCAGCTTCTCCAGGCCCATGTCGGCCCCTGCTCCCATCCCGATGATACTGATGCCCAGGCCCTCTCCATCTGAGAGAGAGAGAGGGGAACACCACACCAGCTGTTAGCATACTGATTCTGGTCAGTTTGATGTGTTATGCCGTCATGTCTCTGTGAGTCAACCATGGGAGCTCATGGGCTGAGGCGGTGTTACCACTCTCTGTGGGTGGAAAACATGTCTTTGATTCCATGTTCATGTTGTCACTCTTGGCATTTACATTTTTGGTAATAATTTGTGGCTGTGGACTACTTTCAGAGAAATGTGACTGAAACATTGGCGGTTTGATCTCTGGACTGTCAGAGTATATGTGGGTGGAGAAGTAAAAGAGCAGAGCTCGCCCCTTTCCCTTCACCACAGACTGTGTGTGTCCTAGAGGCCTGACAATGTACTTCCTTCCTCATAAAACATTTACAGAGCCAGTTTTAAACCTTGCATTGTTTACATTTATGATTGCTTGGTAGCAGTCGTCTTCTTCCCATGCGTCTTTGCATACTACTGCCCCCACCTGTCAGTCAATGAAACAGCATGAAATCAATGTTACTACGCTTTGCGGTGACGCAGACCTGTCATGTCTATTTCTGTAAGCTGAAACCATTTCCCTCAGTGGAAACAAAGCTTTTATTTACTTTAATTTCACAGATAAGAAACAATAAATTGTGAAGACAATAAAGCCTCCACAAAAATAGCATTTAAGTCTTGTGTGTGATTTATCCTGGCTTCATATGAGCAGAGGAAATCTCCGCTTGTTGCTAGGCTAATTTATACAATGTGAAATGCCATAGGCTTGTGCTAATAACGTTAGCATGTTGTATTTGTTTGGAAAACGTGTTTAGTATAAGACAATTGTTTTGTCGGTGAACCTTGTGAGCTGTAATGGAGCTGAATTTTATAACATTACCTTTGTTAAATGTTGCTGTTGTCCCTGGTTTCATATGAGTAGAGGAAAAGTCTGCTAGGTGCTAGGCTAATTTATACAATGTAAAATGCCATAGGCTTGTGCTAATAACATTAGCATGTTGTATTTGTGGGGAAAATGTGTCCAGATAAAGACAAGTGTTTGTCTGTGAATGCTGTGAGTTATAGTGAAGCTGATTTGTGTACTTGTGTTTGAAATTGTCTCTATTAAGCCATGTTTAATGTGTGTGTTGAATCAACTAAACTTTATAGCACTTCACAGAAACCTCCGCTGCTGACTAGTGTTTTGGAGGTGTAACTGCAGAGTGACACAGACACACCACCGCACAAGTATAAATGCTCACAATGGCGTAGGCCATGTGTGTAGGGTCTGCCACACAAGTATAAATCCCCCTTCACTCCCAACTAGTCAATGGCCCATCATGTCAAAATGTGTATTTTAGCACTTGTTATACATATTTTCCAGGATAACGTCATGATGGTCAATTTGAGAGTTTATCAGCAGTCAGGTAAAAAAAAGTCACCTGAAAATCTGCAGGAAAATCTAGTCGCACTTGCTGCTGTACCAGTAGTACAAGGCACAAAAATCTAAGTGTATCTTCATAAATCATGATCACAAACAAATAAATAATCTCAGTTTGAAGTTGCAGTTAGGCGTGAGGTTTCCTGTGGGTTTAATCTTGAGGTTAAGGCAAAGATTAGGTTGATAATAATCAAAAATGTGGTGAGCTGACCTAATGTCTGTGTGACGCAGGATATTAGGCACCACCCCTGGGTAAAATACTAAGCTCCTAAGCAGGATTTATACTTGTGAAGCAGATCCTATGCCGTTGCCTATGCTGTTGTGAGCATTTATACTTGTGGTGTGGTTTCTGGGAAGTGCTGTAAAGTTTAGTTGATTCAAAACACACATTAAACACACATTAAACATGGCTTAATAGAGACAGTTTCAAACTCAAGTACACAAATCAGCTTCACTATAACTCACAGCATTCACAGACAAACACTTGTCTTTATCTGGACACATTTTCCCCACAAATACAACATGCTAATGTTATTAGCACAAGCCTATGGCATTTTACATTGTATACATTAGCCTGGTGAGCAAGCGGAGATTTCCTCTGCTCATATGAAGCCAGGATAAATCACACACAAGACTTAGAAATAACAGGTTTTAGTTATAAGCAAGGCCAAAAAGGTGAATATGTAGCTTTGATATTTCGTCCTCAGATCCAGCGGGAGAATCTGTTCCACAGTTTGAATCTAAAACTGCAGAGAGCAGCTTCACCGCAGGTCTTTGTCTGATTTTTTTGCTACAGTGAGCAGCAGAGAGTCTGTGGAGATGATGACGGGGTCTACCGGGGACACGCAGCGTATCTGTGCAGCACATCAACCTCATAGTCAGGGGTAAGTCCATGAAAAGGTTTTTAAAGTAGCAGCAGGATCTTAAATCAAACCTAAGACTAACTGGAGGCTATGCAAGGATCAGTGGCGATGTGTGAGCTCTTTTCTTTTTAAAACTGACAGCAGCATTCTGCACGCTGCTGAAATAGATTTATAGCTGTAATAAAATCATGCACAAGCTTCTTTGTATCTCGAGGATAAAGACGAGATTCGACCTTCACGTAGTCTTCAAATGATAACAACACTATTTCAGTTAACGTCTTCATGTGTGACTTGAAAGTTAGATCTGAATCAGTGATAATACCTGATTTCCTGCCTGAGGTGTGACGCACTGAGGTGTTAATTTGTAAGCACTGTTCTTTCTTTTATAACCAGAGCCTCCACTTCCTGATTTAATGAGCAGTAAACACATCATTTATATAGAACATGGTCACATATGGTATCCTGTGTAACCTGCCGCTGTACATAACTCTAAATATAGCCTTCTATAAATAAATTAATGCACCATAATGTTGAAGAGATGTTGAAGGAAGTGCGGCTCACTGGGGGAAACAGAAAGCAGTCCCTGAACACTGAAGGCCTTTTTACATAAGTAATAAAGTTTTTTTTTTCATTTGGCTTCAAAGAGACAGAAAGGACAAATCAAGCAGTCCGGTGGGAGGTTAATCACATACACCAAAAATTCATTTCTGTGAATGTAGAATTTCCTGTACTCATTTCGTTTCCCAATTTCATGCAAACCGCCCACCTGGTGCCTGAAGCAGGTTCAAATAAATGCTAAGAGTTCCTCAGATACTGTTTCAGAGCCTTGGGAAAAGACAGCAGATAACTTTGTAATGTTCTGCACCTTTCTCCAGCTCCACGGGGAACAGGTCCAGCCTCTCCACCCTCTTCTCCAGCTCGTACTCAGCAGACGCCGCCATGGGATCCACGTCTTCATTACGCCTGTCGTAGTCCTCGTTGGGGTAGGTGGCAAACACCTGCAGCAGGAAACAGAGACACACAGAGTCAGACTGAGAATCACACTTAAACACTTAAAAGTCCCCCTTAACGAACATCTTAAAAATACTTGTACCAATATTTATGTTATATTCTGGATGGGGACTCGTGTCCAGCCCACCACAGCTGCTTTCGCTAGCTTGACTGGTGAAAGAGCAGTGTGCATCAAGATAGCTAACGGTAGCGTTAGAGGAACCACCAGAGAGAATCAGCCATACATGTTTAGGCCTCAATCAGACTCAGATGAGAGTCTGTTGTGCACCAAAATCAGCCGCTAGCAGACAGATAAGATGATGTGTATTTAGCATCGTTTATAGTTGTGAAACGCGCTGGGGTTTTTGATAGACAATGTAAGGACGCTCCAGGGTTTGGTTTCTATCTAAAAACTGCACAACACTGCGACAAAATATTTAAACCTGCCTACCTGCACCTCTAAAGGCTGTTAATGCATTAACTTTAGTTTCATCCGTTCAAAAAGTTGAGTTTTGAGTTGAGCAACCATTTTTGGTTTTATGTGTGGACAGAGCCAGGCTAGCTGTTTCCTAATGTTTCCTGTCTTTGTGCTAAGCTAAGCTAACTGTATTCTGGCTGCAGCTTCATATTCAGCGTACAGACATGACAGTGGTATCAATTTTTTTCATCTAACTCTTGGCAAGAAAGCAAATAAGCGCCTCTCTTAAATCTGTTTCATCCGTTCAAAAAGTTAAGTGTGAAAGTGACTGTTTTTGGTTTTATGTGTGGACAGAGGCATGCTAGCTGTTTCCTAATGTTTACAGTCTTTGTGCTAAGCTAAGCTAACAGCATCCTGGCTGAAGCTATATATATGTAGTGTACAAAATGACAGTGGTATCAATTTTCTCATCTAACTCTCGGCAAGAAAGCAAATAGGCACCCTTCTTAAATTTGTTTCATCCAACTCCCGTGTGTAGCCAGTACCAGGCTAGCTGTTTCCCCCATGTTTCCAGTCTTTGTGCTAAGCTAAGCTAACTGTATCCTGGCTGCAGCTTCATATTCAGTGTACAGACATGTCGGTGCCATCAATTTTCTCATCTAACTCTCAGCAAGAAAGTAAATAAGCGCCTTTCACAAATGTGTTTCATCTGTTCAAAAAGTTAAGTGTGAAAGCAATAATTTGGGGTATTATGTGTCGCCAGTCCCAGGCTAGGTGTTTCCCCCATGTTTCCAGTCTTTGTGCTAAGCTAAGCTAACAGTATCCTGGCTGTAGCTTCATATTTAGCATACAGACATGACAGTGGTGTCAGGTTAAGTGTAAAAGCGACAATGTTTGGATTTATGTGTCACCAGGCTAGCTGTTTCCTAATGTTTACAGTCTTTGTGCTAAGCTAAGCTAACCGTACCCTGGCTATAGCTTCATATTCCACGAACAGACATGACAGTGTTATCAGTTTTCTTATCTAACTCTCGGCAATAAAAGCAAATAGGCACCCTTCTTAAATTTGTTTCATGTAACTCCCGTGTGTAGCCAGTACCAGGCTAGCTGTTTCCTACTGTTTCATGCCTCTGTGCTAAGCTAAGCTAACCATATCCAGGCTTTAGCTTCATACTCAGCGTACAGACATCACGGTGGTATCAATTTTCTTATCTTACTCTCGGCAACAAAGCAAAATGATGTGATTTTGGCAGTTTGTAAAGAAAATGTACCTTTCAAACCCGCTGACCGTTTTGGGGGCTCAAGCTGTTTTTAAAATACAACCATTTAAAGTTGTCTGTCCCTCACCTGAGCCCAAATAAAAAACAAAAGTCCCTCCGCAGTGCTTAAAAGAATGATTCGCCATGCCTCCCCTGTTTTGCACCCCCCCTCCCCTCTCATTAATAACAAACAGTCCCTAACATGTCTCCTTTGATTCTCTGCTGCTTGATGTCTGTAATTGAGCTCTTCCTCTTCTTTGCAACCTCGGTGGTTTATCACTGTTTCGTTCCGCTCCTCAGTTCTTCTTTCATATTCTCCAAATATAGTAACTGCTACTGAAAACAGAAACACGTCACTTCCTGAGCACCCTGGGGAGCTCGCTCAATGCTGAGTCACTGGTGTATGTATGTGTGTGTGTGACTATGTGAGTGTGTTAACAGGTGAAAGTGTGTGTGACTTCACTATAGGTGATTAAAAACAAATCCACAGCAAATTACACTGTAGTGTTTTTTTCATCTTCTTACTCTGTGAAAAAATAGGTATAATAAACACAATTTAACTCTTAATTCATATCTTTATGTTTGGCCAGTGGTTCAAGGACTTGTCATAGATTAATGGCTGTGTTTGTGTACTTAAACTACAGGGCTCAAAATACTTTTTTGTGTACAACTTTTAAAATTAAATGCATCCTCTTTTTTTTACGTGCACCATTTGCTGTACTTTCCCTCTTTTTCAGCACTTTCGCCATGGCCACCATTAGGACTGACTTTAAATAATGTGTACTAAATGACTGCTGTAATCCCAGTTGATTTGGGCTGCTCCAAGTACCACTGCGTAACAGCACGAATAAACGCACATTTAAATCTAGGTGTCGGCTGGTTGACCAGGTTCTACACTGTGCTCCTCTGTCTTGTTTGTCCGTGCGCTCTGTCCTCTTTGCATGCCGCAACGTTATCAGTTACAAATTTGTTTTTCACTGCACGAGAAAATGGAGATATGATGTGAGTCATGGTGAGTGCATCAAAAGTCCCTCTTCAAGGTGGGACTGTCACGTCGTAATGCTGCATCACCGTTTCTTATTAAAGTTATATTAGCAGAATGGGGAGACAGAGTTGTCTCGCCTTTCAGCCAGCAGCGAAGGTAATAACAGCACCGTATGGATGTCTTTGTACAAGGGACAGCAGGCAGGACAGGTGTGACGTCTTTATGACATGTTATGTGAGTGACCCACTGCCAGGAGATTTAAAAAGCAGCTGATAGCAGTTAGCGGCTAACTCAAAGAAGAGAACAGCGACTGAAAATATCCACAATTGGGAAAACATTAAGGTCCAGGAGCTCCTTATCCTCCGAGCAGAGGGTAAGGAGCACTGACTCATGTTGACACATACATTTAAACGAGCCACTTTTACCTTGCCTGTTAAAGGCGAGAATATTACGCCAATATGCTGCATCGCCATGCTGTGTAAAAGGTACAATCGCGGAACAGGGGGACAGGGTGGTCTCGCCTCTGAGCCGGTGAAGGAGGTACCAACAGGGCTTAAATGATGTGTCTGTTTGACCATGGTAAGGATGGGTGTGGCGTGACCCAAAGCTTAAGATTTAAAAAGCAGCTGTTAGCAGTTAGTGGCTAGCTAAAAGAAGAAGAACAGCAGCCGAAAATGTCCACAAATTTGGAAAACAATGAGGTCCGGAAGCTCCTTACTGTCCGAGCAGAGGACATGATCAGCCGCCATACAACAGGGACAGTAAGTGATTGTTATTGCCATGTTACGCCATTGTTATTGTTTATAAAGCACTGCCAAGACACGTTATTTGTCACACTAGAGGCCAACGCTGTTATGTTACATTTGACACATGTCAACCTGTTTTGCTTCCGGAATGTCGGCATGTTGTCTAAAATCACACACTGGAGTAGTATGATGATTATGATGTTGTTTAGTTCTGTGTAAAAATGCAAAGGCAGCAACTGACTTTGTGGTAGTCGCTGAGCACGATCTCTGTGTAGTAAGGGCTACAGCAGTGGTTCCCAACTGGTCCAGTCATGGGGTCCAGAGTTCTCCTTAGGCATTAGTTCACAGTCAACATAGTTAAATACACTCAGAATCATAACTCAGCATCAGTTGGTGTCCGTTAGTCACAGACTCTACAACAGGAAACAACACTTTTAAATATAAGCTCCGTGCTGGAAATTCTCTGTACTTCAAAATAAAGTGTGTTTTTACCAAACTTACCCACGACCCATATTTGGACTGCGACCCACCAGGTGGAAACCACTGGGCTATAGTTAGAGGTCCTCAACAGTTTCGTGCATGTGGTGTTTCGAGCCTGAAATATTTGCGATTAAGAAAATGGCCGCAGGTTACCAACAAACACTCATGTTGTGGAGGTAAATGCAGCAGAGACAGACGAGCTGGATACATGGTTTTGATAATAACTGACCACTGTTGTTAATGCAGACGTAATGCAATTCGAATGTATCGACCACTTCAGCTGAGACAGCGGCAGCGTTTCCTCCAGGCACCCCGCGCTGTATCATTTCACAGCAGTAATGTGTATCAAACACACGGGGGAAAATCAATCACAACCACTGAAGTTGCTCTCATGAAGACAGAGGCCTCTGTTTCCCACATTCACTCTGGTCCACCAGCATGACAGTTTACATAACCACCTCCAGCATGCTAATGGAGGCCTTCTGCAGCTGCTGCTCACACACACACACACACACACACACACACACACACACACACACACACACACACAGAGTAAGCTGAATCTTTAAAAGCCTCACTTTCAGTCTTCCAAGGTGATTATGCATTCACCACCTTGCATGCTCCACTAGCCGCTCTAATTCAGAGCTGGACCGTCTCCTTTCACACATTCTTTCACTTATTTTATCAAACGTCTCAACTTTCCTCTCCGCAGTCGTTTGTTCCCTCTGCTGCCACATTTTAACACGTCTCTGTTTACTTTCTCTCACTTCTCTCCCTCGCTCTCGGCTGTTTAGTTCGTCCATCTGTGTTACAAAGTAGCATCTCGTAGCTGGAGTGCTAACCCTTCAGTCATATGGGCCCCGTCGCCCTGGCAACCCCACAGTAAAGAGCCTGTCAGTTTTGACAGCGCCTTTGAAATGTAAGCAGCCCCCCCTCTCTCAGATTTAGTCAGTATCATTGTATTTTCATGCATCGTTGAGCACTCTACAAGCCTCTGCTTCTACTTAAAGCCTTCCTCGACCATATGAGGAGGGTTTAAAATGTTATCGCCTTGAGCCAAATCACCACCATCGCTGTGTGCAGGGCCGCCCATAGGGGGGACAAGGGGAAAGCTGTCTGGGGCCCAGACAGTGGGGGGGCCACGGAAGCCAGCAATAATAATCAGGAGCTATTCCTGTGGTCATGTCGCCAGGTCGTAATTTAGTCATAAACAACAGGTCTCTTGCTGTTCATTGAATTTTTCTGATGATTTCAACTTCGAAGTTCGAAGTTTCAGAGGCTCCTGCATCTCGTCATCTCTCCTGTAAGACAGTTTAGTTGCTGCCTTCATGTAAATGACCTTCTTCTTTGCCCTCAGATGTTAGTTTTCCTATGGTTTTGCGCAAACCGCATCATAAAAATGTCATCAACACACCCACTTGCTCGCTGTGAGCTGGCAGAGTTAAGTCTGTTTAATGTCCGATCCAAATGATTCAAAGACTTGTGCTCAACATACAGCTCCTCCAGGTGATCTTTAGATAATTTCAGGTTTGCAGTGCATGTGTTTAAGGGGCTATGTTCATTCTTAATACAAGCAATAATAACCAAAATTCATATTGAGCCCAAATATTCACCATTGCTAATTAAAACAACGAAAATAAACATTGTACAGTATATATTGTTGCTTTAGTAAAATGTAGCCTGTGTCATAATGAAATACTGAAAATAAAATAGTTGTTTTTTTTCTCCTATTATGCACCCATCACAAAAAAAAGATGACCTAAGAAATGTATTGACTTGAACGATTAGCTAAAGTTGGAGTAAATTTCCTTCCCATGCCAAAGAAAGGAAAAGAAAAAGAGGGAGCTGGAAGGGGCTTTACACTCATATAATAATCTAATAACCAACTTTTTCAGTCTGCTCTGAAAGCTGCACCCAGCCTGGGTGAAGAGGCAAATGATAGTCCAGAGGCTAATGCTACAGCTAACATTACTAGCCAAGAGGTAGCTAGCATCAGTGCTGGAGCCACCAGGCCTACCAACACCTGTAAGAAACAGTATAATAATGCCTATGTAGCCCCCGTCTCTCTCGGTCAGTCGCCCTTTGTACACAGAGGTTGCACTATAGAGCCGCTATTAAGTCCCTTCTTTATACCGCCTTTACACAACAGAACAACGGCAGCATCGCTCCGCTCCAGTGTGTGATTTTAGGCAGCATGCTGGCATTGTGGAATCAAAAGAGGCGTGACGGGTGTAACATGCGTGTATAACATACGTGTTGGTAGCGCTTTCTAAACAATAACAATGGTTTAACATGACAGTAACACTCATTTACTGTCTCTTATTCTTCTTTGAGTTAGCCGCTAACTGCTAACAGCTGCTTTCTAAATCTCCAGCTGTGGGTGACACACATAACACATAGTCAAAACATCACCTCCACCCTGCTGGCTGTCCCTTAATACAGACATCATTTCAGCGCTGTTAGTGCTACCTCCTTTGCCTGGCCCAGAAGTGAGACCACTCTGTCCCCCTATTCCGTGACTGTTCCTTTTACATAGCATGACAAGGCAGCATAATGGCGTGATAGTCCCAGCCGTAAACAGGCAGTGTAAAAGGGGCTAGTTTAAATGTATGCGTTAGAGGCATTTCTAGCAAGTCCTAGTTTGCTATTATTTTTTGAGTCACTTTAACGCACCACCCGACCTGGCATCTTAGGAATCTTTAATTGAAAGCAGGTGTGCTCAAACGAGCGTGAAGAGTGGAAGATGCCACGGGGTTACAGTCTTTAACCGCTACGTATTTGATTAATCTTAGTTTTATTGTTTGATAAAGTCATTTAATACCCCATTGACTTGAACTTTGCTTTTGTAAAGACCTGTTTGTTTGGGGATTTTTGTTTAAAATTTTTTTGTTGTCAGTGTTTTTAGTGTCATTATGCAACTCTCCAAACATCCAACTCTAAAACCAAACGAAGTACTGGGATCATCAAACAGTGAGTAAAGCCAAACCAAAGACAGCAAGTCCATCATATCTCCCGTTGTGGTGTCTGTGGGTGTCTGTTTTTAAACTTATCTAGAAGCCGCAATAGTATGAGTTGACATGAGTCAGGCAAATCAGGGAGGGCCCATTCACTGGACCTTTTTCAGGGCGGCCACTTCTGTGGGTGTGCCTGACTGTGTGTTCACACAAGTGATGTCGAAGCAAAAATTACATCCTGCTTTAGAGTTCAGCTTGGGTCAAACTTTTCTTTTGATGCAGGAAACTTTAAAATAGGAATCTAATTACATTAGATAAACAAGTAATAAAAAGAATTTACAAATTTACAGTTGGCTGATTTGTTCACAGATGGGAAATTAAAGGATAATTTGCCATTTTAGGAAAAATGCTTACTCCCTTTTATCAAACTATTCCTCTAACTGAAAGCAATTTTTATTTAAGTGGATTAGTCATTTATTTATTTATTTATTAAGCAACAAGACAAAACAATCTGTTTGAAGAGTTTAATATGGGATCTATTTTGATATTTTACAGATTGAACAATTACTTTAAAAAGGAAGTGTCAGATTATAAATAATTATTTGCAGCAGTGCTGATTTTACTTAACGCTCTGAATTAAGTGAATCAGACTGAACCTACCCATGCTGCAGATGACAGATAGCATGGGAGCAGCACTGAAGTCTAATGGCTTTTGATTTAGGTTACCTTCGTATTTAGAGGGATTAGCAGAATGTGGATTACAGACACACAAAATACACTGTTTGCATCCTAAGTAACGGGGCATGAAACAACAACAGCGCACTGCAGGCCTGCATGCTCACTGTGACGCTCTCACGCGACTCTGCTCCACTCCTTGAGTTTGAAGATCAAGAGGCCACAGCTGGTGGCTTGTGGCGCCCTTGTTTTACGCCCACAAGGCTGCAGGAGATCAAAAGAGGAGCGTTTAACGTGGCACTATGAAAAAACAAAAAAAACACACAGCCATGATCGGATATGTGTCGTGACCTGCAGCCTCGGGCAAGTTCAGCACGGGTGCTAGGATGCAGGCCGGGCTACAAACTAGCTCTCACTGAGTTAACACTTTCACTTCCCTCCCTCTTCCTCCTCGGTGATCCCCCGCAGGGCAGACAGGCTAATAAGATCCTGCACGCTGCCACCTTTCACCCCAGCCTCACCTAATCATGCAGAGGAGTAGATGAACTCCTTGAACGGCGAGGTGGCTATCTTTGGAAGACAAACATTGGGATTAAAGGCAGGGTGATGGGGGGTGGGCAGGGCTGGAGAAGGACGCTGTTCCAGTTGTGGCAGATAGTAGGTCAGAGAAGCTAACAGATGGCCAGGAAACTCCCTTCCTCCCTCCCTCCCTTTTGCAACCAGCCGCCTGGGATGTCCTACAAAAGCTCTGTGGGCAGCTAGCTAGAGCCGAGCCACTCACCAGCTAGCAGATTGTGTTTGTGTCTGTGCAGAGCACCCACTCGGGACTGTGGAGGGTATTAAAAATAACCAGTAAGTCACAACTACCAGTTTCACAATGTCGTGACAGAGAGATCTCTAAATGATAGAGGCTGTCCTGTAAGTGTGGCTCCATCTTGATGGCCCTCTGGCTACAGTGTGATTGGGTAACATTTTAACAAGCATGTCAGTACCCCCTCTTCCCCCCTGCTGCCCACAGCAGCATGTCAACTGCTGTGTTTCTTTCCCCTCTTCACTCTCCAAAAGCAGATCTAATTTTGGGTTCAGCCAATAGGATGTGTGGAGGTGGTGCCATCGGTTTTTCACAACAGAAATAGCGTGTTTCCACTCGGTCTCTCCACATTCTGCAGCAGCACCCAACTTTCCATCACTTTTACTACTCATACTACTCTATGTATTATTTCAGCTGTGTTTCGGGAATGTGAGCCTCACTGCCACTCTCCGTTTCCACCTTAAATGCCAAAGTGATTACAATGCATAATGTGAGATCTGCTGCCTCATTGCTGCAATTAAGCCACTGCTCTTAGGGACTCAGAACGACCGTGTGACGCTTAATCAAGCTGTCAAAGTTAAAGCATACGCCGACCAAAAGAAGCACTTTCCCTCTTAACTATTATTGATTGCCTTCCCGACCACGACAGGTTAAACGTGCCCCAAAGTGGCAGGTAATTGCTTCTAAATCCTCCTAAAATTGGGGGTTAATCCACGTCCCAGATGTGCAATGCGCAGACACAAACTAAGGATGTGGTCATCGCCCTGAACTGCTCTCTTCCAGCCAATAAAGTGGATATCGTGGGTTTGTCATAGTAACGGTCGCATGGCACCAGAGTCCGTCTGTTTTGGCAGGCCAGTCTTTGGTCAGCAGTCATGTTTAGGCTTAGCGCTGACCCCGGGCAGAGACACGGCAGCACGAGAATAAGGTCAGCGACGGGGGAATGAATATCACTACAGTATGTAGAGGGATACAGAAACTATATAACTATACCATGTTTTTAAGTTTTCTACATTAACTATATGACTGAATGTATATATTTTAATATATCACATATATACAACTGGTTTTATTTAGTATGAGTGCTCTAAGTCCCCGTACTACCTTAATAAAGCATTTTCTCTATTTAACTGTATTCTATATATTCTCTATATGATGTATCCAGTGAGAACCAACCAGATTTCAACGTTGATTGCTGGTTGATATTCATTCTGAACGTCCAAGACCTCTTTTCAACCATCTAAAATGCGGTTACAACATCAATGTGTCACAAAATAAATTTGTTTAATCGTGAGCATTCTTCCGTTGAAAAGACAAGACTATGGTCACTCAGTACGTTTACATGCAGCTTGAGAAAATCGAATTATTGGCTTAGTCCGACTGAAATTGGACTATCCATAGCTTAACTAAAACACCTAGATAATTTGATTGAAAATCAAACTATTGCTGCATGTATCCACTTAGTCCGACTGGAGTCGGACTCGGCGTTCTGCACATGCACCTTTTTTCTATCATGAACTTTCACCCGGAAGAAGACAGAGATGACGTAGCAGCAGTTCACTCCCGGAAAAACAAACAAATTAACACCATGGCGACTGAGGAGCAGAAGTCGCACTTCTGGACGGACGAGGAAACCTCATTCATGCTCAGCCATCTTCATTCGTCATTAGCTTTCTCTTCGGGTCAACCGGAACTAGTTCAATACACACTATATTAAAATGGACACAGCGCCGCCTATCGAGGCGGAGTCAGACATACTTGGTCAGAAATTTTATTTTCTCTTCTGCATGTATACTCAGACAAGACGAGAAGTCCGACTTGACTGATTAGCCGAGCTATGAGCTTAGCTCGACTACTGCATGCATGGTTCAAAAGTGAACTTTTTTTACCTTTAGACCATATTTCACCAGAATTTACACTATTGACTTTCAGCTGAGAAATTTGGATGTGATTTCTTAGTTAGTTAGTCCAATGATCATAGACTATTATTTGCACACTGTAGAGGATGAAAAATCTTACGACTGCAAATCCGGGTGACATATGGTCTAAGAGTGAATGTTCAATCAACATCTACAAGTAGTCAGTTAAAAAACTTTCACTTTTGAACCATTTCTGAACGTCTTTTCACCAGTGACTGGTGCATTTATATCTAATATCCTGTATTTATGTTGCTTTGCACATAAGCACATTCACATTTATGTAAAAAACATCGAGGCAATTCTAACAAATATAGTTTTTAATATTATTTTGCAAATCTCTTTTTATTTACCCCTTCCTAATGGTGTCTCTCTCTTTACCTTTTTCTTGTGTTGCTGTAAGACTGGCAACGGCTGCATTGTTGTTGTTGTTGTTGTTGTTGTTAGGAAAGCTAATTTACATTAATCTTTACCCAGCAAATTTGGCAGTGGATGCATACAGTACGCCTGCCCAGCACACACAGAGACAGAGCTAACTGTTAGCATTACAAGGCAAACATTACCTAAAGGGTTTATTGACAGAGTTGAGCTGTTTCTGTGTCAGTGTTTATTTATTGGGACTGTTTAACAGCTTGCTGTTTGCTGCTGTGTTAGCTCCTGTTAGCTGGCCAGATGTTGAACTGACCACTCTGTGTAATGGCAGCAACAGAAAGTTTGCTGATCCTTTCCACCTGTAAAGAGGATTAATATCCAATGAGGGGTCGATTGTCTCTGGGGCTGCCCCCTAATAGTCAACCTAACGTTAGTCGACCAGAAAGGTCATTGGTCAGCAAGACTTCATTGGTCGTTTAGTCGCAGAAAAAAACAAACAAAAGTGAAACTCTATTAGGAGCTGCACCGTGTTAAAATATATCAAAACCTATATGACCGGACCATATGAGAATTTAATTTGAAAGGACAGACACAGGAAGTGGCCACGCTCAGCAGTCAGACAGGAGTCAGGTTAATTTCCAGGGTTGGTACCTGCGGTTATTCCACAGGCTAGTTAATAACATGTCGGGCAGGAAATCCAAAGTGTGGGATCATTTTGAGAAGGTGAAGGACCAACCCAAGGTGATATGTAAACTCTGCAGGATATATCTGCAAAATACCAATTCAATAATTACATTAATATCATAAACATGTGGGCGCCTTGTCGACTAATGGCCCTAAATGACGACTATCGGTCAACTATGAAAATTCTTAGTTGGGGGCAGCCATAATTGTCTCTAATATAGGTGTCCAGCTCTGCCTGTGGCTCATTAGCTTGTTGAGGGGTGCTATAGCCATCTCCCAGGAGCAACATCATGGCATTGCCCTGGTGGAGTCATACATACAAGCCTGGGCAGCCGCAGACTCTGCCATCTCATCATCACCTCATGTTGCGCCAGAATATTATAGTTAGTCTATATTTTTAACAGTTTAACTGATTTTTAACGGATAGTGTTATTTTAAAAAATTCTTATTGTCACTTAACAGTTAAACGATTAATTATTAACATCTCTAGTTATTGTCAATAAATTCTGTGGGGAAAATTACACTGAACCTAACACAGTTTATCCCTCTGTGCCGCAGACCTCTGTTGTTATCCAAAAAAACTACTGAAAACATATAAATGAGCCACAGCGCTGCACTGGTCGACATGTTTCTTCATTACACACAACCCCGACACTGTCATTAATTTGAGCTCCAATCAATTCGCAAATGAAAATACTGCCTGACAAATGCACTACGTACTCAAGTGTGAGTAATGTTTGCTACAAACTAGAGTGCCCAGCTGTTTCAGGAAATAATTTAGCCTTTCTTTAATGACTAAACTATTATATATATGTTTGCAACTTGTTTTTAAGATTAACATCTTCAGTAGGAACAATTAAAAAATCATGTGAATTTACTGCTGCAGTCTTGGCCTTGTTCTCCAGAGCTGCAGTGTTTGTTTAATTTCATTTGTTGACATTAATAAAAACATAGAATAACATCAGCCCTGTCCATTAAGCTTTGCCTTGAGGATCAACAAAGTATCTTAAAGATAAACTATGCTGGATTTTTCTAAAAAGAAAACAATGTATGGACTCGTACTCAGTCATCACTTATGACCGACTATAAGTGTGGTGGTGTATTTATCTGCAGTGGCTCTGCTCTCTGCCTGTATTTTCTTATTTTCTGTGCTCTAGACGTTTATGTGCGTGTACTCCCACAGCGCTCAGGTGAGGTTGGGGCTTTATAAAAAGGTAGCGACCAGGTGTCACACCGTAAGCAGCATCCAAGAGACAGCACTGGAAGAAAAAAAAACGCAAATACAGCAAGGTGAAACGCCAAATAAAAGTGAATCTGGGGTTGGATTTTACTTTCACTGGTGAGCGTGTTTACAAACAGTAACCAACAATCGTGCATCGTACACCTTGAAGTAAAGAACTAGAGGCCTGAAGGAGATGTATTCAGATGGCTGCAGCCTCACAGATCACTGTAGGTGTCTGTTGTTGACAAGATGATGGCAGGCTGGACAAGACAAAACAAACGCTGAGACATCATGAGCGAGACATTGCATAACGCGGCTTGTCGCAGTGACCTGAGCGAGTGGGCACATCCCGTAAATGCTCGCAACCCACCACCACTGCAGAACTGGGAAGTGGGGCAGAGTGACCTTGCTGATAATCTGTCTGGTCTCCCACCCCTCCTGGCTGTGAGTAATGCACTGTATGAAATACTGCAGGCCCGCTGAGCCTAAGTAATAGACAGTTTGAGGATACCTTGACATATGGTGATGTATTACCGCTCCCCAGGCAATCCCTCCTTGGCTGACCTGAGCGGTGAACACAAACCACCAAAGGTTGCATTTCGGGTGCTCGCTGTTTTGCAATTTGTGGTTACAGTTGCTTAAAATTGCAGTTCCTCCTTCTGTGTTTGTCAAAATTCAACACCCTCGGTTTATTACAATATAAGAACAGTGTGTTTGTGTTAATGATACAGTGCGAAAATCATAGGTGTTCTTTGAGCTGGCTGGCAGGGCCGTTAGGAGTTGCGTGGGCAGCAGAAATCAACGAGAATGTATGAGTGTGTGTGTGTGATGGGATAAAAAAGTGTAAGAGTAGGAAAGGTGATGAGTGAGCAAGGTGATTCTGGTGCATGAAAAATAAATCTGATTATTTCTGGTTTGGAGGGAACACGGCGCAAATCCAGTGGAGATTATCTCATTTTACGCTTTAAAAAATAAAAAAAAAGCTTCCCTCTTACAATAAGATGAATAATTAAAAATCACAGGAGGCTAAATCTTGAACTGAAGTATGCAGCGATATAGAATGAAGCCAAAACAAACAAGCGATGGGAATAAATAAGACATGAGAGGCAGCTTCCTGTGTTCGACAAGGAGGCGGCCCTGAAAAGCGAGGCAAGTCTGTGACGATAACAATGCTGCTATTTTTACTAACAGTAGGAGACTGGTGACAAAGAGCGAAAGGGAGAAAAGAAGGAGCGAGGGAAAGAGTGTCAGGAGGAGCAAACAAAGGGGTCTAGTGTGAACTCTACCCGGAGCAGAGCTGCTATTTTTGCTAGTGTGAGAGGACAGACAGACAGAGACAGACAGACAGACAGTTTGCAGTGTAAAACGGGGACAAAGAAAGACATGCGCCCAGACGTCCAACCGCCATCACCACAAGAAGACTTAATTGTGGCCGAAAGCTGAGTTGTTGCACAGACGGGAAATATGAGGCTAAAAATGGGCACTTCCTGTTTGGACAAGAAACCAACTGACACTGTGACTTAAGAACTGGCGGTTTTACAGTCGCATGACATTTGAGCTGCATAATAACGCCCCTCCCATTTGACCTCGACACCCCCCCCCCCCTCCTTTTTACTCTCATCCACCCCTGCATCAATCTCCATAACAAAGGCCACACTGATACAGTGTGAAAGGACTCAGTGGGAGGTTATTCTCCGATGATGGCTGCAGGGTCACAACCAAATTCTGCTTTTTTATCGCAGCTCATGAGTTATGACTTCTTTATCTCACCACACATAATGCTTCCTCCTGCTATCCGTCTTTGATCTCATGAGGATAAAATGATGTGATAGACGCCTGCTTTTGTCTTTTTCTTCCTGCGTTACAATCACCTGATGGACACTCTAAGCTCAGACATAATTTATGTGGGATTCGTGGGATTTTCAGCATGGCGGAGACGGTTAGCTTCCATCCACGTTGGGTGGATATAGAGCCCAGTGCTGGCTAATACCACAGATATATCAGTGTTAGCGTATAATTAGCACACGCTGATAGAAACACAGGTGACATTTCTTATTTCTCTCACCTCCAGTTTAAAATACTACATTTTTATTTATAGATATGATTTCGAGGTGGCGGTATTGTGCTGTGGAGTTATATTTACAGTGAACACTGAGTGTGTCCTTGAGGCCTGAGAATGTGTTGAATGTATTTCCTTCCTCATGAAAACATTCGCAAAGCTGATTTTTTTAAAAGTATTTTATAACATGCACGTTTACATTGTCTGGTAATCTTCCCCTGCGCCTTCAGCTGACGAAGTGCTACATCTGTGTCACCACCACCACCAACTGTCGCACAGTGGAGCCACAGTGCCATTACTGTCATCTTAGTTAAAGGTTAGGTTCAGTATTTTTCAACCTTGACCTTTGTTTCCTGTGTTTTTGTATCCAAGTGACTACTGGGGACAACAGGTTTTGAAATTGGCCCGATACTGAGCGAGAGTGCTGCAGATGGCAGCAGCTAAACAAGCATGTTTGCATCATCAGTGCACTACTGCGCTTGTTTTTATCACTGACAGGCTCAGATTAGCCTCTTCAAGGCAGGAATTTCACGCCATTATTCCGCCTCACTGCTCTGTATAAAAGGTACAATCGCAGAATGTGGGGACGGATTTGTCTCGGCTTTAAGCCCGCATGGGAGGTAGTCATAACGTCAACACAAACAATGTCTGTATAAAAGGAACAGTCGGGAGGACGGGATGATGGGAGGCATGTGTGACGTTCTGATGACATGTTATGTGTGTGACCCAATACTTGAGATTTTAAAAAAGTAGCTGATAGCAGTTAGCAGCTAACTCAAAGAAGAAGAACAGCAGCAGCTGAAAATGTCAGATTAGAATTGGAAAAACAATGAAGTCTGTGAGCTCCTTACCCAACGAAATCAGCCGCCATATAAAGGCACAGACACACCAAACCGATGTCTGAGAACTAGCAGCGACAAGAGCCCTCTGCTATGTCGCCTCTTGTTGCCGTGTCTGGGCCAATAAGTCGCACATGAACACACCAAACCGACAGCCAACAAGCACGTACGTTCTGCGCCTGTGTGAGAGGACATACCCCTCCATACCAGTAAACAATGGTTATCTGTAATCGTCATACAAAAAGGGAAAAGAGCAGACCGTCTTGAGGCTAGTTAGCCAGTTAGCATATTAACGACACAATCCACTGTTGAAAGACAGAGCAATATTTACCGTGCACCAGTGCACAATAACACAAACCATCAGGAAACGTTTCTGCTAAAGCACTTAGTGGCTAAAGAAAAATAATCTTACTTTAAGTAACAAGTTTGTTTCAACAACACTCCCTCTTTACTTTAGCTGTTTGTTTACATTCCTCACTTCCGTTTCTCTTCGAGCGCGCTGAGCTGAAGTGCCAATCAGAGTGATTTCATTCATCAACAGGCTCCACTGTGGTGACACCAATTCAACATGTTGAATTGGCGGGGAAAAAGGCCAACTAGCAAGGGGAAACAGTGCAGGGATACAGGAGGCAGACGCTCATCAACGGCCCAACTTTGATCAACGTCCGACTGTCGGCTTGGTGTGTCAGGGCCTTAACAGGGAACTTCAGTGATTGTTATTAACATGGTGTGCCATTGTTACTGTTAATAAAGCGCTGCCAACGTGTATATTATATGTCGCCCTAGCGGCAGACAATATCGAGTTACATGTCACGCCCGTCACGCTTCTTTTACTCCCGCTATCAAAAGCTTACTTGGATTGTCTTTCCACTGTTCCAACAATCACCAACTCTGGTTTGGTTAAAATAAATCCTTAATTCACCCAGTTAAATGTTAAAGTATGCTGGGTCTATACACACTAAAAATACTGTTTTACTTAAAATGGAGTCTGGTGGGTTTGCCGACAGCGATTTTGGGGCTGTTTCTGGTTAAACAAAAGGATGTTACTCTTTAAAAGGAAGGTCTATCTCTGTAGGGATCCTTTCCATAATGTTTTCAGACATTAGAATAACAACCTGAGCCTGTCAGCAGCAAAAACAAGCACTTTTAGTAGATGTACAATGACGGTGCGCCCCATATAGGTTGAATTCTTGGTGGCAGCATGGTTACGATTCCACCTCACGGCCCTTTGCTGCAAGTCATATTTTTCCTTTCCTGTCTCGGCTATACTATCAATAAATTATTGATCGATACACTATCAATTGAGGCAAAAATGCCCCAAAAATAATCTTAAAAATAAGAATTTAAAAGGCACTGGTGGGCAGGTTTTCTTGCCTTTAAACAAAGTGAGGCTAGCTGTTTCCCACTGTTTCCAGTCTTTGTGCTAAGCTAAGCTAACCAGTTGTTGCTGTATTCATATTGGTGTATCTTTATTTACCATCAAGATAAGTGGTCTCAATCTTCACATCGAATTCAAGCAACCAAATGTAACTCAGCAGCTCTAAATGACGCCACAGTTCAAATCTTTATCTTTTATATGCACAATTGTTGCCAGAAGTGTTAATGCTAATGCTGTATGTGAAAAAGGAGCCTGTATGCTGATATTTAAATATCACGCTCCAGAGACCAAGCACCACTGGCTGATGTGCAGCCATGAGAAGAGAACAAGAGCAACTTTCGACTTGACTGGTCATGATATGGGACAGGAGCCCTTAGTCACTGAAATGGCTTTCTGCGTGAGGGAGTGTGTGTGATGTACAGTGTCAGTGCCCACTTTAGCTGGCAGAGACTCTGCATGCCTCAGACCTCAAGGCAGAGCAGAGCAGCGAGACTGAGCTGGAGAGGATCTGATGCTCTTCTCCAGATCATTACACCACCCCCAGACACGGAGAGACACTTTAAATCAACTCTACCTCCTCCTCCTCTCTCATCTCGCTGATCCAAGAGGAGATCACAGTCTCTTTTCTCACTTCCTCCCTCTCGTTCTCACACACACACGAAAACTCCCCATGGACTACCCGCTGACCTTGCATCGGCCACAGCAGAGTATCCACTTCTTTAAAAACAGGACTACTTATCCAGGCCTCTTTGTTCCTCCTCCCCCCCTGCGATTATTTACAGAAGCAGCTCCCACTGCATTTCAGATAAGCATCTACATCGCAGATCTTTGGGGGCCCATGTCAGCTGCACAGGAGGAATGCAGCACCGTCCATTAGCAACTGGCTACTGTGGAGAGAGGGGGGTGGTGTCAGTGGTGTGCAAAGCCCCGTGTTGAAACAGGGTGAAATCAAAATGTCAGCATCATTCTGACACCGGCAGAGGCTGAGTGAGTTCATTAAAACAGCTGACAGTGGCGCTGGCTATGACTGTACCACGGAAGATAAGCTTTAAGGTCAAGTTGAACAAGCCTCTCAACACACAGGATGAAAAAAAATCATCACATGTACTAGACATAATCAGAAACCAGCACCTCGGCTTAATTAAACAAGGCTCCGAGGGTACAGTGGGAGAGATAACACCTTCACGTACAGTTATTAATATTCATTCTAGGTGTCTTTCCACTGCATATTTCCTCACCTTGATGGGCTCTGTGCTGAAGCGGATCTTCCTGGCCGGTGGTGGTTCCTCCTCCACAGGCAGCCCAGGAATCTCCGCACAGCTGGACTCAGGCTCGTAGCGGTCGTCGTCATCCTCCTCCTCATCCACCTGGCTCCCTCCGTAGTCGTCCCCCACTGCGCTGTAGGTACTGATATCCACAGAGTCACGCCCCGACTGGTCGTCTCTGACAGTCCTGTCCTCCTCCTCCTCAGCATCCTTCGCCATCTCGCCACCTTTTGGAGAGCTCTGCTTCTCAGCACCAGGTTTCTCCGTTCTCCACGGAGATGCAGATGTCACCTTGCAGTGTTGTGCTGCTGTTCGGCCCCTTGGCCCCATAGTGTTCCTCAGATTTGACCTCAACACCTGCGTCGGACACAGTCTTTTCCCTCTGCTCGTTCTGCTCTCCTACAGTACTGTGAAGTTCAGTATTTGAGGCGCTTTGGCCCCCGTTAATGCTATCAGATGGAGGTGTCACCCTCCCCCTGGGGCCCCTTGGAGGCCCCTCCTGGCCCATCTGATTGCCTCTCTCTTCCTCCTGGTTGCCTGCTGCAAAGGCACAAACCCTCTTTGTGATTATTTTGGAGTTCAACACACCCACCTTGGCGCTGACCCCCCGGGAAGGGAGTGGTGGGGTAGAGGAGAGGCGGTGGAGGTTGTTGCGGAGCTCGGCTGCGCGTTCAAACACAGCACTGAGCTGGCTGACCGTCGGGGACACAGCCTCGCTGGTGTCCAGGCTGTCCAGGGACTCTGTGCTGCCGTTGAAACGAGCCACCACGTCCAACCTGCCATCCTGGAAGCCTGAGGCCTTGTCTGTCTTCAGCAGGACCCTGGTGGTGGCCAGCTTCTCCTGCTGCTGCCTCTCCTGCTGCTGCTCGAAGATGCGGCGTGTCTCCTGCAGCTTGGAGTAGCTGGGCGACGAGGCCCGAGGGTGCCCGTTCTCCGGTTTGGTGGTGTCGAACTTGCTGACGCGCTCGGACACGGTGGACCCGAGCTTCAGCAGCGCGCTGTGGTCCACGTTTTCGTTCAGGCTCCCGGCTCTGGGGAGGGAGAGGCGCACCGATTTGTCGGCGTTCCTGGCGCCCTCCTCTCCCTCTGCATCGGCTGGGGATGTGGTCTGCATCTGCTGGAACATGTTTTTGATACGGTGCACGTTGGAGCCGTACCTGCGCCCTCGGGGGCCCTCCTGCATGTCCCCGTTCGCAGCATTGTCTTTGACGGGCTTCAGGGCCTGCATCCCCGCTTCGTACGCGTTCCTGTGCGGGGATGGGCTCCTGAGCGTAGAGCCAGAGCCGGTGCTCTTGGATGTGGATTCGGTCTTCATCATGGTCATTCAAGCGTCGCAACGGATGCTCAGCGACGGCATGTCTCCTTTCTCAAGCCCCGGTGGCAAATCTGTGTTATCCACCAGCAGCGGCAGCCGATCCAAGCGAGGTGGCGCCCAGACGAGACCGGCAGATGGGGAGAAACAAAAACAACAGATCGTATTAAAGGCCTGCCTGCATCCGCTGCAATACTCGTCCAATGCAACGGAGAAAGTGAGCACGATGCATCTGTCATTAGCTGGCTTGCAGTTACAACAATGCAAACCTAACCCTCACTGATAATTGCATTAGTCATTCAAAAAATATTTGCACAGAAAAGTAGAGCAGTAATGAGCCGCGGATTTACCGCAGTTGACGACAGATTGCTTACGTTTAATCCCTTTTTACAGGCAGCATCATTTTGATCTCTTCATTCTGTGAGCTGCAGATTTCTGGTCCTCCTCTCTCAGCGGCAGAGAGCTGCTGCATGGAGGAGGCAGCTGCTGGGTCATAGAGCCCGTCTGGTACTGTACCCTGCCTCTGTGGGCGACTTACTGCATAACATCCTTATTTATGATTCATTATAGCATGAGTGTATTAACCATTGTGTGCTGCAGTGAGTGATGGGGATTAGAGTAAATCAGTGGTTTCCATACAGGGCTATCCCACTCACAGCCTGCAGGTGAGTTAGGCTTCCTCTACAGTTGGAAAATCTGAAGTAGCTCAACTAATTTGAACATTATTAAAGGAACAGCTAGATTTAGGGGGTGTGGTGGCATCTAGTGGTGAGGGTTGCAGATTGCAACCAGCTGAAACCTCCCCAGGTGTTTTCAGTGTTCACTGGGTGTTTCTCAAAGTCAAGGAAGGATCCTTAAATGGCTGAATTTCAAGGATGCTACATTATCAAATCCAGCATAAGGACTGTTCCAATGTCGAGGATTCTTCAAATTCTACCAAGGACAGAGGCAGAATTTAAACTTCTGGCTACTACTCCTATGCCGTAACCTGACGTACTCACAATTCCCCAGAAATGTAACTACACGTCAGTGGAAACTAAACGTTTATTTACTTTAATTTCACAGATAAGAAACAATAAATTGTGAAGACAATAAAGCCTCCACAAAAATAGCATTTTAAGTCCTGTGTGTGATTTATCCTGGCTTCATATGAGCAGAGGAAATCTCCACTAGTCGCTAGGCTAATTTATACAATGTAAAATACCATAGGCTTGTGCTAATAATGTTAGCATGTTGTATTTGTTTGGAAAATGTGTTTAGTATAAGACAGTTGTTTTGGTAATAGAGCCGAATTTTGTAACGTTACTTTTGTTAAATGTTGCTGTTGTCCCTGGCTTCATGTAAGTAAAGGAACAATTCTGCTAGCTGCTAGGCTAATTTATACAATGTAAAATGCCATAGGCTTGTGCTAATAACATTAGCATGTTGTATTTGTGGGGAAAATTGTCCAGATAAAGACAAGTGTTTGTCTGTGAATGCTGTGAGTTATAGTGAAGCTGATTTGTGTTTGAAATTGTTGCGAGTAAGACTTGTTTAATGTGTGTTTAATGTGCTGTAAACTTTGCAGCACTTCACAGAAACCCCACTGCCCACCAGTGTTTTGGAGGTGTAACTGCAGAGTGACAGACGCACCACCGCACAAGTATATATGCTCACAACGGCGTAGGCCACGTGTGTAGGTTACGGCGTATGGTCTGCCGCACAAATATAAATCCCCCTTTAGTTAGACTTCTGTTACAGTTGGAAAATCTAAAGTAGCTCAACTAATTGTAAAATTATTAAAGGAACAGCAAGCTTTAGGGGGATTTGGTGGCATCTAATGGTGAGGGCTACAGATTGCTACCAGCTGAAACTTCTCCCTGTGTCTTCAATCAGTGAACACTGAAGACATTTTTACCGAGACGTTCAGGACATTTTTACCTGGAGCTGAATTATCCGCAGACAGACCAGGTTATTACAACCTGTAAAAACACTGAATACAGTTTCAAGGTACAAATCAGTGTTTCTCCAACCGTGTTCACTTCATCACTTCAACCTAGAACTACAAAGGGAGTTTACTAGAACTTAAAATATGCTCACTTTTTTCTGATCCAGACGTTCAGGAGGTTGTTACCAGGAGCCAAATCATCTGCAGAGGTCTTTTCCTCTCCAAAATAAACAGAGCAGGTGAATAAAACACATAAAAATGGAGAATAAAAATTAAGTATATTTCCAGTGCTGCTCGTTGCAGAGGGGCCGCTAACTGTGGTGAGAGATGCAAAAACATGAAAACATGAGTGGCCCTAGAGCAAGTGTTTGTTTTGTCTGTTCTGGGCTACCGTAGAAACATGGCGGTGTAACATGAAGGACTCCATGCATGAGGACCCACTCCCTAGGTCGATATAAACAGCTCGTTCTCAGGTAACAAGAACACAACAACTCTTATTTCCAGACTGGACCTTCAACTAGAGACCACCTAGTTAACAACTACATTCATGTATTGATGTAATTACATCAGTTAAGATAGATAGCACCTGGAGACACTTCACAAGTAAGCAGCGACATCTAAACCATTAGCTACTTTAGCTAAGCTAATGTAAATGGATAAAATACATACATGTATATTAACAGATAGCAAACCCCAAGATGGCGGCCGGCTTTTCATTCCAGTGGAGTTGCTAGCATGGCACATACAGTTAAACTGACGTTAGCTAGCTAAACCTTATGGCTAATGAAACAGTTAGCTAAAAGTTGATCTTTTGTATATAAATGGTGACCAAGCAAAAAAAGTAGCTGGTAAATCTTTGGAAGTCGCTAAAAGTAATGGGAAAATGGTGAAAATGGTAAAGCTGGTGGATAAATGGTTGAAACAGCTAACAGTAGCAGTTGAAATAGCTAACAGAGATAGCCACTTATATGTAGTGAAAATGGTTGAAACAGCTAAAAATGATGGATAAATCGTGAAAAAGTTAAAAGTCATGGACAGATAGCTTCCTAAAAATAATGAATAATGGTTGAAATAGGCCAAAGTAGAATGGATAAATGGTAAAAACCCTAAAGCTATACATCGAACAGCTAAATAATAAAGGATAAACAGTTGAAGTATTGGAAAAGTGGTGAAACTGTTAAAAGAAGTGGATAAATAGCTGAATTAGTTAGCTAAAAATGATGAATAAATGGTACCAAAAAAAAGGTCACAGTAATGTATGTTATAGGTCAAATAGTAAAATAGTTAAATGGTTAAAATGTGCAGCTTCTGCCATTACAAGTGGTAACATTAGTAGTATTATGCATACATGACCAAACATTAACACTGAGAGTTCAACTGTATGAAACTGAATAAAATTAAATTAAACAATCACAGCTGGAACATGATCTGAGGTGTTGATGAAGGGTTACTTGAGTTTTGACAGTCAGTGCATCAGACAAAAAGGTTGGGAACCACTGCAGTAAGTTTTATATTTTATTAGAGAAAAGTAAAAGAAGAAAATTAAATTGAAATATGGATAGTGTCACCCAACCAAAAATAAGCAATAATTCTGTATTTCAGCAGGATAAAATAGTCCCCAAAAAGATTTACTGCCCCCTCCTCACCTACACAAGCCTAATATTGCACACTCATAAAAAAGTAGACATAAATATTTAAAACACGGTTGAACAGTCCTTGAACAGTCTGTGAACACCTGGAATAATATGTGGCTGTCAGAGAGGGACTAGCATTAGGACCCAGTAAAGCCTCAGTCACGTCAAACCTTCACGGCCAGTAACACATCCGTTATTTGCAGGGCACATTGTCGCTTCCTGCATTCTGCATCTGTGCTGATAGACACATTAAACATTATCACTGACGGTAGACAAAGCATTTCCCTTAAAAGAAATCTTCGTTCAGGGGCTGATATATTTACGAAGCCACGACACATTCAAGCAGCTGTTTCACACATTGGAAAGAACAACACCAGAGATTTATTTTTCAAAACTGTCCCTCACTTTCCCCTTTATCATATTATCTACTTTATCTCACAGCAGCTGAAGGTCTAGTCTGGAGGACATAACAAGAGGAGTATTGACTGTAAAGACTGAAGTGCTGAACAGGATGTACGTCTCTTTTCAGAAAGGCAGTAGTGCCATCTAGCTAGCTTTTATATGAAAGTGTGTTATTTGTGTAACATGTCCTTGAGTCAGTGGCTGAGAATGAGACAGTAAACTGGTTAATAAAAAACAGTTTCTCTCTACAGTAACTTATCTGTAGTTAATAAAGAGTAAAACATCTCCACAATACATAAAATCAAATCTTGTATTGTAACTTCTATTTTTTACTCTGTGCCCAAATACCCTTTGTAGTTACTTTTTCTCAGCCCAGTCAGCAGATGTAAATGTTGGCATTGTAAGTTTCTGTAAATACAGATACGTTACATTTGCATGTGCTGCATTTCCAGCACAGTTTATGCCACCAAACATAGGTATTTTTTAGCAACCCACTGCTGTGCTTTCAGCGGCATTTGTGCCACCAAATATAGGTGTTCTCAAGCGACCTGTCATTGTGTTTCCTGTGCTGTTTGTGTCACAAAAAGTAGGTGTTTTTGTGACACAAACATAGGTGGTTTTTAGCGACCCACTGCTGTATTTTGAGTAGCATTTGTGCCACCAAATGTGGGTGTTTTTATGACTTGGTGCTGAGATTCCAGTGCCATCTGTGCCTCAAACATGGGTGTTTTTCAGCAAAGCTGTTGCTGCTTTTCCAGCGGCGTTTGTGACACCAAACATAGGTGTTGTTTAGTGACCCACTGCTGTGTTTTAAGCAGCATTTGTGCCGCCAAACTTAGGGTTTTTTCATGACCCATCGCTCTGTTTCCATCACTGTTTGTGACACTAAACGTAGGTGTTTTTAACAACCCACTGCTGTGTTTCTAGCAGCATTAGTGCCACTAAATGTGGGTTTTTTTCAGCGACTTGGCACTGAATCTAGCAGTGTAGTTTTGCCACCAAATGTATGTTTTTCAGGGCCCTGTCGCTGCTTTTCCAGCGCTGTTTGTGCCACTAAACAGGGGAGTTTTTAAGCAACCTGTCACTGTGATTCCAGCACTGTTTGTGACCAAAAACAAAGGTTTTTGGCAACCCACTGCTGCATTTTCAGTGCCATTTGTGCCACCAAACTTTGATGTTTTTAGCAACCATTTGTGCCACCAAATGTAGGTTTTTTTTAGTGACTTTGTGCTGAGTTTCCAGCAGCGTTTGTGCCACCAAACCTAAGTGTTTTTTAGCGACCCACTGCTGCATTTTCAGTGGTGTTTGGGCCACCAAATGTAGGTGTTTTTAAGCAACCTGTCACTGCTTTCCTAGCGCTGTTCGTGCCACCACACATAGCTGTTTTTAAGCGACCTGTCACTGTGTTTCCAGCACTGTTTGTGCTGCCAGATGTAGGTGTTTATATAGCAGTGCACTAGCGCATTTCCAGTGCCGTTTGTAGCACCACATGTAGGTGTTTTTTCGCAACACATCGCTGTGTTTTCAGCAGCATTTGTGCCACCAAATGTGGGTGTTTTTTAGTGACTTTGTGCCGAGTTTCCAGCTGTTTTTGCCACCAAACGTAGATGTTCTCATGCCCCACTAGAGTGTTTCCAGTACCATTTTGCAACCAAATGTAGGTGTTTTTTTTAGCAACCCATCACTGCTTTCCCCACGCAGTTTGTGCCACCAAACATAAGTGTTTTTAAGGGACCTGTCACTGTGTTTCCAGCACTGTTTGTGACATTAAATGTAGGTGTTTTTTAGCAATCCGCTGCTGTGTTTTCAGTAGCATTTGTGCCACCAAATGTGAGTGTTTTTTAGTGACTTGGTACTGAGTTTCCAGTGCTGTTTATGCCACCTAACATAGATCTTTTAACAACCTGTCGCTGCTTTTCCAGCGCTGTTTGTGCCATCAAACATGGGTGTTTTTAGCAAGGTTTGCAAGGCGGAGGGATGGTGGGTGGCTAGCAGTTAATTCTTGTCTCATTCATGGTCTGATAAACAAAGAGAGAGAGTGGGCAAGGAGGTGCTGAGTGAATAAGCTGCTCGCAACTCTACAATGAAATAAGTTTAAATAAATCAATTACAGGAAACACTGGGTTACTGTATGAAATGCGTGGGTATACCCATGGTCATCTGGTAGGAGGGCTCAGGACAGAGAGGTGAGAGCTGCAAGAGGAGGGTGTATTTTCAAATCTGCCAT
Source organism: Cephalopholis sonnerati (assembly GCA_019142605.1). Classification (NCBI taxonomy): domain Eukaryota; kingdom Metazoa; phylum Chordata; class Actinopteri; order Perciformes; family Serranidae; genus Cephalopholis; species Cephalopholis sonnerati. The sequence goes on from JAGQAX010000020.1 coordinate 30,795,155, forward strand.
TTTTGCCTTTTCCAGATTTCTGCCCACCCCAACTTTAGGTGCTTAAGCTTAAATGTACTTATTTTTCTAAAGCATGGAGGACTCCTGCCAAACTAACTGTATGATTTTATATCATCAGAGGAATTAATACAGCTCTTTATTTACCCTCCAGTCACATTCACAGACTGCCCCCCGGATGTTATGAGGTGAGCGAGGCAAAAATAGCTCTGACATGTCTTTCACTGCGACCAAGCCCCGCTCCGCTTGGCTCTGTCAATCACAGGCCAAAACAAGATGGCAGGCTGCAGGAGCTGGGTCTTCTTTTTAACAGGCAAGTTTATTCCTTAAATGATTGAACTTAGCGTAATGTAACAACACTGGAGAGCCTGTTGTTTTTTAGTGTGTTGTTATTTAGTGTGAATAGTTGGTCTTTATGTCAGCTGTCAAGGTTTGTAGGACTTTTACAACATCAGTGGTTGTGTGTTGTCGTATTTTAATGTTAAATTTAAGGTTTTGTTTGACAGTTCAGGTACATCATTTGATGTTTTTTTTGCACTTCCTCTCAGTTTGTGCTGCCAGTTTGTTTGGGGCCAATGCAGAGATCAAAGTGACCATTCCTGTGGGGAAGTTATTTACATATGAGTTGCTGAGGGAGACTTTCCAGAATGACTTTGAACCTCTGTCAAAGCTCTACGGTATGAATCATTTTAACGCACTCTTTTGTCAGCATTAAACAAAATTACAAGATATAGATTTTCTAATTGCATGTGTCTAACCCCAGACTGTTATTTTTGTACGTTACAAAGCTGGGCGCTTGTACGATGACCCCATGATTTTTAAGTGCAACCTCCAGAATTTCCCAGACCTCCCAGAGTGGCTGCGCTTCACCCACAGACACCCCTACGATAATGGCTTCCTTTACGGCACGCCAGTGTCTCCAGGAAAAAGTGTAATTGAGGTATGAGGTCATCGTTAAAAACTGTTAGTATGCGCCGCTTGGCATTTCTGGCCGCATTTTGCTGTATATATTCTTAGACTTTTCTGTTCCTGTAGACAATGGGCCAAACATAGAAAAGATTCCAGGGGAGACAAATGTGAAAACTGTGCAGCTATCTGACACATCAGGTGGTAAATGTCAGGTTTTGCTGTCAGTCCCTCAGAGACAAAAGCTTTGGGTTTTTCTCCTGAGCCGTCATTTTGAACCCAGGAGGAAGAAAGGTGTCTTTGAAGAAGAGGAGATAACACCTTTCTGAAGTGGCACTTTTATCTCAGCAAAACAGAATATATTATAGCTGCAAAACATGTTACAATCTGGGATGCAGCCACAGATCACACTCCAAAAACACTCCTTAAATTAACAAATTACAGCATTTGGAGCCCAGGTGGACTGCGGTAAATTTTTGCTTTTTATGCATTGATTTTTGTCTTTGTTCAGCACTATTTAAATTGTTCTTACCCCACATGCATGGCACCCTTTTTTCCAGCAAAAACAGCTACAAATCCTCTCATTTTTTTCCATTCATAACAAGGCAGTAATTAAATATATATTGGGGTGGTGCTATAATATTGATTAAAAATACATATATAAATTAAAAAAAAAAATACTATTCTACAACAGGCAACCATCATGACTGTCCAAAATAATCGTTAGCCAATGTAATCATAATAAATAAACATAATAAATTCACATTATTATCACTACCAGTTCTTGTATTATGATGTATTCCAGTTTTGCGTTTGGTATGTCCATGTGGTGTTGCTGTACTCCAGCAGACTGCAGCTCAAAGGTGTATTTAACTAACATTAATGTCTTTATAACGTAGTATTTGTCAGACAGGCCATATAAAGTCTGAGTTAAGTTTCAGTGTCAATATAGGTTATGTTGTGTTGCTTGTATCAGTTTAATGGACAGTAATAGCTTTCATTTATTGCATATTTGTGTAGTACACCGTATAGCTGTATATGCGTATTATAAATTGTATAATATAACATGAAAGTTATAGCTAGTATAGCTAGTTGTAGCAACTCAAAATATTATTACAGAATTGTTCCAGGTTGAGAACAATATTTCACATATAAATACAACAGGAAAATGTCATGAAATAAAACTATAAACAGTCTTTTACATTAAACATGGATTTATGCCTGTAAATTATTCCAAATATTAATAATTCAAAGTTTTAAAAATCTACTCAAGAAAGTGTTTTATGGTCTAGAGCAGTGGTTCCCAACCAGTCCAGCCGCAGGGTCCAGATTTCTCCTTAGTCATTAGTTCAAGGTCCACACAGTTTAATACATTTCAGTGTCATACTTGTGTTTGGCCATGTGGTCGGGCTCGTTTGCTGCTCTTGTCAGGTTGCTGTCTGTCAGTCACTCACTCTACAGCAGGAAACAGCACTTTAAAATAAAAGCTCTGTGCTGGAAATTCACTGTACTTCAAGATAAAGTGTGTTTTTTTATAAACTTGACACATTGTTGAGTCACTTGTGGTCCATTCAGAGTGGACACCAACCAGTTGGGAACCACTGGTCTCGAGCATTAATGTGATAAACCACAAGGTGGCCACAATGTAAGGCACTAGTTTAGTTATTTGGAACTTTAACTTTGCAGAGCCAGCAGTGAAAGCAAACAAATATGTCCATGTGCTACTAAACTCTCTATTTTATTCAGAGACTTTTACTTTTCTGGATCTGGCATCCATCACTAATCAGCTAGGAAGACTCAAGACCAGCCACCACTATCAAGGTTTGGCAAAATTTCAAGGAAAAGGCGCTGGTTTTAGTTTTTTTATTCAGTATATAGGCGTCACAGTTTTACAGTTAGAGAATATCAGAATTTATTTAGGCCATTGACACAACTGTTTTTTATTTCAATACAATTTTTTTTGTCAAAGCCAGAGGGAGACACTGGAGAGGAGCTAAAGAGCTGCATGTGGCTCCAGAGCCACAGGTTACCTACCCCTGGTCTAGAGACACGGAGACATATCTGACTGAACTGGAATATAATATGCATAATTATGTTTTCATCAGTTCATAATCACCTGAGAAAGATTTGTTGTGTTTTTGTATCCTTAGAAAGAGTCATTCATATCTACACTCAGAGCAGATCCTCTTCCACAGAGTCCGCCATGTTGTTTCTAGTAGCCCAGAGTGAACAAATCACTGGCTGTAGACAGGGCCACTCAGACTTTTGCATTTTTTGTGTCGGCTATGTCTGAGAAGATTCAGTTTCTGGCACTTCAACGTTAGATGCCACCAAATCCTACACAATGGACATTTAAATTGTTCTCACCCTAAATGCATGATGTCCTTTTTGTCCAGTACAAACAGCTTTAAGTCAGTTTTTCTGTTCACTAAATAAAAAGCAAACCAAAAAATAGATGAAAAATGACACAGGTACCTATAAAAATGTACAAATCTTAAGTCATTATCCCTCAAAATATTATTATGGAACAGTTCTAGGTTGTAAAATTATAGTTTCAAGTTTTATACACACAAATAGAGCAGGAAAATGTAAGAAATAAAACTATTAACAGTCTATTTATGTTTATGTTGTGCCTGTAAATCCCTGAAAATATCACTAATTCAAAATTTTAAGTGTCTAATGATTAACATTCTATTTGTTATTTTTTATTTTATTTTGTCAAATTAAGACAAACTAAGATCATCAGCTTGTCTCCACATGATATATAAATAAGGTTGTGTTGCTGTAAATAAAATATGCTCCTTGTACCCAGGCAGTCTGGGAAATGTAGTAAATCAGTAACCAGTGCAGAAGAAGACGATTAAGATTGATGAGAAATAAAAGTATCCTTCAGCAGAAGCAGAATATCTCCCTGAATGCTCTGACCATCACAAATAAACTGTGAAATAAACTCTTATTATTTCCTGACAGATCTACGCCATCAACAAACGGACCTATGAAGCAGCCAGACAGCTCCTCGTCATCAAAGTCACTGCAGGTGATTTAACACATATCACAGTTAAATTAAAGAGTGCAGTCATGACTGAGGAAATATTAACATGTATGACTGCTGTCACTCACAGAGGAGATGCTGCCCTATCAGGCAGAGTTCTTCATCGAGCTGAGGGAGATTGAGAAGGTGCTGCCCTCTTCTGTCCAGGATGAGATAAAGCAGGACTTACAGAAGCTGTGGGACACAGAGGCGTTGGAAATCGTCAACATCACCAACGCCCTCGACCGTGGCGGCAGAGTCCCCCTCCCTCTTGCGGGACACTTTGAAGGGTAAACAGAGAGACGTGAGATGGTGTAAGGTTAAGCTCTGAGGTAACGGTGTGTTCACGAGAGTCTGATTTGTGTCAGTGTGTATGTGAAGGTGGGGTCGGAGCAGTATTTCTCAGATTGTCTCCTGAGGGTGACGACACCAGAGCATGAGAGGCAGTGCAAAGCTGGGGCCAAAGTCAAGGTCCCTGGAGGATGCAACTTCTGCAGCATTCCCAGCAACTGTATCACCTGGTGCAAGACGGAGCTGGTGAGGCCTGAAAATACAAACACGTTATGTGACACACATTAATGTATGAAATATATCATAAATCTGAGGGAGCAATGTACTGTTTGTGTAGTAAGTTACGTGTATATGCAGAATTTATTCTCTTTAGTGAGAGTTGTGGGATCAGTGCTGGAACAACGAGTTATTTCAGATTTTACAAGGCAGTCACAAGATGATTAAGGGGATACGATTTTTTTCAAATTTATTTAAATTTCTTTTTTCACATTTTTGCTTTTCTTTTGTGAAATATTAGATACTTTCATCTTTTAAGACTTCTGAAAAACCATCAAATTAGACCATCTAAGAAGGAAAAGGCACTTTTTTTTACCATCTATTTTAATAATCAATCATTTATAATGATAATTTGTCATTCTGCTTGTCTCCATTTTGTTATAATTGTTAATGTAATGCTGTTTTTAACTGTTTATTAGAGAAAAACAAGCAATTCAAATTTTTTGACATTTCAGTGATCATTATTTTGCTATCTTTTGCCTTTTGACTGCTTTACACCAGGCAGTGTCTACTTGTGACCCCAGAAAAATGATTTGAAGTCAACAAATAAAGATTTTCAGATTGTTACATATAAATATTTTGAATATTTTTATGTAATTTTTTATGCGTTTTATGGAAAGTTTTTCAGTTTTTGACAAGAAAAGAAAAGCAAATAATAGAGAAAGGTCAAAGAGAAAAAAAAACAAACAATATAGTTCTGTGGTGCCCCAGTGACGGCAGCGTCAGAGGCCAGAATTGGCCATCTAATTTGGCCGCTGCAGATTTGGGCAACAGGACACAGTCCAACATTTCTCACGGCATAACAAGTTTGGGCCGATGCTGGGCCAGGTCATTGTTTAATAACAGGCCAGTACTGGCAGGGTCCGCAGCCATAATTTGGACAGCTTTTTTCGCCCAGTTCTGGGGCGTCATTTATCCTGATCCTCGACCAGGTCAGGCGACCAGACATGGCTCGACTTATTTCTTCTAGCGTACCACATTTGGGTCGATGCTGGGCCAGGTCATTTTGTGATCATGGGCCAATGGTGTCAGTGTCGGCAGCCAGAAACACACCAGCTTATTTGGCCTGATTCTGGGGCGTCTTTCATCCCAAACCTCAACCGATTCCGGCAACTGGAAATGGCCTGACATTTCTTATGGCACACCAGGTTTGGGCCGATGCTGGGCCAGGTCAACAGGCCAGTGCTGGCTGCGCCGGCAACATAAGCAACGTCGGCAGCTGGAATAGCTTATTTGGCCAAATTCTGGGGCATCATTCATCCCGATTCTCAAACGAGTCGGACAACCAGACTTGGCCTGACTTATTTCTTCTGGCGCACCAAGTTAGGTCGATGCTGGGCCAGGTCATTTTGTGATAACAGGCCAGTGGTGGCAGCGTCAGTAGCGTCTGCTGCCACAATTGGGCCAGCTTCTTTGGCCCAGTTCTGGGGTGTCATTCATCCCAATTCTCAACCGATTCCAGCAACCGGAAATGGCCCGACATTTCTTATGGCACACCAAGTTTGGGTCAATGCTGGACCAGGTAAATGTTTGATAATGGGCGAGTGTTGGCAGCGTCAGCAGCAAGAAACAGGCCGATTCTGAGATATCATTTATCACAGGTCTTAACCAACGCAGCCTGACTTTTTATAGATTTTTTTTTTTTAGAATATTTACGTAAATCTTTTTCTGTTTCATATAAAGTTGTCCAGTATTTTACAAATAAAGCAAAGAACAGAGTAAAGTTGTGAGACAACGGTATAAGTCACTGCTGCAGAACTATGTTTTATGCTTCTTCTTATCCTGTGAATTATCTCACAACCACTGATATTTATCGTGTGATCTATTGGAGACGTCCCAAACTCCAATTAAGGCTGCAACTAATGATTATTTTTATCATCAAGTAATTGTTTGGTCTTTAAAACATTTGACAGTAGTGAAAAATAGCCATTACAATATCCTAGTGCAAAAGTTAAAATCCTATAAAAGTGTTGTTTTGTCTGACACACAATCCAAAACCAGAAAATATTTAATTTATTATCATGTGAGACCAAGAAAAGCAGCAAATTCTCACATTTGAGAACCTGGAACCATCAAGTGTTTGACATTGTTGCTTAAAAATGGATTCAAATGGATTAATTATAACAATCCTGTCACCTGTGTCTTTGTTCGTCTCTTCAGTTTGATCTGACACTGCTGACGCCGGCTCCACCTCCTCCCACGATGGGCTCAGGGATCCTGGCAGAAGGAGGCGAGTTCGACCCTCCTGAGTCTCCTCCGAGCAGAGACTTTTTCCCCGACTACATCGTGACAGTGATCGTGCCGCTGATCATCGCCATCATCCTGTGTATCCTGCTGGCCTACATCATGTTTGGCAGACGGGAGGGAGTGTACGCATCTATTTAGAATCTACTGAACTAAAAACTGATCTACAATGTCGTTGTGGTAAAGGGTCAGTTCGCCAAATTACAAAGCATATTTCTCCACTTACCCCTTGTGAAAGTTTAATCAGACATGCCAATGCAATGGATTCCACAGGGGGTAATGCGGAATATACCGTAAAACTTCAATTAAAAACCCAGTCTCTTTTACTAGCCTGGTGTAGCTACACATTTTGATAAATAAAGGCCTGTCTCAATTAGAGGCCTGGTCTGGTTGCCAAGCAGTTCTGTTTTATGGAAGTTCTTTGGATGTATAAAAGCAGATTGTTAGCTCATGTTAGTTAGCTGTACAGATATAAATGTTTAAACTTTTGTCAATATGGCGATGCTACACATTGTTAGCTCGGTTCATTTTATTTTACCGAAACCATGAGCGCCAGAAAAGAGCGTAATTAATTAAGATTTGCCTGCATGACAAAAAACAAGTGATGACTTCCATCTTCTGCAGCTGTCATAAAGTCAGAATATGTGTCTATTCCTTGATTATTCGGTAAGTTCTCTATATTTCTTTAGTCCGTAAGGGTCCACTGATCAAAAGAATCAAAAGTCTAAGTTATGGATATTGTCTTAACAGGATAAAGTGGTGTTGTGTCGGTATGCCGGGTGCCGTAAAACAAGTGTCATAACATTACACATATGATATTTGAAGCCTAATTTTTATATGAGTAATATTCACACTGGCTCAAATAAACAATTCGATCATATTTTCAGTCGTTACTGAGCAACACTTGTGTGTAAAAGCAATTAAAGGCCTGTCCCTAATATAGGCCTGTTGAGCTCAGTGATTTAAGCAAATAATAGCCCAGGCTACAAATTGAAGTTTTACGGTACATATTTCTGTTATGTTGGTGAACTGACCCTTTAAATTAATACTCAAAGCACATTTTGGTTATTAATTGATCCTCATAAAGTGTGACACATTTTCTTTTCTTCCTAGTGCAAAAAGAAACGCAAGAACGAACCAGTAAGTCCCCTGGTTCGCTCACTGTTCTCTGATTGACACTTCTACCAGCGTTCCTGCATTAATCCCCTGTGACGTTTTGTTTCCTGCAGAATTCAGCTGTACCACCACCACACCATTCACGGGAACACCGACGAGCTGAGGAACATGGCTGGCAACCGCAGCACTCCTCCGCCTCTGTCCACACTGCCCATGTTCAACAGCCGGACCGGAGACAGAGCTCCGCCTCTGCAGTCCGACAGCCCCAACATCCCCCTCATCATGGCCCAGCAGTAAGGACCCGCCCACTGACTCTTAACAGTCATTCACACACCTACTGTTATCATCATCATCATCATCAGCAGCATCCTGCTTCTATTTCCATTACTGTTATGTAACTTCAGTTGATGACTCACTTGTCTTGACTAATTCATTTTTACTCTCCTGTTCTCGTAGTGATCCTTACAGCGACACACTGCCCAGGTAAACCCACTCATGGGACTTCCTCCTACAGCTCTGCATTCATTCTGCTCTGTGTTTGGGCCTCTGTGTTTTTTCTTGGATTGTTAGAGATGATTCAAAGAACACAGACTCATCGTGTTGTTTGTTTTTGCAGGAAATGAGCACAGCGATGGATAAAGTGTCTTTGAGTGTCATTCATACAGGCCATGGTTCTGTATTTGCAGTGGGAAACTGTGTGTTTTTCTTCTTCTTTAGGTGCCATGAAAGTGGAAATAGACAAGTTTTTTTGCATTAACTCATCGATTTGAAGTAAATGTTGATTACACAATGAGATGTCTGCAGAACAATGACATCATCAGCGTTTAGATTGGTTCCCTACAAGCCTCACTTTCACTATGCAGTTCTGTTTGCCACCAGGTACGATCTCCAGGGAAAATAAAGGCTCGAAGGAAGGGCATCGACCATTGGGCCACCAAAACAGGGAAAGGTAGCCATTTTGTTTTACCTGTTAGCTATCGGCAGCTATCCCCAGTTACCAAAGAGTATCAGTGCAAGTTCTTTGCACTGTATGGAAATTTTAAAAAAGCCCAATATCACAGATCACAATTTGCCTCAGAGGGCTTTACAGCACACGATATCCCTCTGTCCTTGGACCCTCACAGCGGATGAGGTAAAACTCCCCCAAAAAAACCTTAAACAGGAAAAAAAAAAGGTAGATACCTCAGGAAGAGCAACTGAGGAGGGATCCCTCTTCCAGGATGGACAGACGTGCAGTGTGTCCTGGGTTGTTGGTGGTTTTTAGGCTCTGAGGAAAACGGAAAGCTGTCCAGAAGTCATCGAAATCCGGGGCTTGGGCAGTGACGCTGCTTCAGAAACCAAGGAAAAAAGGCGTCCTTTAACGCCAGCATGATTCACAGCTGGTTGCTATTATAGTTTAACGGCGCCTGGCGGCATCAGGGGGAAATGTGGCAGGACAGGGATGGACGTTAAGGCGGCGAAAGTCCAACAAACACCGACTTTCACCAGAGAGAGTGATGTTCACGTCTTGTAAGATTCTAAAGCCAAACCCTGAACCCTGAAACTAAAGTGTATCTTGAAAGAAGAGAACTTGACATGGTGTCCTAGAACGTCAGCAACCAACACACCCAGGGTACCTTGCACATTGTTCGTGGACGTGGAAAGTCCATGACCAAAACGTCAATATGCGAATGTGTTGCTTTGTGATCGCGGCGCCAACAACAATAATACCACTTGGAAATGCTATGGGGAAGAAGTTTAAAAAAAAGTTGTCTGTTTCCACTTTAAAATAATTTATAAGAGTGTGTAATTTGTCAAATTGTTCTTTGTGGTTCATGACTTTCTGTTTTCCAATACCTTTCACTACTAATAAAAAATATATTAAAAGCCACATTCTTCATTGTTGTGTCTCTGAGCAAAGCCTAAGATGTCAAATTTGTCTCCACGCAGGTACGACGTGTAGTCCATCTCTTGGTTTAAAGGAGAGGTTCACCAAAGCAAAACTTGTTTCCCCGTTCATAACGACACCTGAGTATTGTTTTAAAACAGACTTGAAAAGAAGTCAATGTAGAAATTTTAGGCGAGTATTGGCCATAATATGTGGAAGATACACCATTCAACCACTAATTTGCGAACCTGGAGGGAATCTGATTTGTTTCTTTACAATGCAAAAACTTAAAGTAAGCATCTCCATAGATGCCAGAAATGTTGACGAGAGTGTGGGCCTTTTGATGTAAACCACGCTTATGCGTTTTGGAAATGTCTGAACATAAGTGTATTTTGGGAAATGGTACGTAAAGAGCTTAAGCACACACTAGGATATGAGGCTCCTATGAGGCTCATGCTCACGACAGTGTGAGATGTAAACATTAATGGCGTCCTTCTCCTGAGCTAGCTGTAGCGTTAGCTAACTCAGTGCTAGGTGAGCTAGCAGTAGATGCATGCTCCCTTCTGTGCAGTGATCCAGTTGGTGGGTGTAGTTTGAAGGTAAGAAAATAGTTCCGACATTAAACTGCTCACAACAAGGTCTGTGGGTTATCTTGAGCACCACAAGCTGAGTACCATTTAGTTCCATTATATCAGAGAGATGGCAGACATCTCTACAACTGATATCTCCAACACTCAACAACTCACACCAAAATGATCTAGACTGATAAACAGCACTACAGGTAAGAGGAAAGATATGAATTTGGGGGTAAACTGTTTCTTTAAGGGGATAAAAACCTTAAAATAAGGAGAAGAAAGGTATTTAAATATCTTTTTTTCCTATTTTTGCTTTTCCTCTGTGAAACTCTAGATACTGTCACCTCTTCAGGTCTGGTCTGTTGAGCCGCTCATTCCAGCGAAGGGTCATGAGTAGACTTTGGATGGCTTTAATGGGTCACCATCCAGAGCGGTAAGGAACCACTACTCTCACATCATCTTTATTTCACTCTCTATTTATGGTTCAGTCTCTTCTTAGAGGGCGACATCTTTTACATCCTCTGTTTTTACTGTTGGATGGAAGTTCAGAAGCCCTGAGAGGCAAGGTGAAACAAATTTCTGTGGACAATGTTGGCCAAAAACTGAGTTTATTTCCCATGTAGGAGATATTATCACCTAGAACAGTGGTTCCCAACTGGTGGATCGCTGTCCAAAAGTGGGTTGTGCGTCCGTTCTGAATGGACCACAAGTGACTCGCAAATGTGTCAAGTTTGTAAAAAACACACTTTTCGTTTGAAGTACAGTGAATTACAGCACAGAGCTTTGATTTCGAAGTGCCGTTTTCTGTTGTAGAGTGACAGCTACTTAACAGAGACAGCAAACTAGCTTGACGACATGGTCAAACACAAGAATGAGGCTGAATGTATTAACCTGTGTGGACCTTGAACCAATGGCTGAAGAGAAATCTGGACCTCGTGGCTGGGCCAGTTGCATATGAGATAACCTCCATTTTGTTTTTGTTTGGGGGTTGTTTTTGTGGACAGTCTTGGTCAAAACCTGAGTGAATCTCCACCGTACGTATGGAAGCCAGAAGCTCAAAGTGAAACCTGAAAACATCCAACCACCAGAGGGCAGTGCAGTAGTTTCTCCATCCTTTTGATTCAGTGTTGAACTTCCCTTTAAAGCAGCTGTTGTTGCACCAGTGATCCAGAAGGGGTCGCTGGTGTATCATTATCTGATTTGGGAGCTCTTTGGGTCCGACACACCTCTCACACAGAGTTCATTCTCATGCAAATCCAGGCCCCTAACTTCAGTGATTGTGGATATTAGAGCAAGACAAGCGACGTGAAAACTGCAGTGAGCGTATGTCGGATCAACATTTGATTTTCCTGTTGGTTTTAGCTCAGATTTCCAGAAGATTTAATTTAAAAAAGGAGCAATTTGTTTGATATTGGCCTTGTTTTCACTGCTGCTTAATAGAAATGTGTCAGTGCAACTGTTGTGGAACAGTTGATCCCTGATCTCTTCAACTCTGTTTCATTTCTTCTTCTCCAGAGGCCTCCGAGAGTGTGCAATGCAGCTTCAGTGTATCGGCGTATTTCCATCCTAACATCTGATTTCAGTTTCACAACAGTTGCAGAACAGGACAGTGAAAACTCCGCCACTGAGTAGACCACTTCACATGCTTTATTTCAGCACCCAAAAATAATTAAAAACATCTCAATTTATTATACATGTACAAAATAAGTACAGAATCTCTCTTTTAAACCATGAAAGTGGGTCCGCTTCAAATTCTTTTTTAAGAAACCCTTCGCGAAAGACATCAACAAAAACAACATAAACAACAGGGTGGGAGATGTGTGCTGTTTTTTCTTTTTTAGTGAAGAGGAGTTTTCCACAGGGGGTCAAACAGACAGAGGGATCAACACTGAACAAATGTGCAGGGAAATGATATTGAACCAGAGTCACTTGCTTTTTGTTTTTATCTACAAAGACATGATTGCATGCATTACATCTGCAGTGATCACCTTTTCAGAACACTTAAGAAGAAAACAATTGCACTGCGAAGACAACAAGACAATGAGTCAATTTAGTAGCACCAAAGGTTCTGCAGGCATTAGTGGCAATAATTACAGTATGACAGTGAGAGTGTCACCATCAAACACCAATAGCTGGACCTCATCGAAATGTTATAGCACCTTTGAATGTTTTTGATTTCCCCACAATAGACTCGTGTAAAATATACCCTTTTCATTTAAGAAAAAAAACTGGGGTGACTTCTTGTTATGAGGTAGCCATCTACATATGAAGGTGAGCTTCTTTGTTTTTGCTCTTTTGCTGGTCTTTGCTTTGTCTGAGCAGGTGGTTTTTGTTTTTGCTCTCAAGAATTTAGAACAAGACACTTCACACTTTTTACAATTTATTTAACACCAGAAAAATGGTACACATCACTTGTTGTTTTCAATGTCCTTCCGCAGTGGTAGAAAATGGCAAAAGTCACCTGTGTCTCATTTCGTGTGTTTTCTTTTTTTTTTCTTTCTCAATCTCCAGGGGGAAATTTTACACAAGTATATATTATTTTCTTGTTGCCAGTGGAAACAAAAGATTCTTTTTAAAGTGTCCTTGTGGTTGAAGTAGCAGTCCCAAAACTTCTCATGATTGGAAAAACACAAACATCGTCTTCAGTAGAGTGGTTTTAAGCATGTGGACCAATGGCAGCCGAATGAGTTTTGAATGCATAGAAAAAAAGGATTTAGAGATGACTGCTAGAAAAAAAACAACAATGTCATGTCCATATTTCTTTCTTTTTTACAAGAAGCAAACGGGGCCAACTTCGACGCCAAATTCCTGATCAGGTGCACCAACATCCATAGGAGCAATGTCAATGATGGGCAGGCGGGATGTTTTTGATGTCTTGTAGTCGATGACTGTCTTGCCCCATGAGCCAGTGTGTGTCTGTGGAGGGGAACAGAAGGGAGAGAAGGTCAGAAACCGCTCAAGAAGGTGAGTCGTTTACCTGCGCACAGGGGCGGAGGTTTCATTTGAACATTTGGGGGGTGCATAGGAGTACACGAACGCTTTTTAAGCACCAATTTATGATGCAAATGTCCCTTTATCAACATAAAACTTCTCTGCTGCTTTCATGTTTTTATTGTGGAGTACAAATAACCACGTTCTAAATATTTAAGGGCACCTGCGACCCTTAAAATCTATGTCTATGCCTGTGCACAATCACAATCTTGCATCTCTAAAGGATGGTTCTACGTATTTTTCTCTGGGACTCACCGTGCAGCCATCCACGCTGACGCTGTATGTGAAGCGGCTGTTGCCCTCGGCTCTGATCTCGACGTCGTTGGATCCACCGAGCAGCAGGGCCTTCTTCAGGTTGCCGGTGGCGGAGTCCATGTAGGCGATGCTGTTCTTGCAGTGGTATGTGACGTTCTGAGAGGCCTGGTTGGACATCAGGCGCATGAAGGACATCTGGATGCTGACGTCCTCGGGATCAGCTCCATCGGTGCCATACTGGAACTGCATGGCGGAGGGAGGAGAGGGGTGCATGGGCGTTACTGTCACTGCCTTAATAGTGCGTATTCTATGTGTGAACAGTTCACGAGAACGGATTTTAACGTATTGTACTTCTTACCTGGAATCCACCGTTCATGGACTCGCTGAACCAGACGTGCTTCTTCTCTCTGCTGTTCTTGCTGTTGTACCAGTTCTTCATGGGGATGTTGGCCTTGCTGGGGAAGACGCAAGTCTCGCCAGTCTCCATGTTGCAGTGGACCTTGATGGCATCCAGAGCGGAGCCCTGGTTGGGGTCAACCCAGTACATGTCTGGAACACAGAAACACAGTTTAAATCTCAGCTCGTCTTTAAACTCGATCTGCGAGCTACGTCTCTGATCTGCACTCACCGCTCTTCCAGTCAGGGTGGCACATCTTCAGGTCGCGGCACATGCGGGCTGGGCTCTTCTTGGTACCGTCGGGGCTGCGGATCTTCTCCACCTTCTGGGTCAGGGTCTTGAGGGTGGTGTCGACCTCCATGTCGCGATCGCGCATCAGGTTGGGGTCGTCAGCGCGGTAGTGGCCGCCGCGGAAGGGATCGGGTGCCTTCTCCTGAATAGGCTGGCTGACGAAGTCGAATGCGACGCCGGGAGCTCCAGGGGGTCCAGCGGGTCCGGGAGGTCCAGGAGGTCCCTGTTTGGAGACACCAGGGGGTTTTCAAACTGCAGACACGGTCAAAGTGTCTGAATGCACAAGTATTTGGTTAAAACAAAGATTGTAGTGCAACTTACAGCAGGTCCCATCTCTCCGTTGCGACCGCGAGGTCCGGGGGGTCCGATGGGTCCAGGCAGACCGTTCATGCCATCCTTACCAGGGGCACCGCTGGATCCAGAAGGTCCCTATGAAGCAAAAGCCACTAGTGAACATCCATTCATCACAATTTAGCTTGCGCCCATTTTTGAGAATTGACACCTACCAAAAAAAACCTTAAAATTTTAACTTATCAGCACAGAAATTCTATTTTTGTGGTGAAACATTATTTTTAAAGAATTTATATGTATAAAATAAAATTGATCTGCTTTCATTTTTTTAACTTCTAAAGTTGCCCTGTGCCAAAAAACGCCTTGTCCCAGACAAGAATTCACAAACACTTTAAAAAAAGGTGTTAAAAGCCTTCAAAATCCAAAACTAACAGTACGTACTGATAACATTGGTGTGAAAATGTACTGCTATAAACATCTTTATTTCAAATTTATCTTTTTTTTTTTTTTTTTTTTAAACCTTAGCCTTTAAAAGATTTGTCTCAGATTTCGTCAACTCTTTTGTCAATAAATGAGTTTAGTTATATTAGTTATATATTCTCCTGAGACCTGAACTTTTGGTATGCATTTTTAATTTCTCCTAGCTGTTTGGGATCAATAGGACCTGATGAGTACAAAAAACAAAACACTGTCAACTATAATTAAGTCTCAGTGTCCTTAAATGAGACAACAATAAAGTCCTAACAAGTTTAAATGTGATCAGGTTTTGGACCTTGTTCACTCTTGTGTCGGGATCAGCTGCAGACTGACTTGGCAGAGATGGCTGCCATCTTGTTTTTGCATGGATTAGTGTATTGTGCTCTTACTGCCACTAGATGGCACAAAAAGTGTCAATGAACGAGGTCAACAGGTTTGAGTTAAGTAGCATTAAGTATAAGGTCAAGTAAACCCAAAATGTGACGTCCTCATATGAGGACACAGGGTCTCAGGAGGATATCAGAAGGACTCCTGTCTCACTTCCTGGTTTCCAAAAAGGCGGGCATGCTGCTCAATCACTGGTAAGCTTTATATTTTTTGATGAATTCATTAAATTATATTACTATCGGGTGTGTCTAAACCAAAACAGGTCGACTCTGTAGCCCTTCTTAATCAAAACTCCACAAGAATTTGATTTTAAAAAAATATTATTTTGATTAGCATTAAGAGAAGAAAAATTAAATGTCTGCTCACATTTAAGAAAACATTTCTGGCCCATTACAAGGTTTAACAGTCGGGATTGGATCTTTTAAAATATATTTTTTCAGCCTAACTGAAGAGGAAAAATCAAAAACCTAAACATAAGGTTTTGTCCCAGTTATCAAGAATGGGTGCTTGACATTATGTGGATGTGTAAAGGTGGTGACTGCACCTGTGACCTTTACACCTGATCTGTGTACGATATTTTTGCTTTTAATTCTTTTGTATGTCTCAAATTACCTCTCGAGGGATGAGTAAAGTATTTGGAATTGAACAAAACTGAATAAATGTGTCAAGAATTAAACTTATGAAGTCGTTGTGGGTACGTCGACTTTCTTGACCTTTTTTTTTTTTTACAAACACTGTAGAAGACTGAAGACAAAATGAATTCATTTTTCTGTTTAAATAACTGCTTGTCGATGTCCTTACTCTAGGTCCAGCGGGTCCAGAGGCACCAGCGGGTCCTCTCTCTCCAACAGTTCCCTGGAGGCAGACGAAGATGTGAATATCAGGAGACAATGTTTTAACATGAAGTGAGACAAGTTGAGATTGTCCGATGCAGCAATCAGACTTTTGCTTCTCTACCACTTTAAATCAGTTACTCACAGCAGGTCCGGGCAGACCCTGCATGCCGCTGAATCCTCTGTGTCCCTTGTGTCCTCTGTCTCCAGCCTCACCAGCCTCTCCTCTGTCTCCCTTTGCACCAGCAGGGCCCTGAGGGAAAGCAGGAAAGCAACAGGAGGTCAACATGCTATCTGGAGCCCAGACTGGAGCAATATCTCAGAAAATATGTGTATTACGTAATGATGAACATACAGCAGGACCACGGACGCCAGCAGGGCCAGCAGGACCGGCGGGGCCAGCGGGACCCTAAAGGAAAGAGAGGGTGGGAAAAATAATCAGATCTACAAAGTCAGTTACCAGATTTTTGTGACATTTGTTCAAAATAAGCAGGAAGGGGACTCACAGTCTCTCCACGGTCACCAGTCTTTCCAGAGGGGCCGACACCACCGGGGGCTCCAGGAGCACCAGGGGGTCCAGGGGGTCCAGCCATACCAGACTCACCACGGTCTCCCTATAGGGGGCAAAGATCCAGTGAGACATGCTTGGAAGCTAAAGGCTAATTTTGTGTTTCTACTGGGAGGATATGTCAGACTAAAGCAGAAGGTTTTTGGTTCTATTTGCAGCTTGATGGAAATTAATCTGGTTGAGGAAGAGGTTACCTTGGGGCCAACAGCTCCATCGCGACCAGGGGCACCATCGTGACCTTGAGATCCCTGCAGAGGAGCAGCGAGGAGGGTCAGTCATCACAATGTTCATCAGAGCTAATACAGCGCATCAGTGTGAGACCCAAAGTGCTTCACAGGTGTCATACCTCACGACCAGCCTCTCCGGGAGCACCGGACAGTCCAGGGGGTCCAGCAGGTCCGGGGGGTCCACGCTCACCAACGGGTCCAGAAGGTCCCTGCTTTCCAGGCTCACCCTAAAGAAAGACAAGAGGGGTCAGTTCTCTGCATGCAGATGGAAGCTCCGAGGAGAGATAGGATGGTAAATCAAATTCAGATCATGGCGATTACTCACAGATGGTCCGGGGAGACCACCGAAACCACGCTCTCCACGCTGTCCGGGGAGACCTACAATACCACGCTGTCCAGCAATACCTTGGGGTCCGGGGATACCAGCGGGACCCTGCACACAACAAAACAGCACTCACTTAGCAAAAGAGATCACTGCAGTAGATTTTAGGCTGTAATAAAAAAACATCTACAGCAGAGTTATAGCGGGCACTCACGGGAGCTCCATCAGCACCAGGAGATCCCTTCTCTCCAGAGGGACCTGAAGCACCAGCGGCACCAGCCTCACCAGGGCGACCAGCGGGACCGGTCTCACCACGAGCTCCTCTTGCACCATCTTTGCCGACGGGTCCAACGGGTCCGGGGGGTCCAGCAGCTCCCTGGAGACGTGCAGAGGGATCAAGTCAGTGGATGAAACCGATGCACAGACACATGAAAGACAAGACTGTGTTACGGGGTGACACTTACAGCAGGGCCGGGGGGTCCAACTCTGCCAGCGGGTCCGGGGAAACCAGTAGCACCCTACACACACACAAGGAGACACACTGAGTTTAAAACAGCATCACCATCATCAAAGTTTCACGACACCATAGGTGGTTTGTACGAGCAGCTTATTATGACACGTATTTACGTTTTAATCAGGACCTGTGGCGAGGAAGAGAGGAAGTCAGTCAATATAAAGAGCGACAAGGTCTGTGTAGGGACGAGGTCAGGGTGGACGGATGGGTCAAACAAACACAGGACTTTCACCAAGGAAACTGTTGTGTCTCGTGTGAAACCAAAAGTCAGAATTAGGTCATTTTAAATTACGTTAAATGACATAGTGTAACTGTACATAACATTACATATGTACGATGAATATAAGTAGCTGAAGTTGCGTCACGTTGGTTGTTTTGCGTACTTTTCCAAAGCAGGTTGAGGCTGATTAGTGAACGTAGCTTGTGCTCAGGTCTTCACCGTGCCTTATCCTGTGACATTTAAGTTTATATCGTAACTTTAAAATTAATGATTTCATTTAGTTTTCTTTCCAGAAATGTATAAAATGCTGAAATAAAGGCCTACTGTTATAAATATATATATATTTTTTAAGTTTGGGTCCCCCCTAATGGGGGTGGGGACCACTGATCTGTTGAGTGGCGTGTAGATATTTAGATTTTAATTCAGATTTTTATTTAACCCAAACAATGATCTTTTCCTAAACCTAACCAAATTGCGACCATTTCACAACATAAACTAAATCATCAAAGTTGCGACCATTAGGGGTCATATATGTCGTTTCTGTGTTGATCTCCTGCCACCGGTAGGGGTGCTAATTTAGGAAACGCTCCTGTGGGTTGTTTTAGAAGAGGGAGGAACTACAGATAGGCAGGAGTACTCGAGTGTTCGTTCATTGTATAAATATATGATAAATATAAATGTAAATTGAACCTGCCCTGTATTAAAAGTTTACATATTTTGGGCGGAATTTTTTATTTTATTTTATTTAACCTTTATTTAACCGGGAAGTCCCACTGAGACTGAAAATCTCTTTTACAAGAGAGACCTGGCCGAGGTAGCAGCCGATCAAAACACATTTAAAATAGCAACATGTTAGCTCTGTGCAGCCGCAGTTAACATTCAGCGTTTTCAGGCAGACATCACTCGATCTGACGTCACAGGCAGAACAGAGACGAGGCATAAGAGTGATGTTTGGAAGTATTTCAACAAAATAAATGTTCAGTGAAAGCTACGTAACGTTCAACTTAAGCATCAAAGCTAATTTCTACAGTCTGTGTGGTGCAGAAATCCGGGCTAACGCTAACCGCTACCTGCATTTTCATCTATGTCTTACGTTAGATTTCTACTTAAAATGCTCATCCCTGGTTGAAACCTATGTAGTCGCGTGAGTTGGAGGACTCACATGTCGATGGGATACTTACAGGGGATCCAGCGCCACCGCGAGCACCTTTAGGTCCGGCAGGTCCAGCAGGTCCCTGTTGACGAAAAAATAATTCAGTGAATAAGTATGATTCCTCCTCATAAAATTCATGATTAGCTCTATCTGGAGTTTTTGCCCATGATTGCTCTACACTGTGTATCAGCGGCCTACCTGAGGACCAGCAGCTCCAACAGGTCCGCCGGGTCCAGGAGCACCAGCGTCTCCCTTGGGTCCGGTGTCACCAGTCTCTCCCTTGGCACCAGGCTGACCATCAGCACCCTGAAGTCGGAGGTAAGAGAGGAAACGGTTCAACACAGTCTTGTGCCAGCTTCGATCTCAAATGGTGCTGTATTTCAGCGTCATTAGGAGCATCTGCATCTGAAGAAAAACGGTATAAAATCTAATTCTTACAGGAGGTCCAGCGAATCCAGCAGGTCCGGGAGGTCCAGTCTCTCCACGCTCACCCTGGTGAAGTAATAAAGAAAAGTTTTAGTGGCACACACGTCATGATATTCTGGTATCTGGTGCTAAACACACAACTCCAGTAAAAGTGTATCTGTTTTGTCTTCCAGTCAGGTGTACTTACAGGGGCACCACGAGGTCCAGTGGGTCCAGCAACACCAACAGCACCACCCTCACCCTAAAATCCAAAAGTGGAGAGGAAGAGCAGGTCAGCAGTCGTCCTGTTTCACTTATTCATGAGTATTAACACAAAAATATTGTGCCAGGCAGCCAAACATGAGGAAAGATCCAGGTATAAAGTTACCAAAAATAGATTTATTACTACTCCAGATAATTATAAGACTTCTGATTTAATGTATACAAACATATCAAAACAAGGACATGAGAAGACATAATCGTAGAAAAACGACCCAGCAGAGATTTGTAGGTTAAAACCCAGTGTCTCACCTTCTCACCCTGAGCACCAGGAGGTCCAGGGACTCCAATAGCACCAGTCAAACCACGAGCGCCATCTTTGCCAGGGGCACCATCACCTCCCTTGGTACCACCGTCGCCCTGAAGAGAACAAGTTGATTAGACTCACTTAATTGTCCTCAATCAGTCACAGGAGCCCAGATATGTTCTGACCTGAAGTTATTTTCTCTTTTTTAACTTCTGATAATATTTCAACGACAAGTCAAAAGCTTTCGTCACAGTAAACTCTACTAATAAAAAGAGTGAATGTAACGAACAGATCTTAAGAGAGCAGGGTCTGATACTTACTCTCTCTCCCTTGGCTCCGGGGAGACCAGAAGCTCCACGCTCACCGGGCATTCCCTGCATACCGGGGGCTCCAATACCGCCGGGGGCACCAGCAGCACCAGGCTCTCCCTAAACACACACACACACACATCATAATTATTATTATACATTCACCGATGATACTCAATCAGCTGCGAGTGAAACAGTCCACAATGTTCAGTATACGTGCGCACAGTTTGGCAACAAAACTAAAGGATCATTTAGCAGCTTTGTTTTTTAAACCCAGCCACACATGCTTGACCAATAATGGAGAATATGGTGGAGGATGGATCATCTTAACATATCACTTTTGTCCAAATCTCCGCAGACCTGTCCCTCTTAAAAGTGCGTTCACCTGAGGACAATTTGCTCCTCTGTTTTTGCTTATTTATCGCACCGATGCACGAGCATCCAAGTCATCGAACATGTTCTTTTTACTGATGTATTTCTCATAGATCTACATTCAGATGTCGCTTTTGTCAGCAGCCTTTGTGACTGAAGCTCCTGCCACCTGTGCATCAGCAATTAAAGATCATTTCCTCTTTCCATCCTGATACAAAATCAGAATAAACTGGGCCTGCTCAGTGTGTTTACACACAGAGCAAAGGCGTTCGTTTCCTTTTAACATCGGTGAGCGACACATATTAAAATGGAGGATTTGGGGTGCTCCGCCAGAGCAAACATCAGACACTTCATTTCCTGCATTCTGGTGAATTTTATGCACCAGTTTTTGCCTTTTCTGCACCAGTTCATGGTGTGAAGCTCCTCTGCTGCTGTCATGGTTTTACAAGGGGGGAAAAATGCACATGTCCAGTCCCCTGTGCCCCCCTCCCTGAAATCTACACCCATGCCACAGAGTGTGTTCCTTATGTTTCTCCACTCGTTTATCCAGGTGTTTCCTTTAAGTTGTCACCCGTCTCTACATCCATGGTGGACAATGAAATAAAGGATGTGTCTTTTAAGCATTTTTGTGAAGTGTCTCAGTGCCATGGATGGTGACTAGAGGAGCTAATGTTTATTTTATTTTATTTTATTATTACCATATTTATTATTATTGTGTATATATAGTGTTATTTCTTACTTTTATTGTAATTTTTATGACATATTTTCCTGTTATTATTATTTTCTCAGTCCTTCTTCTCTCTCCTGTCTCTACTTCGTCTTCATACACATGTGTCCTACCTAACCACCTTCAGATTTGCACTGCAGTAGTATTATCTGTTTGTTGTATTTTGTCTCATTATGTCTATATTCCCATTTCCATCTACCCCATGTATGTATTCTATGTCACTACCGTTTGTTTGCACCAATTTAAAAACAAAAGGCCTCACTAACTGCTGCAGAGTGGCTGGTAGCTCACAAGTAAAGCTGCTGTTCATGATTGTAAATGATGGAAAGCAACATTTTAATAAGGTTTGGGCTGAAAAACAGTAAATTTATCCCTTAAATGTACATTTCTGAGCACTAGGGAATGAAAGGAGTGCAGATTTGTACGATTAGTGATATCAGCTAACAGGAAAAAGTTTTCCTTTCTCACGTCAGGTGATGAACGTGTACGTGACAGACGGTGAATTTGTTTTTCTGACTAGCTCAGCTGTTAAATGAGCATGTGTGATTATAAGAGGTGTTTCATATCCTAAAGCCAGCTGACCACATGGATCGTATGTAGTGATGTCACTGATCAGGTAAGGGCCTAGGTTTTGTTTCGACATTAAGAGGGACACGTATGAGACAGAAAAATGTGCATCCTGGTAAATACTTCTGCATCAGTTCATGGTGTCAATGTCCTTAACTTTGTCAAATTCAAAGACCTCTGCTACTCTCAGGTTTTTGTTCAGGGGCGTACAAATGCACATGTTCTAAATATTGAAGGGGGCGTGTCCTTTGCACCCCCCCTATAATTTATGCCCATGCTGTTCAGTGTATGTTACAGTAAAGTGGGTGGAGCTCATCATGAACACAGAACTTACTTCCTTTTTTAAAAAGTTTTGCAGCATTAAAAAGATTAGATCCCCATGAATAAGGAGGTGATGCACAACATATTTAAGAAAAAAATATCTGTAAACACCTTCCATTGCCGACCTTTGGTCCCCAGAGTGTGAAGGAGGGGATCACATGACATATGATGAATGTTTTATTCAGGAATATGAAGCTGGATAACTGTCTAAAACAATGACTAATGCTCGTATCATAGATTGGTACTTAATATTAAGATGTTAAGAAAGTTTATCTGTCCTTACTTAGTTGCAGGAACCTGAATATGTTATTACTATTATTACAATTCAAAGTGACATTTTGGCAAATATTTTGAGAAACAATTTTGTTTTTTTTTTCACATTTTCCTTCCACCTTTAGTTTGATTCTTGCTTGTGAGTTTAAAAAAGCAGTGTGCTATCTGTTCACTCATGATAACCCCTTCCTAGAGTCACCCTAAACCTGAAAAATCAACTGAATATCTTAAAGGACTTAACTGAAAGACTTATAACTGGTGTTGTTATTGACATTGTGATTGTCATTTCAGAGCTGTTTGAGAATTTCTCCACATTTTAGAAGTTGTTTTTTTAACCTACCTTGGCTCCATCGTTACCAGCAGGGCCGGGAGCACCGCGGGGTCCAGTTGGGCCAGCAACGCCGGGAGCACCACGCTCACCAGGGAAACCTCTATCGCCCTGAAGCAGAGAAGGACACATGGGTCATGACCGATGTCGCAAAAGAGCAGAGGTAAACACTGCTGTCCATGGATGATGAAAATGCTTCTGAAATACAGGAGAAACTTACTCTTGAGCCAAATGGGCCAGGGGGTCCAGCCTCACCAGGGGCACCCTGAACAACAGAGGGAGAAGGGAGATTACATTAATGGATCTTCCTTAAGGAACCAAAAAACAATATGAAACAGGAAATCTGAAACCTCAGAATAACCCTAAAAAAGTGACTCAATCGTCTACTAAATAAAACATATGCAGAAGATTTGGACAACGTACCTGCTCACCAGGCTTGCCAGTCTCACCAGTGGCACCTTGGGGTCCAGGGAGTCCCTGCACACAGAAGAAGAAGAAAGGTTTAGGAGGGAAAGGTGGAACTGTGTCGCAGATTTGAAACATATCAACAAAAGAGAAGACAGCACTCGGGCTGCTGAGATGCTCCCAACACCCACCTGGAATCCGGGAGGACCAGCAGGTCCCTGCTCTCCCTTCTCTCCAGCAGGTCCCTGAACAGGAAGAAGAAGAAACGATGAGAAACCTTGCGAGACAAATTAGACGTCATTTTTAGGCTCATGCTTTAGTTTAAGTTTAAGATACGTACAGCAACACCAGAAGGTCCAGGAGCACCAACGTCACCGTCTTTGCCAGGGGCACCCTGTGAGCAAACACATTAACCAGTTATTAAATGCTCTCTTTTTTTATTTTGATAGAAAACATTTTTTACACTCGTATAGTTTGATTTGTATAGTTTAAAAATATATATACAAGTACTTACGACAGCGCCAACAGCACCAGCGGGACCTCTCTCACCGGCCTTTCCACTCTCACCCTGTTAACAAGAACAAGTCCACACTTACATCTGTTGTGCATCAGTATGTCCTGTTAGATTTTATTTTTATGGGTTAGAATAACATAATCTAAAATAGATATTACTGATTTTTGCTCATCTCATATTTAAGTGAGCCTGTATAACTGCATGGTAGGTCCCACGATACAATATTATCACGATACTCAAGTTAAAATACAGTATCACTGCGATTTTAAATGTTAAGTAGTGCGATTTATTTATTTATGCAATAATATTGCGATTTATTACCTTTTTTTAATCGTAAATTATGTTTCCAAAGGCAAAGGCGGAGATTTCAGGTCCTGCCCCAGGAAATTTAGTGCCAGATACTTAATTTCCTGCATACAGGTGAATTTTTTTTGCACCAATCTTTGACTTTTCTGCATCAATTTGAGGTGGAAATGTTTTTAATTTTCTCTGCTACTTTAATGTTTATATTCAGGGGGGACGAATGCACATGTTCTAAATATTGAGGGGGGCGTGTCCCCTGCATCCCCACAGAAATCTATGCCTATGCCCAAAGGAAAACTTTGTCAACATATATTGTATCTAATAAAGTTTTCTAGCTGTTCATCTCACTTTGGGCCACCAAAAGTTGAATTTGTATTTGCAATATTAATAATTATATAGTTAGAAAACTATTTGTGCATCTGCACAATATTGCCACACACAAAATTCTGCGATACTATGGTGTATTCATTTTTTCTCCACCCCTACTGCATAGTATGCACGAGATTAACTATGGGATTGACAAACTAGCGATTATCTGATAAATATCTTTTTCTGAAACAACATGAGTGGAGCCATGAACTCACAGCGGGTCCCTTGGGTCCGGGGAATCCCATAACTCCAGGCTGTCCTCTGGCTCCAGCAGAGCCAGGAGGTCCAGGGCGTCCATCTTGTCCAGTAGCACCCTAAGGATCATCAGAGGACGGGAGAATCGTGAGGGAAAGTCTCTCCTATCATGATTAATGTTCAACTATTAGGTCATCGCTAGCAGAAACCTAAAACCCATGAGTCAGTACTTACAGCAGGTCCAGTTTTGCCGTCGGGGCCGGGGCTACCAGGGCTACCAGTCACACCCTGCGGAGAGAAGGCCACGCAGTGAGTTTAAAGACAAACAACAGACACAAGCTGTATTCTGAGTGTATTCCACACTGTGCTTTATGTTTAAGATTAAACAGAGCGTCTGTGTTGCAGATCTCACCTTGGATCCAGGTGCACCAGGAGCGCCGGGGCTTCCAGACTCACCAGTGGCTCCCTGAGCTCCCAAAGCGCCGGGGGCACCACGCTCACCAGGGGCTCCCTGTCAGACAAGCAGGGAAGAGTTAGAAGAGATCTGCACAAGTGGGTGACCTAAATAATCTCTTGGTTTACTGCAGTGATCAGTATCAGTATCAGATCCTTCCCTTAAGGTAAAGTACGACCAACACAGTATGAAAATACTCGTCCTGCACTTGAAACCTTTCTTAAGTACAAATACGGACCAGTAAAATGTACTGTAAGCAGCAAAAGTACTTATTGTGCAGTAAAAGTACTCGCTGGATTTTTTTTTATTACTACAGTTGATGTTTTTGGATTCATACTGTTGTAGGTATTTAAGGTTGTGCTCATTTTAACTCCTTTATGTACTGTTGAGTGATTTAATCTGCAGCAACGCATCATATTCTATAAGATCGTCACATGTTTGTGGCCTCGCTGTCTTGTGAGAACTACAAATCTCTAAAAACTCTTCATGGTGTCGGAAAAAACGTCCATTTTCAGCTTTGTGATGATGCTTTTTCCAGCTGATCCAGACGGGTTTTTAAAGAGTTACTTTAGCTTAGGAGGTAAAGTTGAAAATTAGCACCAGCCACCGGACAAATGCTGGTAAAATATGCAAGTGGCTGCTAACTTAGCTTCACTAACCAGCCCAAAAACAATGGTAATACATTGATTGGTTGGTAGATTTTGGAATCAAAAAGAAGAGAAGTAGGAGAATTTTCTCAACACCTTCTCCAGTTTATCAGAAAATTTCAAAATCAAAGTCAACAAATTTGGAGACGCCTGGTTTGTAATCTGAAAAGTACCCAGAGCTGTGGAGCTCTGCAAAAACTGCATAACACACGTACCTCCTATTAGCACTTATGTACAGTACTTGCGTAAAAGTACTTAGTTAATCGGAAGCTTTGACTCCCTAGTCATGAAAACGAAGCTTTGCTAACGTCTGTTTTTGTTTCCTGATGTTAGGTTTGGTTTACAGAGTGTATTCCTGACTTGCTCGAGGAGTCGTTGGGGAACTCACCTTGCCACCAGCACCACCATCAGCACCAGGGAAACCACGAGCACCAGGACCACCCTAAAGGAAGAAAGAGAGACAGCAACCGACGTCAATGACTGTGGTGTAAATGCTCACACCTCAGGGGTGAATCCCCCCGGGAATTTAACATACTGATAATTGCATTGTGACACAGTAGGAAATGTGACGTCGTGGCTGTTCCCAAACATGACAAAAGTTTGGTTTTTCTTGACATAGCGTTTAGCAGAATTTGTGAAAGAAGGAGTAACGTACACGCTCTCCAGGGGGTCCACGAGGTCCAGCACCACCGGGCTCTCCACGTGCTCCTCTCTTGCCCTCCTCACCAGAGGGGCCAGGAAGTCCCTGAACTCCAGCGGGGCCCTGGAATAAAAACCAAGGCCATTAGAAACATGTATTCCCTAAAACTCCCAGGATTAGTGAAGTAATAACGTGTTATGTGTTTTGAAACTTACAGGCTCTCCCTTGGCACCAGGCTCTCCCTTGGGACCAGGGGCACCGGGGTCACCCTGTTGGCAGAAACACATTTAATCTTGTCAGTCTGATGATCCTGGGTCTCTGTAGCATGAGGAACAATTTGCATTGATACTAAAAACTCACACAATCATTTGTCTACTCACATTGTTACCCTTGGGACCAGGAGCACCGACAGCTCCCTGAGCTCCAGCAGGACCGCGAGCACCAGGGAAACCAGAAGCACCAGCAATACCAGCGGCACCCTGTGGGAGGAAAGAGTCGGCGTGTCAGGACGCTTCACGTGCAGCAGGACTGAAGTGGAATAAACGTGATCAGTGAGTGTGATACTTACAGGAGAACCCTTAGCACCAGGAGAACCATCACTTCCAGGGGCACCCTGTCGAGAGACAAAGGAAGTGATGTTTATAACTGCGTTCCTATTTTTATTTCTTGTCACGTGAAAAAGATGCCCTCAGTATCTACTCACAGCAGGGCCAGCGGGTCCAGCAGGTCCGGGGTTACCAGGCTCACCACGGGCTCCCTGGGGTCCCTCACTACCACGGCCTCCAGCGGGACCACTCTCTCCCTGTGAGGGGGCGCAAAAACATCTCAGAGATCTGCAGCTTTGATATCATAATGAATCCATAAACAAATAATCCATCTTGGCATGTCAGAAGATACAATTAAATTACGTTGCAATGATAGTCTAGAAAACTGCGGTAAATTGTCCGAGTTTATTGATGCTAGTGGGAAACAATTTTAATGGTGTTTGATGGCGTTTAAGTTCTCATAAAGTAGACAGCCACCACACATGGGCTGCATGGGGAGCGTATGTGACAAGGTTGCTAAATATCGTGATATTCAATAATGATATTATTGCGATAAATAATTAATCTATGACACAACAAGCCTGCCTGTTTCTGTCCTCATGCGGCGGCCTCTACTCATACCAAGACAGACACGGGCAGAGTTTTTTGTGTTGTAGATGAGTTATTTATCGCAATAATATCGTTGTACCCTGCGTAACAGCGAGGGCGTTATCAGACCAAATAGTGCCCATAGACAGAATGTAATTAAATACGTTGCCACTAGTTTTATTGTGCAATTTCATAACATCGCAACAACAATTTAAAAAAACACAAAACAATATATTGTGCAGCCCTACACCATGCTTATCCAGAGTCATGTGATTATGCTGTTGTCATGGCCCATGACCTCACAATAAGTATTAGATATTAGAGCTGCAACGATTGGGCGATTAATTGATCAGTGAATCGACAGAAAATTAAGCAAATAAGCAAAATATTTGCCGATTTAATTCTTCTTAAATGTGAGAATTTGATGCTTTTCTTTGTCGTACATGATAATGAACTGAATATCTTTGGATTTCTGGACTGTTGGTCAGATAAAACACACTAACTGAAGACGTCACTTTGGGCTCTGGGGAGTGTTTCACTAGTTTCTGACCTTTCATTAGCAAAACTATTCCTTGATTAATAAAGAAAACAGTGGGCGGATTAATCGACAATGAACGTAGTCATGAGCTGCAGCCCTATTAAATGGAGGTAACAGAGGTAAGGTGTCATTAGAGGTCTACTGATGCCATCTGGTGGCTGCAGTGTTCACCTGAGCTGTTCAGTATTAGGCCAGATATTTTGTTTTCAGTGTTACACCTTCGCTGGCTGATGGTTGACAGTGTAGTGGAGAGTATCTGTTACATGGGGATGTTGATCCTGCAAGTGCTAACATCACCTTCAGTCCAGCTAAGTAGACTGTTATTGTCCGCAGGGAGCTACTGAGACAGGTGGTCAGGTGAGTAATAATAAGGAAGGTGTGAAATGGTGTCATGTTCTTCCTAAGTTGTCCCTGCCTGTAAGAACAACCCTTATCTGAAGGAAACGCACCTTAAAATAGCGCATTAATGTTTCAGCAGAGTCTCACTGCTGCCCCTTCTCTCAGGGTGATACACCTTTAGCAAGCCTGCTGGATTTACATGAAGTTTAGTGATTATAAAACATGTAATGAGAGACGTACCTTAGCACCAGCACCACCGGGGAATCCAGGGGCACCAGCAGGTCCAGTAGGTCCCTGAAAGATAAAACCACATGACGTTAGCAGACATCAACAAAGACATATGCAGATTTAAATGCATCTAAACCTTCAATATAGTGTGAGGCGATGATGTCACAGTGCAGTTTGACTTAAAAAAATCAGTCTTTCTGCTCATGTGTTTATATGAATACAAAACCCCTTAAATAAAGTTATAAAATTTAAGGTAAGATGAGCCTGTACTGATCTCCAGGGGGGATATTTAGTTGTTACAGCAGCACAGGCACAGAAATAGTACAAATAAATACAGGAAGTCAAAGTATAACAATAAATAATTTCACTAAAATAAGAATAGAATAAAAAAAAAAAAAAGCTGTATAAGAACATTTCTGAGTAGAATTGAGGTGCTTAAGTAAAAAACAGTACTCACAGGGGGTCCAGCAGGACCAGTGTTGCCATCGTTACCACGAGCACCCTGCAGAGGAGAAGGAGATTAGATCAGTGATCTGCAGGAACCACGTCTGTATCGGGCTCATATCAAATGTTATCATATCATGACTGTGTCAGCAGTGCTTACAGAGGGGCCAGGAGGTCCAGGGCGGCCTCTCTCACCAGGAAGACCACGAGCACCCTAAAGGAGACAACAGAATATTAGCTTGACAATGCTAGGACATCATAAGAAGGATGTACGTGTCGAAACATTGACTGACATGAGACGAAAACCTACCATGACTCCGGGGACACCGTTCTCACCAGGTCCACCAGCCTCTCCCTGTAGACAAAGGAAGGATGAGAGGTTTGAACCAAAAAATTTTTGGTTCAGTTTATGATGAAATTTGGTGAGCAGCAGCATGTCCTGTTAGCCTACCTTGGGGCCAGCGGGTCCAGCATCTCCCTTAGCTCCATCCAGACCGCTGAATCCCTGTGCACAAAATCAATACCCTCAGGTCAGTCACGACATCACAGCAAGTAGAAAATGGTGATTTTTTTTTTTGTACTCTTTTCCAAACTCACTCTGTGTCCCTTGATGCCAGGGAGTCCGGGGGTTCCGGGGAATCCACGAGCGCCCTGCAGGAGGAAAACAAGAGATAAGTTAGATAACATGCCAATGGTTCATGCAAGATAACTTTCTGCAAGTAGAGTTTTCTGACCTAGTGAACATCCTGGAAACTTAAAAAAAATGATATTTGTATGCATGTCGACCAACAGGTTTCACATCTCCTGACCTTTGCCCTCAGTGGGCATCACTCACCTGAGGGCCAGCAGCTCCACGCTCACCGGGGCGACCAGGTTTGCCGGGCTCACCCTGTTGAAGATGCACAGAGAGGAGGTCAGTATGTGCGAATCAGCATGTGCCCTTTAGTCAATTAATAAATTACAAAATAAGATTTATCAGGAGGAAAACAACAACAAGGACAAATATTTAGCTTTAGAAATCACTTACATCATCTCCGTTCTTTCCAGGGGGGCCAGCAGGACCACGGGGACCCATGGCACCCTAAAAAAACAACACATGACGGGATTAGCGCCGTAATTATTTTTCACTATTTTAAGTTTATGTATGTGAGTATTCACTGTGTCACCACAGGGAAAAGAAGAGGGGAGGGGAGGGGTGTTTATCGCAGATGTGTGTCAGTGGGTCAGTGACTACAACAGGAAGTGGAACACAGGAAGTGACATGCTAAAAGGGATACAGAATAGGAAGCATCTTAAGAACCCGCGCTGAGTTTTTGTGCAGACAAAACTGACATTTTTGTCACAGAGAAATCAATAAAACATTTATTCAGTAGTAAAATGTGTGTACTCACAGAAGAACCGGGCTCACCAGGCTCTCCAGCGGGGCCAGTGAAACCCTGAGGACCCTGATGGACGACAAGAACGGCAGATTAACACATCGTCTTTACGTATTTATCTCAGATGTCATATATGTGATGAAAAGAAGTATGATCACTGTCATGTGACTGATAAGGGAATACTTACAGAGGAGCCAGGAGGTCCAGGAGGACCACGAGGACCCATGGGACCCTGTTGATGAACATCAGGAAGAAAAACATCAGATTTTTTATTTCGTCCAAACAGGAACTTTTCACACTGTCAGTAATAAAGGTAAAGAGTTTGTACCATTGGGCCAGGCTGGGGTGGGCCGCCGCTGGATTTGGAGGGGTCAACGTAGCTCATCTGAGGAGAGAAGTTCTGCAAAGGGGGGCAATAAAGACAGAGATTAGTCACTGAGCTTTGGAGATATTAAGAGTTAATGTTGCACAAATGAGACACCTGAGAAGTCACTTTGAATCACATGCTCCAGGTTTCTATTTCAGCAGAGGAGTGAGAGTTTCCCAGAGCAAAAATATTTGATCTCGTAGCACAGATACTTTGCGAGCTTAACACTCGTCAGGTCAACACAAGATATTCCACATTTTCCTCAGACCTCGAGGACCAGGAGCTGTCTGCAGCCCCGGTGCTGAAGCAAACATGGCTGCTCGCCTGCTGATCTTTCTCTTTAAAATTAAAACTCATGTGGTGGAACTGATGCAGAAATTGATCTCGGCAAATTACTATGTTTTTTTTTTTAAAGCTGTATCTCATCTGTAAACAGAATCAAGTCATCTGCAAAACGTAATCTGAGACTTCCTGGATGCTGTGACATGGAGACACTTACTCCGCCAAGGCCAGGAGGGCCAGGGGGGCCAGGTGGTCCGGGAA
Organism: Cephalopholis sonnerati; assembly: GCA_019142605.1. Classification (NCBI taxonomy): domain Eukaryota; kingdom Metazoa; phylum Chordata; class Actinopteri; order Perciformes; family Serranidae; genus Cephalopholis; species Cephalopholis sonnerati. The sequence continues at coordinate 30,826,706 of JAGQAX010000020.1, forward strand.
GGCCAGGCTGTCCATCCAGTCCATCGTTGCCGGGAGGACCGACGGGACCCTGCAGAAAGGTCAGACACTCTGTTAGCAGTATCCTTATTAAATATTTCTTTTCTTAACTTGACTTGCAGAAAGAGCTCATATCCAAACCAAAATAAATTAGACTGCGTTTTCCATGAAATAATTATCTATATTGGCAAATTCATACCACATATTCTGCAGAGTTTATTTTTATTATTTTCAGATCTTTTTCCACTTGTATCTTAAAATAAAATGTAGCGTTGCTGCGTTTGAATCCAACGTTTGCTAAAAAAGGTTTAAAACCAGTTCAAATCCAAGTCGTGTTTCCTGCTGTTATTACTTCACAGGTATTTAACATTACGTCATCATTTTATTAACTGATTAGCATCACGTGACCTTTCAACTTCTGATGACCTGTTAACCTTGTGACCTAATTATCAAAGGTCATCGGGAACAATGACATCACAGCAGCTTCACCAGCGTTTAGATGAGTCTGTAGGGACTCAGTGAGCAAAGATAGAACGCCACTGAGTTCATTTGTCACGTTTTAATTACACGTTTTCATGTGATAATTAGTGAAATGTGTAACAAGGAGTTAGCTGTGTGAAAAATCTCATGAAAATCAGCCTCATGCGATGCAGCAGAGACGCATGATTTGCACTGGATTAGCCAAAATACTAACAAACACGAGAGGAAAAACACTGATGTGTCATCGTTTGGACGACTTTTTCTTGTCCATAAAAAAAACAAAAAAACACAGGTGTCATTTGCATTTGGGGACAGAAAAGGTTAGTGAAAGTAAACTGAAACCTACCGGGTCTCCCTTGGGGCCAACGTCTCCTGGCTATGGACAGACAGAAAAAGGGAGTTAAGGCTACGCTGCAGTGTTTCAAAAGAAGTGCATCATGTAGAGAACATGCAGGCGTAATGACAAACTAAACTCTCCAAAGAGAACCCAAAAAGCAGTTTGGCTTTATAGTCACACACATTTTTCAGTATCAAAGAAAAGTAAAAAGGGAAAAATACCTGAAACTCTTGTGGAACCGTGGGTCCCTCTGAATCAACGGAGAAAAAGAAAATGTCAAAACCTCACACATTCATAACATCTGCAAAATAATGTGGACATTAAGGTCCAGGCTGGGAGTCAGCAGCATGACATACAGAATTACTGAAACATTAGCACATTTATTTGACTCTAAATATCATCTGTAGTGAAAAAGGAGGGATATTAATGTTGTTTTGGGAGGTGTGACGTGTGCTGCACCCTGCAGGGTCACCGCACAGCCAGGCAGGCTGGGAAATTACATATTGATGGCCAGACTTCGCCAAAGTGCAGGTATAATCCAGAATGCATATTGAAAGTGAAATGAAAGGGTAAATCCAAAGCGAGTACAAAAAAAAATCCTCAGGAGAGCAGGCAGGCTTAGGGCCTCCAGTCCATTCGTGGCCACTGAGCCATGGATGGTCAGAGATGAGGTGGGAGGGAGGCACTAGGTGGCGCCATAAAAGCTAATACAACTTGTGAGGAGGATGAAGGTGAAGTACCATCGGTGACGTCGGGGCAGATGGGGCAGCACTCTCCGTCTGGGATGATGGGGTCGGCGCAGTCGGATGTGTCCTCGCAGATCACCTCGTCGCACATGACGGTTCCGCTGTCACAGACGCAGATCTGGCAGGGCTCTGGTTTCCATACATCCTTGTCGTTGTACAACTGTCCCTCTAATGTGCAGCTGCCGAATGTGCCTGAGAGGAGGAGACCACAGTGAGTTTGGAAACAGTAAATCCATAAATACCATCATACGTTTCAAATTAACAGAGCAAACATCCTAAAATGTCTCATAAATGACAGGTTTGTCTTCAGGAATATGAATGTAGAATGTGCTGGTTGAGCCTTGGCTACACCTGCACAGGTGTGCTTCATATGGGAGCCAGATGTGCCCGACAGGCTCAGATCAGACACCAGACTGTTTACGAAGCATCATTAAATTAAGTATTATTTAGTATTTTCCCCATGCAGACATGTATCGTTCTTTCAGTTTGAGACTCTAAACTAATCAGCTCCAGCCTTTGATTCACGGCACATCAGCCTTCTAAGATCCGTTCTTCAACTTGTGTCATCCGACTACATTCATCAAGATGTGGCAAAGTTATAGAAACTGGCTTTTGCTGAGTTGAACTCTTAGAAAATCTGGTGTTTGGTGACTAATCTGTGAGCAGGAACAGAGCGTCTAATGAAGTGTGACATCTGTGCACGTCTGCGGGAGGTATTCGGGTCTGGCAGGAGTTAGAAAACAGGCCTAGCAGGCAGAGGATCTCTATCCAACCTAATTTGTCTGGATGTACTTTAATATTTTCCCCTCAAAAACTATGTGTGGAAAATTGAACTGGGTCTGATCACATTTCAGGCTGCTGGATGTGAGGCTGGGCCTTGGAGGTTTGGAGGATGGAGGCACAGTTCCCGTGTTCGCCACTGAGCGGCGCTGTTAGCCTGCTAAATCTAAATCTTCCGCACCCTTCTCTGCAGGGTGATTAATTGATGTCTAGACTTTTTTTTACAGTCGACGTCAGACTTAGGCGATTTTTCCATTGTCCTTTTTTCCAGCTAGGAAAATCTAGTTTTACGCAAACTGGATAAAATGTAGTTTGAGTCTGTGAGACATTCTTATGAAGCTTTTATGCAAAAGTTTAACCTGAAAACATCTGGAAATGTCTCCAATTAATCATGCTTGGATGCCCAACTTTGATGCGTAAATGTTAAAACTACACCAGGTGCTAGAGTTTACAGACGCTGGCACATATGGCGCATGAATTTGGGATGAAGCCTGTTTTTTCTAGAAGTGGTGAAAATGACTTTACAAACTAAATGCAGTTAATTTATTCGTTTCCTGAAATGGATTTGCCATTTTTCAGATTCCTTTTATGCTTGTGCTCTGCTTCAACTCTCTCTGAACTCAATGTCCTGTCATTGCGCATCAGAGAAAGTGCAGCTGCTCCCCTCAGGTTTGCGCTCCAGCGCGCGGACGCACGGTGAGCATGTATCTGCACGTCAGTGGGAGCAGCAAACAATAAAGAAAAGTCCTATAAACTCCTATTTTCGCTTCCAGATCTCCCCCAAAAAAACGCCTCACAAACTTTTCACAATCTGGAGTCAGGCATCGCGCAGAGGACGATCAGTTCCCAGCAAACTGCTCAGCATCCTTGCGGGCTCTCCACATCCTGACGGTGCCACAGTCCCAAAACAACTCAAATCAATGTTTGAAAGTGATACTTACTATCATCCTCGCCTTGACCTCTCGCCAAAAGCACTGTCGCGCTGAGCAACAGCGCTAACCGAATATCCACAAAGCTGAACATGTCTAAATATTAGACATGTAGATTCTTTGCGACAGGGGGGAATCCTTTTTTCTCCTCAGACACCACTCATACAGGGTAGGGTCCGGTCTGTGTGTAACTCCAATCCAGACCCTAGCAGAAACTCCCTACTGCCTAAACAAATGAGTTAGCTTGGCTTTTATATGCCAAAACTTTTGGGGAGGTCCTGCGCGCACCAGATAACTTGTACATGTTAAAGTCGCAGAGTCCCTCCTTCATCAGAGAGAGGGGCCGTCTTAAAACATGTCAAACAAGTTCACGTTTCAGCTCAAACGTGGATGATGAGGACACGCAGCATTTACGCGCCGGCTCACCACCGTTCAGACGTGTTTTATCATCTGCTGCTCCTCCGTGGACTTTCCTAATTGAGGCTTTTGTTGGGGCTGTTTTGTCTTTTCGGCATCCAACCTGAGACACTGCCGCTGAGCTGGTTTTCAATCGTTTGGACACTGGATGGTTTTATTAATGTAGAGCACATCAGTGCGCAGTTGAACCTTCATTAGGAGGGCAGATTATTAAGGATATGCTGAGCAGCTGAGGACTGGATTGATTTCAGTTGGGCAGGAAGTTCTTTTATTTTACGCAGAGGAAGAAAAGGGAAAAGGTTCAGCCACATGTCCTGTGCGCAATTTACGCACAGAGAGCAAACCAGATGGAGATTAAAACATTACCAGGATGACTGGAGAATGTTTATAGACCAAAATATGGTCTGTGTATAAATAACTGAGAGCTCCTCTCCCTTACACACACTCTTGTAAGGGAATCCTGCTCATGTTATTACATGTATTAAAACTCTAACATGGATTTGTGTTTTAATTTTGGGCCTATTCACATTCTGAGTATAAAGCACCTGCAGGCAACCTGAGTTTCACACCATACTGTACGTACAGCACAGGTTTCATGTCTTTAAAGGAGAACAATTGCTAGCCCAAAGTCAATAAGAAATATTAATATTTCCCCCTTATTGTCAGACATCTGAACGCCTCCTGAACCATTGTTGCTCCTCTATGCAAATAAAATCAATGCTGCTAATAAAAGTGCTTTCATCTTTGTTTTATTAAAAGTAAACCTTACACCAAAGACCACCATGAACAGAGTTTTAAAGCATGTAACAACAACCTGTGTTAAAATTCCACCTTTGCCAAAAGAGGCATGGCCATCGCATGATGTTAGAGACAGAGAGGGGAGGAGGGAGGAGGAGAAGAAAATTTGGCAGATCCACAAAGCAGTCTGGTTACACTGTGGACACGTTGCAGCTTCGACAACTACGGTATATGGCCCAAGTTGACCTTTCATTTATTCTCTGCTGTTGTCTCTGTCTTTTTCTGAAATAAAGAACCTCGTCCTGTTTTCAGACGTTTATCAGAAGCAGTGGAAGTAATCCAGTTAAAGGATAGTCCATGTTCTGTTCATTATTGTATGCTATGTGAGGTTTGGGGGAAATGTTTTAATTCTGAAATAGACTGAAGATCGAATAGACTAAGATGGGTTTATAAAGTTTATGACTTCTCCCTGTGATCATTAACTTGCAGTATCTTGAAATGAAGGTGTTGATGTAGCCTCATGATTGTCCTGTTGGTGAATTTAAGAATCCCAGGACATTGTAAATCCCAATTTGCTCACTCAACTTATTTTTTTTTGGAAACAATTTGCACTCTAAACTTCTAGTTTAGTACAATAGAATCAAAGTTTTGAGTACACCAGACACAAAATAAATGTGTCACAGGACCCTTGTCTGACAGGAATTTTATGTCAGTTTCCATAACATTTTTTGTTGTTGTCATTTGAGCATTTAATTCTATGTCATATGAACATTAAACTGCGGCACAGTGGTGCAGTGGTTACCATCGTCGCCTCACAGCAAGAGGGTTCCTGGTTTGAACCCTGGAGTGGGAGAGGCCTTCTGTGGATGTTCTCTACCTGAGTTTTCTCTGGGTGCTCCAGCTTCCTCCCACAGTCCAAAGACATGCAGGTTAATTGGTGACTCTAAATTGTCCGTAGGTGTGAATGTGAGTGTGAATGGTTGTCTGTCTCTATGTGTCAGCCCTGTGATAGTCTGGTGACCTGTCCAGGGTGAACCCTGCCTCTCGTCCAATGTCAGCTGGGATAGGCTCCAGCCCCCCTGTGACCCCTCAACAGGATAAGCAGTTACTGAAAATGAATGAATATAAAAATACATTGTAGTGAGTTTAGGCTTCTCCACAGTGTGTTAAGTGCACAATGATAGTGTTGTTTATTGGCCTTAAACTAATTAAGCAAAATCAGCTTTATACATTTTAGTCAAATTAACTCAAAACTTAAAAAAATGTTGACTTAACTTAAAAAAATTATGTCAACTTCACAAGGGATGAGTTTTTGTGTCAAGTGAACATAAAGTTTTTGTGTCAGCTTGACAATCTGGGGCGTTTGTGTAGACTTTACATTAAAATTTTGTGTCATGGATGGATTGGGGTTTACAGTGGAGAGCAAAGAAATGGTCCACCTTAATTTGCCTCTGATTGGCTTACCTTAACATCCGTACTGTAACCCTAACCCAGTGGTTCCCAACTGGTCCAGCCAAGGATCCAGATTTCTCCTTAGTCATTAGCTTGAGGTCCACACACTTAAATAAATTCAGTGTCATACTTGTGTTTGGACATGTCATCAAGCTAGTTTGCTGTCTCTGTTAAGTAGCTGTCCATTACTCACTCACTCTACAGCAGGAAACGGCACTTCAAAATAAAAAATTTGTGCCAGAAATTCACTGCACTTCAAAATAAAGTGTGTGTTTTACGAACTTCACACATCTGTGAGCCACTTGGGGTCCATTCAGAATGGACCCTGCGACCCACCAGTTTGGAACCACTGCCCTAACCAATCCCACTCCTCTTGCCTAAACGCAACCAATTCAACCAATAAAGGCAACGAGTACAAGCCAACCACAGAGAGCACAGGACGGGTCATCCCTTCGCTACCCTTTGGTTCCCAAATGAGCGTCCGGTTGTTTGCCAAAAAAAGCATCTAGCACTAACTAGGCTACTTCATGCTAGCGGGATAAACACAGAATCAAAAAGACCAGAACTGAAAATGTGGGAAATGTGCATATTAAAAAATACAAAACTGAAGCTATTTAAGACAAAGGTACAGATAGTAAGCACCAATGGATTTTTTTTAAGAACAACTAAAGCAGTCTTGTAAATAGAAGATTCTTGTAGCATAGCCTACTAGCCTACACACTAGCTAATGTTGCTACATAACCTTTGTATAAAATCACTGTACCAGCAATGTGTAGAAGGAAGTTTTCCCAAATTATGAAGGCTCAGTGATTGAAAAGCTGTATAGAATAACCAAAAACATGTTCACAAAATTCACTATGATGTTTATGAAAGCATTTTGTAGCTATCATGGCAGCTCGGCTCCTTCATGCTAACTGGATCAACAAAGAATCAAAAAGTCAGTTCCTGAAAGTTTATAAAAAATAAAGCTTGTCGTAAAAGAAAAAGGTACAATGGAAAAAATATCAATATCAACAACAACAACAACAACAATAATAGTAGATAGAGAATAGGCTACTAGCTACATACTACCTAGTAGGTTATGATGATTTTGTAACCTACTAGGTAGAAGGTAGATGTAGGATTTTCAAAATTATCATGACTAAATGATTGAAAAGCTGCACAAAATATCACAAAACATCTACATAAAGCTCATTCTGATGTTAATCAGCACATTTGTTTTAATCCATGAATTATTTTTCAGACATTTGCACATTGATCGATGCAAACATTAGCTTGGGTTTAGCTAGGGTTCCTGGTTTGAACCCAGGGTGGGGGAGTCCCTCTATGCAGAGTTTGCATGTTCTCCCTGTGTCAGCGTGGGTATTCTCTGGGTACTCCAGCTTCCTCCCACAGTCCAAAGACATGCAGGTTAATTGGTGACTCTAAATTGTCCGTAGGTGTGAATGTGAATGGTTGTCTGTCTCTATGTGTCAGCCCTGTGACAGTCTGGTGACCTGTCCAGGGTGACCCCTGTCACTCACCCAGTGTCAGCTGGGATAGGCTCCGCCCCCCTATGATCCCCAACAACATAAGCGGTTACTGAAAATTAATGAATACTTCTCATCGAATAAAAGCTGGGTGTTCGCTCAGCTGCCCAACAGACAGACGGTTTTCAATCTCCATTTCAGTGACTCTTAGGTCTTTTCTTCCTAGTTTCTAGAAGGTGTTTCATTGCACCTGATGTCACGCACTTGTGTACCATCGACTGCAGCCTGCAAGAGGTTCACATCGCCTTTCTCGAGCATGAACATGCTACTTTGGTCAATGGTAAATGGACTGCACTTGCATAGTGCCTTTCTAGTCTTCTGACCACTCAAACTTTTTACACTACGAGTCACATTCCACATGTAGCTTTTCTTCAGTATCTTTTATCCTTCTTTTAAAATAATTTTAGGCTTGTTTTGTCTTTTCGTGACTTTGAATCGAAAAGAAATGGCTGCTCGATTCTCTCCATTTTGAAAAATGATGGGTCTGTGGCACTGGTGGCTGTTGCAGTGATGCGGTGAAGAAGAAGTCACTGCCTGCAGCACATGCGTAATGCAACAATACAGTGATTTCAACTGCCACAAGTGCACATTCAAAATAAGACACGCCCCTTTAAGTGGCTTTTTTGGATAAGAAAAAAGGAGGACGAGAGAACTGTAAAAGTTAAAGTTATCACAGGGGGTTTGGATGAAATGAAAATAGGGAAGTCCTGCTGTTTGTCTGAGAGGAAACCCCTCAGATAAGACATGTGCCTCTCTGCTGTCTCTGTGATTTAACTTTAAAACACCCTTTTTACTCAGCACAATAACATGACTTTTGGATGTATCCTCTGTCTTTCATCCGTGTTCTGAAAAGTGCAAAATGTAGCTTAAATAAATGTTGATCACAAGATGCAATCAGCCTTTAGAGCAGCTCTTTCTCAGTGACTTTCCATGAGTGAAATGAAGCCGAAGCTCACAGGACGGTGTTTAAATAGAACTGGTAATTTTCTGGTGTTTGGACTTGCTGCAATCTATAATATATTTTTTTGTGGCGAGTCTCTCAGAGTTCAGACTGGTGGTTTGGGTGGAAGCGCTCAGAAGAATGAGTTTATGGCGTTTCAGCTGCATTCAAATACTCTACCACTACAGCTCGGAGCTACATGTTTTCTAACTGGTGGACACGATATTCAGATCATTTTATCAGGCAAAGAAACTTGCTGTCAGGTTCTGCAGCCAAAAGACACAATCCACAACTTTCAGCTTAGGTATTTGCCAGAAGTCTATCCTTGTCTGACAGTGTTTTGTGCTGTAAGAGAAGAAGGAGGACAGAAATTATTGACTTGGAGCCACCAAGCTTTGTCGACTCAGGGGAGGAAATTCCAAGTTTGTCATTGGCAGCTTGTGGAAATACATGAACCTGAGATGTAACAGGTTGTGGGAAAAGGTGTTCTGACTGTCACTGCTCCAGGTTTTTCATCACCTTCGTCCTATTAAAGGGAAAATTCAGATTTTTTCAGAGGGTTGTGTGAGGTAGTCAGGGTATTACCTATAGTAGATGGTGGTTGGCGCACCTCCAGTTTGGAGGAGCAGGCAGGAGTGCTGCAACAGAAGCTGAGCATTGTACTGCTGTGAATAGTGACAGCAGCAAAACATATTTAAGCCACCTAAAAAAGGCCTGTCTTTAGAATATTTTCATTGCTTTGCCTTGCTGTCAGACAGCGTTTTCCAACGGGGAACTGAAGTGAAACTTATCCATACTCTCTTTAAAGACAGACTCCACTGACAAAACCAGCAATTTTACCTTGTAGGAAACAACACATTCTCATTCTGATCTTGTCACATATTGACGTTTGGTCATGGACTTTCCACATCCACATACGACATGCAAGGTACCCTGGGTGCATTGGTTAGGGATGTACTGGGACACCATGTCAGGTTCTGCCTGTTACGTTGTCTTCTTTCAACATAAACTACTTTGGTACAACTCTCAGTACGTTTACATGCACGCAGTAGTCGAGCTAAGCTCATAGCTCGGCTAATCAGTTAAGTCGGACTTCTCGTCTTGTCTGAGTATGCATGCAGAAGAGAAAATCGAATTTCTGACCAAGTACGTCTGACTCCACCTCGATAGGGCGGCGCTGTGTCCTTTTTAATGTAGTGCATATTGAACTAGTTCTGGTTCACCCAAAGAGGAAGCTAACAATTTAGCTAACGTTTCACGTAAACTTCAAAATGCTTAGCTCCTTTAGCTGTCGGAGCATGAATGTAGTTTCCTCGTCCGTCCAGAAGTGCGTCTTCTGCTTTTCAGTTGCCATGGTGTTTGTTTGTTTGTTTTTCCAGGAGTTGCTGCTACGTCATCTCCTTCTTCTTCCAGGTGAAAGCCCGCGAAAGAAAAAGTGATGCATGCACAGAACGCCGAGTCTGACTCCAGTCAGGACTAAGTGGATACATGCAGCAATAGTTTGATTTTTAATCGAATGATCCAGGTGTGTTAGTCAAGCTACGGATAGTCCAATTTCAGTCGGACTAAGCTGTTTACATGTATTTAAAAGTCTGGTTTCAGTTGGACTAAGCCAGTACTGACTGCGAATTGAGTTTTTTTTTCCTTCAACAACAAAAAAACGTGGTTAGGTTTAGGAAAAAAGAAAAGGGTTTGGATTTAGAATCATACGGGACACAAACACTGCGCTCTCGGGTGAAAGTCTGTGTTTGTTGGACCCATCCACCACCCCTCCCACCTGCCCAAGCTGGACTTTTGTCACTGTAACTTTTGACCGTGTATCTTTTTTTTTTTTGGCATCTTTTTTTCCCATTGTCCAATGGGATCATTTGAGAGGCGGGCCTTCTGTGGTGGTCATGACAACAAGTTTACAGTTGGTAAACAATGGCGGAGAAACTGGTGGTAGTGGTTGTTGGATACCCAGAGCTATACAGCCTGACAATAGACAGCAGGTGGTCAAACTGCCCCCGAGTCATCCTGGAAAGGCGAAGCTCCTGGACCAACTGGTGGCTGGTCCAGGAGCTTCGCCCAGCCACCCTCCTTTTTGGGGTCTCATGTACCCACAGAGATCTCTGTTTCCCTGTGCCCAACAAACTGTTAAGTGACAGCCTCTCACCCTCAACCAGAGCTACAGCAAGTACCCTCTGCCTCAACATTTTAGGAACTAGATACTAATTACTGTCAAATAACTAAAATAAATAAACGGTAGATTGATTACACAGGAAGGTTAGAGTAAGAAGATGAGTCCGTCGTTACCTGGCAACAATTAAAAGGCGCAGCAAGCCTTTTTTGTTTTTTCGGCACGACTTTTTGTTACCTGCAAAAATGCTTTCTGTGTGAAAATCCGAACTATCCCTTTAATGAGAACAGTGCGACAGTTTTCCACAATGAAACCTGACATGCCTCCCTGAGAGCAGCATTTATGATCGGAAGCTGTTTGATGGTGGAAGGATCGCGTGCAGACCCTCAGGAGGGGTCAACCCATACAGCTCTTGTTTCAAACAGTCCTGAACTGATGCTAATGGAGCTGCAGTGTAGGAGCTCTAATTGGATCACTTTACTCGAGGCAATCAGCAGTAAACCTCACATTTTGGAGAGGGCATCTTTGCATAAGCAGGCTTACATGCGGCATTGAGACGAGGCAGAGCTTGCACTGTAACTAAAAAGGCCCAAACTGTGCATTCCCCTGCAAGCCTCTGAGCTGTAGCCAGCAACACGTAGCATCTGCCTGGCCTTGTCCACGTGTTTCTACTTGTAAGTCTCTGAGCCTCTGCTGCTCCAAACTCTGACACAGCCAAACCCTCTCTGTCTCACACTTATCTCTATCACTGACTGCCTGCAGGCCTGTTTTCTGCCACCTTATTTAAAGTGCCCAGGGGCATTTATTTGTTTTTCTTTTTACTATAATGTCTCCTTTAACTCTCTGTCTCACTGGTATTTTGCGATAAGGCCACTATTACTTGCTGTTAAACGTTTGTTCCAGGCCATTATGATGTTTAATTGTTTTCAATTACGGGTTCTTAAAGCTTTGTTTATGAAGAAGCCCATTGTTGGCCCACCTGCTTCAGACAGATTACAGGGTGTGATGAGGAAAATTGTACAGTATGACAAATAAAATCAGTCGCCGTACAGTATGTCTTTAAATACTAAATGGCTGTTATCAAGTGTACTACCAAACTGTAACAGATTTCCAAAATGATTTCTTCCTGAAAGCTACATACCCCCAAACTGTACAAGTTTTTTTTGCATACAAGAGACAAAAAGAAGAGTTTTTACATAGCTTTATGTTGTCAAATATCTCACATTGCAGTGACTTACAGTGCTGTACAAGAGGCAACATAACTGTCAGGTACACACACATTTAGAGACACAACACACACAGGCATGCATCGGGGGACTCAAACGCTTATAAATAAAAGTACGTTTTGAACCAGGACTTTAAAGAGTCAGTGGTGGGGGCAGATCTGATTGGGAGGAGATGCTGTTCCACAGTTTAGGTGCAGACACAGCAGATGCACGATCACCCCTGAGCTTAAGTCTGGAGTGTGGGACAGCCAGGAGCCCCAGGTCAGCTGACCTGAATTCCATTAGCCACTTCTTCGTTTATATACACCGATCAGCCAAAACATTAAAACCACTGACAGGTGAAATGAATAACATTGATCATCTTGTTACAGTGCAATGTTCTGCTGGGAAACCTCGGATCCTGGCATTCATGTGGATGCTACCTGATGCACTCTACCCTCCTAAACACCGTTGCAGACGAAGTAAACCCCCTCATGGCAACGACACTTGTCGATGGCTGTGCCCCCCCCAGCAGGACAATGCACCATGTCACACCACAAAAACTGCTTAGGAATGACCCGAGGACAAAGAGCTCAAGGTGTCGATCTGACCTCCGAATACCCCAGATACCAATCTGATCAAACATTTGAGGGATGTGCTGGTACCCTAGAGGTACCCCCGATCCATGGTGGATCCTCCTTAGACCAGACTTGGCTCTGACCTGTGAAGGCATGGACACAGGACCTTTGGGAGGTGTCCTATAGTGATCTTTTGGGTCCTGTGGGTTGTGAGGTGGGGTACCAGCACGTCCCACAGATGTTTGATCAGACTGGGATTTGGGGAATTTGGAGGCCAGGTTGATGCCTTGAGGTCTTTGTCATGTTTCTCGGGTCATTCCTGAGCAGTGTTTGTGGTGTGGCATGGCACACTGTCCTGCTGGGGGGCACAGCCATCGACAAGTACCATTGCCATGAGGGGGTTTACTTAGTCTGCACTGGTGTTTAGGTGGGTGGAGCATGTCTGGGCGCAACCACATTAATGACAGAACCCAAGGTTTCCCAACAGGACATTGTATTGTAACAAGATGATCAATGATGTTCACCTGTCAGTGGTTGGTTTGTTGGTAGTAGAACATGGATACTTACACAGGCCACTGTCCATGGGGGTGTTCTTGTAGCCTAGTGGTTAAGATGCATAACATACTGTAATTCCTCTAGTATGAGCCTGGCTGGGAACCTTTACTGCCCGTCATGCCCCTCTCTCTGCCCTCTCATTTTCTGTCTGCACCTCTGCTGTGATCGACTGAAGGCAAATGGCTGGAAGAATAAATTGAAAAGTCACTACCCAGATTTTTGACTTGGCACTACTACCGCTCATTTAATTAAACCTGATATGAGTCAACTCCTTACTAAACTTGAGGTCTCCAGCAGAGATCCTCATTCACAGTCAGGACAGCTCGAGTCTGCCGTGTACGTGTACAGACGAGCAAATGACTAGTGTGACTACACCAGTCGCCTCCGTGAAAATAAACCTCCCAGCTCTGGCCCAGACTCTGCAAGTTCATTCAGAGCAGCAGCATCAGTTGAAGAAGAAGAAAAAAGAGACTTCCACGCGGCGTTATGGGTAAATGCTCAATTACAGGGTGAATGTTTCAGCCCACTTCTGACTGCTGCTTCAAGTAGAGCCCTACGTGAACTGCAATCATCTCATAAAAGCCCCGACTTTTGTCTTTTTAGTCTGCAGGCTTGGGTTGGTGCTTGTTGGCTGAGCACCACTCTCACCACTACAGTAGTCATTTACGTTCAGGACGGTCATTTTCTGCACTAGCAGGCGATGGACAGTTGGAATTTACGCTGCCGTGTAGATGATTATACTCAAATGAATCAGAAGTTATCCATGGGTGCATTTGTAAATCCAATCTGACACCCTACATTAAAGATGAGAGCGCTGTTGTTCGAAGAAACAGAGTGTTCTATTTCTGCGCGAATTAACGAATGGTTCAGTTAATCACACCTTCACTCATGCCCTCTTCTGCTGCTCCACCTCCCCAGACAGAGTGACCAGCTCTGCTGCTCCGAGTGTGGTGTCATGAATAACCAAACGGTACATTCCAACAGTGCTCCAAATTTACAAATGGTCCAGTTTGTGCCAGAGTGCGTTCTGACACTCAGAGTGAGTATTTCCAAATGCACCCATAGTTAAGCCTGGTTCGTGATAATGACCAAAAAACAGATAAAACACCAGCACTCATAGCAGAATTCACTTGTTTAATATAGGCAATTACATATAGACGTGGACACGTCTCAACTAAAGAGCCGTCATCAGCATGACAAAACAATAGTGGATAGCAAATGATACACACAGGTGAGGTTATATTTTCTACGAATTCTGGAGTTGTGCGCACTGCAAAACCTGAGCGTCAAAGTTCATTTTCAACCTCAGAGAGAATAATCTTCACCCATGAGCTTTTTTTTTTATAGCTTTCAAGGAATAGTGTCATAAAGGAATAAATTGGGGCGCCCACTGGCTCACCTGATGGAGCAGGCACCCCATGTTAAAAAAATTGATTCCAACCCGACCTCTTAAAGCAAAAAGCCCCAAAAATATCTTTAAAAATAAAGGATTATGCTCATTTGCTTTCTTGTCGAGCTAGATGAGATTGAGACCACTCTCGTGTCTGTCTTTTAAATATGAAGCTACAGCCAGGCGATGATTAGCTTAGCTTAGCATAAAGACATGAAACAAGGGGAAATAGTTAGCCTGGTTCTGACCAAAAGGTGACAATATCCACATACCAACACCACTAAAGGTCATTTATTGACACATTGTTTGTTGAATCTGTACCAAATATCCAGATTGTATCCTGATTGATTTTAGAAAGTCTGGATAGCGAATAAAAAATGTAAAATGTTTTTTTTTTTTTTTTTGCAAATCGGATTCAAACCCCATTTAGAGCAGGTTTCAAATGCAATTCCAAACATATTTCTACAGATGCGTCTCTGTCTGGATGCTCGAATCGATTGTCTTTTGCATCATTCGCAACATGACAGGCAACAACGACATCAGACCCATAGTCAATGAAGTGCTGAGAAGAATCCATGCTACTACTAACATAGCATTATGGAGGAGTTTGTCTGGTGTGAAAGAGGAGTTCGGCACCGCGACTTGACAGTATGATTGTTCGGATGCTTCTGCATTAAAAAGGTGCATCATCAGCATAACTATGTAGCAGCATAGCAACCCATGAACATAGGATGGTGATGTTTGCACATGAATCAGATATGATAACTTGCAGGTAACAGTGTGGACAGTCCGTCGTAAATATCTGAAACAAATCTGATTTGCCTTCTGTGTGAATGTAGCCTTCATCTTGACAAGCTGTAAGAGACCCAGAAAGGTCAGTGTTGTTTCTTTGGACGGAGCCAGGCTCGCAGTTTTCCCCTATTTTCAGTCTTTTTACTGACTATCTACTGGGTGTATTTGAACCTGTGGCTGTAGCTATTGTCACTGTTATATTCAGTGGTGTGGTGGAGGGTATACACAGGTATGCAGGGTATACCCACCTATTTTTCTCACCATTTACAGTTTACCTATCAGCCTTTATTCATTTTAGTTATTTGACAGTAATTAGTACCTAGTTTTTAAAATGTTCAGATCTGTGTGCGTACATGAGACCATGAGTTGGAACATGAGTTGGTCCAGGAGCTTCTCCTCGATGATGGCCGTTTCAAGGCAAATTTTGGGATGACTCTGGGGCAGTCTGACAACCTGCTGTCTATCGTCAGGCTGTACAGCTCTGGGTATCCAGCAACCACTACCACCAGTTTCTCCTCCATTGTTGTTAACTTGTTGTCATGACCACCACAGAAGGCCCGCCTCTCAAATCATCTGATTGTACAATGGGAAAAAAGATATGAGATGACGTGGGGCGTTTTTTCCGCTTTGAGTTGAAGTATTTTCAACTTGAGGAGTTCAGAGCGCTCCGGCAAAAACGCCAGGCGCTTAGAGCTCAGAAACACAAGGCGCGTAGCAACGCAAAAACAGCTAGCAAATAGCTTCAATCTCATTAAAAACAATTATAAAAGGCGCCTCCAGCTGCTGAAACGCTTTCTGTGTGATTAGGGCCTAAGCCAAATTCCCAAAATGCAAAACTGTTTCTTTAAGACAGTAAATTAAGTCAAGATTATTGCTGCAAATATTAACTGTAGTTGCCTTGTTATTACTGCATTTTATTAATATTATCATCGATAGTGGAAGTAGTAGTATTATTATTAGAAGCTTGTGTTGGACACTGGCAAAATTATTATGTGACATTTGATATGATTTACAGATGACTCATCAGTTTACAAATACTGGTTCAAGAAGTCAAAAGTCCCACAGTGAAGAAACTTTGTGTTATAAAGGGTAAATAGACGCCAAGCTATTTAAATTATGTCAACTGCTTTTGAAACTAGAGCTCAGCTGCCGGACAAATCCAGCCTCTCGTGAGCTCCACCCATCATGACACATCACCTCCCCTTTAAGGCGTGAGAGAAATAGGGGGGGCAAAATCTAAAAACCCATAGCCACCATCATGGTACCACGTCCTCCATGGGCCGAGCCAATGACAGCTTAATGTTAACTGTCTTTTGATCAAAAGTTCAGATCACTGGTGTTTCTTTGTACACATAAAGTTTTCCAGGATCTGATGTCTCACAGTTATCTGTTGGCTTTGTTTCACGCAGAGAACACAAACTACAGCAAAGGCCTTTTTCCTCTGTTTTCTTGGATCTGGCTTTCTTCTCGTCTCTGCATCTGGATTTCTCCACAGTCCCAGCCCCCGTCCAAACTCGAGCTCTCCATCCCTCCCTCTTTTCCTCCCTGCCTGCTCCCTTTTTCTCCCACCAGCGCAGACATCCAGTCAGACACAGAGAGTGGATGGAAAATATGACTGGATCCTTCCCTGACTTCAGATAATGTGCAAGACTGCTGGCAAGCGTGGCACTAAAAACAGGGAAAGGCAGAGAGAAAGAGAAAGAGAGACAGGACAGTGAGAGGTTTATCTAAAGAGCTGCTTAGTATCTCATGAAATAAATCCTTTGGACACTTTCTACAGTTTATGTTCAAAACTAAAAGCTTTATCCTTTTGAGACTGCGGCAAAACACGTCCAAAGATGACGTGCACAAGCTCCAGAACAAACTACTTTGACATTACACTGATTTTACTATCATGGAGAATCACAGGAAACCGTCAAAGTGTTCCCACATCTGATGACATTTATGTTGATAATCTACACGTTAGCACAACGTCAGAGGCCACAAGACAAAACCCAAGGAGCCTCGCTGTGCATGGGGGTGTCGTGTTTCACTGCCACAATAGCTCAAACTGTGGAAGAGCCTGTTACAATGCACATAGAGGGGAGTTAGCACAATTATGCTGAGATGGAATATTTCATTCTGGATGGGAGACACCAAAAAAGGAAAGAGTGACACAAGATTTTATCTGTGTGCTCGTCTTCAGATTAGATGCACATGTCAGGAGCTATTTTGAGTCATCAACCTTTTGAAGCTTGTGGTATTTTCACCTTTTGAAGAGAAGTGCAGCTAAAGAGATGCTTTGGCGTCTACAGTTGAAGTTTTTCTCCCTGAACGTAGTTTCCAGTTGACCTGCAGTCTCTCAGGGTGGCTTGACGCCGGTCTTTCCCAACATCTGGGAAAGTTAGTCAGTGCTTTAATTACACTGCCTCGTCCTTTTATCCCTATTTCTCTTTTGCTCTTGTGCATCACCACAGCAGCACATCAGTACGCATAATAAAGGCTTATATTGTTTTAGGATTATAAAGAATGCTCACCTCCTTTTTTAGTCAATAGTGCAAAACCAACTATGATTTGCAGATCTCTTGGTTATGCTAAGTGCTTCAACTTCTCCCCAGCGCCACCAGATGTAAACTTTTGACTTATAAATAGCGTCAGAGAGCCATGATTTGAGGCTAAGCACCGACTCTGTCACAAAATGTGTTTGCGAGGAATGATTGGGGAGGGGGGGAAATGAGCTCAGAGATCCCGTCTGGAAATGTCGTTACTCCAGCTGCCCGACGCCCCCTCTGCAAGCACTCATAAATACTGCGGCCTGCAGAGATGCTCACATGTGAGGAGAGCGGGGGGAGAGTAGGAGGTGCAGCTCAGTGCGAGAGAGGAAGAAGAGAAGGACGAGTAGCAGCGAGTTGTAGGAGGTATTAGGTTCGTAAATAGGGTTAAAAAGGAAAGTGTGATATTGGTGTCCATTTTGAAGCTTAGAGAACCGAAAAACTAAAGAGGCAGAAAACACAGCAGGTAACCTCAAGCTAAGGGAGACTTGAGATGGAAATAGGGAAGCCTGTAACTATGTAGGGAAAAAATTCCCATCTGTCGGATGACTCATACTCTCCCCTCAGCCACAGAGACGAAAACGTCCTAGTTTTTACACTGCTAAGACAATGATACTCTGGACACATTTTAAAAGCATAGGGACATCCTGTTACCTACAAATATATAAATTAATTCTTGATCTTTACATTGTTTATGTCTACACACTGGAAGCACGGTCCATCTGAAGTGTAGCGTGTAGAAGTGTTGAACTGAGGTGTGGTTGTATCTCTATTGATTAAAAAACAGTGAATACATCTGATTGTGTCTGATTAGCGTGTACGATCTGTCCCTGGTTTTTGCTGTGAGACATTAAAGTACAAGCTTGGCAGTAGCTTTCCTAGTACAGACAAGCAGAAGTTAAAGGCATTAGTCTCAGTGTCCAACCTCTGGGTTTTTGCTCTCCTGGAAGAAAAGGAGAAAGAAAGGTAACTTACCGTAGCCATCTGTGAAATCCCTGAATGTAGTGTAGTAGTATTATTCATGTCCCACACACAAGAAAAATAATGTGAGAAAAACAAATAGTCCATCGATTTGACTTTGGTAAGCTGTATTTGCACGATGCACAAGGTTTCAGTTCAGAAAATATTGCATGTTACGGCATGTAATGTTCCTGTGTCAGTACTATAAAGTCAAAACAATATGTCATTCACTGTGTTGTTATCTGTGACAGTATCAGCACCTTAGTCACTAAAAACCCACATAATCTATCCATTTTCACCCACTTATCCGGGGCCGGGTCACGGGGCCAGCAGGCCAAGCAAAGCACCCCCGATGTCCCTCTCCCCAGCAACTCTTTCCAGCTCCTTCTGGGTGACCCCAAGGTGTCCTCAGGCCAGATGAGATATGTAACCCTCCAGTTGGTTCTGGGTCTGCCCCCAGGCCCTCTGCCACGGGGCCCCATTCCATGTCCCCTGAGCCAATCCACAACGCCAAGGATCAGCATGCCCAGGTCCCTGCCCTTGCCTGCCACCCGGCACACAATGCACTCAACCCTGATTCCTGTCCCTGCGGGTGGTGGGCCCACCCGGTGACAGCTCAGTGTTATTGACCAGGCCCCATGGCCCAAGGCCCCGGGCACCAGACACTCATTGGCCCCATACTGGGCAAGGTGCTCAAGGCCCCGAAAAGTCAGTTTCATCAAGGTTGAATCGCTCTCAGTCCAGCCCCTCTCTGGACAACACAGCTCCCAGGTTCACATGGACATGCAAACCCCTCCACCACGTTAAGGTGACGATTCTCTGAGGAGCGAAACCCCCCACATAGTACTGTTTAAATCCTTGCACCCCATTGGCTCCTTTGTAATGGCAACTTCAGATTTGTAGACTTCAAATTCATATTTTCCAAATATTAACTTTCTTAATATTCAAGACCCACTTCGGTGAGAAAAGTCATCCAGATCATTTCATGTCTTACTTAAAAACTAATTCACACATTTACGCTTACTCAAACACAGTTATAGCGTCAAATATCTCACTTGCACAGGATGGGGTCACCCCTGTGTTCCCAGGGTCCTATGTGTCTTGATATAAACCAACATTGTAAGAGACTGGTGAGTTCAAATTCTGAAAGAATGAAGACCAATTGACGTTTCAAATGTAGTTAGACTGGTAAAGATCTGTGAAGATATCAATATCTTAAGTTAAGAAAACTGTTTTACTCACAAGTTTTAGGGCGTAGGTTTCAAGGAGTAACATCAGTAGGCTATAAGCTGTAGGTGGATGATTTCTACTTAACTGACCCAGGGACATATACACTGGATATTTGACCTAAAGGGAAAAAGCTAAAAATATAAAACCCTTTGAAAGGTCTTTTTATTTCAATTCAACAGGCTTTATTGGCATGACATTTAACATGTGTTGCTAGGGCACAAATACAATTAAAAGGCAGTGAATAAAATTAACCAGGGATTACACAAATTACAATTTTTTAAATTAATTATTATTATTTTTAAATTTTATATACTTTATTAATCCCACAAGGGGAAATTCATTGTTTACACTCTGTTGTCATATACACACAGGTCCAAATACACACACATGCACAAACAGGATCTATACATGCATTAAATGGAGAGATGCCAGAGTGAGGTCAATGGTCAATGGTCAACAGAGCAAAATAGGTAATTAAATTAGAAGGCAAAATAGTAAAATATATATACACTTCATATACAGACATACAGGTTTACCTATAAACACATGTTTTATGTGTTTGTGTGTGAAAACAAACAAACAAAAAGATGGAGTAGAGGAGTAAATAAAGCCAGACTGTGAGCTGTAAGGAGATGAACTCTGGCTTTTATGTTGTTGCCGTTGTTGGTGATGGTGTGTGTGTCTTAATATGTCATAACAAGGGGATGTTGAGCTGAGGACCACAGATAGGGTCAATTTTTAATAAAATATAATGGGCCTTATTACTTTTTGATCACTTAATTTTATTTGGTTAGAATTGCTTATTTAATAAAGACTTGAATCTCTTTTGAAGAATTTTTGTTATTCTTTTTATATTCTAAATTCAGATCTAATTTTTATGTCACAACTCAAATATTGTATATCTTTGACACTGTAAATACTGTTTTACGTTAGTGCATTTAGATTACTTAGGTATTAATTTCCGTTGTAATTCTTATGTTAATTATTTGATTTTAACATGTGCAAAGACATACAACTCAGTAAACTCAATCACTAATCAACAGCCAGGATAATTAAACCTCCAGCTGCAGGTGTTTTCTCTGTCACCAGATGTAACACATTTGTGATACTGGGCTATATAAATATGTCTTGACTTGAATGGGCTCTTTATATTTGCACTGTTCCTATTTTGTATTGTGGCTGCTGCACCTTCAGCATTAGCAGAGTTTTATCCTCTTATCTTTTTTAAGTGGAAGATCTGAGTACTTCCTCCACCACTGACCACCACCAGTCTCTTAACTTTCACTTGCACAGATGATCCTAGCCTACAACTCTGAAAGCCAGCCAACCTTCATACATGGCTTTACTACTTCTACTTTACTAATAATAATACTTGGATTGAACCAATGTTTGCAGAGCCTTTCCATCTCCAATTCTGAAAAAATATACTTGAACATTTGGAGGAGTACTTTTGTTTTCTGCCTGACTATAAAGTAAAAGTGAAACAGGATGGTTGTGTTTAGCCGACATCAGTTTCATATCTGTGTGTTTAGTTAAGTGTGCAGAGCCTTCCTTTCTCCATGTTTGGCCTCTGACACCTTAGTCACACGTGCAGGGATCTCAAAAGTTTAGAATAAAAAAATCACAACCACTTCACTCTTGAGGAAGCCAGACAGTCCACCAGTGATATTCATCTGTGCACCATATGTGATGATCTCCTATGGAGGAAAAGAAATGCTGTGAGCCTCTGCAAAGCTCCACCAGTTTCATACACAGTTTATCAAACATTAGATGATAGCAAAGTATTAACTACACATTTCCTTGAGATCTCAGTAGTTACCAACCCCTACATGTCCTGAATGCTGTGATGATAACGGAGCATGTGTCTCATCCTTTTACAAGGCTGTGAATCAGTGTTACCTTATGACATTTTTGTCAGTAAAGGGGCTAAATGCCTCTTCTCACACTCTGCCAATGTTGTTTTCTCAAGGCCCCCAGGTCCCAGTGCACGACATTACATCAGCACATGGCAGTGACGGATGAAAAGATGCCTCTTAGCTTGGACTAGTGCGACTCCCTCCAGGATTAGGCAGGAAACCACAGGAATGACGTCCTGAGGTAAAGACACTCTGTGTGTTTGTTTGATTTATTTGTGTGAGAAAAACTGTGTTTTTAAAGATGAGGTTCCCTGGACAGTCTAGTAATGGGATTGCTCAATGAGTGATGTAATCATATTACTGATTACTTTAAATGTTAGCTTCTTTAAGTCTTACTGATTTCCACCTGTAGCACAACTTCAATTGCCATTATCTGTGACAGGCTGAGATTTTCCCTTCCAGCTTGATGTAAGCGTGTTTTCTGATCAAGTTCTTAGACAGGTAGCTTGTGAACAGTTGAAAAATGAAAACATTTATTTGCTCAAATCGCTAAAACTAGATATGTTTATGTTTTCCCAACAAGTATCTCAAAGAGTGTTTATGCGGATTAGGACTGGTATGTCTCAGAAGCAAAGGTCGAGGCAAGTTTATGTGCATTGCACCATTCAACAGTAATGCTAATTGCTTTACAGAAGACTTAAGGGGGTAGGCAGATGTCTGAAAGAGCCAAAAAACAAGCCCCTGTCCCAAGCCCCTCCCACCAGACGACCACTAGCATAATCACGCACTTCATACACCTCGGGAGACAGACCTTCAGTTGGCAGCTGTAGCAGTTAAAACTCGGCCAGCGCAAACTGCCCAGTGCCAGGTGTCAAACTAGTCTGGTGGGCAGCAGCAGCGCCAGGTCTAACCTGTGTAATGGCAGCAACAGAAAGTTTGCTGATCCAGCAGGGCAGTTGGGGCTGTCCTGTCCCCTGGAGCTGCGGTTTGCGCTGGCTGGATATGGGACGCTGCGGCCATTGACAGGGTGTCTGTTTCTAGAGCTGCTGCCTGCTCTCGTCCAGGTGACATGGTGTTTAGTGATGGGAAGTGAGGAGGAGGACACACACAGTGGTTCCGGTTGGCAGAAGACTACACTATTAGCAACATTTTCTCTCTATCCCTGAAATGCTTTGCCAATGCTGACAAGTGTTTTATTTCGTTTATTGTCACACTGTCTTTTAGTCTCTCTTTTTGATAAGTCCATCTTCCCTTTTTGGGTTGTTATGTGGTGTAGGCAGTTGTCGCTAATGCTGAATTAGCAACTTTCTCTGTAGGATTTTCTGTTATTTGATCAGGCTTTCACTGAAGGGACGTATGTGCAACATCTACATTTGTAGAACAGCCAATAAGAACGCCCTCTCTCTGCTGACCAGGGGTCTCATTTATGAAACAGTGCGTAGGATCCATACTAAAACTGTACGTACAAACAAAAGGCC
This sequence comes from Cephalopholis sonnerati, assembly GCA_019142605.1. Classification (NCBI taxonomy): domain Eukaryota; kingdom Metazoa; phylum Chordata; class Actinopteri; order Perciformes; family Serranidae; genus Cephalopholis; species Cephalopholis sonnerati. The sequence goes on from JAGQAX010000020.1 coordinate 30,849,745, forward strand.
GAAAATGGTGTGCGCCAAAAAATATTCAACAGTTTCTACAATGAGGCTTCAAGCTCACCGTCTGCGTTCGCCAAGTTCCCGTCTCCAAAATGCTCGTAAGCATGGGTCAAAGTGTCTCCCATCAAGTCTGTTTTTATACATCACAACTTCTGCATGGGAAGTGGCGTACGCCTCTTTCAGGCCTCGTTTTGTGTGTACACAGTGTTTTTAATTGAGAAACTAGAACTGAACAGTAGAGATCTTTTCTTTATATTGTATTCAATGGAATGTTAAAAAGAATTTCAAAATCATTGCATTTTGATTTTATTTATGAACTTTATTTGGATTGAGGCTGTGAATATGCAAGTGTATCAGAGCAAAATCAGTCGCTCAGTTCACATCCTCAGTCTAAATCTGACGGCTGGCAAACAGTAGTATATTAAGCACAATTTTTATGGTTTGGGAAGTGGTGTACGCCTCTTTCAGGCCTTGTTTTGTGCGTACACAGTTTTTATATGAGACCCCAGGTCCCTACTTACACCTTTATATGATGTAATTTTGAAATAATTAGTATCTCTGTTTATTAAAGCATTGATGAAAAGGAGCAATACACCAAGGGAAAAAATCTTACTGGACACATGTTTACAAATTGTAATTCACTGATTCCAAGTATTATTCAGTTGAATTCTCATGTGCCACAAGTAATGAAATACTCACTGAACAATTCCAATCAGGCAAACAGGTGTAGGTCAATTGTGTTACCTATTTTTTTAAATTATTGCTCATTCACATGGCTGTGCACCATGTTGTAAGAAGGTACAGGACAGGAGGTTTAATAAGATCAGATTTCTTTTTTATAATAGTGAAGGTAAAACATGTAGAAGAGACTCTTGCACGCTGTCTAACATGCAAAAATCACCAGTCTTCATCAGTTTGCCTGATGAAGCCGAAAGCATTACCGAAACATTGCAGCATTAAAATCGTTATTTTTGCAAGTTAGACAGTTTTATTCTTCTCGTTGCTCTCCTGCCCACCTGTTTGGAAATAGATGTGTGAAGTATTCCTTTGTTTTGATAACAGTGAAGGTAGTATTATCATAAATACATAATTTATAGCATGTGGTATAGTTACAGCAGCCATCAGTCCCTGAAGAAGCTCGATGGAGTATGTAGTTGATCTCTGAGATGTCTACTTGAGCAAAGCTAAGTCACTGTTCAGCATACCAGCTGCATGCTGACACATCTGTAAAGCATCCACAGGTTTTTCATTCTTTACGTGGGGTGGAAAATATTTAAATTCCTCATAATCATACAATATTTCACCTTTTTCCTCACAGTCTGAAAGGAGTCGTAATTGGGTTTCCTAAAGATTATTGTAGCACCTGTTTCATCATCCCTAAATAATTATTCCACTATGATGCTTTTGGGAAAAGTCTGTCTGTTTTTGGAAAGAGGAAACACCAGCAAGCAAAGCCACTTCTGAGCATGTGCAGTAGATCCCTCAGCGCTCCATTAGATCGAACTCACAGTCCAGCCCGAAGTTTGCTGAGTACTTCAGAACGGTTGAGAAGAGAAAAGTGACCTCAATGCAGAAGAATGCAGTGTGGTCTGTTCTCCCTCCCCTAACATCCAGCATGGGCAAAAATGACTTCTCCTAACCCACTGTTTAGCAGAGGGAGTGTATACGGCCTGAGCCATTTAAACGGCCACAGCCGCCGTCTTCTCCTCCTTGCTCTTCTTCCACCCTTATTTTCACCTCCTCTTTTCATGGGGAGGATGCGAGTTAAGTTGCCACGTTAGACTCTTTCTCTCTCTCTTAGAGATTGTTCTCACTTCACAAAGAGAAAACAAAGCTGTTATTGGCAGATGTCTTTGTCTGTTTGTCCTCAGCGCAAACAATAAAGAACAACAATCTATATTAAAAGCTTTGCCTACATTTTGCTCAGATATGGTGATGTTTTGTTGATGTTTTTAGTCCCAGCCGAGGCTTGGGAATGCCATTTCTTTCAGTCAAGTAAACATATTCTGATCAAACGTGCTGATAGCAGTTTTTACTTCCTTTTGCCATGCCTTCCCTTCCTTTTTTTTGATAGTGTGTGTGTAATTACTTGCAGCAGTACGAGTCATCCTGGCCTTCCTGTTGCAGTATCCCTCTGTGTGTTTTACAGCAAAGGAAATTTGGACAAGTCAAACATAGGAAGCGAGCTGTGCTGCTTCTCTCCTTGATTTTAACTAATAGACAATTTTCATGATGAATGAAATGCAGAGACGATAATATGTAGGTCATGCTGTCCAAATTATTTCCCTCTTACCCAGCTCAAGTACATTTTTTGGCATTTTATCAGCTATGTCTTGTGGCCTCCCAAACTTTCCCTGACTGTTATCGTGGCATTGGTGTCTCTCTGCCACTGATGCACTGGTCGCCATGTTGGGATTCTACCATGGAGGCCTCGGGAGAAGACATTTCATGCATGATGAGGTATCCCAGTGCCAGCCACATGCTCAGAAACCACCTCCACTGCTGCTACGTCTGCTGCTGCTGCTGCTGCTGGAGGAGGAGTTAAGATTTATGCTTGCCTCCTGTATCACCCTGAAAATGCAGGGCTAACAGCTTTCAGATGTGAGAGGAAGTATGAGAGAATGGCAGTGGAGGGGTTGGGGAGGTGTGCCTGTGTTTGGATTGTGCTGTGGCACATTACACAAATGATCTTTAGTCATTTACTGTACGAGGAGCATTGCAGGAAGGTGCAGGACAAGAGGGCTTTACGGGGAGGAATGTTAACTACCACTTCAGTGTTTTATCACATCAGAAGTAGTGTGTGCAGCGAGGAATATATTGTTTTATGACATATTTAAATTTGCTTTCCCTGTGTAGCACTTGAATCTGGCATGGTTGGAGTTCAGGCCTTTCGTGATAGGATCCTACTCATAATGTAAATACTCTGATTGACCAGAAAAATAGAAACACCTGCATGATTTACGCAATACAATACTGCAAAAATTACCTACTTACTTAACATGGTCAGCTTTTGTTGAGACAACTGCTTTAGCTGTACGTGTGTTGACTTGATCACGTGATGCATTTCGAGGCTGTAATTTGTGGTTGTGCTATTTTTACCTACCTTATTTCTATGTGTGGTGTTTTCTGCTCCGTTTACGTAAATGTAGGAGTAAAAATGTGTTTATTGCATCTGTATTTTATGTAGAAATGTAAAATTATACAAGCGTGATTTATGCGAGAATCTACAGCCATGCTAGCGAGTCTGTACTTAGGCACAACAATACGTTGAGCTAAATGCTAATGTCAGCATGCTAACATGTTCACAGTGAAAATGATCGGGCACAGTCACATATGCACAAAATTAACATTGGTAAATATTTGCCTCTTGTTTACCTCCATTTAATGCAAGTGAAGGGTTGGATAAGACATTCGCTAACAGTGGCAAAGCAAATTCGCATCTTGGCATCACATGGAGTTCAATTTTGGTGAGGTACAGCCTCAACCAATAGCAAAGAAGTATGTGTGGAGGTGACGTGGGTTGTTGCTGTGTCTAATCAGCTGATGTTGTATAATAGCCAGCTTTCTGTGTGCATCATGTCCAGCACTCCCATCATTCAGTATGAATATTGCCTCTGCAGGTGATGGTCATGTTTGACCGTACCCTTAAAGATATACTCTGCAGGATTGTCATTTACAGTTTGTAAACACGCTTGCCAGCAAAAATGAAAGTAAAGATACAGATATATTTGTGTTTTTGCGGTGCTGTGTCTTTCGGATGCCTGCTAGGGGTGTGCTATATCATCTCATTCACGATAATACTGGTATAATTTTTTATGTGATATGGAAAATCCATATTGTGATACTCGCAATATTTTGACCTGTTGACGTATTGACGTCATACTGTTACCCACGGCAACAACAAGAAAGGCTGAAAGCGTAATTATTACCAACTCCACGGTGGTTCCAAAAAGAGGAGCAGCTTCAGTAGTGTGGAATAAACTGTGGCGTCCTGAATGTTTTATGAACAGCCCCGGACTTCTCAGACTCTTTTAGTGACTTACCGCTCAGAGGGAACTCATTCAGCGGCTCCTCTGGCAGCAGCACAGTGTCTCTCCCTCTCCTCTCTCACCGTGTCATCAAGTGATTTTGTCATAAACCTTTGATAATGTAAACCTACGTGAATAAACTCCATATATGTGAGTGTGTGATAGTTGTGGTATCATAACAGCCTGTCACAGGTTACAGCGTGATGATTAGAGGAGAAATGGCAGAGCATAAAGGTCCAGGTGGAAAAAAAACCAACTCAATCATTTAGGATTTTACTAAAAGAAGGAAATCACCTGTTGATTTATATATATAGATCCCAGGGGACATTTTTTGTATTTGGGAGCTGTTTAAATGTGTAATTAGTGGTAGATTTTATTTAGTTGAACTATTAATATTGTATACAGAATCTGAATCTCACTCTGAGTTACTGTTGTTGTTCACAAACTGAAGAAATGAGAGATCATTTTTGTTTAGTTTTTACTGAATATTTGAAGCAAAATGTAAAACTATATCACTTATTTTGCTGCAATTCTTCAAATACTTTTTTTTAACTAATTTGTGATATTGTCAAGAATATTGTGATCACAAAAATACCCTGAAATATCATATTATTTTTAGGCCATATCTCCCACCCCTAGCGCCTGCTGCTTACAGTCTGGCATCTGGTCACTGCTTTGGAGTACACGTCCATTAACCTCCTGACCACAGCAAAATAAGTAGAAAATAAGCAGTAGTTTTTGAGATATTTAAGGCTGGACCACATTTAGAGCCATGCGGGTGGTGTGGCTAAAAAGCTGTGAAATATAATGCAAATTATTGCACTTAGATAAACACCCTCATGTCAGTATTTGCCAGCATTTTATCTCAATTTTCAGGTGCAGTCGTGTGTGTTAAAACTGGCTCAGGTTTCTTTCTTCACTATTTTGGTAGCTTTACACACCAGGCAGCATTTTTAATGTCAACTGCCACTGCATGTTCTCTCGATGATTTTGTATCTAAAGCACCTAAAAAATCAGCAGGGTGCCAGTCATTGAAAGTTGTAATCCCATGCTGACAGCTCAGGTGATGTTTCCTCCCATTATTCATCCTCAGTGACAGAAAGGTGTGGGGCCATGCCCACCGAAGCCCTGCGCTGTCATTAAAACCAAGGGCTGTAATTTTTTTCTCCAGTTCTTTGCACCTGCAAATGCAGTTACGTTGCACGGACACCTGGATAGTTCTGAAACCAGGTGAGGCTGTGGATCTGCGTACAGATTCTCCCAATATATTTTTTACCATGCTGTGTGGCAACTGGAATTTAAACAGCGGCTGTGTTTGCCCCCTGCAATTCTGCATTTAACTGCTTCTGTTAAAATGCCACATAAAGACAAAACAGTCACTTTTCTGGTCTCTGAGTCTCCTGACATGGTCTGAAACATTATATCATGTTATCTGCCTCGCTGTCATGAAAATAATTACTTCTAGTCATTCTGCTGTCCCTGAAACACTTAGTGTGGTGATCTGTTTCGTCTAAACAGACTTCATATGCTGCACATTCTCCTATTTTAAGCTTAGGTTGATCTTCAGCGCCACAATGACTTGAAATAAAGTGCAGTAAAACGCATTATGTACTGATGAGTAAGTCATAGCAGAGTGGAGAGGGCAGCGACTGAATGTCACAGTGACTGAGTCGCAGGCTTTTGGCATTGGACTGAGACTGGAGCTCAATAAACTCTCATCCTAAAATAAATTCAAAATTAGAGGGTTATAGAACGGAGGAAAAAAAAGGCCACTGGGCTTGGTTCTTGGCCCCACGCACCCAGCCGCTGTGGACTTTTCTTTCCTGTCTCCTATTATTCCTGGTCTTCTGCCTGGATGAGTCAAGAGAGGGAGAAGGAGAAGGAGAGGGCCGAAGGGGGAGGTGAGACAGAGATAGACAGACAGACAAAAGACGGCAGGGAGAGGTGGAGGCAAAGGGACAGACTGGCTGTACTGCATCTCTCCTCCGTCTGTTCTGGCCAGTGTTTAAAGAAGGATTTGAATGACAGAATAACGTAGGAAACGTGGGAGGTGTTCATAGGCAGCCATTTTGTGAGAGCTGTAGTTTCAGTCCACAGTAACATTTAAACTTTTCACAGGAAGTAAACTGTTAATTTAAACTTATGGCCTGGTCACGTCAGCATTTATAACACTGACATTTTAAATTCAGTAGAAACCCTGCAACTTTGGTGAAGTTTAACATGCAAATTCACGACAGTAATAACCTGTGAGACTAATTGATTGTCAGCTGTGTTGCACTAACAGGTTTTATTTAATCTTGTCTGTTGGAGTATGAACTGCTCCACAAAAGATGGTTAATGGTTTTGAGACAGTTATGAAACACAAGTTGATGGACTGAATATATCTTTTAATAAACAGTATAAATTGACCCTTCACTAAGCCCCGCCCCTTTGTTGTTAGCCGAGGATGGTCCATCAAGCTGCCAAAGCCAGCATGGAGCCCATTTTCTGTAGCTGCTTATCCTGTTAGGGGTCGTGGGAGGCTGGAGCCTATCCCAGCTGACATTGGGTGAGAGGCGGGGTTCACCCTGGACAGGTCACCAGACTATCACAGGGCTGACACATAGAGACAGACAACCATTCACACTCACATTCACACCTACGGACAATTTAGAGTCACCAATTAACCTGCATGTCTTTGGACTGTGGGAGGAAGCTGGAGTACCTGGAGAAAACCCACACTGACACAGGGAGAACATGCAAACTCTGCACAGAGGGGCTCCCCCACCCTGGGTTCAAACCAGGAACCCTCTTGCTGTGAGGTGACAATGCTAACCACCGTGCCGTCTGTAAAACCGGACCTTTAAAATACACGTAAGCACGTTAGTCCGACTGAAATTGTACTAAATCGATTTGTCATAGTCGGACTAACACACATAATGTGATTGGGATTCGATGTATACAGTCAATTGGACCCAAACTGGCCGAGGCACTTGGTGCATGATCCACAGTGTCCACCCTGGGCTTTGACCCAGAAGTCAAAAGAATTAAATGCATAACAGAAGAAGAAGCCGGTCACAACATTGCAAAATCTACATCCAGGGCATTTTTGGATAGACAAAATGTGCAGAGCTGTAAAGTTGTCCACCATGGTACCAGTTTGCTGCTAGCTAACATAGCCAACTTGTTTGGTCTGTGACGTAATAGGTCAACTGGAAAAAGGTCCAATACTGACAAACTGAAAGGGGGCATATTGCCACCTATCGTAGTAGAGTCAGATATACTTCGGTCAATAAATCGATTCCCTTCCCGTGCTTGTATACTGGGACAAGGACAAAAGTCCAATTAAATGGCCTAATTGAGCTATACTTGTAGCTCGTCTTAGCTGTGCATGTAAACATACTGACTGTTACAATCATTAAAAAAATCATTAAAACTGTATGTCTCCTTCCAACCTTTCTGGGTAATAAGTATCATTGGTACACCTGCTCCGGGCACAGCGTGTAACCAAATAGCTTAAAATCCATAAAACCCGTCTGAAAACGAAGAAAATCTGAAACAATTTCATGTGATTCTCTGCAGCACAGCGGCCAAACAGTTGTCAGATCATGGAGTTGGCCAATGATGCACTATGATTGAGAAGAGAGAAGATTAGAGAGCTGTTGTGACTGATGCGAGCATGTTCCTGGCTGGCTAGCGTGTTAGCAGTTAGCTTGTCAATTACAGCACTTCACCAACTAGCCCTGCAGCTAATCACCACATCATCTGTGTGATTAGTTTCAGGACCACATATCTCACAAAGACATGTGCATGAATTTTGCTGTGCCTGTTTCTGCTGTGACCAGACTTTTATTTTTGTTGACTGAGAGAAGCAGAAACTCCAAATCCTCAATAATCCTAAGTGAGGGGAGCGGCCTAAAGGGAGATCATAGAGAGATACAAGCTGGAAACTATGAGTCCCCACCCCCATAGTTGTTGTTTAATAGTTGTGATCTTGACTAATCCACAGAGACTGGAAGCCCACTGATATTCTGGAAATATGGCAAAAATAAGCAGAGATTGTTTTCTTCTTTCCTCACATGATAAAGTTAGGGCAGACTTTTTCTAAGACAGGTACAAGAATCCTCCCAAAACTTTTCCAAACACTGCAGTGTTTTGTTTCACTCCCTTGTCCTCTCCCTAATTTCTTTTCCAGTCACATCCTAGCAAGATGTGTTTAATGGCTGAGCCACGAAAGTGTCCAAGAGTGACAAAACCAGATGGTTTTGGATGCCGGGGCTGCAACCTGAGCGAACATTGTCTCTGCGGCAGCCAACGCTGTGATCGATATTCAGACTGAAACAAGTGTCTCGCTGGAAATCCTCCTCACTGAATGTGCAATATTCAGCCTGTGTCGGTCACAGTTTCACAAAATCATCTCTTCATCTGCGTGTTTTTAACTCGTCACATCTTTTATCTGTTATCATAAAAATGTAGTTAGGAACCTCTGCCATCGTAACGCCACATCAAAGACTAGCTTCTGTTTGTGTGAAGGAAAAAAAGGCGCTTTTACGCAAGCGTTTATTAGAGTAAGTTGAGATTCATATGCGAAGGCCCTCACAGTAGCAAGTCCGCGTTTAAAAGAGGCTCTTTTGCTGCCCTCATTATTTACTAACTGAGAAGATCAAGGGCTCTTTATTCAAGGTGTTTCAGCACCCCTGGGCGTTTTACAATAGCTCTAGGTGCTTATGTTGTTTAATTAGGAGCCAGAAACCAGTTTGGGGCCCTTGGAAAATGTACAGTAGGGTGCTGGGGTCTCAAAGGCCCCATTGAGGTCTAAACAGGTCTGCATTGTAGTGTTTTATGGTAGTGGGAAATTAAAATGGAAAGTGAGATCCCTTTCATCATTGTTGTTGTTGTTGTTGTTACACAACTATTCTTATACTGTATCTATGATGCAAACTGTTTCTTATTTACCCGCTCAACTGCTACAGAGCAACATCAGCATTCCAGGTGTCGAGTATTCACTCTCTTTTAGCTCCATTTTTGGTCTCCACCAAGTCTAGAGGGAAATATCTGGCGCTTTAGCTGCTAAATGCTCCACTGTGTTCTCCAGTGAGCCACTGGCTTTGTTTGTCTGCTGTTTGGTGCTGAGCAGGTAGAGTACAGGTAGTGTTCAGAGCTTGTCTAATGAAAACAGCTGCCTGCTGTGATGCTACAATAAAGTTGCGTGCCAGAAAACCAAAACAATAACATAAAAGATGCTGAAGTTCTTTGTTGTTTTGTCACTACAAGCAACTCCTTTTACATTAGAAGTGCTGATTTTATCCATTGTGTGTTAAAGAAAATTGTGATTTATCCACATAGATAGAAACGTCTAAAGTCTTGCAGCAGTCTTTTTCTGTTTTTTGGGTCAGTCCATGTGCTGTGCAGTGTGCTTCTGGGAATGTTTCAGTCCCCAGATTTAGCTGAAGAATGAGCGCTTCTCACTTTCATGCTGCTCTCCTGTTCAGGCAGCTGCAGACCCACATCCAGGGTGAGTCTTCATGAGATGTACACAGCTGCCTGCAGGAAGGAAAATTTTGCCTGCTCAGGCTCTGAGATAACGTCATTTGAAGTGGTGAATTTTCAGCTCACAGCAGCTGACAGTCCCTGGGTTTTGATAATGTCTAGTGTCGGCAAAAATGTTGCATGTTTCTGTGCAACAATCTGATCAGTCGTTAGCATGGTTAGCACACATCAGCTCAGAGGGCTAACTTAGCTTGTTTACTTTATTATGTGAACATCACTCAGTACGTTTACATGCAGCTTGAAAAAATCGAATTAGTGGCTTAGTCCGACTGAAACCGGACTTTTAAATGCATGTAAACAGCTTAGTCCGACTGAAATTGGACTATCCGTAGCTTGACTAACACACCTAGATAATTCAATTGAAAACCGAACTATTGCTGCATGTATCCACTTAGACCAACTGGAGTCGGACTCGGTGTTCTGCGCATGCACCACTTTTTCTTTCGCGGGCTTTCACCTGGAAGAAGAAGGAGATGACGAAGCAGCAATTCACTCCCGCAAAAAAAACAAACAAACACCATGGCGACCAAGAAACAGAAGACGCAGACGACAGACGAGGAAACTACATTCATGCTCCGACATCTTCATTCATCGTTAGCTTCCTCTTCGGGTCATCCGGATCTAGTTCAATATGCACTATATTAAAAAGGACACAGTGCCGCCTATCGAGGCGGAGTCAGACGTACTTGGTCAGAAATTCTATATTCTCTTCTGCATGTATACTCAGACAAGATGAGAAGTCCGACTTGACTGATTAGCTGAGCTATGAGCTTAGCTCCACTACATCTGTATGAAAAAAGAGAACAAATAGTCAAATCATTTTTATTGAACACTGAAATCTGATTTGACGGACATAATTCTGAGTCAGATGCATCCCTAGTTCATTTAATTTGCACTTGTTTTTTTTGCCAAAGTATAAATACTGAATTATTTATGTTTAGTTGAGAGACAACTGTCGAGAGTAAAGAATATTAATCAGCATCTGTTTTGATGATTTGTCAGTTGTTTCAGTCATTATCAAGCTAACTCGTTTCAGGTTTTCAAATATGAGACTGTGCTGCTTCCTCGTCATCTTGGAGTCTGTTTTCTGATATTTAATGGACCAAAGCGTGAAAACAACGTGCAGATTAAACGGTAATGAAAATAATAGTTGCAGGAATAACTGAATTAAATTAATGAGTTATCTGACATCCATTTTTAAGCTTTGTAAATAAAAGAACAGAGTAAGTGTAAGCTGACTGGCATTAAATTTAACCAGAACAATGTTTAGGGTCTTTACTATTTGATCCAGAAGTGCTGATTGTTGCCACTGGGCTTTCGGTGGTTATTCAGCAGATTAAACTAAGCCAGAATCAGGCTCCCTGGTGACAGGACTCCATAAAGCAGCCTGCTTCCCTCCAGCTAATGGGTAGCATACGGCAGGTAGAGGGATGAGGGTACCTACGATGGGGCGGCAGGTTTTACGCAGCTCCAAACAGGGGGAGATGTGTGTTCCCGGTCAAACCATGGGTGTATAAACCTTGACCCCCCGCCTGTAAGAAACATCTTGAACTTCCATATGTGCAGCACAGAGAGCTGGTGATTAAGCTTTATGAGAGTCTGACATTACTGCATCCTAACGACCTGTGTATGTGTCGTGGCTGCATTTACAGTATATAACAGTCTCCACAGATCAAGATCTGCTGTATCCAAACAGATACAAGCTTGTGAAGTTTAAACGCCTTCTGTCGGTGATCAGGAGAAACACAATTTATGTGGCAGCTGCTCACACTGGGGGGGAGGGGTGCACTGATTCAGCTGGACAACACCTTAAAGACTAGATGCACACGACAAGAATCTAACCAGATTTAGCTCCACTCAGGCCGGCCCACATGAAGCTGCACAATCTGGGTTAAGAGTCCACGTCACAGCTCAGATGCAGCACCCTGGTACCAAAGTTTGGGCTTGAATGGAAAGTTTGGAGCTGATTTCTTTTGAGAAATCTTGCTGAGATGGTTCAATTTTGTCTGTTTTGCAAATAGTGACTGACTTTGCAAGCGTACAAATACTGAAAAGTAAGTCATATAACGATGCTTAAGGGAATTTCTGTTATGGTTTGCTTTGTTTTTGCATTTCATAGCAGATTTTGTGGATGTTACAGGTGTCAGGATCCTGAGATAGCTGTCTGCACACATTGTTGTATACTGTAGCTCAGCCTCGGTGTCTTGTCAGAAAGATACACAGAAAAGAGGTGAACAGACACTGAGCCAAACGGGTTGGAGATGGTAAGAAGAAACAGCAGCTTTTGAGGTCTTCCACGTCACATGTTTAACTACAATAAGATCTAGTAGAGGGTTTAGGGGTGAGTTGGGAGTGGGCGGGAGTAATGGATGCTCTGGCTCTGATTGGCTCCAGCCGGTTGCCCATATTTAGATTAGTGTCATGTCCCTCCCTGGTTTGTGTTCAGCTGTGCTTTGGAATGAGAGGCAAGATGTCTGGTTGCTCTCTCTCCCTCTATCCACATCACATAATGGAAACTCACTGAGAGCTCGTTCACTGGCTCTGAAACACACCTTGCTCTGTCATTTATTAGCTGTCTCTCCCCTGGACAGATTTACATGTTGGAAGTTTTCGAAGCCATGAAAGTTTTGTTCTTTTTCCTGGCTTGTGATCGGCGCTGTAGTTGGAAATCAAATCATCTCTAACACTGTGAAGTATCTGCTTTTCCCTGTGGCCCCAGAGAGTCAAATACTAAGATGAATTTTAGGTTACAGCAACAAAATCAGTCCCTTCTTTCCTCCATCTTTACTGTTGTTCTCCAAAGATACAATACATGATAAAATGAAATTAAACAGATGCCTGCATGGCTGGTGTGTGCCTAGCCATTTGTCAAACCCGAGATTCTGTGTCATTGTGTCAGCTTCCCAAATTATCTTTTCATTTTTTTTCTTTTCTGTCCACGTTTGCAAGCAAAAGAGTAAAAAAAAAAAAGGAAAAGAGAGAAGAGGAGGTGCTCGTCTTTGCCTGACATGAAGTATCAACTTTTCATTTCCCAGGCCTGCCACATCAACAAAGGGAGTATACTTGGCTGCGATGCAGAGAGGAGGAACAAAAACAGTGTCGAGACAAAAAAAATGTAGGAATCGACCACAGAGGGGGGAAAAAAGGAGGAGGGAGGAGCAGCACGGTCTGGCAAAATTGAGTTTGTATGGTGATGGTGGATGAATCTGCACTGAGAGTACCCTCTGACACCATTAACCTACGCTTAGTCTCAGTGTCTATGGTGTTGATGCTTCATCACTCTATGGACATAAAGCTACAGCATTTTTTCGATCAGAGCTTTTTTAAAAACGTATATGAAAACGATTATTTCCGGTGAAATATGTTCTTTGCCGCATGACGATTGCAGATGAAGGAAACACTTTTGTGAAGCAATGGCTGAACAGAGTGAATCATCTTTGCAGAGCACTGAATATCTGAGTTCATTCAAAACAGATGGTCTTAGTTAAAGCATATTGTGTCGCTCAGGAAAGAATCTGAAGGTCCTTTAACAGAATCTGTAGATTATAAAAACATCAATGGACGGGATCTGATGTCACTATCTCGCGTACTGTTAAATAAAGCAAGCAGCGACACACAGTAACGCTGGTTTGGATGTTAGAGTAAAGTTGGGTATGTTGTCGTCATCTGTGCGGGCCCCTCCTGATTTTTTGGATCACTTCAGTGTGCGAATATCCGTTACAGGTTAGACTTTTCATTAACTTTAATGGTTGTACTTAACCTGATAATGACAGTGGCCACCCACATTTAAGACAGGATCCTCGGCTTCCTGCCCCCTCACACCCTTCTGACTCTAATGACTGCACTTAGGCTGCACAGCCACCTGGGTTATTGTTAGGCTCATGCCGGGCCTTACACCAAACGACTTTCCAGGCAATTTCACCATCGCAGACAAACTTCCAACATCGGAATAAAGTCATGAGAGTTTTTTAAAAAGAGGGCGTGCTCCTAATGTTGAACGTTTGGTGTAAGGTGGTCACAATAATCTGTCCAAGCTGGTTTAAGTCGATCTTTTTCTCGTCTTGATGCTCCAACACAATCCAGTTTATAAAATACTGTTCAATGAGTTCAATGACATGAACATTGTCGACAACTAATAGCTGCGCTCTCTTCAGCGCCAAACGGGAAGCAGCAAACCTGATAGTAAAAACGGAGGAGTCTCTAGGGAGTCACAGTTCTCTTGGGCTGTGGAAAAGGAGGACAAAATGATGGAGTTTTGCAATGAACAAGACTTTGTGTTTAATTTGGCGTGTATCTAATCCACCATTCAGCCCTTATTTTACTGAGAAATCTCAATTGCTCACCTCTCATTCCCACAGTGTCCTCCCACTAAAACAGCGCAGCTAACCAACGGCGGCTGGTAGCCAATTGAGACGACAAAATCCAAAATGTTTTGACGCAAATACAGTTATTTTTTTGATTAAATTGATACCAAATTGCCAAGAATACTGTCGACACATGACGCCTTTTATCTTGTGTTTCTAGAGTTATGAGTTTCTGCGGACACATAAGTAATTGTCAATATGTCGTATTTCTTAAAGGGAGTTTGCCGTAATATTTTCCACCAGGAGCAAAAGGAATCTGGTTGTAGTCTTGCAAATTTTAGCCCTTTAAAAGTCTTTTTTAACATTTTTTCGAAGTCATCTCGTGTATGGTAGCCATTAGCAATAAACTTAGCTTTTAGAAGCTCCTTTTTTTGAGTTATATTTTCCTGAAAACAAAAAAAAGGTCTGACTTGTGAATCATAAAATCTAAATAGTATCTTGCGATGAAGAAATTACATATGTCTGAGATCTGATGAGAAGGATGGCTCATTCTCATGCTAAAGCCTGTGATCTTGCTTTTTGCTACAGAGATCATAGATATTAACCTCTGAGATTATGGAGGACGTGAACCTCTAGTACTGGACTCCTCTCAGCCCACTGCGTCTCCTTAAACATGTCAAGACGCTCGACAGTCTGCATTCCTCCTATGAACACTTTCCTGGAGCTCAGCCGCTGAACAAGACACCATTACCGAATGCTCTCCCTGACGTCTGCAGCAGAAATATTGATGTAGTTTAGTAGAAAATCTGTTGTGATTATGGTGCATGTGTCCACTCTGTTTTATGCTCATCTTGCAGCAAGATTTGCCCCCAAAAATAGGACATAAAGCAGCTGAAAGTTTTAGTGTTAATGCTTGAGTTGTTTCTCTTTCTTTTGATCTGCCACATCTCCACCTCTGTTAACACATTTAGCTGTCGCTTCCTCTCTCCGTCTGCCTCTGTCTCTCTTTCTCTCGCTTTTAATTTTTGTCCTGTCTCTACCTGTCTTGCGCATTGCTGAAGTTCTTTATTTCACTCCCCCACCCGCTTCCCCTTAAACATCCCTAAGCAGTGGGAGGGAGAGAAGCACCCAGTTAAAAGAGTAGCCACCCTGGGGCGTCCTCCCTGAGAGTTCACGAGGTGGGAGTGCAGACCGTGTGTCAGACTCCACCCTTCTCCCACCCGCTAAACCCAGCCCAGTCCCACCCAGCCTCTCCCAGCTTTGCCCATAGGACTGTTTGTTCATTCAGAGACAACTGCTGCACCGTGAAATCATATAATTTGTCTTTGGACTGTTAAAATTATGGAGGTTGTTTGTGTTTGATGCAAGTAGATGTAGCATTGATTTTTTTAGGGGGTGTCAGTGTTACTTTTGTGTCACATGCAGAGGTTTTTATTGTCGAGTTCACAGCAGTAAAATTTAAGAAAAGGCCCTGAGATCCTCCTCCCACTTCTGACCAGGATTACTTCTGTTCTAGATTTTCCAAACTTCTTTCCTCCATATTCATGAAATCTGATATCACAGCCTGAGGAAAGGCTCTTTTTTTTTTTTTTTTTTTTTTTACATCTTTATGCCCAAATGTACAAAACACAGGTAACATTCTCTTTTTGATGTGAGTGAGAGTAGGAAAGGAAAGAAAGGACGACAACAGAGAATAGGTTGGATAAATGAGGGAAAGAGGAACATCCTTTTGTTCTGTCCCCACACATGAGTTAAGTTCTGAAAGCATCTGGAATCACTTAACACGGCACTGCTGGCTGCGTTATGCTCAGCTCTGCACTGTGTCTTCAGCTTCGGAAACAAAACCTTCAGGAGGAAAAATGAAAACAGCCCTGAAACAGTCAGCTCAGAGGACTGAAGATTTTTTTGGTCAGAGAACAGACTGTATATGTCGTCATACAGAAACTTTTTCTGGTCACATTGAAGTTTTCTTATTTATGGCATTCACACTGATAGAGACCAAAATACTTATGATTATGCCAAATTACTGTGTGAGCGATGATGCCAAAACTCCAGGCAGCCATTTTAACTTTTTACAAGCTTCACATGCGAATGGAAAAACATACAGTATAGAATCCATTCACTAACTGTGTGATTGTACCTGTTCAAAAAACTTGAAGCGGTCACAGAGACAGTGGTTTGGAGAACCCAGGTGGCACCTTGTATGGTAGCCTTGGCCACCAGTGTATGAATGTGTGTGTAAATGGCTGAATGTGACAGGGAGCGTAAAAGCATTTTGACTAAAAAAGGCGCTTAACAAATGTAAGTCCATTTACCATTTACTATAGTTGATTATTTTTGCCCATGACTGAGCCCAGTTTGTGGATCCGTAGCTTTTGACATTTTGTAATTAGGTTTAAAGTTATTTTACAGCCTGAAAGACATGAAATAGTCCTCTGAAAAAGTGCGATTAGCTACTTCAGAAACAGAGAGTAACACTGTATTTTATTTAAACCAGCTATTGCTATCCAATAGATGTAGTGGAGTAATAATAATACTAATGTATTTGTAGAGCAATTTTAGAAAACAGCACTAGAAGTACTTCACAAGGCAACAAAATAAAACACAGAAGTCATAAAATCAAGGTAGAGGTCAGGTTGTAAATAGGGGATTACATGAGCTATGGTGCTGTCTTTTTTGTTTGTTTGTGGGTTTTGAACAAAATGTTTGTTCAACCAACAATAACCGTCTCATTTTCATTCCTTTAAGGGTCATTCTGACTGATAGTAAATTCATTCATTCATTCATTTTCGAACAGACAGCGATTCACACTCACATTCACACCTACGGACAATTTAGAGTCACCAATTAACCTGCATGTCTTTGGACTGTGGGAGGAAGCTGGAGCACCTGGAGAAAACCCACACTGACACGAGGAGAACATGCAAACTCCACACAGAAGGGCTCCCCCACCCTGCTGATAATGAATGAATTCTTTAATACGGTGATACCATGAAACCACAATATTTTCTGAGATGGTTACCGCACCATGAATATATCATACCGTTGCAACCCCAGTGTGATGTTGTGTAGATTATACGGCCACTCATGCATTTTGGTGCATGTGAGTCCCAATGTGTGTATAACACTGGCTAGCTAATTTCCACCACTTGCACCACGCTAACTGCTTAGTGACTACCGCTGATATCAGGACAACATTATCAGGAAAGTGTAGCGCCCACCCTCCAGTTCCCCCCTGGTTAACACCATTAGCTCTGTCTGCACTGTTGCCGCTGTTAAGTTATGGAGTTAGCATCATTAGCTGCTATCAACCACCTCCATGTTGAGAGCCGTGTGCAGACAATCCCGCCCCATATTTTGAATCATAGATGTGCCCTGAATGTCACATACAGCTTCTTTAAATAGCATTTAGAGTTAGCCAACTCATGCCTTACCATTTTCTTTTTCCATTGTGTGCAATTTTACACTTTTTACTCTTCTACATTTTTACATTTTTGTACTTTCTTTTGGGTTGCTGTTGTTCTCTGTAAAGCCTCTTTAAGTATCCTGAAAAGCGCTACATAAAGCCACTGTATTTTTTACAGTTTTTTTTATTATTATTACATGTCTGAGGAAAACATTGTACATTTTACACTGCACAGTGTAAGCTCATTAAAAAAAAATGCATGAATAAAAAGTAGTTAGAATTTGCTCCATCATGACAAGCTTGAAAATGCTGATCACACACTGATGCATCCACATCTTTAGCATGAGCTCTTTTACTTTTGATATTTAATAATATTTACTGCTAATAGGTCGGAAAAAAACAAACCTTATGAATACAGGGTGTTTTTTTTTTTTATTTTGTGGTTTTATTTCACCTAAAGATCTGAATTGTTTTAAGAAAAACTTTCTCTGGAGCTTTAAACTTCTTCATCAGCAGATGCACTTTTTCCAAGCTCATGAGTTAACTTTCACTCCCATCTGCACCTAGTTGTCCCATTAACATTCACAAAGTCCTGTCACACATATTGTAGTTAATAAGCCTCATTCTAGTTTATATACATACGTATACATATACATGCTCGTGTGCGTGTTTTTGCATGTGTGTGTGTAAAGAGAGAGAAAGTGATTCCTATAATCTTAGTTTGTTGCTCCAGTACCTCAGGGCAGTGCAAGTCTTAACAAGTAGGTTATCTCATTTATATGACCTGTAGCTACGTATACTCCACCAACACACACCTCTGCTGGCTATACAGTCTCTGTAACACACACACAGCTCTTAATGCTTTAATGAGTCAATACATTTAATGTTTTTTGTTGTTGTTTTTTTACCCTAGTGTACCTAGCTTTATGACCTCTACATATGCTTCTCACTCCTGAGCCTCTTCTGTGTTTGGGGATGGATGTTTGAAGGCAGTAAAAACTAGCAGGGTGGAGGAAACAGGGCTTCCCTAGTCAGTGATGATACAAAGTAAAAAATGCAGAATAGTGACAAAATGTGATATACTATTTGTGTACACAAACGAAGGCACTCCTTGGCAGGAAGGTCGTAAAAAAGGTTTGGATCTGCAGCTGTCTTTGTAGGAAAAAGTCTGTGATCAGGAGCAAAAGGTGGAGTCTCTCATTGTGGTCTCAGTGATGTCTTTGTCTGTGGCGCAGCCTTTTCACTGGAGCAGTTTAATCACACTCGGCCTGCTGGCAGACCAAACATTTGAGTTCAGAGAGGATGAATCATGAATCTCGTCAGTAACAAACACCACCAGGCTCTTCTCTTTCTTTACTTCACTGTATTTCTGAAGTGATGACAGGACATATATGAAGGTAAAAATGGTTGTATTGTCAGCTGTAATGAGTACACAACAGTACCCTGGTATCTTCCACCTGGAACACTTTAGATGAAGTCTAAAACTCTGAGGTCATCCTGCCAGCCCGGCCTCAGCGCTGAAGTAAAAACATGTAGGTACGACCCCTCTGGGATTATCATGCTGTGAGGCCTTGTCCTGAGACCTGGGGGCCTGCGAGCCGAGGCCAGAGAAAACATCCTCTCCCAATAGCAGAGCAAAGCTTTCACTTACACAGGAGATCAGGACACAGGGATTAGAGTCAGTCAGCTGGAGAGCGGTGCTGAGACACAACAGATGACATCCCAAACCTTGCCTGTGTGTTTGTCTCCTACCCTCAGAGGAAATAGCACTGGTAGCAGCATTTGATTTGATCACAAGAGCGGTGATCGTCCAGTTGTCCTGACGTGGTGAACAGTAAGAATCAAGGGACTGTGTCTTGTTTGAAGCTGCAGCACTGGCTGTAATATTAAAGTTACTCTCCTGGCATTGATTAAACCCCTAAAAACTCATCTATGATTTTTTTCATTTACTATGCACATATCTTTGAATATGCTAATGAGCCCTGAGGGCGCCAGCCTCTGCGTCTGAAAATTGGAGCCAAAACAAAAGTGCTAAAACACTGCAGTTCCTCTAATGGCCACTTGAGGCTGGCTCGAGATGCCAATCAATCCCCCCCGTGTTAAAATTCCCATCTTTACAGTAGAAATAAACATGTTTACAGCCTGGAACAAAATAATGGTTCCGGTCACCAGAGATAATTCCAGCTCATGAGAACTATACGGGGTTGAATCTTAATGTATCATGCCTGTTTAAATTTTATTAGGGCCTAAAGTCATGCATGATTAAGGGTCGTGGTCTGTTGATAGTGTTCATTGTTTCCTAGAAGGGTCCAGCAAACTTTTTGTATGTTTGTATCATCTTTCTTTCTACCCTCTGCAAAACTTGGAGGTCTTTGTGGGTCTCTTTGTGAACTGTTCATGAGTCCCTTTTACCCTCAGCAGCAGTTTGTGAAGGATGAGAGGAGCAGCTGCTGCAAGGGCAAATGAAAGCAAACTTTTAGACCCAGCGCAGTTATGAACGGTTAAGTTTCACTTTCACTGTGCCAGGCGTTCTGCTGCTCCATCTGTACCAAGAATACGCTCTGTGCTCCCAGAGTGTGGTGCAACAAACAAACTTCTGGTTTGATGTTGTTGTCGTGGCCTCCACAAATAAATGAATGCGAATGAATTCATATCAACCCCTTGCTCCTCCACAGCTAACCATCTTGTCTAAACATGGTCACTTCTGGCTCCAAAAATCCAAGATGGCGACGGCCAAAATCCCAAACTCAAGGTTTTAAAACAGGAGTCCACAACGCAATGGGTGTCGTCACGGTGACTACATCCATTATTTATACAGTCTATTGGTACGTTTACATGCACATCCTTCTTCTTCTGGGTGAAAGCCCGGGAAAGAAAAAGTGGTGCATGCACGTAACACCGACTAAGTGAATACATGCAGCAATAGTTTGATTTTCAATCAAATTATCTAGGTGTGTTAGTCAAGCTACAGATAGTCCAGTTTCAGTCGGACTAAGCCAATAATTCGATTTTCTCAAGCTGCATGTAAACGTACTGTATGGTCCAGCCTCTATTTTTACCCACCCCTCAGCCGCTCGCCTGCAGCTTGAGCGTATGTGCTCATCGCTTTCTACAATGTTAGAAATTTAACAGTAATAGAGTCTTCGACGTTACTACATTATCAAACAGCTAATAATGTGTTGCTAATCTTAGATAAACCTTGTTCCCAACTGCCAGCTCTGACAATTTGCAGTGAAAGTTAAACTTAACTTGCAAAATACAGATACATGACTGCACCTGGTTCTCCTCTGATACGCTAGGTTTCACTGTTGTTGAAAGTTGACAGGTTTGTGATGTATGAAACCCTGGCTGTCTGAATCTGTCTTTTTGAGACTGTCATTGGTACACTGCAGGTCCAAGGCAGAAATGCTCAGCCATGGTGCTCACTGCTTGTTTTGCTTATGTATTAGCATATAAAAAGCGCCAAATGAACACGTAAACAAGGTTAAAAACTTGATTTGCATTGGAGGAGGTCTTTAAATACTAAATTAAAGGGCATCAGACTCCACTGAGGAACTGAGTGTGCCACCCTCTGGTCGGATGTTTCTCATATCTGTGCTAAGTGGAAAAGTAAACAGTTGGTGTGTGAAGATCAAGATCTTAGCATATCTCAGCAAACTGTGAAACACTTTGCAAACTGTGGCAGAAGTGGGCTCTGGAAGTAAAAAAAGGAAATGCACTGTCAATGAGCCATTTTTGTTGCTTAAAGTACAGATATTTTTCTGATGTTAATCATGTTTAAAGCTCATTCTCTAAACCTGGATTTCTGAGTGTTTTTAGCTGCATGTTTGCTAAGGAAGTTCAGTGTTTAACACCTTCTGCCGTCAGAGCTTTGATTCGGCAAAGGAAAAACGCCACATAAACCCTACAGTTTAACATCTGTATCCAAACCATGTGTTGAGGAGTCATCTCCTTATGAGGGCCGGCTGTGTTCACACCCACAGAAGAGCCCCCTCTAGTGCATACTGTCTCCAGCATTTAGCCTCATCACAAGCTGGCTCGCCATGTAAACACAGACCAGAGAGAGCAGTGGTGACGAATGCGGATGCATTAGGCTGATGAGGATTGCTCAGCAGAGGGGAGGGGAAGGTGGACAGCGGAGGTTGGGTTGGGGGGATGAAATGTGAGACTGCCGATCATGTCTGAAGCATCCGCTGGAAGGAGGAGCTGAAGTCACATAGAGCAGATGGGTGTGAAAGAGCGAGGAGGTTAACTCTTTGATTTAAACACAAGATTATTAATATAGGTTTAGTGGTCGTCCTCTTCTATGCAGGGAAGATTCCTGATATCTCCTGTGAGATTTTTGACATGTTACATTACCAAATTCTTGTCCTCAACCCGACAAACATCTAATGTTGACAGTGCTGGATTAAAGCCAGAGATTCTTATCCTCATCGCTGTGAAACTCTGTAAACTATGATCACATAATAGACTGCTGTGGCTTTGCGGTTAAGCAGGTGGTGATTACTTTTGTTTTCTCTATAACAATGTCTCCCTCCCAGTTGTACAGAATTGAGTGCTGAGGTGGAACCTTCATGCCATTGTTGGGGTCTCTAAAGACGACCTGGATGTCAAAGGTCAGCTGTTTGTTGACAGTATACCGTCTGAAAGATACACACTTCTTTACTCTCTCATATTCCACAGCAGAGCAGCAGCTTGATTGTAGAAGCAGACAGAGCGAATCCTTTCTATGACTCATAAGAGAAGACATGGCTCTCCGTTGTTCTCCTTTCTCTGGGCCTCCCTATTTCTGCTTCCTTACTCTCTTTCCTTGTCTCTCTGTCTCTCTCCTATCCAAACGCCAACATGCAACATAATTTACAATCAAATGTGCGGAGCAGCCTCGCAGGAAATATTACTAACAGCTGAAAAAGGGAAAGTAGAGGCCTGCCAAGATGCATTCCTCACTTCAGTCTGTAGGCCGACAAGAAGAAGTAGTGATAAAGTGAGGTAGTTAATTGAGTTCTTCAAGGTGGGCGCATGATAAATGCAAATTGTTGTAAGTGTAGATGTGTTGGAGCTATGTGAGACTTTGAGGAAAAAGTGCTGTTTGCATTTAGATTTCCAGCCCTCTCTGTTTTAAGGGTGTGGCAAATCACCTTTCTGAAATTTGAGAGCATAGAAATTAAGGCTGCAACCAGCTTTTTTTATCATCAATGAATCTGCTGATTATTTTATTGATTTTAAAATGGCTATAATTGATATTTCTGTGATAACAATATACCAAAGTGCAATATGAAAAAAATAGAGGGTTCACTGGTATAGACAAATCCAGAATGATCACCTGGATCTGCTGCTGTTATTGGCTTTATGGAGCCTTATTTTGAGTTTCAGCTCATTTTGTACCCATCCAGCCTCAACTTTACTGTGTTGGTTCACATTTACTGCTCTCATAGTGTCGTTTTCAGTCTCCGACAGGCAGCTGTTTCCAGTGAAGCTCTAAAAACCCACTGTACACTGTGTGCTCAGCACCAAACAGCAGACAGACACTGTTAGCGACTAGCTGGTGAACATAGTGGAGCATTTAGTAGCTAAAGAGGCAGATATTTTCCTCCGGAGTTGTTAGAGCCCAACAACAGAGCTTAAAAGAGAGTAAGTTTAAATGTAAAGGAATTTATTAGGTGGACACAAACTTGACTCCAAATGAATGATATTGTTGCTCCCTAACTACTGAATGTCTAAATAAGCGACTGTTTGCTAACAAGTTAAGCTATATCAACTTAGAAGATGATTATGTGACAATGTCGTGTTCACAGTGTGTTTCCACTGCTCATAAGTGGCCAAAAAAATTAGTTATTGTAGGTTTAAGTTTAAAACAGTTTAAAAAATGTTAAGGACACCCAAAGATAGTCATGGTACTGTACTTATAACACAAAAATTACCGACTAGAGTTCAGAATAGAGAATGCAGAACTAACCTAAACATTATGTACAACTGCTAGTGTTGAGCTTTAAAGGGTCAGTAAACCACAAAATGAAATATACATATTTCCCCCTCACCTGTAGTGCTGTTTATCAAGTTGTGTTGGAGATATCAGGCGTACAGATGTCTGACTTCTCTCCAATATAATGGAACTAGATGGCACTCAGCTTGTGGTGCACAAAGTGCCAAAAAATACATTTGTAAAACTCAACATCAATGTCTCTTTCCAGAAATCATGACCTGGTTACTCAAGATAATCCACAGACCTTGTTGTGAGCAGTTTCATGTAGGAACTATTTCCTGTCTACCGAACTGCATCCTCTAACTGTATCACTGTGCAGAAGGACGTGTGCATCTACTCATGGACGAGAGCCTTGTGTTTGTGACAGTGTGAGACATAAATATTAATGCCATCCTCCCTGGCAGAGCTGTAATCTCAGCTGGCTCAGTGGTGCTAGGTGGTGAGCAGACCGTAGATGCACGCTTCTGCGGTGATACAGTTTCAGAAGGAAGAAAATAGTTCCTACATGAAACTGCTCACAACAAGGTCTGTGGATTATCTTGAGTAACCGGGTCATGATTTCTGGAAAGAGACATTGCTGTTGAGATTTCAAATTTATTTTAAGACGCTTTGAGCACCACAAGCTGAGTGCCATCTAGTTCCATTATATTGGAGAGAAGGCAGACATCTCTACAACTGATATCTCCAACACTCTACAACTCACACTGAAACAACCTGCACTGATAAAGAGCACTACAGGTAAAAGAAAAAACATATATTTTTGGTTTGGGGTCGAACTGTCCCTTTAAGTGTGCAAACATGTGGGACCAGTTGTGTTTTAGATTGTCGAAGGAGTTTTTCAGGCAGAAGGGAGATTGAGGGGAAGAGGCCATTTTCCTTGGATTTTCCATTTAGCTCAACAGAAAGTTTGGCCTCAAGCTGCAGCTTTTAGCCAACATCCAGAAGAGGTCTGTGATCAGTGCGGAGCAGGAAAACAGCTTCAGCCTGCTCTGGTTTCATCCACAGAAACAGAAATGAAGAAATCAGTTCTTTTTCTCTTTTGTGTGTAAACATACATTTTGTACATTTGGCAGTGAAATTTTAAGTTTTTATCTATTAAGGATGTTTTCTATACTAAAATATAAAAGTTAAGTTGGAGAGACTTTTTCAAAACGACCTGTGTTGCTTTCTATCACCTGCTCACGCCTTTAAGCTCAGTCTGATCCGAGGTGCTGTCTTCAGACTGGCTCTTCCTCTCATCTGGGTCGTCTGAAAGTTTCTTCTGAGAGTCCTCAGATTGGTAGCAGCTGTGGTTGCTGGCTGGGTTCAAGCTGTGGGAGGCTGCGGCAGGCCAGCGGGGAGGAGCTCTAACATCTGGAAAAGAAGGAAAGCTGGCTGAAACACAGAGACGAGAGCCTAGCAACACGAATCCTCCCCGAGCCAATCCTGTCGCTGCAGTGTTTGCAAGATTACAGCGTGCTTTGTCTAAATAAAACTTTTAAGTTGAGAGAGAAGTTTATTAATTTCATTTAAAGGTGTGCGTCTGCTGGGTAGAGAGAGGAGAGAGTGTCAGACAGTGGAAAGAGAGAGTGGAAAGAGTGGACTGCTGTTTTTAAGATTCGACCCTCTGGGCCTCTCCTGATGTAAGAGCGTGTCTAAACATGTGGGAGCCGCCTGCTAGAGGAAAAAAGAGGAAAGGGGGTTGAGTTGGTGCTTGTGCTGGTCAAGAGAAACTCAAATTCCTCCTCTTTAGATCGGCCCATTCTCGCTGACATGACTTGCTTTTCTACAAAGTTAAAATCTAAATGTCTCTCAGTGAAATGACAAGTCATGCTTCCTCTTCAGTTACTATCTGCAGTTATACAGAAAAACCTTAAGTTAAAATGTTTAATAAACAGTCTACAAATATAACAAGTGGCAAAACTCGTGAGGATTTTTTATAGCAACTAATGTAATAATAAGCCATTTTTCTCACATGAACTGCCGACAGTTTTTCTCCTGTTGTGTGTTACATGTAGTGTGTAGCTACAGAGATTGTCTGTCGTGTTCTCACCTACTGGAAACCTACACTGAAACACAAGGGGTGGCACCTGTGTAGCGTGAGCAGGAGGCAGGACATAATGCGGATCATGCCGCAGTCCCGTAGCCGTTTTGCAATTTGTTCATAAACAAGAGTCTTTTGCCGTTTCTTGAATTTCTCAGCTATCACTGAAAAAAAATCTTGAATCTCGTCATCTCTTCAGTTAGATGTTGTTGTTGTCTTTGTGTCACCCTCAGGTGTTTGTTTTCTTCCAGCTTTGCACAAACAGTATGATAGAAACATCATCGCCACACTCACTCACTCGCCGTGAATTCTCACAGTGACCTGCCTATTCACATATTAGCTCAATCAAGTATCAGACGGACTTTGTACCAGGGAGCTGGCGCGGTAAAGCTATTGTCCAATCCAAATGATTCCGACATTTGTGTTCTCACATACAGCTCCTTCGGGTAATGTCTAGATCAGTGGTTCCCAACGGGCCAAGCCATGGGGTCCAGATTTCTCCTCAGTCGTTAGGTTAAAGTATCTAGCGTCATACTTGTGTTTGGCCATCTCGTCGAAGCTAGTTAGCTAGCTGTCTCTGTTAAGTAGCTTTCCGTTAGTCACTCACTCTACAGCAAGAAACGGCACTTTAAAATAAAAGTTCTGTGCCAGAAATTCACTGTACTCCAAAATAATGTGTTTTTTTTACCAACCTGACATGTTGTCGAGTCACCTGCGACCCACTTTTGGACCACGACCCACCAGTTGGGAACCACTGGTTTAGATACGTTCAGGTACAGTGTACAGTGTAAAAGGGGGTAATTGTGGCCTCTAGTCAGTGAGCATTATAAGGAATTAAAACCTTCATTACAAACCAAAATCAATCATATTCTCTTTTTTTTTCCTGGAATAAATGATGGTACAAACTTTTGATAAGGTGCTCTTTGTAAAGGGTTTATGACTGATAACTAAATTCTTCATTAATAGTTTTAGTTTTGTTTATACGACAGTATAGTAGGACATCAAATCACACACAACTGCAAAAATGTCAAAGATGACATGGAGTCCAAAAGAAACACAGTCCCTCCCCTTCAAGGGGAACCACCATGGGACCTTATTTCGGAAAAGATATGTACGGTAGTCAATGGTGAGAGAGGCATTATTTTTTGATTCCATTTGAATTGTGCCATGAATTATACATTTGATGTTTGTCAATTTAAAAGATAAAGTCAAGAAAGTTTTAGTTTGTCATAAAGCTGTTGAAGTATGACATATATTCCCAACATACAGCAAGCAAGTGAAAGAGTGTCTAGATATATTACGAGCGACAGCAACATTCAGAGAGCCTATTAAGCCATGAGCGAGCCTAAGGAAGGTCAGGCTGTTGCTGTGAAAACAGATTGGACATGCATGTAGCTTCGCCAAAATAGAGTAGTGCCAACGGTTTTTCAAACAAGCGACATGTTGCTTAGATTGTTTGCTGACACACAGAGCAGGTTACGACATCCTTATTTGAGACATTATTAAGACAATCTGATGTTCACTTGCTCGCTCGTTCACACTGCATCAAGTTACGAATCAGAGTAAGACTGTGAAAATACAAAATTAAAAAGACTACACAAGTCAAATCAGTGACATCGTAGCTTTCTTTATCAATGTCTGTGTGCTTTGTACTGGGATGAACGGGTCTTGCTTGTTCTTTAACTTCCCGGCTGACAAAAAGGCCAGGAGCCACCAGATAAAACACATTAGGTAAGATACACTTGTGTGCGAGACATAGCTCAGTTACCGAGCTAGCTAGCCCACATGATTATGTGTATCATGCAAGATGAAAGATTTAATTCATTTAGCGGTTTCATGCAAAACTTGCAAAATTATCTTTTAAATTGACAAACATCACATGAACAATTCATTGCAGAATTCAAATGGGATTAAAAAATTATTTGTTGCTCGCCGTTGACTACCACACGTGTTTTCCGAAGTAAGGTCCCATGGAGGACACCGGAAGGGGAGGAACTTCGCCTCTTATTCCAATGTGCATACCAACGTGAATGATAATACATCCAGTAGTTTTCGAGACATTTCACTAAAAACAGAAATGTTTACTTTATGGTGGCATTAGAGGAAAAGTCAGAGTATGAGCGAAGTCACTAGGATTCATCCTCTTGGAAACATGAATGTTTCTACGAAATTTCACGACAACCCATCCAATAGTTGTTGAGATATTTCAGCCTGGACCAAAGTGGTAGACTAACTAACCAACCGTCAAGCCGACATGGCTAAAAAAAAGGGTGGGTTCACTTTATTTCAGAGCTCAAAAGGCAGGTGGGTTTGTTTATAGTGCTGTGAGTCAGTCAGAGCCCAGCATAGGAAAGTAAGAGTTACTGTAGATGTTTATTTCTGGTGAAGCTCTGCACTTTATCGTGCCACGGTAATTATATGTTAAGGCCTACTCAACTCCCAGCCAGGCAAAGTCAATATAATTAACTTCTCTCCCTACCATTTTACTCCTTGAACTTGCCTTAGTTTTTGCCTTTTTTAATTCACAAGTATTGAAAGGGAAACGGTAACAGTAGCAACGTGCAGCAGCAGCAGGGAGAGCTTTCCCTGAGTTTGTACAGCAGAGGGATGGAGGTAAGCAGAGCGAGAGAGGTACTGGCATCCCACCGTCTGGCTGGACAGAAGGGGCATTCTTCTCCTCGGATCCCCCCGGTCGTCTCCTGCAGACCACAGTTTGTCAGCCAATATGCCCACCGTTTACTGAGGAAATGTTCACTTAGTGCAGGAAGTCTGAGGTTTCCCCCCGTACGTTTGATTTCAGCAGTTACCCAAACAACACTGGGGTTATAAGTCAGGTCAGAACAACATAGGTGGGAACTGAGAAACCAGAGGGGACTCTCAGTCTCAGTTCACCAGTAAGTGATATGTAAATAATTAGCAAACCCATCATACCTGGTGCTGGTGATGGTTCTGGACAGATTCATGATCTGTTATAGGTAATATTTGATTTAATTATATTATTAAATTTACATATTTACACTTCTAGTTGTTTTAACAATTAATTCCTGTTAAATTAAATTTCTTAAAGTTCTCTTATCATCTGTAGAAGAATTTTGGGGAGACAAGAAAAAAATCAGCACATACAGTATAAAACCAGGCTTTAGAAAATCTTTAAATATTTAAAAAGTTGATATCATGCAGTCACACCAATCATTAAGCATTTGTCGATATTTCTAAGTTGTATATTTAGGAAGATAACATTAGGTGAAGTTAAATTTTCCCCCTGATACAGCTGATGTGAAGATTATAATACACTTTAATACAAATGTTACAAAAAAGAGCAATATCATTTTTCATGGACTATTAATAAGACAATAAGATAAAGCTAAATATTTTTATGCCTCTGTGCCAGAGATAACTGTCGACAGAGGCATTATGTTTTTGGGTTGTTTGTCCATCCAACTGTCCGTCCATCTGTCCCATTCTCTTGAATGTGATACATCGAGAACGCTTTGAGGATTTATTTTTTTTAATTTGGCACAAACGTCCACTTGGACTCAATGATGAACTGATTAGATTTTGGTGGGCTGAGGTCAAGAGTCAAGGCCACCATGACCTTGCGTCTGCCTCATTCTCATTTATGTGATATCTTGAGGGAATTTCTAAAAATTTGGCACAAACGTCCACTTGGACTCAACAATAAACTGATTACAATATGGTGGCTAAAGGTCAAGGTTACTGTGACCTTGCCTCCGTCTTTTTGTATACACAATATCTTAAGGGGCCATGAGGGATGTTGCAGATGTCTTTCTGGACTCAGGGATGAACTGATCAGAATTAAGTGGTCATAGGTCAAAGGTCAAGGTCACTGTGACCTGACAAAATATGTTTTTGGCCAAAACAGAAGAATTCATAATTATTTTTAAATTCAGTAATTATGACTAAAATTCACACAAATGTCTAACAGGATAAAATGATGAAGTGGTGACATTTTTTTGTCCAAAAGGTCAAAGGTCAACTTCACAGTGACATCATAATGTTCTTCTAAAGCACTCTACTGACTTATTTAACATCATATCTCAGGAACAGAAGGGGAGACATTTGGTTGGATGCTGAATTGGTGACACTAATCTTGGGTGTCCACCTTGAAACTGTGCTGTTTGTGCTGTCAGGGGAAGATGTGTGTGAAGTATCCATGTTTTCACAGACATGTATGTAAGCCGTAAGAGAAACTTGACAGGTTCGCTGAGGCATACAGCTGCAAAGTGGTAAATCTAGTTCATCATGACCTTTATGTGCACTCGATCACACTAAGAAAAGAACTGCACACTAACTAGAATTTAACAATTTTAAAGATACTCAAATAAAAACTAAACGGACCATTTCCTAAACAATGATGCAGAGTCGCAGCAGGGTATTAAACAGAGAATCATTTAGGTACAGTGTATTCAAGTCAAGATGTTGTGCACTTAAATACACTGTGGTTACCTTCAGGCAAACCGGTGAAACTTAAAAAATACTGAAAAGAAGAAATTGAACCAGCATGTGCAAAACCATTTCCAGCTCCTGATGTATATGTACACAATTACTGCAGTACTATAAACAGATGCTGCGCTCTGTATTCTCATTTTGTGGCCTTTCACTCTAATGAATTTTCATAAATTGAAGCCAAAATCATCCCTAAGTCTGTCGTAGATTATTGGCTCCTGTGCTCCATGCTAGCTCTATAGCATTTTGTATTTCCGTGTCAAGTCTTAGTTCACGACTAGCACATGCAACAGCCTCAAAAGCAAATTGAAAGCTAATTGCAGCCAGATAAATGTGCCAAAATATGAAGCAAAAATACAGACTTAAAGAGTGAAGCAGCAGCGTGTTTACTTTATTATGCTAGTTTCATTTAGCATACTGGCAAAGATCACCAGACTGAATGTTCCACCAGAATCCGGTGATTATTCTGGATTAGCATAGGTATGTGTAGACTTTACAATATAAGTATGTAGAATAGATCAGAGACTCCAGAGACTCAGGGCTGGTTTGTTCCTTTAAGCTTCCCACAACAATCAGGGGTCGTTTTGCACCTGGTTTGTGCAGTTTCACTACAGTCCTGCAGGGGAAGTACAGAGCGCTCTCACTGCAGTTTCTTCTTGGCCAGCTGGGCCAACTCTCTGGCTTTCCTCCTCTTTAGCTTCTTCTTGAGGAGGAGCAAGTCAATGTAGACAATATGATCCAGCACTGTAGAGGCGCAGAGGAGTCCACCATGCAGGGCGCCTGCGATCCCACAGCTGAACACGTCTTGGCCTGGAACAGAAACACTTGTGACTTTCTTACACTCGAGTGTTTTAACTGTACGAACACACTTATCTAGATGACACTGCAAAGAAGCTCTCGCATTTCAAAGCATCAGTGCCCCCTGCCCTCTGAAGTCAGTCAATTTCAGGACTTGTTGAGACATTTCTATGCCAGTGAAAACTCCACTCAGTCACAAACACAAAGATTTGACTGCATGCAGAACCTTTTTCAGCTGAAAAGCCTCAGCCAAGGTTGTAACTGTTTATACCTGAGATGTAGAGGTTTTTGACGGGGGTGTTGCACCTGTTCCTCGCCACAGTCTCGGCATGGAAACGGTCTAGGTTGTGCTCGGCAGAGTACATGGCTCCACGCTGGGCACCGAGGTAGTGCATGTTGGTCAGTGGGGTCGCCACATCCTGGAAAATCAACTGGAAAACAAGTCATACATTTATTACAATGCAGTCAACACACATTAGGACTGGGTATCACTGAAAGAGATGACGATACCAGTACCAATACCAGTACTCTTAAAGTAATACTGATACTGATAGAGTACTTTATTTGATGCCTTTTTCCTCT
The DNA here is from genome assembly GCA_019142605.1 of Cephalopholis sonnerati. Taxonomy (NCBI): domain Eukaryota; kingdom Metazoa; phylum Chordata; class Actinopteri; order Perciformes; family Serranidae; genus Cephalopholis; species Cephalopholis sonnerati. The sequence continues at coordinate 30,880,862 of JAGQAX010000020.1, forward strand.
ACCTCATTCAATACCCATCAAGTTAATGGACGCATTCAGTTGCGTAAAATGCCACCGGACGCTGTATAGTAAAGCCATACTTTCGAACGTTTGGTGGCATCTCGGCACGCAGAACTGCTGCGATAGTGGGCCAATCACACATCACATTAAGTCAAACAATGCTTGCAGGAATTGGCTGTGAGCAAAACCTTAGAGATAGGTACAAAAGGATTGAATACAGGTATTGTTTGATTGAAGAAATTCCGATACTACTTGGTCCTGGGTTATTTTGATCCGTACTTTAAAGATATCGAGTGCCAATACTAACATTTTAAATCAAAGCACGGGCAACCTACAGCAAACTAATATACTTTAGTAGCTATAAAGTGATAACTTTTCATGCTTTGGAAATTAAATGTTTGTCCATGTTCATGCGTGACAGATCCTACCTTGTCTTTGATTTTAGGGAACAGAGTACAGGCCCAGTCGAAGAGGTTCTGAGCAAATCTCATCTTGTAGTTGTAGTATTCATCGCCTCTTTTACGCACCGTCGTGTCCTTCCATTCCTCAAACCATTCATACTTCACCATTGTCAGTATCGTCATGCAGGATTTACCTGTGAGCATGAAACAAACAAGACATCTCACCTAATCTGTATGGGCACGCAGATGTGATGATGATGTTCTAGTTGCAGGTACATCTTTAAATCACAATATGTCTTTTATGTCTTTTGAACAAATCTTCCTGTTGCTACTATTATGAGTTTGGGGTGTTTGTACCTGGGTGTCTAATTTTGGCTTCTGGGTCTTTGGCAGACGGCATTGTGATGAACATCATGGGGATATTATCTGGTGCTTCCTCTTTGCTCAGTGCAAAGAAGTCGTCCATCCTAAAACAAACAAGCAAACAAAGCAAAATTAAATTCATCTATCAGTCAGAGCAGTCTGAACTGCTTTAATCTGCAGTGTGGCCACACATGTAAGAACTCATGAGTATGGTATTTAAATCCTGGAACTGAAGCCTGACTGATCATGAACTCCATCTAGAGGACGATAAAGGGAACTCTAACTTTATAATTAAGTAACCTACATTGAGTAGAGCTGTCATTATATTCACACAGCACTAAATGAGACGGATAATCTACGAAGAGAATCATACTCATCTGCCTACGCTACTCCCTTGTAGCATTTCTAATGGCCTTCCTGCATGTGAATGAAAACAATCAATAAGAGTTGAGGAGTCTTAAACATAACTGTAAATCATGTCAGTCACTGTTGGTGAATTCATTCATTCATTTTCTGCAACCGCTTAACCCGGTACAGGGTTGCAGGAGGGCTGGAGTCTACCCCAGCTGACACTGGGTGAGAGGCAGGGTGCACCCTGGACAGGTCACCAGACTATCACAGGGCTGACACATAGAGACAGACAACCATTCACACTCACATTCACACCTACGCACAATTTAGAGTCACCAATTAACCTGCATGTCTTTGGACTGTGGGAGGAAACTGGAGTACCCAGAGAAAACCCACGCTGACACAGTTAGAACATGCAAACTCTGCAGAGAAGGGCTCCGACCGGTCAATGGATTTGAACGTGGAACCCCCTTGCTGTGAAGCGACCATGCCACCTCAAACTAGGTAGCGCTGATCAAATTTGAATCAAGATTCTGAGACTGCATTGCCTATTTGTGGTCTCATATGTTTTCAGAAACATGTTTTAGTGGACTGTTTAGCTGTAAACTGCTTTGTACTTCAGTCGACTATTTCCAACATGGCAGCTAGGTCATAGACATTCTCATTTTACAGCTAAACAGTACACTAAAATATGTTTGGACAACATTTAAGTCAAGAAATAGGCAATACAATAACAGAATCTTGATTCATGTTTGATCAGTGCTGCCTAGTTTGACAGTTTGACTGCAGTTCATGAGCAGTGATTGACAGCTGTGTTGGAGGTTGCTCAGCTCTGATTGTTTGTTTTTTGGTGAGCCATGGTTGATTGTAGCAAATGCTGTAAGAGGCAACAGGAAAAGAAGGAGGAACACGATTTTTTTCCACAGATCATCTCTCACATGCACTTCTTTGAGAATATAGTGACAGTTATTTTAATAAAAAGTTAAATCTTTAGCTACACATGTTTTTCCTCCTTTGGAAGACATAAAAATGATAAATGTGTTAATGTTCCTGGAAGCAGGCCGACACTGAGAGGACAGCTTTGTCTGTGTGAGTTTATTATATTCTACTTATTATACAACAGCGCCACCCTGTGGTAATAAAATATCAGTGTTCAGTGTGATCACTGTTTTGCAAACTTACGACTTGTCCATGTCATTGTTTTTGAACAGCCAGAAGTTGGTGGACTCGAGCCCCAACTCCTCTTCAGTCCCATCAAAGCCAGAGAAGACCAGGAATGATCCTCTGCCGTGTTTCATCATGTTCAGTCTTTCCTGAATATCTACAACACGGGAACGTTTACAGTCACTTTGAAACTCCCTCCTTACTTTCATAACAATAGTAAATACATTTTAGAGTATTAATTCAGGTAAGAAGGATGTGTCGCTCACCTGCCTTCACTCGAATCTCAGGGGGAAGAAGTTTCTGGAAGGTGGTGAAGATGCCACAGTTTGAAACGACCACAGGTGCATGAACCTCCACTTCCTCCTGACCTTTCCTCACTTTCACACCTGTCACACACACAGGAAGTCTTCAGTCAGTTACCTGTAGAGGATGTTGCCTCATAAAAAAAAGTGAATTGTGGAACTGGGATAATTTCTCACCATAAGCTGCTCCTTTGTCATTAACCAGGATCTGGGAGACGGGAGCTCTGACCAGGCAGTTTCCTCCATGTTTCTGAATGGTGCGGATGATGTGGAAGGGGATCTCACTGGCACCGCCTTTAGGGTAGTAGGCTCCACGTTTGTAGTGATGGATCAGGAGCGCGTTGATCAGAACACTGGAGTCCCTTGGAGGTACGCCTAAATATACACATAACGAAAGATTAATTATGACTTTGTTTGAAACTCATATTCTCATCTTGTTCAGGAGTTACAGCTCTGAAGACGCTAAATGAGGTGCAAATAAGACTCATAAAAACTTTTAGGAGAGTTTTAAGTTTGTTTTTGAGCAGCCCAATTGAAAAGTATGGAAAGTACGCTCCCCTAAAAAAATTAAAAATAAACTTTTTTACTCATGTGCATGACTTGTAATGCGTTCCTACCCACCCCTGGGACCTACCATAGAAAAGATAGGAAAAGATGACGTGAAGGTCCTTTGTTGCTGGTCAGAGTGTTCACCAGGTCTGTTGCACATGTGCCAGACAGGCGGAAGACCGGGGTGACGAGGTTTGCGAGGCCTGACTTCAGCAGGAATAAAGACACCCACTGTGGGATCAGCTTTAGAGTCGCCAGGTAGTGAGTCTTCTTAGCTGAGACCTGTTGGAGCACAGGAGACATTTGAGATTCATAGTTTTGTCGTTATGTTTTGTTGGACAGACGACACACTGAAATATTGTATGTGTCCACGTGTTAACAGCACCTTCATGATTTTGAAGAACTTCTCGATGGCCTCTGTGTCGTCAGGGAACTGCTTCATCAGATGGGCTTTCATCTCAGTTTTACCAGAGAAGATGGTGTACTCTCGTTTCTCATCGCCCAGCCCAATCTGGATGGTGTCGAAGTGTTGATTCAGCTCCTGGAACTCCAGCTGGCCCTCAGACAGCTGGTCGAAGGCGATGCGCAGCAGACTGTTCTCATGAACCTGACCAATGTAGTGAAGCCCTGGAGGAAGAAAGAGCGGGAAACAGGACCATCGTTTATGTTTATTTGAATCAAACGAAGGAGATAAACCGTCTTTACAGTAATTCGCTTTAATAACCCTAATGTTTTGTTAATTGTAAGGTCACATAGTACAGAATTTTACATCTTATAGGATTTTATTTCACTCTGAGATACGTATATAAACAAAAATGTCCCATGAAGACATTAATTAAAATGTGCAAGTGGATAGATTTAAAGCTTCCTTCATCCGCAGGTCCTTTGGGGCTGGCTCCAGAAATATATTAATCTATCCAGTCTCTATTCCTAAAATCCTTGTCAAAATAGTTATAAGAGGTTTATTTTTTTTAAATGTTTTTTTTTTTTTTTTTTAACACGGTTTTACTGTCACTTTTTTTTCAAAAGAAAGAAAGTGTGTTGCGGGCATGTTTCCATGATTTATGTCTCATTTTTCTTTTTTTTTTGTTTTTTTGTATTTAGTTGACTTTTTATATAAACATTGTCATATTTTTGTCAACAAATCAAATGACTCCCTTATAAAAATAAAATAAAGACAGTAAAAGTAATAATAAAAATAAATAAATAAATAAATATATATATAAAAAAAAAATAATTAAAAACTTGTATTCTAAGTAGTCTTTTCGCTGTGCAACATATTTGTCCATCATGTCCTTAAACCTGGAGGAAATTTGTTCATGTGATGCCACTTTTGCCATCTCCGTGAGGACTCACCTGGGTTTGATCAATAATGCCAAACACTCTCTGTCCAGCTTCTAAATTTTGAGGATTAACGCTTGTCTTGATTATCAGTAACAGTATGTCTGGAATTTCTACTGTTGGTTGAATAATAATTTAAAGGCGTCACCTCAGGCGTTGGGAAATTGTGACACTTTATTAAACAATCTACAGATTTCTCGGCAATGACTATATTTGTTTTTATAGCTCTGGGCCCCGTTTCCCAGATTCGATGTATCTTAGCGCTCTACGACGGTCTCTAAGATATATCTTAGCTAAGGAGCTTCTTTTTCTACGAGTGTTTCCCAAACTGTCTCTTAGCGGGAGCTCGTAAGGAGAGCTGCTAAGATACATCGTAAGTTGGAGCTGTCCTCCACCACGGTGCTGAAAGTGTATTAATCGATGCCGCATGCATCGATTGATCACATATAAGGGTACATAAATGACGTTGTAATATAAAAAGTATTGCCTCAATAATTTTACCGTCATCAAATATTATATCACAAATGCGGCTATGACTCATAGATCATCTGTCAAACTATGTGAAATCTAATCCACACACGAGTATTATGAAAAACAACGTTTTGAAATCTCCACCCAGACCAGTGTTTTGGCACCGTCTCATGCAAAGTCCCCGTCCATATTAATACGTCTGAAGCAAAAATATCATGCGCATCCTGCCATAAACAAGAAAAATACTAATGATGAAGCACACAAACGCTGCCCACACTAAAGCTGATGTTACTGAAACATCTACAAAAGCATACGTGTTTGTCGCTCTTACTACATCATTGTAGTTTCAATGCCAGTTTGTGTCTACCATGCACGTTTTCCAACATCAGTTCTGTCAATTTACAGACCTCAAATTTGTAGTTGTCACGCATAGGCACCTGTAGCAGCAGCATAACCAGTTTAATTGCCCTTTGTGTGTGTGTGTGTGTGTGTGTGTGTGTGTGTGTGTGTGTGTGTGTGTGTGTGTGTGTGTGTGTGTGTGTGTGTGTGCGTGCCATAATTAATCACAGGTGCATGCCAGTACCAATGTAATATGTTGTGCACTGGGATTGGTTCATGTGGCCTATATAAGCTCACAGGTAGCCACACGTATGCGCAACACCGTGACACGATGACTGAGAAGGCAAGGCGCACGAGGGGAGCAACCTTCACGAAAGAGGAACTGGAGGTGATGTTGGACGAGGTGGCGCGCAACAGGGGTGTCTTGTTCGGGTCCTTTCGCACCGCGCACTCAAACAAGGCAAAGGCTGCTGCGTGGACCGACATCTCCCTGAAAATGGCTGCTTCCAGCACTGGTCCACCCAGACAGTGGACAGTGGTCCGCAAGAAGTGGCAGGACTTGGCCAGCTTGGCCAAAAGGCGAGGGGCAGCAGTTCGCCGAGAGGCTGTGAAAACCGGTGGTGGACCCAGCGCTGCTCCCACCCTCACCCCGGAGGAGGAAAAGGTCCTGTCCATCATCGGCCCTACAGCCTCCCAAGGCATCACGGGGGGCATTGATGTCTGTGGTGGAGAGGGACCTTCCACCCCCCAGTCTCCTGCCGAGGTGGAATTCACACCGCAGTCGTTTGCCGAGAGAACTCCGCCGGCTCGCCCCGACCCTGCCTCGCCACCCCGAAGCTCATCATGCTCTGGCTCTCCCCCCGTCTCACACGATCCCGGCTTGAGAGGCGCCCGCAGAGCCCCACGCACGAGAGGTGGGATGTCGCTAGTGCAGCCCGTTTGATTAGTTTCCAGCCGGCTTCATTAGACGAACAAAGAAATGATGTCGTCAGTTGATTAGCTCCATTAAATGGATAAGTGAATATGGATGATGAATGGAACATAAATAAATAAACCCGAATATTCATGATATTCCATGTTCGTTATTATTTTTCACAAGGTTAGTTTTAAATTAATGATGTGATTTGCGCATGGAGTCTAGATGTGAATTATACTGCAACAAGCATGATTTCAGCCTACTCAAGCTAAAACTGTGTTAGGATGAACGGAGCGCATCACTAAGAGACAGCTTACGAGTGGTTCAGACCGCACGTCTTAAGATATATCTTACAGAAGATATATCTTAGCTACGAAGGCTCTGGGAAACAGCACGTAAGCTTAAGAGAGACCTTAAGATATAACTTAAGAAGCACGTAGCGCTACGAAGGCTCTGGGAAACGGGGCCCTGGTCTCAGCTAATTACTCTCAGCAGTCAGCAAAGCTTTCTCCTTTCTGACCACATCTGAATTTGGATTTGTTGCTTCAAGAACTGCCATCAAGTATTAAATCCAGCGTGTACATCAGTATTTTTTTTATTTCCACAGAGGATGATCAGTAAAACCTTAAGATGATCATTATTCTATGGAAACCCTGAAATGCAAGAAATTTATGTTGTTTTATTTTATTTATAAAATGATGATATAGCACCCCACATAATTAACCCTGACGCATTCAACATGGGGGCCCCTCTGTCCCTGCTGAGGGAGAGGGTGCAGCCAGCACGTGTCCACAGCCCTGGGACGTCCAGGCATGCGGGTTAACAGCAGATTAGACATGACAGTAATGTTACATAACCTCCTAAAACACAATGTCCCGTGTATTAAGAGTGCATGGAGAGATTAAAACTCACCTAGAGGAAAACATTCATGTGGTAGTGATGCACTCTTGTGGCTAAAGTGAGTATTACAACAACAAACACTGAGTTTTTCCTCAGCTGCTGTCCAAGGACAGGGGGGTGTCGCCTGTTTTAATGCTCTCTGAGGCAGATTGTGGCCTGTGGTATTTGGGCTATAAATAAAAAAAAAAAATCAAGTGCAGCTGAAATGAATTAGAAAAATGACTCTTAACTTTTTCTCGCTTGTTAGTACAGAAAACTGAAATGTTCCTGCAAAAAATAAATCACCTGTTTTCACAAATGGCCTCTTGCCTCTCAGGGCTTCTGTATTATTCTCATCCAAACATGGAAAAAAAAAATGATATTGCTCCTTTAAACAATAATTCAATCACATAAATTACGAGCACTCTTACCAACATCAAACTCAAAGCCTTTCTCTATGTAGGTGTGGCAGCAGCCTCCTGCCTGGTCGTGTTGCTCCAGCACCAGGACTTTCTTCCCTGCTTTGGCCAGCGTGGCTCCAGCTGCCAGCCCACCAATACCACTCCCAATGACGATGACATCCAGGTTCTGGGGCACTTTGTCGAGGCTGAAACCTGGACGGAAACACGCAGACCTCATGTTATCAAGGTGACATTTATCATTCTAGTTCAGTCAGTTTAAATAAAGATGTAAATGTTATTAAGAGCAAGTGCTGCATCTGACACATTAACATGTGTTTGCATAATACAGTCTGAAGGTTTCACTGCACACCTCCATGGTCATAAACACACATGGCTGCTGATCCAGTTCCTGTATCTGTTTTCCCCTCTTGGTAATAAACAGCAGATTAGACTGGGAACACAATCCTCTGGGCCATAATCTAATTAAGATAAGGCCCTCAGGTGAAAAAAAAAAGACTGTACCTCTGCTGTTTGAGGTCTTATCTAAACTCTGAGTTATGACACAGCGACAGGTATCAGCACACCTCAGCATGTTGTACTATACAACTAATGTATATATACGGTATCCTCTTTGAAATGTATTTTATTGCCTACTCTCACGTCCTTTGAACTGTTTTAGAATAACTTCTGCTTAGGTATTTACAACACACTCAAGACTCACTTGAAATGGTGTCAAGGGAGTTTTAATGTCATAATGTCAAGGTTTTTTTTTTTTTGGTATTTTGCCTTTATTGGAAAGGAAAGCTTTAGAGTTAGGGGGGAGAAAGAGGAGGATGACATGCAGCAAAGGGCAATGAACTGGAATCAAACCCCCGCTTGCTACAGAGAGATCATAGCCTTTGTTCATGGGGTGCCTGCTCTAGCAGGTGAGCTGGTGGGCGCCCCTAAAATATTGCAAAATATGGACACTCTTAAGTCTGATATGGTGTATAGTTAATCCTAACACACTTTAATACTGGACCCACATAAATTAGCAAAAAACATAAACAGCTAGCAGCAGATTGTCTTAACGTTAGCTTAGCATAAGACTAGAGACAGGAAATACAGCTAGCCTGGCTTAGTAAGCTCACTAATGAACTGACATGAATTTGTAGAAAAACTACAGCTATCAGTTTTACTGGTGAACAGTTGAATGGTAGCAGTTGCTGGGCAACCAGCGGCGACTCCACGCCTACCAAGTTAGTAAGAAAGGCCTAGTGCCAACCCTAAACTCTGTCAATAATGTTCACCAAACCAAAAAATATTGCTGCAAGTTGCAGTCCCAGGTTCAAGCCCTGTTTTCTGTCAATATGTTGAAGTAGCTCAGTTGCCAAAATCAAATCTGCATCCAACAGCAAGCTGAGTAAAGTCACTTGAGCTGGTTTCATTTTGTTTAAAGAAGGAGTGAGACCAGTCACACACTTGTTTCATCATACAATGTATACAGCATTTTGATAATTCAACACTCAAAGGTTCGCCATTTTGCTCCACTGCAGGCGATGTGAGTGAAACCTGGTGTGTAAGTTAAGGACTTAGTGGAAGATGATGAAGCCTCGTTCTTCAACTTTTTGATTAATTTCGGCAATGTTTTTGTCCATCTATCCATTCTCTAACCGCTTATCCTCTTGAGGGTCGCAGGGGGCGAGACATTGGGCGAGAGGCAGGGTTCACCCTGGACAGGTCACCAGACTATCACAGGGCTGACACATAGAGACAGACAACCATTCACACTCACATTCACACCTATGGACAATTTAGAGTCACCAATTAACCTGCATGTCTTTGGACTGTGGGAGGAAGCTGGAGTACCCAGAGAGAACCCACGCTGACACAGGGAGAACATGCAGACTCCGCAGAGAAGGGCTCCCCCACCCTGGGATCAAACCAGGAACCCTCTTGCTGCGAGGTGACAGTGCTAACCACCACACCGCCGTGCTGCCTCAATAACTATTATTATTGTTGTTGTTGTTGTTGTTGTTGTTGTTATGATATACTGGCACAAACTCAACAGGGGTCTAATGGGCATATATTTATCATAATAGCGGACCTTTTTCACGGCAGACTTTTTGACTTTAACATGTTTGATAAAATTGTCACTCCAGGTAAACTTGTTGTATTTTAATGATTACATGATGGGTTCATTCATTGTAATGCTGTAATATATGTTTATGTTTTTCTGTTTTATTATTATATGAAAGTTAAGTTCCGCTTTTTGTTTATTTTTTCCTTTTTGGCAGATGCTGGCTGAGATGGTCCATCTTTGCTGTAAAAATATAGAAAACTCATCATGTAAGTCAAAGATATTATCGATAGGATTTAAAAAAAGGTAAAGGTTTTGCCTATCTCATTTCATTTTTTTAGACTACATTTTATATTTTTAAGTTAAGTTTTCATCTTTGTTCTTCATTCTTTGTCAACTCAATATAATTATAATAATCAAACCAAAATAATATTGTAATCATTTAATGTATTGTATCTTGTTAAATTGTGAGCCCACTGAGCTCATCAGGCTGAACTGATAGAAAAATATACTTCTTAATCAAAGTATTGCATCAATTAATTGTGACGTTGCAGGTAAGCCTTTTTAAGCTGCAGTAATTTTACCTTGCTTGATGACTTTGTCTCGCTTCTTCTGATCAAACTCTCGAGGCTCAGGAGGTCTCACTGACTCCAGGGAGAAAGGGCTCGGTTTCCCAAACAGGTACCAGTACGTGCCTCCGGCCCATACGACCAGCCAGACCAAGAAAATTAAGAGCCACATTGTGGAGACAGTAAAGTCTTTGTTTCAGCAGCAGCGACAGGTTTATGCTGAAAGCTGCTGTCTTCACGAGGCTCCTTTTTATCACACTGAGTGCCAAAGGTCTGAAGAGGAGGGTCAGGAGTTTTACGTGTAACGCCATATGTGTAATGACGAGCAATAAAGATAAAGTGGTGAAAGTTTTTTGCAATGACAGTGAACTCATCACAACAATGTGACTGTTCTTTTTTAGTTGCTTCGTTGATTTTGACCATGAGAACTACTATATAGAGACATAAATTGTGTAAAGCATAATATTTGGAAGTCAGTGGTTTTAAACTGACTGTTCAGAGGTCAAGAATTCACAAAGTTATTCTCTTCTGATCTGAAGGTCACGACACATTTTGTTTCTCTCCTGTTTGCTCTGTGATCATTCAGACATCACAAAGAGCTCTTGCTGATACATCCACTCTTATCTAATAAGACAATTAAGATAAAGACTAAATTATGCCGTGTTTATGTTTTTATAACAGTGCAGCTGTTGTAACTGCTGCTTATCATTTCAGATCCAATAATGACAGAGTCTGTGTCCTTGAGGAGGCATTAGGGTCTAGATTTTTACTCAGAGACGCAAGAAATGAAGTCACCACACTGTGCAAATCATTCTAATAACACTGGAGGTAATGGTCCTACCAATCTACAATACTTTTCTCCTGAAGAAGGATAATAAATGTTAAACGTAAATCTGTAACTCATGTAATCTATGTGATAACAGTTTTTCTTTTACTACAGTCCTGACATGGACTTTTGTACTCAAGTTACACACTAATTCAGTTCATCGTAACCGGTAGATTTAATCTGAAGACAGTGATAACATGAATCATAACAAAGTAACAGACGTCCAATGTATAGATTATATTAAGTAATGCAATTCACTGGCCCCCTTAGTTGTCTTGTACATGTAGGTCGTTTTGGATTGCTTTAACCCTTTAACCCAACAACACTTTTCTTGTGCTGCTTTCACAAGTATTTAAACCTTTGAACCTTGAGCAAACTGGTGTGAATTCCCTCAAAAACATGGGGAAGAAAGGCAATGGGCAACTTGGTGAGAAATGTTCCACAAATTGAAACAAACAAACAAACAAACAAAAAGATTTAGAAAATGATTTTTGAAAATAGGGAAAACTATATTTATAATAATAATAATAATACTAATAATAATAATAATAATAATAATTATTATTATTATTATTATTATTATTTTATTTTGTTTTTTTTATTTTATTTATTATTATTGTTATTATTATTGTTATTACTAGTGTCATTGTTATGATGATGATGATTATTATTATTGTTATTGTTATTATTATTATTATTATTATTATTATCATGGTATTTTAAAATTATGTTACAGAATTATTACAATTTTTCTGCACTCTTTCCAGGTCATTTCCTTATTTGTTTGTTTGTTTTTAACTTTCTTTTTTTTTTCTTCTTCTTCAAATTTTCCTGTTTCTGATTTTCTCTTTTCACTAATTTCTTGCAAACCTTTTGGGGCCATTTCCTCTTTCATTGCCTTCTTCCCATGTTCAATGTACCCTTGCAGTACTATAAAGTACCCCTTGGGGTAAGCATACCTCCATTCAAGAAACACTGACCTAGAGGACCTACAGTGACTTCACTTCAATGTAAACACGTGATAAGCTCTGTCTAGAGCCAGTGTTTGGTTTGTCTATTTTGGGCAACAGTAAACACATGGCGGTGCAACATGGCAGGCTCTGTAAAAGAGGGCGTGCTCCCTATGTAAATATAAACAGCTCATTCTAAGGTAACGGAAGCACAACAATTCTTATTGTCACGTGATTATACACTAATGAAAACATGCTTATTTTACTATTTAAATCCCATTTCTGCCAATTTATACCTTAAAGAGAGGACGAGAGAGAATGATTGTGTTGTAATCTGTGCTTCTCTGTGGTTTGTTGTTGTCACTGCTTTGAATTGCACTCATACAGCGATTACATGGCGTTGTTGTAGTGTAGCACCCACCCTCCAGTTTCTTTTTAAAACTGATGACACCCAACCAAAGATATCTTTTTTTTTTGTTCCCCAGGTTCCTCTTCCTTGTCAAATGCTGGGAACTACATTACCCACAATGCAACTGAACCACCAACAGTTTAGTTTGAGATTCAGGTATGTAAACAGGTTTGTCAAATTGAGTTTCCTTTTAAGACATATACTATTTTGCCTTTCTGGAGAATCTCAGAAGCACAGAAAGAGATTTTTTTTTTAAGTTATGTATTTACAATTTAATAACATAATACCTTACGTATTTGTATTTAGAGTACCTGTTACACTGATGACGTGATGTCAATGCCACCAGCTCCAGTGCTACAATATCCTCTGCAATAACAATAACTGGAGCAGGGAGTTTAAAGGTTAAGAGGTGGTGTTGACCTCTGTGTTAAGCCAAGCTAAGACTTTGACATTAAAGTAAAATATCACCAAGGACCTCTAAACCAGTGGTTCCCAACTGGTCCAACCACGGGTCCAGATTTCTCCTTAGTCATTAGTTCAAGGTCCACACAGTTTAATACATTCAGTGTCATACTTTTGGACATGTCGTCGAGCTAGTTTGCTGTCTCTGTTAATCAGTTGACCATTAATCACTCACTCTACAGCAGGAAATGGCACTTCAAAATAAAAGCTGTGTGCTGGAAATTCACCGTACTTAAAATAAAGTGTGTTTTTTACCAACTTGACACGTTTGCGAGTCACTTGTGACCTGTTCAGAATGGACTCATGACCCACTTTTGTACTGCGACCCTCCAGTTGGGAATCACTGCCCTAACCAATCCCAGTCCTGCTGCCTAAACCCAACCAATCAAACTGATGACCTACCTTAGGATTTGCAAATTTGCGTCCTGTTGTTTGCCAAGAAATGCAGACAGCACTAACTCGGATACCTCGTGCTGGCTCAACACAGAATCAAAACTGAAAATGTATGAAGTGTGTATGTCAAAAAAGGCAAAACTGAAACTATTTTAGAGAAAGGCAGAGATAGTGAGCGACAATGGATTATTTTTTTTTAAACAATGAAAGTAGTCTCGCAGATAGAAGATTCTTGTGGCATAGCCTACTAGCTACATCATGAAACAGCACTTCAAAATAAAATCTCTGTGCTGGAAATTCAATGTACTTTAAAATAAAGTGTGTTTTTTTTATAAACTTGACACGTTAAAAACCGTCACTCTAAATGATAAGTGATCATAAATAGGTCACTATATCCTTGAAAACAGTTGTGCAAAGATAGAAAGTTATTCGACCTAAAAAAGGTTTAACACTGCATGATTTTTGTTTGTTCACACATTTTTACAATCGTAGAAATCAAGAAAACAGAAGCAACATTCACACTGATAGCTGTGCTGCCAATGTTAAGTGTACAAATGTGTATTTGTTGCTGCGCAGATTGAAAATGACACTAATTGGATGGAGAGCTCGAAGTGGAAGCCGGGATGAAGCCGTTGGAATGAGCTTAAAGACTTGGATACAGGAAGCAGCTCTGTGTCAACACTGTGACCGACTGTGCCGCGGCAGAGAAATCCTATTAAGAATTAGACTAAGCAGTAGCTGCACGACTCCTGTGACTTTGCCCCGCTTTCTGCGGCAGCACAGATCAGTGTCATGTTGACTTCTGCTGATTTATGCATCAAACACTATCTGGTCACGCTCAACATTAACCGCCGTGATATAACGAGATTAAAGGGCAATAAAAGTGAGATATGCTGCGTATCAATGACGAGAGGAGCCAGGTCAGGTCAAAGCTTTGTACAGCTATTTGCATTTAATTACAAATTGACAAAGAAACATTTTCATATCAACAGGTACATACAGTAGTCCGGTGATGGAAAAGGGTCTCTCCTGGTAGCATTACAAATCTTAGTTTTTAACTACTGTACATTTCATCCACAAGACGTCTACAGGGATATTCCAGCAACGTAACCGGCTCTCATAAAAAACTGTGTGACTGTTCCCTGCAGGTCTGTTTGCTATGTTACTATGCAGCCGCCCTTGTCTCCCTTGTAGGGGTTCTTGTCATCTGGAACGCCCTTAATCAGCGGATCATTTGGTACCAGTCCCTCAACAAAAGTAACAGTGTCTGCGCAGTTTGCAGCCACCTGTAGTTGAGAGGAGAGACGGAGACAGATGTAAGTGTAGCAAACAAAATCATCTTCTCACAGACATTGAGATAGAAATTTGATGCATGCTACAATTTTAATACCACATGGAAACCACAGACAAAGTTCTTGAGTAGAGGTATTTTGTATTCTAGTCAAATTGTTTTCCATGTTGAGACTGTTGCAGCTACAATTAAAGATGATACCAGACATATTTTCTTTTACAATTAATGGCAAGAAAAGATGATATTCTGTTCTTAAAGAAGAGGAAATGTACTTACTGGTGTCCTAGCTGTGCTAACTTCCTTCTTCAACTGTTCCAACTCCATTTTCAAGATTTCCTTATCTGACATATCCCGAGCCATCCTGACTGTGGGAGGAAATCAAGATCAGAAACGTCACAACAAAGGCCTAGATGTGAGTTCTCTTCAAATATCTCAATTTCATTAACACTCCTTTGACAAAACAAATTTAAACCAAGCATAGACGAATGTGTTAGTCATGTCATCTTTACCTGTTGAATGGTGGGATCCCCAAAATCAGAGAAATGTGTCAGCTCCTAAGAGCTCATCGACTGTGTGCCTCCCTGTCGTCCGGTCGCTTCTTCACACTGACTGATCCGTGCCGTCCCACTGCTCTTCATCCCAGCTGATCCCTCGCTGCTGGCTTTTGGGAGAGGTCGGCACAGGATTGGACCTGATGTCACCAATCCCCCGTGATGAGATTAAACAATCAGGAGCCGTAACCTCTGAACAGGAAGGAGGAAGGGAAGAGATCTGAAGACGAGGTGGAGAAAGTGAGACACTGAAATAGAACGATAGACGTGTGAACATCACGTAGTCATAAGCAGTATAAGCAGGGATGGTTTATGAGACAAAGGGCCATCACCTCTCCTACTCAGGAGCAAGACAGACTTCATGGCAGTTTTATGTCTCTTTGTGGTCATTTTGCATCTTTACCTGGACGGTACGTGTTAATTTGACATCTGACATTTTGCAAGTGAAGGCCCCCTGACACTACGGGCCCCTGGGCCTGTGCCCAGTGGGCCAGTTCAGTAATCCATCCGTGACTTTACGCTTACAAATAAGTATCATATCAGTAGCTAACCCTTTCATGTAACGTAGCCATGCTACATGATGATCAGAGGGACGTGTGCCAAGAGGAAGGAGGCCAAGTCTTCACCCCTGATTTGATTACACGCTTTAATCTCACAGTCTATCCAATCAGTTGCTTTAAGTCGTGCGACGTCATCCTCGTAAACAAACGGAGGACATGAGGAAGCCAGCTAATATGCAACGAACTGGTGCTGTTGTTTTTGTCAATAAATTGCTGTGTTTTTCTACTGTAGCCCAGAATGGACAAATCAAGCACTGGCTCTGGATAAGGCCTTTCATGTTTTCATGTCGTCACTTTAGTTTCGGTTCTGCAACCTTACGGCTATATGCCACTTAATACATCACACTGGACCTTTAAGTTTTTGTAACTTTCAGGAGGTTATAAATGACACCGTTGGTTGTTAAGTGAACTGCAGTCAGCATCTTTTGCTCGTGCTCGCAATCTGTAAGCGCTACTGAGCTCCTGTGCATCAGCCAAAACAGTGACGTGACGTACATGAGACTAAAAACATGACTGACCAGCATCATGTTGATAGAACGCTGTTGTAGAGTTGATTTTATTTTGATTATCGGGTCCATGATACGAACTAGCTTGCTGTTTGCGAATCACTTCATCGGCCGACGTGACCAAGCAACTAATGGCACATCCATGCGGAGTAGCTTTACTAGCTGGCTAATGTTAGCGTAGGCTACAGTTAGTAACTAAGCTACGCTGCGTGGATCTGGCGTTGGTTACCTCGTAATGTTATCTGATAAAGTAATTTGCAAATCAACCCCAGGAGTCTGGATGAATTAGCTGTCATTATCCATTCAAGACTGTATTTTACTACGTTAGTCAACATTAGCCGAGTAAAACTATAATATCACAATATATTTAACATGTCAGGGATTCCTCTGGGTTTTTTTTTAAGCACTGGAGTGAAAAAAAAACCTTGAGGGAATTGATTAAGTTATTTAGCGAGCAAAAACGCCAAATATTCTGCGGATCCAGCCCATAAATGTCAGTAATAAATGCTCATCTCATTATTATATTATTGTAAATTAAATATCTTTGGGTTTTGGACTGTTGGTTGGACAGAACAAGCAATGTAAAGATGTCTTCTTGAGTTCTGGGAGCTTGTTACGGGGCGCTGAATTTGATTAATTTACCATTTATCAGACCACAAACGAGACAAGAATTAGCTAGTGCACCCCGCGGTCTTTCCGGCTCAGTCTTCACCATATAAAAACTACTTTTATGGGAGGAGAGCTGACGGCAGCTCTGGAGATGAACAGCTGTAGCAACTCAAATTCAGCCAGGACATATCGCAGCGCTAAATAAAGGCTGTTTCTGGGCTGTTGCTGTTAATGTACGACGTATGTCATGGTAACACAGCGTGTGTGAACTCTGTTATGGTGGGTGCAGGTTGTTGATTGATGTTAATGGACTCCATTGCTAAGCTAACACTAGGTAGTGTTACACACTGTTGGTGCTGTAGGGGAGCTGAAGAGAGGCGCTCGGGGGCTCGCATAGTGTCACATCCTTTGGATTATCCAAAGAATCTTCCCTGAGTGCGTTAGCCCAAACAGTAATCATTCCACAGTCTGTTTCAGGCAGCCAAAAATGTCGGGAAAGGTCTCCGTTTTTTTCTGATTCATTACAGCCTGTTCATCAGTTGATAATAAAAAACGATTAATGTAAAAGTTACACACAGAACCTTTAACTCAGGTATTTTTTATTTCTTGTGATTGATTTCAGGCAGTTTAACAGTGCTGAGTTTGAATCCACTGAGATGTGTGGACCTTTAAAGTGCCCATAGATGTAAATGTGAGAGTGAGTTTCTATTATACAGTATGTGTTGGACCAGCTAACCACACCTGTCACCCAGTTCAACCAGGGACAGGCTCCAATATCCAGTCCTCTGCAGACCTGCACAGGATGAGCAGGTGTAGTTGATGGATGGGCTGTAAACAGGCTGACAGCATCAGCATGGCTTGTTAACAGAAAAATCACAGATCCAGTGAAAGTTAAGACTTGTATTTAATACAGAGAGCATAACTTCATCCATTTAAACTAATATTTCTTGAGCTAAAGTTAAAGGTTTTATGAAAATGTTCCTGCCTTGTGAGTCTAGTCCCACCACTCTGTGCGGCCCACCTCCAGCTGACATTTCATCTGAGACATGCTACTGATCCTTAACTAAACCTTCAGCAGGACTCACACTAAGCCATTTTCAGGATCTGGGTTAGTCTCATCTACTGAAGATTAACCCCAAACACGTCAGCGTGGATCAACAGCAGTGAGGAGACGCTCCTGGTCATTATGAAGGCCTGGAGTGTCATTGGTCACCTGATGACAAACTCCTCCCTTATTCCTATGTCCTGTTTCAGTTCAACACTTTCACTGTCAAACAAACTGTACGCAGGACGTCTCATCGACACTGATGGCTTAGTGAGCTTATTTTAATGTTTCTTAAGAGATTTTTAACAGTTAACATCAGTGCTGAAATTAAATTATTCAACAGAGGATTAAATAAAGAGAAAAACAACAAATATAATTTTGCATTTTGCTTGATTAAATCATTTAGTAAGCAAAAATGCTAAATATTCTCTGGTTTCAGCAGATAAATGTTTGTATTAAATGACTATCTCATCATCATATTATTGTAAATTTGATATCTTTGGATTTTGGACTGTTGGTTGGACAGAACAAGTTCTTCTTGAGCTCTGGGAGCTTGTTACGGGCGTTGAGAACACTGTGATGTCCTTGTTTCAAGGAGTTTGTGGGTTTAAATGTTCTGTTTACATCCTACAGTTCTTGTACGATGTGCATCTGTGCTTGTTTTATTTAGTGTCTGATGATGTAATATATCCTCCTGAGACCTGAACTTTTTTTAGGTTTGCATTTTTAATTTCTCCAAGTTATTTGGGATAAGTAGGACCTGATAAGTATAAAAACCTAAACACTGTCAACAATAATAAAGTCCCAGTGTCCTCAAACGAGACGACAAAAAAGTTCCAGTGCCCTTAAATGAGACTACATCCCACTGTCCTCAAACAAGAAGGTAATGAAGTCCCACTGTCCTGTAACTTTATAACATTTTTCCATTGAGTTAAGATTAAATTAAATGCTCATTAATGTGCACTGTCCCTGTCAAATAAACCAGTAAAAAAATAAATAAACATTTTGAATAAATTATTAGATAAAATTCATTATTTATAAACTAATTAAAGTCGTTGTTAATCATCAGTTTGTTATAATTATCAGTGAGGGTTTGTTTAAACTCTTTATCGACTGTTTAGGGCAAAAACATGAATTTAAACAACAACATTTGTATTTTCTTAGAATTATATCCTTAGCATTGTGGGGGTAATGCTTTGAAAAAGTTTTGGCAATCATGTACGGTAATAAAATTTGCTGTAATATTATTTAATCATTTAAACTTACAGTTAATACACAAAAAAAGTTTTTCTAAAATCCTAGCTACTGCTCTGTTCATAGGCATTTTCCTTTGTTTTCGTATAGACTTAATGATTAGGCTGATTGATGAATCAGATTTATCAATAATGAAAGCAAGAAATATTTGGAGCCGTAGTTCCTAATCATTTCAGATAATATTTTGCAAGTGTTAAATATTTTTTGTATCTTTAAATTTAAAAAAGAAATAAATAATAAGTAGTAATTCTCATCAAGTATTATACACAGTTTTTCTGGTCAGTATTTATTTATTAATTTTTTTAGCTTTTTTTTTTCGAATATGACCCATGAACCTGTTTTTAATCACCTGTAATTAATGAATTATGATAACAAGGTCAGTAGCAGCCACAGACACATTTTCCTCTGATGACCTTCCTCCTCTGTGATGATCTACTCTCACCAGCAGGTGGCGGTGTCGAACCTTTTTATACTCCCTTTGCGCCGAAGAGCGAGTCTGCCCCGCCCACTGGAGCTACCAGCCAATAGGAGGGCGCATTTGTGCTACGTCACAACCGCTTTTGAAAATAAGAGCATAGGCGCCTCTACTGAAGCTGCCTTCTACACACGCAGGAAGACGCATGCTTTTATTTCGACATGAGTGAGTATTTTGACCGGAAGTGCTTCGAGTGCCAGTAGTATCGTTGGTGCAGATTGCAGCAGCAATGGCAGCTCCCAGTAGGAAGCAGACGTTACGGTTTCTCAGCCAGTTAGGAGGGTTTATTTTGACCCGGTTCGGATTTTGGAACTGTTTCAGCATGTTGATGCTGTTCGCTGAACGAGCGGACTCAAAAAGGTAAAAAGAGCGCCAAACGGAACACTGGAGAGTAGCTAACGTTAGCTTACAAGCTAGCTAACAGCAAAACTCAGCCTCTGTCTTGCACGAAAACAGACTTCATTATCAAGCTCAGTATCGAAGCAATAACGTTTTATAGTTAGAAATAATTACCAGATAACATGAGCTAGCAAACCGTATCGCCTATTTCCTGTTGAAGGTGTACACCTGCTAACTAGCTAACTCAGCTGGGCTAATGTTCCAGCACTTAGACTCAACTTGAGGCACACATTTGCAGCCACATGGAGTTGTTTAAATTAAAATGACAAGTTACATTTTCCCTGGTCTGTAATTTTCCCTCGGACAGGGGACAGGCTGTAATTTTTGTGGTGCGTGCTAATGGTGGTTTTAATCTCTTACGATGCAAACTGGGTGTGTATTGTTTGAGTCTGTGGTGGGCTGGTCTTCCTTAGACTTTCTCAGACAGCCCCACCCTCTGAGTGATCCTGTAATTATGGCAACTTAAAGGAAATGTATACACCCTTTGTCATACCTGCCTGGCGCTTTAAGCTGGGTTAGTTCCCCTCACAGTCTCAAATAGAGGCATTTAAAAAAAGCGTTTTATTTATTCAACATGTAACACAAAGATAGTGCCCAGTGTTAACTTGATTTCTACTCAAACATGCTGCGGACAGCTTTATGAATGTGAATAGTTGCTTGTGTTTCACACAGAAGCCACCTGTAGGGTTTGTGACTGCTGGTTAGCTGTTATAGGACACTTAAGGATATTTTGGGTTGGCTGATGTGGAGAAAAAATCTAATTGCACACCCCCATCTGGTCCAGGTGCTGAGTAGAGATTGAAGAGATTATTTAAAAAAAAAAAAAAAGAAATTTAAATCAATTTTGAATCCTGTATACCTGATAAAGAGTCAGTGTTTGATTGCAATGTACTGTAACACTGAAATACAGAGAGAAAATGCATTGATAGAATAAAATTGTTCTGCTACAAGGCCCTGTGCTCATGATGTATAGACATAAAATTAACACAACTCTTACCTCATATCAAGGAGTGAGAACCAGAGGGGTTTTAGTGACATTTGGGGTGAAAATGAGTAATTTATTTAAATTGAAAGCCCTTGAGACAGAGCCCATCTCTGTCTACTGCCCCAAAAAGGTACCTGTGAATTCCAAACCAGTCCAGAGTTATTTATCAAAAACCAAAAGACTTAACACTGAACTATGCGTGGCCTAAAAAGGCGCAAGTTCACTTACAAAACATATCTGTTCACTTTAGCCTTTAACTTGCTCTGACCGTCCTAATACAGGACTGAAACTACTTCTTTTTACACTTTACATCGCTGCAACTCTTTTTAAATGTTGTGTGTAACTTGATTTTAGGATTTATAGTTTTACAATTATATTATTTTATGCGTTTTTATTATTTGTTTAATGTTATGCTTTTTAAAAAAATATATTAATAGTAATGGTTTTGCTATGGCTAGTGGGTGGTGTACTTGATGGTGAAAGAGACCGCGGTGAGCTCTGTTTAATCCGCAGTGCCACAACTGGGTGGTAGATTCTGGGGCAGCTGTGGGCCGAACCTGGCACAGACAATACCTGCAGTGAGGTTTACGCTAGTGAAGACATTCAGTTAATCAGTGTTTGTTGGTGAGTCTGTGTCTGTTGGGAATTATAGGTTCTTCTTGTTAATGACATCGGAAGCGCATAAGGTGACACAAGAAAAAATACTATATGAGACTTCTATTAATAGGAACTCAAAACACCACCAGGTTTAAATGGAAACTGTAGAATCAGTTAGTCCACATTTTAAATAGTTTAAAATGTCCTTTTGTATTGAATCACCTTGTGTGTTTTAATGTTCGTCATGTCTGTTTTCATGTGAAGCACTCAATGCGTATAGTATTTTTATTGTTAATCACTTCGTGCTGCATTTCTTGTATGAAAGGTGAAAGTTTATCATTTTTATTAAGTAATATGTGTGTTGTCATCCACATGGTTATGAAGTTTTGATGTTTAAGATAGAAGTCAATTCTCCTGTGTGCCCCTCTGGTTCTCACCCTATTATATATATCATGAAAGTTAAAAGCAAATGTCAAAATGTTGCAGGTCACCAGTGTCATAAGATCATAGCATTAGTCACAGTATTACATTTTGGGGTAAAAATGTGTGTTAAAATATTAAAAATGTTGAAATATTGTTTGGTTTGGACAAAATCTCACAGCAGCAGATTTTCACAAAAATACCTTTATTCATTTTAAGATAAGACAGTGGAAACACACGTTACAGCAGCTCAAGAGTCACGTATTCATTTTACATGACAATAATTTTTGATGATTCTTCAGCAGTATTATTGTTAATGCATTTATAAATGAAACTAAAAGAGTAATCATAGTTGATAAACAAATCAGTAACGAACGACTTTACAACAAGTTTATTGTCATTACAGCAGAAGCTCTTCAGTGCAGTGTACAAGTTATGATCTCACTACCTCTCAGACACATAGACTCAGTATGAGACAAACAATATACAGAAGTTAATTAGAAATAAAGTGGTTTCTGTACAAGGTAAAGTTTGATTCAAAGCTCTTTTTGTTCACTGTCATCTGCAGGAAGCCAGACATCAGTGTACCGTACCTGTACGTGGACATGGGGGCTGCAGTGCTCTGTGCCAGCTTCATGTCATTTGGGGTGAAGAGGAGATGGTTTGCAATGGCTGCTGCCATACAGCTGGCCGTCAGCACGTATGCATCATATGTTGGAGAGCAGGTGTACTACGGGGACTGGCTTAAGGTGAGTCACCTTCTGTGGTTTACAGTAACAAAGCTGCTGTTCAGTTACCCGTGTGCGTCTGATAAGAACACGCAGGTATCATTGTACACCAGTCAAATATCAGCTGCGGTGTTGTAGGTTGGCTTTTCCTTCTCGTTGTAAGCCTTATCAGGGTTTTGAAAAGGTGAGACTAAGGCCCAGACTTTGACAGTAGTTTACGCTTTCACCCTCAAGGACTTTAAATTACTTGTTTACAAGATGTTACGAGACATTAAATTGAGAAAAGTGCCTGTTTCATTTTTGCACTTTTACCTCAATCGTAAACGTAATCCATTGTCGCCTTACAGCAAGAGGGCTCCTGGGTGGGGGAGCCCTTCTGTGCAGAGTTTGCATGTTCTCCCTGTGTCAGCGTGGGTTTTCTCTGGGTGCTCCAGTTTCCTCCCACAGTCCAAAGACATGCAGGTTAATTGGTGACTCTAAATTGTCCATAGGTGTGAATGGTTGTCTGTCTCTATGTGTCAGCCCTGTGATAGTCTGGTGACCTGTCCAGGGTGTACCCTGCCTCTCACCCAATGAATGAATGAATGAATGGATGGATATGTATTATCATCTTGGCATTAGCCACAATATGTTTGCGATATGTCCTCTCCATTTTTGAATAGAGATCCCTGTTATTTCTTAAATTTTACATTTTTTGTTCTTAGGATCTTCCATATATTCATTTAGCCCCGTCTACACGTATACAGACATTTTATGAAATTAATATTTTCCCCCTCTATTAAAGAAAAGAAATTTTGTCCACGTCCTTTGTTTAAAAAATATCTGCTCACTCAACTCCCGACGCTTACCTGCAGTGGCTGTTTTCTGCAGTCTGCTCTCCTCACAAAGGTAGTAAAGTGCACAGGCTGATATTTCCTTTTTCAAAACCTTAAGTGCAGAGGTTCTCACTCAAAGATAAGAGTGATACTCCAGACACATGAAAGCATCCACAACAATCCCACTCTTGAGATTGTCCCATCATCTGATGGTTTGACCAGGTCTGATCCAAAACTGCTTTTTATGGTGTCACAAACTGGCTCAGTGAATGTGACAAGTAGACAAGTAGGGAGTCCACACAAGATTTAGTTAAAACAAGCATGATTTATTGTGTGTCAGGTGTACTGTGGAGGTGTGGAAGGTGCAAACCAAAAAGCAAGGATGCATGTCTGCTGTAGGAAGGGAGAGAGTGAGTGAAATGCTTTTTAACAAGCACTATTAACTCCTGTTTTTGTTTGCAATGAAGCAGCAGTACTAATGCAGTGTTACACACCTCTGGACCTCACCTGCTGAGGTTTGACTGTTCACACAAATGTCTTATTTCCACAAAAATCATACATGTTTCAGATTTAGTGGCACATATGACAGTGGCCCAGATCAGTGGTAAAATATTAAAGACAGATCTGTGTCACACGTAGAGGAAAAAAAGAATCTAGGCCACCACTAGACGTCTGAAAGTAGATAGTTTGACATTGTAGTAGGAACTTGTCGTAGATTATAACAGCCTGAACATTGTGGCCCTGCAGGTGCGGATGTATTCCAGAGCGCTGGCAATCATTGGAGGCTTTCTGGTCCTGGCCAGCGGAGCAGGGGAGGTGTACAGACAGAAACCTCGCAGCAGATCCCTCCAGTCTACTGGGCAAGTGTTCCTGGGAGTCTACCTCATCTGCATGGTAAGACCCTCTTCATTTAAATAGCTTATGTGTTTGTTTTTTTTGTTACATTTCTATGGCATACTAAACTATAGCCCTAGTTTAATACTATAAGTCATAGAATAGCATGTCGTCCAAAATCATGAAGAAAAGTCATAGTATAGCATGACGTCCAAATCATGAAAAAAAGTCATAGTATAGCATGTGGTCCAAAATCATGGAAAAAAGTCTTAGTATAGCATGTCGTTCAAAATCCTGAAAAAAAGACATAGTATAGCATGTCGTCCAAATTCATGAAAAAAAGACAGTGTAGCATGTCGTCCAAAATCATGAAAAAATGTCATAGTATAGCATGTGGTCTAAAATGATGAAAAAAAGTCATAGTGTAGCATGTCGTTCAAAACCATGAAAAAAACGTCATAGTATAGCATGTCGTCCAAAATCATGAAAAAGTCATAGTGTAGTATGTCGTCCAAAATCATAGAAAAACGTCATAGTATAGCATGTCGTCCAAAATCATGAAAAAGTCATACTGTAGTATGTCGTTCAAAATCATGAAAAAAACGTCATAGTTTAGCATGTCGTTCAAAATCATGAAAAAAAGTCATAGTATAGCATGTCGTTCAAAATCATGAAAAAAAGTCATAGTATAGCATGTCGTTCAAAACCATGAAAAAAACGTCATAGTATAGCATGTCGTTCAAAACCATGAAAAAAACGTCATAGTATAGTATGTCGTCCAAAATCATGAAAAAGTCATAGTATAGTATGTCGTCCAAAATCATGAAAAAAAGTCATAGTATAGCATGTCATTCAAAATCATGAAAAAAACGTCATAGTATAGTATGTCGTCCAAAATCATGGAAAAAAGTCTTAGTATAGTATGTCGTCCAAAATCATGGAAAAAAGTCTTAGTATAGTATGTCGTCCAAAATCATGGAAAAAAGTCTTAGTATAGTATGTCGTTCAAAATCATGAAAAAAAGACAGTATAGCATGTCGTCCAAAATCATGAAAAAAATGTCATAGTGTAGCATGTGGTCTAAAATGATGAAAAAAAGTCATAGTGTAGCATGTCGTTCAAAACCATGAAAAAAATGTCATAGTGTAGCATGTGGTCTAAAATGATGAAAAAAAGTCATAGTGTAGCATGTCGTCCAAAATCATGAAAAAGTCAGTGTAGTATGTCGTCCAAAATCATAGAAAAACGTCATAGTATAGCATGTCGTCCAAAATCATGAAAAAGTCATAGTGTAGTATGTCGTTCAAAATCATGAAAAAAACGTCATAGTTTAGCATGTCGTTCAAAATCATGAAAAAAAGTCATAGTATAGCATGTCGTTCAAAATCATGAAAAAAAGTCATAGTATAGCATGTCGTTCAAAACCATGAAAAAAACGTCATAGTATAGCATGTCGTCCAAAATCATGAAAAAGTCATAGTACAGTATGTCGTCCAAAATCATGAAAAAAAGTCATAGTATAGCATGTCGTTCAAAATCATGAAAAAAACGTCATAGTATAGCATGTCGTCCAAAATCATGAAAAAGTCATAGTACAGTATGTCGTCCAAAATCATAGAAAAACGTCATAGTATAGCATGTCGTTCAAAACCATGAAAAAAACATCATAGTATAGCATGTCGTCCAAAATCATGAAAAAAAGACATAGTATAGCATGTCGTTCAAAATCATGAAAAAAAGACATAGTATAGCATGTCGTCCAAATTCATGAAAAAAAGACATAGTGTAGCATGTCGTTCAAAACCATGAAAAAAACGTCATAGTATAGTATGTCGTCCAAAATCATGAGAAAACGTCATAGTATAGCATGTCGTCCAAAATCATGAAAAAAACGTCATAGTATAGCATGACGTCCAAAATCATGGAAAAAAAGTCTTAGTATAGCATGTGGTCTAAAATGATGAAAAAAAGTCATCGTATAGCATGTGGTCCAGAATCATGGAAAAAAGTCATAGTATAGCATGTTGTTCAAATTCATGAAAAAAAGTCATAGTATAGCATGTCGTCCAAAATCATAGAAAAAAGTCATAGTATAGCATGTTCAAAACCATGAAAAAGTCATAGTGTAGTATGTCGTTCAAAATCATGAAAAAAACGTCATAGTTTAGCATGTCGTTCAAAATCATGAAAAAAAGTCATAGTATAGCATGTCGTTCAAAATCATGAAAAAAAGTCATAGTATAGCATGTCGTTCAAAACCATGAAAAAAACGTCATAGTATAGCATGTCGTCCAAAATCATGAAAAAGTCATAGTACAGTATGTCGTCCAAAATCATGAAAAAAAGTCATAGTATAGTATGTCGTTCAAAATCATGAAAAAAACGTCATAGTATAGCATGTCGTCCAAAATCATGAAAAAGTCATAGTATAGTATGTCGTCCAAAATCATAGAAAAACGTCATAGTATAGCATGTCGTTCAAAACCATGAAAAAAACGTCATAGTATAGCATGTCGTCCAAAATCATGAAGAAAAGTCATAGTATAGCATGTCGTCCAAAATCATGAAAAAAAGACATAGTATAGCATGTCGTTCAAAATCATGAAAAAAAGACATAGTATAGCATGTCGTCCAAATTCATGAAAAAAAGACATAGTGTAGCATGTCGTTCAAAACCATGAAAAAAACGTCATAGTATAGTATGTCGTCCAAAATCATGAGAAAACGTCATAGTATAGCATGTCGTCCAAAATCATGAAAAAAACGTCATAGTATAGCATGTCGTTCAAAATCATGGAAAAAAAGTCTTAGTATAGCATGTGGTCTAAAATGATGAAAAAAAGTCATCGTATAGCATGTGGTCCAGAATCGTGGAAAAAAGTCATAGTATAGCGTGTTGTTCAAATTCATGAAAAAAAGACATAGTATAGCATGTCGTCCAAAATCATAGAAAAAAGTCATAGTATAGCATGTTCAAAACCATGAAAAAGTCATAGTATAGTATGTTGTTCAAAACCATGAAAAAAAGTCATAGTATAGCATGTTGTTCAAAACCATGAAAAAGTCATAGTATAGTATGTCGTTCAAAACCATGAAAAAAAGTCATAGTATAGCATGTTGTTCAAAACCATGAAAAAAAGTCATAGTATGGCATGTCGTCCAAAATCATGAAAAAACGTCATAGTATAGTATGTCGTTCAAAACCATGAAAAAAAGTCATAGTATAGCATGTTGTTCAAAACCATGAAAAAAGTCATAGTATGGCATGTCGTCCAAAATCATGAAAAAACGTCATAGTATAGCATGTTGTTCAAAACCATGAAAAAACGTCATAGTATAGCATGTCGTCCAAATTCATGGAAAAAAGTCATACTTAGATATTTTTCAACATACTATACTATGACGTCTTGTCGACATACTGTACCAAGATGACATGCATAGGGCATCATGGTGTATCATATGACACATATTTTTGGTATACTATATTGTGACATTATTTAAATTTATCACATAATTACTTAAAATATGTTAGTCATGAAACACAGAGTACAAACTGAAGCCTTCTTCAGTGTCATGCCATTAACTTAGTATCACTCCCTCACCAGGTGTACTCCCTCCAGCACAGCAAAGAGGACCAGCAGGCCTATCTGAACCACATCATTGGAGGAGAGATCACTCTCATACTGCTTGAGGTGCTGTTTGGGGTGCTGGCTCTGGCCTTCCTGTCTGGCTGCTACATCCGTCTGGCCGCGCAGATCCTGGCCACCGTCCTGCCTCTAGTGATCCTGCTCATCGATGGCAACCTGGGCTACTGGCACAACACTCGCAAGGTGGAGTTCTGGAACCAGATGAAGCTGATAGGACATAATGTGGGCATCTTTGGAGCTGTGCTGATCCTGGCTACTGATGGTTGAACCCTTGGACTCACACAGACAACTCTTACACACCGAGGTGTCAGCGGAGGATAAGATTGTTGGCCTTTATGCCACAGCCGGACTTTGTACTCAGAGCTGCCGCCGCTCAGTGACCTCTCAGGATTCAAACACTCTAAGCTGAGAGTGTTGGATGTAAGCCGCATCGATTGTCTTTTCCTACCAGATCGTAACTTTGCTTTTGCAAGAAAAAAAACATGAGCTTCCATTTTGCAATTTAATAATTTATTTAGATTCATGTTTACATTTTTTTGTCTGTTATGCTCTGAAACATGACACTGAGTATTGGTACTGTATATCTACAGGGAAAATACCTTTTACTCCAACAATTATAGTCTTAAATGGTATAATGTTTTACAGTATATGGTTAAAGTATTTTGCAAATAAAGGGAAACTTTAAGTATAACTTATGTGGCACTTACTGTGAAACGGGAGTGCTACAATACATTTGGTAATGAACTGTTTATTCGTGTTGCTTTACACACGTGCATTACTGTCAATTTTATTAAATTTTGAAAGCAAAACTTTTTATGTTCTGTGTAAATACTTTAAATGAAGCAACTAAATTTAGTTACATGCTGCAGGTTACTGCCCATGTTGGAGTATTTTGATCGTTTAAATTGAGTCTCATCAAAACACTGAATTGTGCAAGTTCTGAATAAAGTGCAGTATCACCACCTCAACTTTCCAGAAAATGTGTTGCACAGAATTAAAATTCTAATATATAGTATGTCTAATAACATCATGAAAAAAAAATCATAGTATAGCATGTCATCCAAAAAGATAAAAAGAATGTCTATAGTACGTCGTCCAAAATCATGAAGAAAAGTCATAGTATAGTATGTCGTTCAAAATCACGGAAAAAAGTCATAGTATAGCATGTCGTCGAAAATCATGAAAAAAAGTCATAGTATATAGCATGTCGTCGAAAATCATGAAAAAAAGTCATAGTATAGCATGTCGTCCAAAATCATGAAAAAAAGTCATAGTATAGTATGTCGTTCAAAATCATGAAAAAAAGTCATAGTATAGCATGTCGTCCAAAATCATGAAAAAAAGTCATAGTATAGTATGTCGTTCAAAATCATGAAAAAAAGTCATAGTATAGCATGTCGTCCAAAATCATGAAAAAACGTCATAGTATAGCATGTCGTCCAAAATCATGAAAAAAAGTCATAGTATAGTATGTCGTTCAAAATCATGAAAAAAAGTCATAGTATAGCATGTCGTCCAAAATCATGAAAAAAGGTCATAGTATAGCATGTCGTCGAAAATCATCAAAAAAAGTCATAGTATAGCATGTCGTTCAAAATCATGAAAAAACGTCATAGTATAGCATGTCGTTCAAAACCATGAAAAAAAGTCATACTATAGCATGTCGTTCAAAATCACGGAAAAAAGTCATAGTATAGCATGTGGTCCAAAATCATGAAAAAAAGTCATAGTATAGTATGTCGTCCAAAATCATGAAAAAAAGTCATAGTATAGCATGTCGTTCAAAATCATCAAAAAAAGTCATAGTATAGCATGTCGTCCAAAATCATGAAAAAAAGTCATAGTATAGTATGTCGTTCAAAATCATAAAAAAAAGTCATAGTATAGCATGTCGTCCAAAATCATGAAAAAAAGTCATAGTATAGCATGTCGTCCAAAATCATGAAAAAAAGTCATAGTATAGCATGTGGTCCAAAATCATAGAAAAAAAGTCATAGTATAGCATGTCGTCCAAAATCATGAAAAAAGTCATAGTATAGCATGACGTTCAAAATCATGAAAAAAAGTCATAGTATAGCATGTCGTCCAAAATCATAGAAAAAAGTCATAGTATAGCATGTCGTTCAAAATCATGAAAAAAAGTCATAGTATAGTATGTCGTCCAAAATCATGAGAAAATGTCATGGAAAAGCATGTCGTTCAAAACCATGAAAAAAACGTCATAGTATAGCATGTCGTTCAAAATCACGGAAAAAAGTCATAGTATAGTATGTCGTTCAAAATCATAGAAAAAAGTCATAGTATAGCATGTCGTTCAAAATCACGGAAAAAAGTCATAGTATAGCATGTCGTCCAAAATCATAGAAAAAAGTCATAGTATAGTATGTCATTCAAAATCACGGAAAAAAGTCATAGTATAGTATGTCGTTCAAAATCATGAAAAAAAACGTCATAGTATAGTATGTCGTTCAAAATCATGGAAAAAAAGTCATAGTATAGCATGTCGTCCAAAATCATAGAAAAAAGTCATAGTATAGCATGTCGTTCAAAATCATAGAAAAAAAGTCATAGTATAGCATGTCGTCCAAAATCATGAAAAAAAGTCATAGTATAGCATGTCGTCCAAAATCATGAAAAAAAGTCATAGTATAGCATGTCGTCCAAAATCATAGAAAAAAAGTCATAGTATAGCATGTCGTCCAAAATCATGAAAAAAGTCATAGTATAGCATGTCGTTCAAAACCATGAAAAAAAGTCATAGTATAGCATGTCGTTCAAAATCATGAAAAAAAGTCATAGAAAAGCATGTGGTCCAAAATCATGAAAAAAAGTCATAGTATAGCATGTCGTCCAAAATCATGAAGAAAAGTCATACTATAGCATGTCGTCCAAAATCATGAAAAAAAGTCATAGTATAGTATGTCGTCCAAAATCATGAAAAAAAGTCATAGTATAGCATGTCGTCCAAAATCATGAAAAAAAGTCATAGTATAGCATGTGGTCCAAAATCATAGAAAAAAAGTCATAGTATAGCATGTCGTCCAAAATCATGAAAAAAGTCATAGTATAGTATGACGTCCAAAATCATGAAAAAAAGTCATAGTATAGCATGTCGTCCAAAATCATAGAAAAAAGTCATAGTATAGCATGTCGTTCAAAATCATGAAAAAAAGTCATAGTATAGTATGTCGTCCAAAATCATGAGAAAATGTCATGGAAAAGCATGTCGTTCAAAACCATGAAAAAAAACGTCATAGTATAGCATGTCGTTCAAAATCACGGAAAAAAGTCATAGTATAGTATGTCGTTCAAAATCATAGAAAAAAGTCATAGTATAGCATGTCGTTCAAAATCACGGAAAAAAGTCATAGTATAGTATGTCGTTCAAAATCACGGAAAAAAGTCATAGTATAGTATGTCGTTCAAAATCACGGAAAAAAAACGTCATAGTATAGTATGTCGTTCAAAATCACGGAAAAAAGTCATAGTATAGTATGTCGTTCAAAATCATAGAAAAAAAGTCATAGTATAGCATGTCGTTCAAAATCATAGCAAAAAAGTCATAGTATAGCATGTCGTCCAAAATCATGAAAAAAAGTCATAGTATAGCATGTCGTCCAAAATCATGAAAAAAAGTCATAGTATAGCATGTCGTTCAAAATCATCAAAAAAAGTCATAGTATAGCATGTCGTCCAAAATCATGAAAAAAAGTCATAGTATAGCATGTCGTCCAAAATCATAGAAAAAAAGTCATAGTATAGCATGTCGTCCAAAATCATGAAAAAAGTCATAGTATAGCATGTCGTTCAAAACCATGAAAAAAAGTCATAGTATAGCATGTCGTTCAAAATCATGAAAAAAAGTCATAGTATAGCATGTCGTTCAAAATCATGAAAAAAAGTCATAGTATAGCATGTCGTTCAAAACCATGAAAAAAAGTCATAGTATAGCATGTCGTTCAAAACCATAAAAAAAGTCATAGTATAGCATGTCGTCCAAAATCATAGAAAAAAGTCATAGTATAGCATGTCGTCCAAAATCATGAAAAAAAGTCATAGTATAGCATGTCGTTCAAAATCATCAAAAAAAGTCATAGTATAGCATGTGGTTCAAAATCATGAAAAAAAGTCATAGTATAGCATGTCGTCCAAAATCATAGAAAAAAAGTCATAGTATAGCATGTCGTCCAAAATCATGAAAAAAGTCATAGTACAGCATGTCGTCCAAAACCATGAAAAAAAGTCATAGTATAGCATGTCGTTCAAAATCATGAAAAAAAGTCATAGTATAGCATGTCGTTCAAAACCATGAAAAAAAGTCATAGTATAGCATGTCGTTCAAAACCATGAAAAAAAGTCATAGTATAGCATGTCGTCCAAAATCATAGAAAAAAGTCATAGTATAGCATGTCGTCCAAAATCATAGAAAAAAGTCATAGTATAGTATGTCGTTCAAAATCATGAAAAAAAGTCATAGTATAGTATGTCGTCCAAAATCATGAGAAAATGTCATGGAAAAGCATGTCATTCAAAACCATGAATAAAACGTCATAGTATAGCATGTCGTTCAAAATCACGGAAAAAAGTCATAGTATAGTATGTCGTTCAAAATCATAGAAAAAAGTCATAGTATAGCATGTCGTCGAAAATCATGAAAAAAAGTCATAGTATAGTATGTCGTTCAAAACCATGAAAAAAACGTCATAGTATAGCATGTGGTTCAAAATCATGGAAAAAAAGTCATAGTATAGCATGTCGTCCAAAATCATGAAAAAAAGTCATAGTATAGCATGTCGTCCAAAATCATGAAAAAAGGTCATAGTATAGCATGTCGTCCAAAATCATGAAAAAAAGTCATAGTATAGCATGTCGTTCAAAATCATGAAAAAAAGTCATAGTATAGCATGTCGTCCAAAATCATGAAAAAAGGTCATAGTATAGCATGTCGTCGAAAATCATCAAAAAAAGTCATAGTATAGCATGTCGTTCAAAATCATGAAAAAACGTCATAGTATAGCATGTCGTTCAAAACCATGAAAAAAAGTCATACTATAGCATGTCGTTCAAAATCACGGAAAAAAGTCATAGTATAGTATGTCGTTCAAAATCACGGAAAAAAGTCATAGTATAGCATGTGGTCCAAAATCATCAAAAAAAGTCATAGTATAGCATGTCGTCCAAAATCATGAAAAAAAGTCATAGTATAGTATGTCGTCCAAAATCATAAAAAAAAGTCATAGTATAGCATGTCGTTCAAAATCATCAAAAAAAGTCATAGTATAGCATGTCGTCCAAAATCATGAAAAAAAGTCATAGTATAGCATGTGGTCCAAAATCATAGAAAAAAAGTCATAGTATAGCATGTCGTCCAAAATCATGAAAAAAGTCATAGTATAGCATGACGTTCAAAATCATGAAAAAAAGTCATAGTATAGCATGTCGTCCAAAATCATAGAAAAAAGTCATAGTATAGCATGTCGTTCAAAATCATGAAAAAAAGTCATAGTATAGTATGTCGTCCAAAATCATGAGAAAATGTCATGGAAAAGCATGTCGTTCAAAACCATGAAAAAAACGTCATAGTATAGCATGTCGTTCAAAATCACGGAAAAAAGTCATAGTATAGTATGTCGTTCAAAATCATAAAAAAAAGTCATAGTATAGCATGTCGTTCAAAATCATGAAAAAAAGTCATAGTATAGCATGTCGTCCAAAATCATGAAAAAAAGTCATAGTATAGCATGTGGTCCAAAATCATAGAAAAAAAGTCATAGTATAGCATGTCGTCCAAAATCATGAAAAAAGTCATAGTATAGCATGACGTTCAAAATCATGAAAAAAAGTCATAGTATAGCATGTCGTCCAAAATCATAGAAAAAAGTCATAGTATAGCATGTCGTTCAAAATCATGAAAAAAAGTCATAGTATAGTATGTCGTCCAAAATCATGAGAAAATGTCATGGAAAAGCATGTCGTTCAAAACCATGAAAAAAACGTCATAGTATAGCATGTCGTTCAAAATCACGGAAAAAAGTCATAGTATAGTATGTCGTTCAAAATCATAGAAAAAAGTCATAGTATAGCATGTCGTTCAAAATCACGGAAAAAAGTCATAGTATAGCATGTCGTCCAAAATCATAGAAAAAAGTCATAGTATAGTATGTCATTCAAAATCACGGAAAAAAGTCATAGTATAGTATGTCGTTCAAAATCATGAAAAAAAACGTCATAGTATAGTATGTCGTTCAAAATCACGGAAAAAAAGTCATAGTATAGCATGTCGTCCACAATCATAGAAAAAAGTCATAGTATAGTATGTCGTTCAAAATCATGAAAAAAAACGTCATAGTATAGTATGTCGTTCAAAATCACGGAAAAAAGTCATAGTATAGTATGTCGTTCAAAATCATGAAAAAAAGTCATAGTATAGCATGTCGTCCAAAATCATAGAAAAAAGTCATAGTATAGCATGTCGTTCAAAATCATAGAAAAAAAGTCATAGTATAGCATGTCGTCCAAAATCATGAAAAAAAGTCATAGTATAGCATGTCGTCCAAAATCATGAAAAAAAGTCATAGTATAGCATGTCGTCCAAAATCATAGAAAAAAAGTCATAGTATAGCATGTCGTCCAAAATCATGAAAAAAGTCATAGTATAGCATGTCGTTCAAAACCATGAAAAAAAGTCATAGTATAGCATGTCGTTCAAAATCATGAAAAAAAGTCATAGTATAGCATGTGGTCCAAAATCATGAAAAAAAGTCATAGTATAGCATGTCGGTCCAAAATCATGAAGAAAAGTCATAGTATAGCATGTCGTCCAAAATCATGAAGAAAAGTCATAGTATAGTATGTCGTCCAAAATCACGAAAAAAAGTCATAGTATAGCATGTCGTTCAAAATCATGAAAAAAAGTCATAGTATAGTATGTCGTTCAAAATCATGAAAAAAAAGTCAAAGTATAGTATGTCGTCCAAAATCATGAAAAAAAGTCATAGTAAAGCATGTGGTCCAAAATCATAGAAAAAAAGTCATAGTATAGCATGTCGTCCAAAATCACTGAAAAAAGTCATAGTATAGTATGTCGTCCAAAATCATAGAAAAAAGTCATAGTATAGCATGTCGTCCAAAATCATAGAAAAAAGTCATAGTATAGCATGTCGTTCAAAATCATGAAAAAAAGTCATAGTATAGTATGTCGTCCAAAATCATGAGAAAAAGTCATAGTAAAGCATGTCGTCAAAACCATGAAAAAAACGTCATAGTATAGCATGTCGTTCAAAATCACGGAAAAAAGTCATAGTATAGTATGTCGTTCAAAATCATAGAAAAAAGTCATAGTATAGCATGTCGTTCAAAATCACGGAAAAAAGTCATAGTATAGCATGTCGTCCAAAATCATAGAAAAAAGTCATAGTATAGTATGTCATTCAAAATCACGGAAAAAAGTCATAGTATAGTATGTCGTTCAAAATCATGAAAAAAAACGTCATAGTATAGTATGTCGTTCAAAATCACGGAAAAAAAGTCATAGTATAGCATGTCGTCCAAAATCATAGAAAAAAGTCATAGTATAGTATGTCGTTCAAAATCATAGAAAAAAAACGTCATAGTATAGTATGTCGTTCAAAATCACTGAAAAAAGTCATAGTATAGTATGTCGTTCAAAATCATGAAAAAAAGTCATAGTATAGCATGTCGTCCAAAATCATAGAAAAAAAGTCATAGTATAGCATGTCGTTCAAAACCATAGAAAAAAAGTCATAGTATAGCATGTCGTCCAAAATCATGAAAAAAGGTCATAGTATAGCATGTCGTCGAAAATCATCAAAAAAAGTCATAGTATAGCATGTCGTTCAAAATCATGAAAAAACGTCATAGTATAGCATGTCGTTCAAAACCATGAAAAAAAGTCATACTATAGCATGTCGTTCAAAATCACGGAAAAAAGTCATAGTATAGTATGTCGTTCAAAATCACGGAAAAAAAGTCATAGTATAGCATGTGGTCCAAAATCATCAAAAAAAGTCATAGTATAGCATGTCGTCCAAAATCATGAAAAAAAGTCATAGTATAGTATGTCGTCCAAAATCATAAAAAAAAGTCATAGTATAGCATGTCGTTCAAAATCATCAAAAAAAGTCATAGTATAGCATGTCGTTCCAAAATCATGAAAAAAAGTCATAGTATAGCATGTCGGTCCAAAATCATAGAAAAAAGTCATAGTATAGCATGTCGTCCAAAATCATGAAAAAAAGTCATAGTATAGCATGTCGTTCAAAATCATGAAAAAAAGTCATAGTATAGCATGTCGTCCAAAATCATAGAAAAAAGTCATAGTATAGCATGTCGTCCAAAATCATGAAAAAAAGTCATAGTATAGCATGTCGTCCAAAATCATAGAAAAGAGTCATAGTATAGCATGTCGTCCAAAATCATGAAAAAAAGTCATAGTATAGCATGTCGTTCAAAATCATAGAAAAAAAGTCATAGTATAGCATGTCGTCAAAATCATGAAAAAAAGTCATAGTATAGCATGTCGTCAAAATCATAGAAAAAAAGTCATAGTATAGCATGTCGTTCAAAATCATAGAAAAAAAGTCATAGTATAGCATGTCGTCCAAAATCATGAAAAAAAGTCATAGTATAGCATGTCGTCCAAAATCATGAAAAAAAGTCATAGTATAGCATGTCGTCCAAAATCATAGAAAAAAAGTCATAGTATAGCATGTCGTCCAAAATCATGAAAAAAAGTCATAGTATAGCATGTCGTCAAAATCATGAAAAAAAGTCATAGTATAGCATGTCCTTCAAAATCATGAAAAAAAGTCATAGTATAGCATGTCGTCCAAAATCATGAAAAAAAGTCATAGTATAGCATGTCGTCCAAAACCATGAAGAAAAGTCATAGTATAGCATGTCGTCCAAAATCATGAAAAAAAGTCATAGTATAGCATGTCGTCAAAATCATGAAAAAAAGTCATAGTATAGCATGTCGTTCAAAATCATGAAAAAAAGTCATAGTATAGCATGTCGTCCAAAATCATGAAAAAAAGTCATAGTATAGCATGTCGTCAAAATCATGAAAAAAAGTCATAGTATAGCATGTCGGTCCAAAATCATAGAAAAAAAGTCATAGTATAGCATGTCGTCCAAAATCATGAAAAAAGTCATAGTATAGTATGTCGTCCAAAATCACGGAAAAAAGTCATAGTATAGCATGTGGTCCAAAATCATCAAAAAAAGTCATAGTATAGCATGTCGTCCAAAATCATGAAAAAAAGTCATAGTATAGTATGTCGTCCAAAATCATAAAAAAAAGTCATAGTATAGCATGTCGTTAAAAATCATGAAAAAAAGTCATAGTATAGCATGTCGTCCAAAATCATGAAAAAAAGTCATAGTATAGCATGTGGTCCAAAATCATAGAAAAAAAGTCATAGTATAGCATGTCGTCCAAAATCATGAAAAAAGTCATAGTATAGCATGACGTTCAAAATCATGAAAAAAAGTCATAGTATAGCATGTCGTCCAAAATCATAGAAAAAAGTCATAGTATAGCATGTCGTTCAAAATCATGAAAAAAAGTCATAGTATAGTATGTCGTCCAAAATCATGAGAAAATGTCATGGAAAAGCATGTCGTTCAAAACCATGAAAAAAAACGTCATAGTATAGCATGTCGTTCAAAATCACGGAAAAAAGTCATAGTATAGTATGTCGTTCAAAATCATAGAAAAAAAGTCATAGTATAGCATGTCGTTCAAAATCACGAAAAAAGTCATAGTATAGCATGTCGTCCAAAATCATAGAAAAAAGTCATAGTATAGCATGTCGTTCAAAATCACGGAAAAAAAGTCATAGTATAGCATGTCGTCCAAAATCATGAAAAAAACGTCATAGTATAGTATGTCGTTCAAAATCATGAAAAAAAGTCATAGTATAGCATGTCGTCCAAAATCATAGAAAAAAGTCATAGTATAGTATGTCGTTCAAAATCATGAAAAAAAAGTCATAGTATAGCATGTCGTCCAAAATCATAGAAAAAAGTCATAGTATAGTATGTCGTTCAAAATCATGAAAAAAAAGTCATAGTATAGCATGTCGTCCAAAATCATAGAAAAAAGTCATAGTATAGCATGTCGTTCAAAATCACGGAAAAAAGTCATAGTATAGCATGTCGTCCAAAATCATAGAAAAAAGTCATAGTATAGTATGTCATTCAAAATCACGGAAAAAAGTCATAGTATAGTATGTCGTTCAAAATCATGAAAAAAAACGTCATAGTATAGTATGTCGTTCAAAATCACGGAAAAAAGTCATAGTATAGTATGTCGTTCAAAATCATGAAAAAAAGTCATAGTATAGCATGTCGTCCAAAATCATAGAAAAAAGTCATAGTATAGCATGTCGTTCAAAATCATAGAAAAAAAGTCATAGTATAGCATGTCGTCCAAAATCATGAAAAAAAGTCATAGTATAGCATGTCGTCCAAAATCATGAAAAAAAGTCATAGTATAGCATGTCGTCCAAAATCATAGAAAAAAAGTCATAGTATAGCATGTCGTCCAAAATCATGAAAAAAGTCATAGTATAGCATGTCGTTCAAAACCATGAAAAAAAGTCATAGTATAGCATGTCGTTCAAAATCATGAAAAAAAGTCATAGAATAGCATGTCGGTCCAAAATCATGAAAAAAAGTCATAGTATAGCATGTCGTCCAAAATCATGAAGAAAAGTCATACTATAGCATGTCGTCCAAAATCATGAAAAAAAGTCATAGTATAGCATGTCGTTCAAAACCATGAAAAAAAGTCATAGTATAGCATGTCGTTCAAAATCATGAAAAAAAGTCATAGTATAGTATGTCGTCCAAAATCATGAGAAAAATGTCATGGAAAAGCATGTCTTCAAAACCATGAATAAAACGTCATAGTATAGCATGTCGTTCAAAATCACGGAAAAAAGTCATAGTATAGTATGTCGTTCAAAATCATAGAAAAAAGTCATAGTATAGCATGTCGTCCAAAATCATGAAAAAAAGTCATAGTATAGCATGTCGTTCAAAATCATCAAAAAAAGTCATAGTATAGCATGTCGTCCAAAATCATGAAAAAAAGTCATAGTATAGCATGTCGTCCAAAATCATAGAAAAAAAGTCATAGTATAGCATGTCGTCCAAAATCATGAAAAAAGTCATAGTATAGCATGTCGTTCAAAATCATGAAAAAAAGTCATAGTATAGCATGTCGTTCAAAACCATGAAAAAAAGTCATAGTATAGCATGTCGTTCAAAACCATGAAAAAAAGTCATAGTATAGCATGTCGTCCAAAATCATGAAAAAAAGTCATAGTATAGCATGTCGTTCAAAATCATCAAAAAAAGTCATAGTATAGCATGTCGTCCAAAATCATGAAAAAAAGTCATAGTATAGCATGTCGTCCAAAATCATAGAAAAAAAGTCATAGTATAGCATGTCGTCCAAAATCATGAAAAAAGTCATAGTATAGCATGTCGTTCAAAACCATGAAAAAAAGTCATAGTATAGCATGTCGTTCAAAATCATGAAAAAAAGTCATAGTATAGCATGTCGTTCAAAACCATGAAAAAAAGTCATAGTATAGCATGTCGTTCAAAACCATGAAAAAAAGTCATAGTATAGCATGTCGTCCAAAATCATAGAAAAAAGTCATAGTATAGCATGTCGTTCAAAATCATGAAAAAAAGTCATAGTATAGTATGTCGTCCAAAATCATGAGAAAATGTCATGGAAAAGCATGTCATTCAAAACCATGAATAAAACGTCATAGTATAGCATGTCCTTCAAAATCACGGAAAAAAGTCATAGTATAGTATGTCGTTCAAAATCATAGAAAAAAGTCATAGTATAGCATGTCGTCCAAAATCATGAAAAAAAGTCATAGTATAGTATGTCGTTCAAAACCATGAAAAAAACGTCATAGTATAGCATGTGGTTCAAAATCATGGAAAAAAAGTCATAGTATAGCATGTCGTCCAAAATCATGAAAAAAAGTCATAGTATAGTATGTTGTCCAAAATCATGAAAAAAAGTCATAGTATAGCATGTCGTCCAAAATCACGGAAAAAAGTCATAGTATAGCATGTCGTTCAAAACCATGAAAAAAAAGTCATAGTATAGCATGTCGTTCAAAATCATGAAAAAAGTCATAGTATAGCATGTCGTTCAAAACACTGAAAAAAAGTCATAGTATAGCATGTCGTCCAAAATCATAGAAAAAAGGTCATAGTATAGCATGTCGTCGAAAATCATCGAAAAAAGTCATAGTATAGCATGTCGTTCAAAATCATGAAAAAAACGTCATAGTATAGCATGTCGTTCAAAACACTGAAAAAAAGTCATACTATAGCATGTCGTTCAAAATCACGGAAAAAAGTCATAGTATAGTATGTCGTTCAAAATCACGGAAAAAAGTCATAGTATAGCATGTCGGTCCAAAATCATAGAAAAAAAGTCATAGTATAGCATGTCGTCCAAAATCATGAAAAAAAGTCATAGTATAGCATGTCGTCCAAAATCATGAAAAAAAGTCATAGTATAGCATGTCGTCCAAAATCATAGAAAAAAAGTCATAGTATAGCATGTCGTCCAAAATCATGAAAAAAGTCATAGTATAGCATGTCGTTCAAAACCATGAAAAAAAGTCATAGTATAGCATGTCGTTCAAAATCATGAAAAAAAGTCATAGAAAAGCATGTGGTCCAAAATCATGAAAAAAAGTCATAGTATAGCATGTCGTCCAAAATCATGAAGAAAAGTCATACTATAGCATGTCGTCCAAAATCATGAAAAAAAGTCATAGTATAGCATGTCGTTCAAAACCATGAAAAAAAGTCATAGTATAGCATGTCGTTCAAAATCATGAAAAAAAGTCATAGTATAGTATGTCGTCCAAAATCATGAGAAAATGTCATGGAAAAGCATGTCATTCAAAACCATGAATAAAACGTCATAGTATAGCATGTCGTTCAAAATCACGGAAAAAAGTCATAGTATAGTATGTCGTTCAAAATCATAGAAAAAAGTCATAGTATAGCATGTCGTCCAAAATCATGAAAAAAAGTCATAGTATAGCATGTCGTTCAAAATCATCAAAAAAAGTCATAGTATAGCATGTCGTCCAAAATCATGAAAAAA
Organism: Cephalopholis sonnerati; assembly: GCA_019142605.1. Lineage (NCBI taxonomy): Eukaryota > Metazoa > Chordata > Actinopteri > Perciformes > Serranidae > Cephalopholis > Cephalopholis sonnerati. The sequence goes on from JAGQAX010000020.1 coordinate 30,921,900, forward strand.
AGTCATAGTATAGCATGTCGTCCAAAATCATAGAAAAAAAGTCATAGTATAGCATGTCGTCCAAAATCATGAAAAAAGTCATAGTATAGCATGTCGTTCAAAATCATGAAAAAAAGTCATAGTATAGCATGTCGTTCAAAACCATGAAAAAAAGTCATAGTATAGCATGTCGTTCAAAACCATGAAAAAAAGTCATAGTATAGCATGTCGTCCAAAATCATGAAAAAAAGTCATAGTATAGCATGTCGTTCAAAATCATCAAAAAAAGTCATAGTATAGCATGTCGTCCAAAATCATGAAAAAAAGTCATAGTATAGCATGTCGTCCAAAATCATAGAAAAAAAGTCATAGTATAGCATGTCGTCCAAAATCATGAAAAAAGTCATAGTATAGCATGTCGTTCAAAACCATGAAAAAAAGTCATAGTATAGCATGTCGTTCAAAATCATGAAAAAAAGTCATAGTATAGCATGTCGTTCAAAACCATGAAAAAAAGTCATAGTATAGCATGTCGTTCAAAACCATGAAAAAAAGTCATAGTATAGCATGTCGTCCAAAATCATAGAAAAAAGTCATAGTATAGCATGTCGTTCAAAATCATGAAAAAAAGTCATAGTATAGTATGTCGTCCAAAATCATGAGAAAATGTCATGGAAAAGCATGTCATTCAAAACCATGAATAAAACGTCATAGTATAGCATGTCCTTCAAAATCACGGAAAAAAGTCATAGTATAGTATGTCGTTCAAAATCATAGAAAAAAGTCATAGTATAGCATGTCGTCCAAAATCATGAAAAAAAGTCATAGTATAGTATGTCGTTCAAAACCATGAAAAAAACGTCATAGTATAGCATGTGGTTCAAAATCATGGAAAAAAAGTCATAGTATAGCATGTCGTCCAAAATCATGAAAAAAAGTCATAGTATAGTATGTTGTCCAAAATCATGAAAAAAAGTCATAGTATAGCATGTCGTCCAAAATCACGGAAAAAAGTCATAGTATAGCATGTCGTTCAAAACCATGAAAAAAAGTCATAGTATAGCATGTCGTTCAAAATCATGAAAAAAAGTCATAGTATAGCATGTCGTTCAAAACCATGAAAAAAAGTCATAGTATAGCATGTCGTCCAAAATCATGAAAAAAGGTCATAGTATAGCATGTCGTCGAAAATCATCAAAAAAAGTCATAGTATAGCATGTCGTTCAAAATCATGAAAAAACGTCATAGTATAGCATGTCGTTCAAAACCATGAAAAAAAGTCATACTATAGCATGTCGTTCAAAATCACGGAAAAAAGTCATAGTATAGTATGTCGTTCAAAATCACGGAAAAAAGTCATAGTATAGCATGTGGTCCAAAATCATGAAAAAAAGTCATAGTATAGCATGTCGTCCAAAATCATGAAAAAAAGTCATAGTATAGTATGTCGTCCAAAATCATAAAAAAAAGTCATAGTATAGCATGTCGTTCAAAATCATCAAAAAAAGTCATAGTATAGCATGTCGTCCAAAATCATGAAAAAAAGTCATAGTATAGCATGTGGTCCAAAATCATAGAAAAAAAGTCATAGTATAGCATGTCGTCCAAAATCATGAAAAAAGTCATAGTATAGCATGACGTTCAAAATCATGAAAAAAAGTCATAGTATAGCATGTCGTCCAAAATCATAGAAAAAAGTCATAGTATAGCATGTCGTTCAAAATCATGAAAAAAAGTCATAGTATAGTATGTCGTCCAAAATCATGAGAAAATGTCATGGAAAAGCATGTCGTTCAAAACCATGAAAAAAACGTCATAGTATAGCATGTCGTTCAAAATCACGGAAAAAAGTCATAGTATAGTATGTCGTTCAAAATCATAGAAAAAAGTCATAGTATAGCATGTCGTTCAAAATCACGGAAAAAAGTCATAGTATAGCATGTCGTCCAAAATCATAGAAAAAAGTCATAGTATAGTATGTCATTCAAAATCACGGAAAAAAGTCATAGTATAGTATGTCGTTCAAAATCATGAAAAAAAACGTCATAGTATAGTATGTCGTTCAAAATCACGGAAAAAAAGTCATAGTATAGCATGTCGTCCAAAATCATAGAAAAAAGTCATAGTATAGTATGTCGTTCAAAATCATGAAAAAAAACGTCATAGTATAGTATGTCGTTCAAAATCACGGAAAAAAGTCATAGTATAGTATGTCGTTCAAAATCATGAAAAAAAGTCATAGTATAGCATGTCGTCCAAAATCATAGAAAAAAGTCATAGTATAGCATGTCGTTCAAAATCATAGAAAAAAAGTCATAGTATAGCATGTCGTCCAAAATCATGAAAAAAAGTCATAGTATAGCATGTCGTCCAAAATCATGAAAAAAAGTCATAGTATAGCATGTCGTCCAAAATCATAGAAAAAAAGTCATAGTATAGCATGTCGTCCAAAATCATGAAAAAAGTCATAGTATAGCATGTCGTTCAAAACCATGAAAAAAAGTCATAGTATAGCATGTCGTTCAAAATCATGAAAAAAAGTCATAGTATAGCATGTGGTCCAAAATCATGAAAAAAAGTCATAGTATAGCATGTCGTCCAAAACCATGAAGAAAAGTCATAGTATAGCATGTCGTCCAAAATCATGAAAAAAAGTCATAGTATAGTATGTCGTCCAAAATCATGAAAAAAAGTCATAGTATAGCATGTCGTTCAAAATCATGAAAAAAAGTCATAGTATAGTATGTCGTCCAAAATCATGAAAAAAAGTCACAGTATAGCATGTCGTCCAAAATCATGAAAAAAAGTCATAGTATAGCATGTGGTCCAAAATCATAGAAAAAAAGTCATAGTATAGCATGTCGTCCAAAATCATGAAAAAAGTCATAGTATAGTATGACGTCCAAAATCATGAAAAAAAGTCATAGTATAGCATGTCGTCCAAAATCATAGAAAAAAGTCATAGTATAGCATGTCGTTCAAAATCATGAAAAAAAGTCATAGTATAGTATGTCGTCCAAAATCATGAGAAAATGTCATGGAAAAGCATGTCGTTCAAAACCATGAAAAAAACGTCATAGTATAGCATGTCGTTCAAAATCACGGAAAAAAGTCATAGTATAGTATGTCGTTCAAAATCATAGAAAAAAGTCATAGTATAGCATGTCGTTCAAAATCACGGAAAAAAGTCATAGTATAGCATGTCGTCCAAAATCATAGAAAAAAGTCATAGTATAGTATGTCATTCAAAATCACGGAAAAAAGTCATAGTATAGTATGTCGTTCAAAATCATGAAAAAAAACGTCATAGTATAGTATGTCGTTCAAAATCACGGAAAAAAAGTCATAGTATAGCATGTCGTCCAAAATCATAGAAAAAAGTCATAGTATAGTATGTCGTTCAAAATCATGAAAAAAAACGTCATAGTATAGTATGTCGTTCAAAATCACGGAAAAAAGTCATAGTATAGTATGTCGTTCAAAATCATGAAAAAAAGTCATAGTATAGCATGTCGTCCAAAATCATAGAAAAAAGTCATAGTATAGCATGTCGTTCAAAATCATAGAAAAAAAGTCATAGTATAGCATGTCGTCCAAAATCATGAAAAAAAGTCATAGTATAGCATGTCGTCCAAAATCATGAAAAAAAGTCATAGTATAGCATGTCGTCCAAAATCATAGAAAAAAAGTCATAGTATAGCATGTCGTCCAAAATCATGAAAAAAGTCATAGTATAGCATGTCGTTCAAAACCATGAAAAAAAGTCATAGTATAGCATGTCGTTCAAAATCATGAAAAAAAGTCATAGAAAAGCATGTGGTCCAAAATCATGAAAAAAAGTCATAGTATAGCATGTCGTCCAAAATCATGAAGAAAAGTCATACTATAGCATGTCGTCCAAAATCATGAAAAAAAGTCATAGTATAGCATGTCGTTCAAAACCATGAAAAAAAGTCATAGTATAGCATGTCGTTCAAAATCATGAAAAAAAGTCATAGTATAGTATGTCGTCCAAAATCATGAGAAAATGTCATGGAAAAGCATGTCATTCAAAACCATGAATAAAACGTCATAGTATAGCATGTCGTTCAAAATCACGGAAAAAAGTCATAGTATAGTATGTCGTTCAAAATCATAGAAAAAAGTCATAGTATAGCATGTCGTCCAAAATCATGAAAAAAAGTCATAGTATAGCATGTCGTTCAAAATCATCAAAAAAAGTCATAGTATAGCATGTCGTCCAAAATCATGAAAAAAAGTCATAGTATAGCATGTCGTCCAAAATCATAGAAAAAAAGTCATAGTATAGCATGTCGTCCAAAATCATGAAAAAAGTCATAGTATAGCATGTCGTTCAAAATCATGAAAAAAAGTCATAGTATAGCATGTCGTTCAAAACCATGAAAAAAAGTCATAGTATAGCATGTCGTTCAAAACCATGAAAAAAAGTCATAGTATAGCATGTCGTCCAAAATCATGAAAAAAAGTCATAGTATAGCATGTCGTTCAAAATCATCAAAAAAAGTCATAGTATAGCATGTCGTCCAAAATCATGAAAAAAAGTCATAGTATAGCATGTCGTCCAAAATCATAGAAAAAAAGTCATAGTATAGCATGTCGTCCAAAATCATGAAAAAAGTCATAGTATAGCATGTCGTTCAAAACCATGAAAAAAAGTCATAGTATAGCATGTCGTTCAAAATCATGAAAAAAAGTCATAGTATAGCATGTCGTTCAAAACCATGAAAAAAAGTCATAGTATAGCATGTCGTTCAAAACCATGAAAAAAAGTCATAGTATAGCATGTCGTCCAAAATCATAGAAAAAAGTCATAGTATAGCATGTCGTTCAAAATCATGAAAAAAAGTCATAGTATAGTATGTCGTCCAAAATCATGAGAAAATGTCATGGAAAAGCATGTCATTCAAAACCATGAATAAAACGTCATAGTATAGCATGTCGTTCAAAATCACGGAAAAAAGTCATAGTATAGTATGTCGTTCAAAATCATAGAAAAAAGTCATAGTATAGCATGTCGTCCAAAATCATGAAAAAAAGTCATAGTATAGTATGTCGTTCAAAACCATGAAAAAAACGTCATAGTATAGCATGTGGTTCAAAATCATGGAAAAAAAGTCATAGTATAGCATGTCGTCCAAAATCATGAAAAAAAGTCATAGTATAGTATGTTGTCCAAAATCATGAAAAAAAGTCATAGTATAGCATGTCGTCCAAAATCACGGAAAAAAGTCATAGTATAGTATGTCGTCCAAAATCACAGAAAAAAGTCATAGTATAGCATGTCGTCGAAAATCATCAAAAAAAGTCATAGTATAGCATGTCGTCCAAAATCACGGAAAAAAGTCATGGTATGGCATGTCGTCCAAAATCACGGAAAAAAGTCATAGTATAGCATGTCGTTCAAAATCATGAAAAAAAAGTCATAGTATAGTATGTCGTCCAAAATCATGAAAAAAAGTCATAGTATAGCATGTCGTCCAAAATCATAGAAAAAAAGTCATAGTATAGCATGTCGTCCAAAATCATGAAAAAAGTCATAGTATAGCATGTCGTTCAAAACCATGAAAAAAAGTCATAGTATAGCATGTCGTTCAAAATCATGAAAAAAAGTCATAGTATAGCATGTCGTCCAAAATCATAGAAAAAAGTCATAGTATAGCATGTCGTTCAAAATCATGAAAAAAAGTCATAGTATAGTATGTCGTCCAAAATCATGAGAAAATGTCATGGAAAAGCATGTCATTCAAAACCATGAATAAAACGTCATAGTATAGCATGTCGTTCAAAATCACGGAAAAAAGTCATAGTATAGCATGTCGTTCAAAATCATGAAAAAAAGTCATAGTATAGCATGTCGTTCAAAATCATGAAAAAAAGTCATAGTATAGCATGTCGTCGAAAATCATGAAAAAAAGTCATAGTATAGTATGTCGTTCAAAACCATGAAAAAAATGTCATAGTATAGCATGTGGTTCAAAATCATGGAAAAAAAGTCATAGTATAGCATGTCGTCCAAAATCATGAAAAAAAGTCATAGTATAGTATGTCGTCCAAAATCACGGAAAAAAGTCATAGTATAGTATGTTGTCCAAAATCATGAAAAAAAGTCATAGTATAGCATGTTGTCCAAAATCATGAAAAAAGGTCATAGTATAGCATGTTGTCCAAAATCATGAAAAAAAGTCATAGTATAGCATGTCGTCCAAAATCACGGAAAAAAGTCATAGTATAGCATGTCGTCGAAAATCATCAAAAAAAGTCATAGTATAGCATGTCGTCCAAAATCACGGAAAAAAGTCATGGTATGGCATGTCGTCCAAAATCACGGAAAAAAGTCATAGTATAGCATGTCGTTCAAAATCATGAAAAAAAAGTCATAGTATAGTATGTCGTCCAAAATCATGAAAAAATGTCAAAGTATAGTAAAAAAAAGTCATACTTAAGTATGTTGAAAAAAATCATGGTCCTGTATGTCATAAAAATGTTACAGTGAAGTATGTCACAAAAAGTTTCATAGTATAGTATGTTGTTCAAAAAAGGCATATTGATTAAAAGGCATAATACAAAAAACTCAGTAAAAATCATACTTAAAATCGACTCCAATTCTGTCTTGCATAGTATGACATAAAAAGTGAAAAAAATCTTAGTGCAGTATGCCATAAAAAATGCTAATGAATTCATAGAATAGTAAGTAAAAAAATGTTATAGTGTGTTATAAAAAAATATTTTTTTAATGGCATCATATAGTGTGCCATAAAACCTGTCATAGTATAGTATGTCACAAAAAAAGAAAAGAAAATATAGCGTACGATAAAATAAGATAATAGTATAGTATTCTATAAAAACACATAAAAATGTAACATATTGTAAAAACATAAAGTACAGTATGCTATAAAAATGTAAAAAGTTATCATATGATATGCTATAAAAACTTTCGTAGCACAGTATGTCTTAAAAAAAGTAAAACATTTTTTTTTTTTAAAAGTCATAGTTTTGTAATAAATTTAGATAGTATGTTTTACTAAATGTCAAAAGAGGCATGGTATAATATTCATTATTTACTGTTACAAAAATGGCATAGCATAGAATGTCATAAAAAGTAAAAATAAAATAAAATACATATGCCATAAAAATAGTCACAGTATAGCACACTGTAAAAATTTAAAAAGTCATTGTATATTGACTATTTTATGAGTTTTTTAAGACATTTCTCTGATTGCAATTTTTATGGTATAGGATATTATTAAATCTATAATTTGGAAATCCAAGGTAGTCCATGAAGCATTGATTACCTTCAGCCTTTTATCCTGTACAACACTGTTCATATTATGGAAAGCTGCGGTGGTCATAGAGATCAAAATAAATAATAGCGCAGTATAATTACAGTTTACACAATTCAGAGAAATGAAATTACTCAAATATGGACAACAATTGTCAGCATGTAACTTAATGGAGTTACTTCATATTAGGTGTCATTCATAACCTGGCAGATGTTAGTGCGGGGGGCACAGTCTGACGCAGTGTATTAAACACAAGCTATTGAAATAGACTGTGGATGATTAAACACCATCCATGGTACTCTACTAATCCCTGCATTGGATCACTTAATTCATTCTCGTCTATCTGAATTATGTTGCATACAGTGACCAGGGAGTTATCACAAACTCAGACTGTTTGGTTGAGCTATCTCACAATCAAAGTATAGTAAATGTAAATTAAAGTGTGTTGCCAATGTAGGTGGTTAGGTTAGCGGCTTTTAAATGTATGGAGAAGGTCTTTAAAAGGTTTTCAATGGTATTAAATTTAACTTCAGGCTTCCTGCACATACTCAGGTACTTATTTCCCTCCTTTCTGTTACAGTTGTTTCCATACGAGACACAGTACGGTATTAGACATTATGGAGAAAGAAAGCTTTAAAGGAGATCTAAATATCAAACTAAAGTCAGACATGTGGTTTCAGGGCTGAATGAAACTTTATATACTATCTATGAGGTAACAATGTCCGACACCAGTCCCAGAACACCTGAGACCTGTACTACGAAGCAGGATTTGGAGTTAGCAACATAACTTCAGGGTTAACTCTTGGTTTTGTTAGTGCTATGAAGCTAGTTTACTTTTTACCCGGATAAACCAACGTCTGCTAAACAGCTGACCTGCTCCGGAGCAGATTGACTTCAGGGTAAAGGATGGCTGTCAACACCCTGACCTCTGACCAATCAGATCACTGAAGAAAAAAGTGTCCATGGATGAAAGTCTGGAGCCTGTATGTTGTTATAGGTCGGTAAAAATTATTTCATTGTTCCAGGGCTCTGTGTCCACTGGTTTTAAGACGGAGCTTCTAACAAACACAGATTGTTTGCACACTAAACTAAGGCTGTCAAAGTAAACACATTAGTAAGGACTTAATGCAAATTCCTTTAAACAGCACTAATTTTTTTGATGCATGATTTACGCACGTACCTTCTGTAATTATGATCATCGGCCCACCTGTTTGGGAAATCAGGAAGTGATGCAGCTGTAAAGTTATGGAGGGCAGGCAGAGACAAACCTCAGTGAGCAGAAATGGATAAAGAAATTCATCTTTTGAGTGGTGAATTTAGCTTCAAAGCTCTGCCACATGATTCTCTTGGCATTTACCGTCGATGTGAATTGAGTTACCTGTCGATGTGAACTGAGTTACCGCCAGAGTCTGTCAAGTGCTTAAAAAAGGCGTGGGATGTTTAGTTAACCTTTACATTGTGTTAGTATAACTAAGTAATGTTATATTCAGGTCAATATGGCCATCTGTTGTTGCTTGAGTTTGCCATGGTGTGCTTTCAACTTATTTTGTGAGCATGCAGTACCTTTGAGGTTATTCTGGAGAATATTCTGGGCAGTATTTGTCATAGTTTTGGATTGTTGCAACAATAATAAGTCATAGTATGTGATAGTCATGGTATATTTTTGGATAGTGTTTTCCTTTTAACAGATTGTCGTTTACATCCCACGCCAATGACATTTTACTGTTTCGGAGTCGCAGACACTTTCGCTACCGTTTCATCTCACGTCATATGAAGCAGCAGATGATATCGCTTGTTATTAACACCCCCGCCTCTTTCAAGAGAGCAGACTTGTGGTTGGATATGAAAACCCAGAGTTGACTGAACTAGCACCCGATATCCGGACGGTCGATGTCAGGGTTAGTCAGACCAGATAACTAAAAGATACCCTGGGTAAGTTGACGTGTCTTCGTAGTCCAGGCCTCAGGTCATTAATTAAACGTCATTTTTCTTGTCTCTCTGACTCGGGATCACTTACAGGTTTTTTGTTCTTCCGGTTGTGCTCTGCTTTGATCACAGTGCCGATCACAGCCAGCGTCACAGTGATGGTGATGACGAGCACTGATGCTGTCTCAGCGATGCACAGCTGCCCGTCCAGCGACGCCAGGGAGGTCCCGGCCTGCTGAGCAGGACCATGACAGATGATGTCCTTGTAGTCGTCCACGTGCAGATGCCGAACACGACGGATCTTGTCGAAAACGCGCTGCAGCTCGCAGTCGCAGGTCAAACGGTTGAGGGACATCTGAAGGTGGGTGGTGGTGGTCTGGAGCTTCAGGAAGGTCTTGAACCTGATGTGTTGAAGCTGGTTTCCACGGAGACCGAGGAGAGTGAGACTCCGCAGAGGAGCCAGAGCTTCTGTCTCGATCAGTGAGATGTTGTTGTGGCTGAGCACCAGCACCTCCAGGCTCTGCTGTCTGCTCAACAAACCATCTTTGAGCACGTTGAGCCGGTTTCCCTCCAGGTTGAGGAGGCTCAGTCGAGACAGGCTGCTGAGAGCCCCGACATCTATCGCCTGGATACGGTTGTAGCTGAGGTCCAGTTTCCTCAGGTTTTCAAAGTCACCCAGTGAGGTGGAGTCCAGGTGCAGCAGCAGGTTGTGGTCCAGCTGGAGCTCCTTGAGGGAGGACAGACTCTGGGAGAAGTGCTGAGGGAGCCAACGCAGACGGTTATAACTCAAGTCCAGCCTCTCCAGAAACTGCAGCGATGACAGAGACTGAAACAGGACAGAAATCAGACATCAGACCAGCAGATTAAAAACTGTGTGTCAAAAACACTGGTGAAATGTAAGTTTATTAAATAGACCATCCCAGAACTGTAGACTGGTGTGACCAGGGTGTCAGGATTATTAGCGATCTGGTCGAGGGTGGCAATTTTCTATCATTTGAACTACTAAAAGCTAAATAAGGCATACTCTAAACATTTTTTTTGTTTTTTTCCCCAAAGCTCAGCCAGTAGTCTCAACTATAATTCATTTTCACTACCGTTCCGCCATAACAAAAAATGTAATATCTCACTTCTATGGGAGATTACAAACCCTTAACACATTCAGCACTAACATAATAAAGTCATGTGGGAGAGAGATTTTTGAGACTGAGTTTGGGGAGGGTGTGTGGTCTGATGCGGTGGAGTCAATGGGGAAAATCTTTTTGTGCAGCAGGCAAACAGAGTCAGTACAGGACCCTCCACAGACAGCGCTCCCCTATGTGTCAAGTGCAACAAAGAGGTTGGATCTTACACTGCATCTGACGCTGCCCTCTGATACTTAATTTTACTTAAAGGAGAAGTCCAGTATTTTGCACTTTCAGCCCCATTCCTGGTTGTTTATGATGAAATAGAGTGGTTAAGACCAAAATCTTGACGATTGCTCCTTCTCTGACAATTTGAGAGAATTTGTCTTTCCCCTGCCTGGCTTAACAATGCTGTCTATGGCCATGTGTAAATCTGTCCTAAAACCACCTTAAACGTTGGTTTTCAAAGCCATGAAACTCACCCAGTGGTCAGTGGTGTTCCTTGATGTTCCCACATAAAAATCGTAGCATACTGTCCACATTTCTGATGTTACATATCTTAAAACTTACCACTGAACCCAATACTGTCTTTTTACTTTGCACCTGAACTGTGACCTAAACTGTAGACTTACCTGCTGTGTTTGAAGAAGAAAAAGATGACTTGTCCAAAAATCGGCCTTAAATTAGTTTTTAAATGATCTCTAAAGGTCCCCGTGGTTGACGTGGTTATCGCAGATATCAGCTGGAGAAACTGACTCATGATCTTATTATAAATCTGATAAGTTCTGGCAACTTTGGGAACAATTAAACTTTTTCCTCCAGAAACTCTGACTTGCTTATCCCTGCAGGGCAGTAACTGATTACACCATCTGTCGATGTCAGTATCACGCTGCTGTACAATCTCTTCTTTAAAACTGATCAGCTTATTCATTCTTAGTGTTTGTTCTTTTGTATGGATATTCTTTTCTATACTTTTCTGTTTTGTCTGTCTTTATGTCTAGGTGAAAAATATTATCTTGAAAAGATCCTAAAACTCATTGAAGTGTCTGACAGCAGTAGACATCCTTCATTCATCAAGCCAAGGTGCCATTTATTATTTGCTTGTTTAAGCTTCTTAGTTTTGATGATTTGTTGCTACGCTCAGCAAATTTTTTAACCTTTGGTTTAAGAGTCATTATCAGACAAAATGAGCAAAACGAAGACATGATTTTAGGCTCTGACAACATGCAGACTTTTTTGTTTTGTTTTCTGACATTTTATAGACCAAACATTTGATCAAAAAGTGTATTACTGAATTATTATAAAAACAAAATAATCATTAGCTGCAGTTGACAGATTTAGTTGTAATAGTTACATCATACGTTGAGATTTCACACACAAAGATCTTCTTGGAAATATGTCAACAATCCAATCCATTTTAACTTTTAAAGGCACAGAGACAGTTTTACCCGCCTTCATCTCTTCACACCTGGATCACTGCAGCAGCCTCGATCGACTCCAGACTGTCCAGATTTCAGCTGCCAGAGAGACATGACCACATCACTCCAGTTTTAGCCTCTTAACTCTGGCTCCCAGTATGTTTCAGAATAGATTTTAAGGCTCTTCATGATCTCTCTCACAGCTATATCTCCAGCCTCTAGGTGTTGTACATGCCAGGACGTTCTTTGAGGTCCTCAGGAGAGGAGTTTTGTCTGTTCCAGAGGCTGAAAACTAAGGAGCACAGAGCGTTTGCTGTCAGGGCCCCGAGGCTCTGGATCAGGTCGGCCAAGTAAGTGATCTCCTATTAATCCCTTCTTAAAATATACTTCTATCTGAGAGCCTTTTTCTGATTTTACCTGAGTTTTAAGTTCAGTTAAATTGTCTTTTATTTCCTCAGTTTTTATACATTTAAGCGTTTGTATCAGTTCTTTTAAAAGATGATTTGATTTTTGTTTTTTGTCTGTTTTAATTATTGACATCTAAAGCACTTTGTAATTCTTATTACATTATTGTATTATCTCAGGAAAGACGTACAGAATGAAGCACTTCTTGCATCATATAAAGAGCATTGAAACTTCAGCCAAATGCAGCATAAACAAAATGTTTTCTCTTCTCTGTAAACTAAATACAAGTGTCCACAGTACAACACAATGAAACAGTGCAGTGGCGTGTCAGCAGGATTATTCTCCATACGCACAAGAACCCCCCACCAGCAACATCTGAGTTCCCCCACACGCACATACACACATCTGTTCAGCAAGCGAGTGAACGAGTCGGATTCATGCTTTTTTTTTTTTTAAAGTTCTTCTTCTATGTACGACATAAACTTAGGTTTTAGTCAACATTGACGACAAAAAAAAGTTCACCTTCCCTCTCAGGACTTTCATAGTATATAAATTACTTAAAAAATGCTGCGTACACATTAATGCACCAATAATTGTTATTAAATCACAACATATACAGCAATGTAATAGTTAGACGGGCCATTTTCTCCTGCATGACTAATGATACTCTTGATATTTGAAGTAAATTCAGCTCATAATACTTGTGTGTTTTAACTTCAGTACACTTCAAAATGCTGTTTTTTTCCTTGCAGTATTATTATTTATACTACTTATATGAAACTGCTTCCATCACTTGTCTGAAACAAATAGTTAAATGTAGCTTATACACACAGTAACATTAAGTGCACAGCTCATATTTTGGTACCTGAGGCTGCAGAGTCTGGATGCTGTTGTTGGACATCAGGAGGATCTTCAGTGACCACAGCCCCACGAAGGATCTGGAGTGCACCTCCGTCAGCTTGTTCCCACTCAGGTCCAGCAGCCAGGTGCCGTGTGGGACACTGACCGGGACCCGGACCAGATCACGAGCCCGGCAGTCCACCAGCTCAGAGGACTCGTAGCACAGGCAGTGGCTGGGACACAGCTTGAAGCCTAGCGCTGTGTTCAGAAGAAGAAGAGGCAGCACACGGAGCATCGTGCAGCCACTGACGGACATCTTTGTTCACATCAGGGTCAGACTGCTCCTGCTGAAAGGCATGGTTACACTCTTCCTACGAACAGAACCTGATGCTGATGTCATTTCGGTGAATTCTCCATGAGCAGACATTGAATATTCCTGATTAGAGAGGGATTATGGGCTTAAACAGATCATCATAAAACATAACCTTATCTGGGGAGCAAACCTGGTCTGTTTTGGATCCTTTCCTAAAATCAGGATTTACATCTGTTACTCTGGATGCAGGAAGCTGGGTTTTTTTTCATGAGAGCATTTACTTTGTCTCAGTATTTCTGCATCACATCACATAGAGTGAGGTTATATGGAGTTCTCATGACTTAATCTTTGAGTTGGTGAGGAAATCAGCAGACTAAAAAAACACAAGATTCTTTATCTTTACGACACTGGATCATTAATGCTCAGATATAACTGTACCTATTGATTTAACTGCCATTTTCTAAGCAAAATGATCTAAAAACAGCTTCTTAAATGTGAATATTTGCATCTATTTTGTCCTCTCGTTGAAATAATTAAGGGTTTTGTACCATTTGTCAGACAAAACAAGACATCTGGTTTGGTTAGCTTGAGCTTTGGGAAATTCCAGTGGCTACTGCTCATCATTTTTTGACATTTAACAGAACAAACTGGTGTTTTAAAACAGTCTGACGATGTTAGAGATTAAAAGCGAACCATCAAACCACACCAAACTTCCTAAAATTCAGGTGCAATTCTACCCAAAAGCATTCAAATAACTGCTCTATTTTCCACACCAGTGCAGCTGCATCAGCAGTATTCAGTTGACTCTGTAAATTATATATTTCAATAAAGAATTCATGCTGCTGATTTCCTGTCAGGAGCTCTTTGTTGCCGAGAGGACGGCCGTAAATGTCATTAAGCAGCTTTAGAGAAACCAGAGGCTTGTGATATTTAAATAATTAATTAGAAACGGTGATGGCTTCAGTTCCCTGTAGTTACATGGATGCATCACAACCAGGCTATAAGACAATCCGTGAAACCAGACCTGATGGTCACCCCGAGGACGACGGTGAATTTACAAGCAAAGCACAAATATTCCAGCGACACACGCTCAGTGTTTTACCCTTCAATAAGCCCCACATTGATGAATGTTTTCAGAATGTGTTAATTAAAATCGTTCTTCGTGAGTCCGTCAAAAAGTTGTTGAAAATTACAGTATTACAGTCAGAATTTTTGTTACTTTTATTTTAGAAAATGTCCTTTAAAGTGTGGCGTTTCAAGTCACATTTTGTTTTAAAATACAGAAAATACAGACAGTAGAACATGGATACAGCAAAAAAGGAAACAATGACAGAAAATAAAGCTAACAAGCCTTTCTGACTGCTCTAGTTTTCTCTTTTTGAAATGGAACTGAAGGCAAAGGAAGGAGGGCGGAAAAAGAAAAGGCTTCAGGGAGAGGAGGGGAGGAGGAGGGGGAGGAGTAGGGGCAGAATGAGACAAGTTAGTTAAGGAAACTATGGTTGCTTTATGGTTCATGTTTAAATTATTCTTTATAAAGTCTAATTTAAGATTTAATCTTTCCTCTCTTTTTTGTCTTTTTCATTTAATGGTATTTTGATCTTCTGGATCCAGGGCCCTCAGCGCTCCTCCTTGTGGTCTCAGACTGAGGACAAGGAATGCCGACTTAGTCTGGCAGTGGGAACAAAACCACCCGCATCGCCTTCCCCGGCCGACCCACACTGCCAACTCAAGAAGATAAAGTGGAGTCCTTCTGTGTTTGCTGTGCTTGTGAACGTTGCATGGACTTCTGACTTTCCACGTCTCTAAAATGTTTCTCAACCTGGAAAAAGAAAAAAAAAAAAAACATTTAAAATTGGACAATTCTGTAAAAACTCACAAATACGTAACAGAAAAACTAGGGCTGACATGTTCTGGTCAGTTGGTCGAGTTCCTTTTCCACCACAGGAACTTTTAGCATTTACCCGAAAAACCTCGGTGCGTTTCCAACAAAATTACCCGGGGAAAAAACTTTCCCTCAACCCCAAACTTTCCCTGAAAAGTACCTAGTAGGGGGGTAGGACTTTTCAGATTCCCCAGAATTCTTGAGGGGCGGGGCTGTGTGCTGAAGAACGCTGATTGGTGGAACACACACTTGCAGCGATCTGCACTTCTGTGCCAGTGTGACTGCAAACTTTATTTCATTTCTACAAGCTTCACTTGGTTTGTGTTTTGATCATTTGGAAAATGGAACAAAAGAAGAGAAGCTACGAGAAGTGGACGGACGATGAGGTCCAGGCTCTTTGGAGCGTATTTGCCACAGAAGAAATTCAGCGGGACTTTGAGTCGGCGACTCGAAACGACCGAGTCTATGGAAGAATAGCCGACAAGCTGGTGGAGCTAAATATAGGGCACACGCTGAAACACATTCAGGTAGAGTTGAGGAAACTTAAGCAAGACTATAAGAAGCTTCGGGCGTTCGCAGTTGTCTTTGCTAATAACGCCTGTTGTCTTTTCCGTGCAGATCACATGGTTTTATGTGTGATGTAGTAAAACTCGAGAAACAACAGAACAACCTGAGCGTCCTCCATCCTGGCGTATTGTGTTGCACAAATGAAGATGTGGTCTTGTCGGTCGCAGTTTATAGCGTCATCGTGCTTGTTTGGCCTTCAGCTTCTTCTTACCGCCACCTACTGGACTGGAGGTGTAGTGCAGTTTCTTTCACCACTCCCCCATACATCATCAGCCAGATTTGCATAAATTCTCTGGAACTTTGAGGTGTGGTGGAAACGCAAACCACACAGATTACCAGGAATTCTTTTACCCAGGTAAATAAATTCCTGGAAATGTTGGTGGAAAAGGAGCCAATACGTTCTTGTCCAACCAAATACCCATTGGTCAAAAAATGTGTCCTCCTAAGTGTTTTTTCCCCGGCTGAAAACGGCAGACACTCCTCTGAAAACACCCAGCTGGGAATGCCTGAAAGCGCTCTAGAGGTGCAGTGTTTGTTTTTTTTTTGTTGCATCTTGTTGCTACAGGATGAGATAACGGAGGAAGTAAAAATGTCGGTACAAGGTAGACTACTTGCTCTGGATGAACAGAGGGCTGAAACACGTAGAGAGAGAGGACAGCACGTATGTAAGAGGTGACAGTCTTTGTGGTATTTGTCCCGCCCTTTCTCCACTATGACTGGATGGCTGAATAAAAAGTGACAGTGAACAGTTTTCAGTTCTCGGCGACTAGAAAAAAAACAAAATCGCCTAACATGGAGCGCTCAGTGCAAAATAGACACTCACTGCTAGTGCTGCCTGATATGACCTCAGATCAACATCACCATTAATCGAACACTTTACCTTGATTACCATTAATGAACAATTATTTTGTTTTTTGCCCTCGTAGTTCACTGACAAGGTTTGTGCTCTAAATATGATACAGACGATCGCTGTTTGCTGGTATGGAGAGGTATGTCCTCTTATGCAGGCGCAGAATGTACACGCTTGTTGGTCGTTGGTTTGGTATGTTTATGTACAACTTTTCGGTCGAGACACAATGACTAGATGTGACGCAGCAGAGCGCTCTCATCGCTGCTAGTTCTCCTATGTTGGTTTGGTGCGTCAGGGCCTTAAGGTGTCAGTATGCTCCAACCAGAGTGTTTGTCCGCCTTCAACTTTCCAATGTTGAAATTTGTGTGTGTGTGTGTTTGTGTGGTGGGTGCTGTGTCCGTCAATTTCAGTAACTTTGCAAAACCGAGAATAAATCAGGGCTTTCACTTCTCTCTCTTTGTTTCACTCACAACGACTTCTGTTACTTTCATGTTTACAACATAATGCAAAACCATATATTCATTTAAATGGAGTGCAGATAGCCGCAGGTCTGATACTGAATCTAAACCGGCTGACACTCAAACAGCAGACAAACTTTCAGAAACAATATGAAGATGTGGAGTGAGTAGTGTTAATGAAAACCTGAAGTCCACTCAACAGAGTGAAGATTCCCACCAGGTGTGTGGGGAGCAGGAGTGAAGAGAAGGCTGTGTGTCCAGCGTGCTGTGTATGTATGACATTATGGAGGTTACATTATCGAGGTATAACCAGAGCAGACAGGCTGCATGGAGACAAACCTCTTCCTGCCTTCCTCTCCTCTCCCAAACAAACAAGAGTTGACATAGTGGCCACGATCAGCTCTAGAGGCTTACAGTCAAGATGGCAGCGAAGATAACAGAAAGGGGGATTTATTTATTCCGAATCATGCCAAGCTTTGGTGGATCATAACTGGGGCGATCATAACTGAACGGGTATGGAATTATTCTGCAGATGCTCGGCTTAAATACGAGTCCAAACTTTTCTATGGATGTCAGTTTGTGAGCCACAATGGATGCCAAAATGTGGCCTGTTACAATCAAGGTTTTTAGCCGAGCTGACTGCTAAAAGTGTTTATCACATGATTTTGTTCATCACTTGCGACCCCTACAGGCTGGTTAAGAAAAGTGAGGCGTCAGCCGTCAGTAACGATATAAAACAGTCACTAAAACAGGTTGTGTAACAATTGCGAAACCCTGTAATTACAGGAGGTCCTTGAACATACATCATAAATGTGCACAAAAAATACGAGGATGATGAATCCAGTAGTATTCGAGAAGAGCTGCAGACAAAAACACACATGCACACATACACACAATCATACCAGTGTCCGAAATTAACTTTCACCGGCCAAGGGGACTGGTAGATAAAAAAAAAAAAAAAAAAAAAAAACACTGGCCAAGCACATCTTTAACCAGTCCAAACGGCGGTATCTAGCAGCAGACTGGTGGCAGGTGATAGTCTGGCGGCGTGGCTGATGTCCTGAAGGGTAAACAGTGCCATGAAACTAGGAGTGTTCAAGACGGTCAGTTACACAGCACTGTTTAGCCTCGTGTAAAAACATATCTGGGTAGTCTGTGTGTCAAACTCCGACACAGATGGCAGCGTGTCTGTAAATGGCACCAAAACGCAGCAGGGACTCTCAGCATAGTTTTTTTATTACATGACTATTTTGGTATAAACATTTACCCGCCAGTGTGGGAAGATCTACCCCCGTTTGGCGCTTGGCATGTGTTAATTTCGGACCCTGGACGGTGTGCATGAACATCGTTTGTTGCTGCCCTGACGTCGTGTATCTTTGGTGATATATTGTAGAGATAAAAGCGTACTTACTATTTTGCGTACATGACTTAAAGCGCTTCCCTCTTTGCCTTTGCAGTTCTCAACCTGGTAAGGCGGCGAGATTACGACGTCGTCCATCACAATAATGTTCTTCTCCTGCCATTTACAGTCTTTGATGCTGCAAAGAAAAGAAAACATCATCCCATCTGCTGCTGAAAAGATGTTTGGTTTGTAAAGCAAAACAATGCAACAAGACACAAAGTGATTTTCATTCTGTTTTTTTTTTCAAACATTTATTTATACATTTTCTCAGCTGATAAAATTTCATGACTCGGTTATGACTGGAGGACGTCCAAACATAGTATCCACTAATATCTGACTATTTCTACGGCAGATATGGTGAATAAATGAGCTGCTGATGTGTTTAACCTTTGGCAAAGTTTAAGGACCTGGACCACAAAAGACGTTCGACATGTTCCTGAATTATCTGACAGAACAGAACAGCTATGAGAGTAATGAGAAAAATTGTGATCGAATTATTTATGAAAGAACCTTTAACATATGGGGGAGGGCAATAATATATAATTTATTTGACACAACTATAGGGGAACTGGTTAGTTTACTTCCTCTTTGGTCAGAGACAAGTTAATAAAAAGTTAAATGACTGAATGCTCACAGCATCTGTGCAGCCCTGTTTATTTGCTGTGTCCATGGAAACAAGACAAACGCAGCCATAAAAGGTTCCTAACTCATAAAAGTAGTCTGTTTACTTTTCTGATAAATACATAACTGCGTAACTCATAAATGTTCAGACAGGCTCAATATTTGGTTATCTGTGATGCTTTCAAGTTCGCTCTGCTCCTAACTGAGCTGGCTGCTCCAAACATCATAAAAAACACACTTTATTTTTTAGAAATCCTGAATTTCATATTTTAGAAAACACTATCGAGGCAGCAGTCTGGATATAGAATTTTAAACAATTTTCTTTTTCCCATACTTATCCAGACCTGGAAATGACTAAAATCAAACTTCCTACTTGTCCCTGTCCCTGTCTTGGTGACACTCAGTTGCTTTTGTCTGACACACATGTACTGATGCTTCACTGTAGAACACTGAGCAGGCCTGACCCTGTCGACTGAACAATAAAATGAAGTTCTTACGTTTTGTGAATAGTCTGGAATAGCTGTTGGCCCTCCACAGAAACCCCAGCACTGATTGCATAGGCTTGGGACAGCTTGTCCTCCTTTTCTGTCCGTGCTCGATTGGCAAGCTGTGAAGAGTTGAACAGAACAAAAAGGCATTCTTAACATCAAACATTACTTGATTGTACGGCTTTGAACCGGGGACAGCTTTTTATTTTTAATTGCAATAAGAACGTCAGGACAGTTTCAACATTTTTTTCTTTTGCTGTTTTATTTAGCACCTCGAGGAAATCTCGCTCACAAGCTTCTGCTCCGTAAGAGAGAGATTATATTTTCTAATTAGCATACACAATGGCCACAACAAAGTGATCTCACCACAGAAAGAGAAGGAGAGGAGAACAGACATTAAACGGTTCGCTGTGGTCCTCTGACTCATTCAGAAGAAAATGGTGATTGGTGTTAATTATGGTGCTAAAACAAGTCAGTCAGTGTGTTCACATGACATTAGAGAAAATCTATTCATAGTGTTAGTCTGACTAAAACCACACTTTTGACTGAAATCGCACTAAATCGAATTTCTCAAAGTCAGACTAACACACCCAGATAATGTGATTGGGAGTTGAATTCCTGTATACATTCAATCAGGCCCAAACTGGCCGAGGTGCTCTGAGCATGCTCCACAGTTTTCGCCCCGGGCTTTGACCCGAAAGTCGAACATCATTTAATGTATAACAGGAGAAGAAGCCGGTAACAATCGGTGAAATCTACATCCAGAGCCGTGCATTTTTGGACGGACAAAGAGACACAGCTCATGCTGAGTCAGCTGAAAGAGTTAATTTTAAAACACAAGGATGGGAGGAAAACACTGAATGGTGACCTGTTCAAAAACGTGGCAGAACAGCTGGACGACACTTGATTGTTTGATCTGTGACGCAACAGGTCAACTAGAAAAAGGTCCAAAACTAACAAGCTGAAAATAAGAATTGAAAACCTATTGTAGCGGAGTATGCTTGTACCCTGGGACAAAGACAGTAGGCCAATGAAACGGCCTAATTGCACTGCAACCGTGGCTCGACTTATATGTGCATGTAATCGTACTGAGTGGGCCTGTTAGCTGTGTCACACTCACTAATCTGAGATACCCGTGAACAGAATTTGATGACTTATCAATAAAAATATGAATCAATTAAATCCAGCAATCCTCAATTCCTCTCTCACAGCAAGGCAACAGAGATAGTGCACAAAAAACGCAACTCCATGCTTCGTACTACTCCACTGCCTGTTTGGTCGTTACTGCAAAACGTCACCTTAGTGAGTCCATTTCTCGCCGCAAGTCAGTTTGTTTATAACGAAGTTCATACAAAAGTTAGCGGAGTTGCTCCGATACCAATACTAGTGTTGGAAATGCCTCTGATACTGCCTCAAATGCTGATCAGGCAACGGCAAGTATACAAGTCTATGCATCAATCTGATACCACGTAATTTATTAATAACCTTTAAAGTAGCTTCACGCCAAGAACAGCAGATTTCCCGGAAACTGATTGCCTATAAAAAGTGGCGTTTATTCTCTGTGTGTGTTTGTTGGTGTTACAGAGGGTTTAACCTTTAGTTAGTAGTATACAGGTGCTAATTATTATTATTATTGGTTTTTTTTTTTTACAGCAATGGTATCAGATCAATATCTGATACTCTGATAATCTGGAAGGAAAAGATGGTATTGGAACATCTCTAGGAGTTAGCCTGCTTCAACAGTTGCAGAGGGAATGTTTAACATAAAGCTGGCCGCCATTTTGACCACCCTGCTATGCTGATTTGAAGGGAGTGTCCATTCTATGTCTATGGCTCACTGTCACTGGCTCCACAATGTAAGTTTACATTTCACTTTCACTGACTTGCCTAACAATTATTCTCATGTAGGATCAAAGGAGGAAGAGCTTAGCCCGGCTTTAACTGAGCAGAGAGCAACCTGAATAATCCACCCGCTAATCATAAGACATGATCTAACATATGATTTATTTCAGCAGTGTAAAAGATCCATCTATGAGCAGGTTTTAGTCTGTTGTTGTGTCCCAGTTCAGGCGCTGGATCCTCCTCAGTCCATATTTCTACACCAAATAGGTCTTTACAAGCTGACAAGGCAGTAAACAGCACACACTTTCCAGCCTCATTATAAAAGAGTCCTTTGTGGCTGCTAGGTTCTTTTATGGTGCATTCACTGACCCTCCTGAGCTCATAAAGTCAGGAAATATTAAATGACTGTCATATTTACCAGGTAGAGTACTTACTACTTAAAGGAACACTTCAGCCACAGAAATGTGCATTTGTAAGTCAGTTAGTCACGCTGTGTTAACTGAATTCATGAGGAAAACTGTGTCTTTCTCACACACCTCCATGAGAAACAGCAAACGTATTGATTTATTGATTGATTAAGGACCATGTTTAACAACAGCAAAACTGTATCAAAACATCTGTTCACAAACTCTCACACAACTTGTACAGTTCAACCCAAGTTTCATTTATCCAGTTGTGCTCAGTACCTCCCAAACACATGCATTATTGCGAAAACCTTACTGTTTAAAACTGAACTGAAAGTGAAACTTATCTATGCTCTCTTTAAAGTCAGACTCAGGAAATGAATGTGTTGGGAAGAACTGAGCGCACAACTGGATACTGAGACTTGGATTAAGAGCGTATCTTTACATTTTTGGAGTAGTTTAATATGCTATCCATCAATACAACCCTCATATGCCAATTTTTTTTTACACATATTTTTCTAAATACATGCAAGAATGTGAGTTCATGTTCACAACATGATGACGCTTATTCCAACGTAGGAAGAGCTGTGAATACCTGCGGTCTGGATTGCAATGTTTTTGTTGTGCACTTTTTACTGGATGTCTACAAACCCATTAATGCAAGGAAACAGCGCTCTAGGGTACGACGAATGCATGATAAGTTAGTGTGACTCCCCCGGTTTTATATGCAAAAAGAATTATTGCTCTCTCTTATTTGGTTGCAATTCTACCGGCATTTAAAAGTTGGATCGTGGGCGCTCCCGTCAGTCTTAAAGAGCTACACTGCAGTTGTTTGAGAGTTTGTAAATGGATGTTTTGATATAGTTTTGCTGTCGTTAAACATGGTCCCCAATCAACCAATAAGTCAATATGTTCGTCGTTTTCCATGGAGGCATGCAAGAAAAGGTTTTCCTCACAAATTTGTGGCCCAAGTATTCCTTTAAAAAATATACTGTGCAGGATTTTCCTAAAAAACAATGTACATACTACCACTTCAGAAGTAATCCCTCTCAATAATCAGTTATGATCCACTAGAAGTGTGTGGCAGAGTATTTATCTGCAGAGACTCTGCCCTCTTCCTGGATTTTCCTCTCATTTTGCTGTACTGGGGACATTTATGGACATGTAGCCCTCAGATACAACAGTGCTCAGGTGAGGTTGAGACTTCATAAAGTCCAGTGGAAGGTAGCTTATTAGTAGTAGCAGCACGTAATACAGAGGAAGCTACGAAAATCGGGACACATCCCCGAAAAAACACAAGTATAGCAAGCAGAACAGAGCTCCAGAGCAAGATTCAATCACTAAAGAAGAAGATACAGAGTGTTTTCTGCTGGACTGGTAGGTGCCAGCATTGTCTCCCGTAGCCTGACCTGTCTCCATGGCATTATGTCACCCAGCACCCATTATCATTCTGGTATAGTGCAAAAAAAACGCTCTGGGTTGTGTGTATTCCTCTAAACCAATCACCATTACCTTGGCAGTGCTACACCCAGGATGCAGATACACTGCCCTTGCACAATGGCAGCACAGAGAGAGAGAGAGTAAGGGGAGGGGAATGCCGACTGAAATAGCCAGCCAATGGCAGGCTTTTACTCACGGTCTACATCCGGTGAGTCAGACTGCTGCCAGCATTAGCTTTGTTAGCCTGACACAGTATGAGCTACAAGTAGTGTAGGGAGGAGGGGCCATGGTTGGATGTTGCGCTTACAAACAGTGGGCAGTAAGTCCTGTAGAGTAAACCTTTAACTAGACCAATAAAAAAAATACAGATGATGTGTCTTCTGTCGTACAAGTTCTCCATCGTGTGCTGAGGTGACAAATCACAACCTCCACTGTGCTGGCAAGTGACAGATTTCACCTAAATGCGCCGTTAGATTTGGACATTTGGGAATGAGGCTCACAGATCCTGTGATGGACCAGCCTTTGCAGGCCACATGTTTTAGGGAATCCAGCCCTGGAACTTGGACACAGCTCGGACTCAACGATGATCTATCAGTTGAACGTTTCTCCAGGTTCAACCTTACGTTCACTAACAGTATTTAACTCTTCATTTATCCATCACATTCTTCATGATCATGAACTGAGGCGCACACCAACACATGTAGAGGACAAAACTAGACACACTTACCTTGCTAACATTCAGTGATGCTAGTGGGGGTGGAGTCTCAGTGCGGTCATTTATTATGTCCACATCAGAAACATAGGCTAAGTTGATCAGGATGACGTCGTTGAGGTTTGGCTTACCGCTGGAGGAAGCACGTTCTTTGAGAGAAGTAAAGTCAAGGCACACACACATTTTCAATACAAGGCATCACAACACAAAATGACTCTTGACATCTGACCCCTGGTGAACCTGAGCACCATCAGTTAGACTGCACAGAGAGGCTCATGATACAGAGAACACTGGCTGAGTAACACTGACGGTGAGAGGTGGTGCCAGTTACAGAGGCAAAGGCAGTGCTGCCACCTATAGTAATCACAGATGAATGAATGAGGAGTGGCTGGAAATGTGTTCAGACTGCTTATGCACATGCATACAGCAGCAAAACAAGTTTTTACATTTTGATTTTGAGTGACTTTCTCTGCTACAAAGCCCACTAAATTAATTATCTTTTGAGTTATGCAATGCAGCTCGACTTATTTTACAAAGTGCCCAATTAATTAAACAAATTCAGACACAGCACCTTGATCTTTAACGCACTGATTTATGTCAGATAAAATCCTTTTTCATTTTCCCGGAATTTGAATTTCATGAAAACACACAGACAAACTCTGGATTTATGTACAGATACATATATACGCAAAGTAAAAGGACATTGCTGCAGCTTTATCTTAACATTGATCTGTGGTTTTCAGAGAACCTGACAGACCAGGGCCTCGAGGCTCGCCCTGTCGGTAACGTCAGTGACACAGGAGCAGCTTGTCAGACTTGTCAGTGTGATGCTGATGCACAGCAGGCTTTCTCCATATTTTAGTCTGATTTGCATCAGCTCTCAAAGAGTTCTTAATTTTTTTTTTTGGCTGATTAATCCCATAAAAGACACATGCAAGGACACAATTCGACCTGTTGTAACTGTGACAGCATCACCTTAAAGTCTGAAAGCTCAAACTTTCACCACTGGACAGATCTTTGCTTCATTCTGAGATTAACGACATTAGATTAAATCTGAGCACTGTAAAAGAAAGATCTGTGTGAACGTCCAGGCTTTTCTATCACACTGACTGACTCAGATGGTTTTACAAAAAACTAATTTGACTGTGTTGGTAATTCAGTTTATCTTGGACGGCACTCAAGTGTTAAACCGTTCTGACACACCAAAGGCCTGTGATGCCAACTGTCAAATCTCTACACTGTACTAACTTCATTCAGTCAGCGTTTCGCCCCACAGCTTGCCCACATTGGCGTTAACTACATTTAAAGACAGTGATACTCAACTTACAGCCTGTGCGGTGCCAGGTGGCCCGACGACCATTTTCTAATTCACGACAAAAATAAACAGATTAATGTTTTTGTACTTTACGTGTAAATATGGTGCTGGACAAGGTTGGAAATAGATTTTCTGTCCACCTGCCACTGTGGCTGGTGGATCCCCGTATCTACCAGTCAATAGATTACCATTGTGTTTTTCTGGCTAGTGAGTGAAGCAAATCTACTTTCCAATCCTCACAAAGTGCATAGGAAAGCTTCGAAATAGAGCTTGTTCTGCTAAAAAAGAAAAAAAAAAAGTGCCAGAGGAGGATCCCCTAGACCCCCCAGCTTAGGTCCAGGCAGCCCCAAGTGTCCTCAAATCCTAGAAACACCCCTCCATACACCTGACCTGTGCGGGGCTGCTGAGACTGGATATGTCTCTTGACAAAGATGAGTGTGGCCAGCAAATGTTGAAAGGTTGAAAACAGGTAATTAATTTATTATATAGACCAGGGGTGTCAATCATACGGCCCCAGGGCAGCCAGAACTGGCCCCTCAAAGGGTCCGACCCAGCCCACTAGATGACTTCGCATACCGCCTCAGAGGCTTGACCAGAATACAGTTCTCTAAAAATACAATAAATACTGGGGTCATATTTTAAAGATACTCAACACTGTGCAAAATATTGTCAACCAGCTTTTTCAGTACAAAACACCTTTGGTGGAACCCTACAGTTGAGGTACGGCCAAAAGTTTAGACATGTAAATTGTTTGTGAGGCAGGCGATAACTTTACCTTCAACTTTAGTTTGGAGTGGTGGTGCCAGCATTGCTGCAAAAGAATGGAAACGTATGGAAAATGTAATGACAGCGAGTCGTAGACTGACTGAATGTGGAAAAACTGAGTCACACTGTTCACACTGCACTTTTTTTCTAAAGATATCTCAGGCTGTTCAACATCTGTTATTAAACAGATACATGTTTTAAAAATGTACTTGTACTTTACACTAAAAGAAAATTAAAAATGTGATGGTTGTTATTATTTGGAGGTTATTCTACAGTGGTTTTACTGGTCTGGCCCACTTAGGCGCAAATACAGTTGAATAAGGCCCATGAACTTGAATGAGTTTGACACCCCTGATATAGACTAATAAATATTACTAATGTTTGTTTTGTTATGTCATTTTGCAAAAGTTGTTCACCCGGGCAAAGCAAGTTGAGTATCCCTGACTTGAGACATCAATCAGCGTGAATCATGGCCCAGCATGCTACCTAAATAATGTGCATTGTACACATGCACACACAAATGGGTGTAGACGTGTTCACCAGCAAGCCAGCGTTTAGTTGTAATGAATGGAGTTGTCGCTACGTTCCCACGATCCTATGTCCCCCAGCTCTATATTCCCATAATATAACACATGAGACACTTAACATCTGTCTTTCTGGTGATTTTAAACATTTACAAATATTTATACAGAAAATAACACTGTCAGAAGTAGGTAAGGGCTATGTTCTCAGATCAGACTGCAAAGGCATGAAGAAAGACACTTTTAAAATGTAGTTTGATTCATAAAAATCTGTTCATCTAATGTCTAAAGTCAAGAAAACTCTTGCCCGCAATTTGAGGGCGTAGGTTTCAAGCATCCGAAGGCTTTATGTCCCCCAGCTGTATATCCCAATAATATAACATATGAGACACACTTAACATCTGTCTTCCTAGTGATTTTAAACACTTACGAATATTTACATGTCTCAATATAAACTAGCCTTGTCAGAGAAAAGTAAGAGTTATCTTCTCAAATCACCAGCAAGCCGGCCTTAGTTGTAATGAATAGAGTCATCCCTATGTTCCCATGATCCCATGTCCCCCAGCTCTATATTCCCATAATATAACACATAAGACTCACTTTACATCTGTCTTACTAGTGATTTTAAACATTTATGTGACTCTTGATGTAAGGTAACATTGTCAGAAATTGGTCAGAGGCTATCTTCTCAGTTCAAATTGCGAAAGCATGAAGAAAAACGGAAGTTTCAAATTTAGTTTGATTTGTAAAAATCTGTTCATCTACTGTGGAGACATTGTCTAAAGCAGGGGTGTCAAACATACGGCCCCAGGCCTCTGCACACCTAATGTTGATGCACATGTGAAGGCTGAGGGGTTTCAGGAGCAGATACTTCATGTAAAATGCTGCCTTGGAGACTTTTCCACCATGACCAGAATACAGCTCTCTGAAATAACAGTAAGTACTTTCTATGGTCGGATTTAAAGATATTAAACATTGTGTAGCTTCAGTACAAAAGAATCTGCATCAGACTTCTGTCTTAAAACAACATAAGTGGAACCCTGCTGCTGAGGCAATGACAAAACTTCAGATTGTTAGGCAGTAAAATATAATGAAAAAAAGTCACATGTAATGAAAGCGAGTTATAGACTGACTGGAAGTGGAAAAACTAACACAAAATTTCTTTCTTCTTTAAATGGTAAAATGATGAACGGTTTCAAAATGACAGAAAAATTTGGAAGGGTTGATATTTGTAAATTATTATGCAGTGGTTTTAGTGGTCCGGCCCACTTGAGATCAAACTGGGCTGTATGGCCCCTGAACTACATGAGTTTGACACCCCTGGTGTAAAGTCAAGGGCGGAGGTTTGAAGCAGTATAACATCAGAAGGCTATAAACTGTAGGTGGATGATTACAACATATTAACCAAAGTAAACATACACTGAATATCTGACCCAGGGGAAGCACTGCTGAGAACATACAGCCTTTGAAATGCCTCCTTCATGTGTCACATTAACAGGATGTTGAGCTGGGAACAGAGATACGCTCCCTGGTGAACTCATGATGCCTCTGCTACCTGAATCTTAATGAAATGAAACACAACTGTAACATAATACATCCCATAATCACCCAATAATCACAATGTCACCAGGATCGGATGAGACACGGGGGGAGAAAGCCCAGCTGATAAGCTCGGGAATGCTAATACCGTTAATTGAGCTAGTAGCGGCAGTGTGGGGTTGACCGAAACTTAGCATGCTAGCCGAGCTAACAGCAACTTGATTGTAGCGTGGAGGGGAACTCGTGTCAATTCATCGCCAGCTCGGGGGAAACAAACCGCTGGCGTCTCCCAAAAAACGGCACCACGGAGTATGTGAGGCGGATGTGTGTACGAGAGCCCGGGCGAGATGCGCTGAATGTCAGTTAGCTTGCTAACTAGCAACGGTTTATGCCTGTTGAGAGCACACAGCCATGATGCCTCCGTTGCCAGATAGTGATCCATGTTGGGGTCTGGCAATACAATGAGTGGATTCAAAACACATGCTCTTCCTCAGCAGATAGCGTGAAGCCGTGAAACGACCCGGCGACACCTACAGTACCTTCGACACATACGAGATAAACGGAGGAGTACAAGGCTGGTGGAAATATTTAAAAAGGACAAAGATATCTAACTCAGCCACCACCAATTACGCCTGCGCGGATCACTATTTGACATATTTTCGGTTACCCTACAGGCCCTTGCAGCCAGGCAGGCCAGCGAACCGTCCGCAGCTCGACACAAACAAAAGGATACTCAGAGTTAACATCTTGGACTGGTAGTCAAACGCGACCACTTCTCCTTGCAGACGTTGGCCCAAGCAGGTGAGGCAAGAGACATGGCTCCCGACGCTGAAATACTCCCCCGGTCCAGGAGCCGCCATCTTCTCCGCCAGGAAACCGGAGCGCCTGCCTTACGTAAAGCGACGCGATGTCGTATTCAGACGAAACCTGGGCGTGTCGAACTACGTCGCGTTATGGTCATTTATTCAAATACGACGATCTGTAGTCACAATTTTATCAATTTAACCCCGCGTTGTATCGTTAAACCATCTCCTAAATACATTAAATGTAGAGTAACTGTGAATATAATTTAATTAATCGAAGCACAAAGTTGAGGCTTTGTCTCCCACTGCCACAAACCAATGGGTGACGTCACGGTGGGTTCACACAGCACTCTTGCTCCCATTCAACTGCTCTCCACTTCATTTAAAGGTCCCATAATATGCTCATATTCAGGTTCATATTTGTATTTCTGATGTCTACTACAATGTATTTACATGCTTTGATGTTCAGAAAACACATTATTTTCCTCACACTGTCCCCCTGAATGTACCTGTAATCACCCTCTGTCTGAAACGCTCCGTTTATTGACCTAATCACAATGTTTCAATGCTTATATACAGTAACTTACAGGTAGAAAATCCTTCTCTACCATTCATACATGACAGCCCCTTTTCCACCAACATTCCCAAGAACTTTTATTATCAGGAATTTATTTACCTGGGAAAAAGAACTCCTGGTAATCTGTGTGGTTTTGCATTTCCACTGCACCTCAAAGTTCCGGAAAATGTATTCAAATCAGGCTGATGACATAAATGATTTGGCATGTGCCCTGTATTTTGGCTCAGCCAGCTTGTTGGCTGGTAACATTAGTGCTGGTAGAGAGAGGACGGGCTGCTTGTCTCAGCCAGCAGCTATAAGTTAAAAAGTATTTTAAGATAAGAGTCAAACTAAGTTAGTCTACACACAGACAGCTGACATTTGAGCTTATTAGTAACAGATCGCTGTTAGCCGAACAAGCGTGCTGTCTAAATCAGCGTGTAAGACATAGTGTTAGTGTTAGTGTCGCTGAGGGTTAATGTCACTTACAGCAACGAGTGTAGCTGCCGTCAAATTTTAACTTATCCTAACTTTGTTTCCACCGCGGCCGCTCGGCTGTTCACAGTTTACCGTGCCGTGCAGGCATGTGAGTGTATGTTCAGCACCAGCAAAGAGTGCAGGTGAGAGACTGCAGGACGATAATGAATTAAACCTAAATGTGTAAAAGTACAGATAAAAGAACTGATACTGTTAGCGCTTATCAATACCACGGCAGAAATTTGTACTTGTATAAAGTTTGCAGCCACACTGTAACGGAAGTGCAGAACGCTGCAAGTGTGTGTTCCACCAATCAGCGATCTTCAGCACACAGCCATGCCCCTCAAGTACACTATACGTAGAATATTTTCACTGCTTTACCCTGTCATACAACAGCCTTGTCGGACTTGGAATTGAAACCGTGATCTAAAAACCACTAGCCTCTGCTGACAAAAACACTCATTTTACTTAGCATATCACAGAGTTTCTGGTCTACCGTGGTGCCAATTGGTTAATGTATATGATATAGTGGAGCAAATATAGCATACTCCTACACCTACATGGATTTTTTATGTGGCTAAAATACATTTTGCCGTGTCCGCAGCTGGACATTGTTTAACTTCTGTGTCAGAAGATTTCAAATCAAATCAAATCAAGTTTATTTAAAGCATATTTAAAAACAACCTGCTGTTAACCAAAGTGCTGTACAAAATAAAAGAATGACACACAAATATATAGCAATATAAAATGTACACAGATACAAAACACAATAAAACCGGTACAAACAATTACAAACGTGAAAAGGATTATAAAATACTCAAATATTAAAACCACTACAGACAGCCAAAGGCCATTGAAAACATGTATGAGGGCTTTTCCAGAGCTTTGGAGCAGCTACTGCAAAGGCACGATCTTTGGTTTAACACAGACGATAGCAAAGGAACAAAAGTACTTAAAATAAGCACAGCAGAAACGTCAGGTAGATCGGACCACGATGTTTATTCATATATCTTTAAACGTTACAGTTACAAGGGTTGCACAGTAACATCGATATGTCAGTGGTATCAGCCAATATCAGCTTTAAAATGAACGATCAGAATCAGCCAACATGCTTTGTCTTATTTTGTAGAATGAATGAATCTCACAAACATTAAAAAGTAGCCTATTGTATTTTATGTCTCCATCTGCTGGTGGGCCGTCATGAGAAGAGTACTCATGCATACTATGATGTTAATTCCACTGACAGAAGAGACTTGATGATCATTAAAATTAGGTGGGGAGAAAAAAAAGAGAATATATCGATATTGGGGATCAGCCCAGTGAGTTGTTACATATCAGCATATCGGATATGGGCAAAAAATCCAGTATTGTGCATCCCGTACAGTTACGGCTAAACATGACAACAGAAATTAACAAGTTTCCCAAATTTACTTATCTCCACATTTGTAATCAGTTGCCAGTTTTCTACCCAAAAAGAATTGTCGTTGTTAGTGTGATGTCACGGTCACCAGCTTGGGTACGTGTTTACTTCCTGTCAGCTGATGTGATTCACATACACTGCAAAACATTCCCACAGGAAATACAAAAGGACCCACTGAGAATGTTTATGTTTTGAGTTGGAACTGATCTATATGGTACAGTTGTGACATCACAAATTCACAGTAATCCTGACAGGCTCATTTAAAGGCATAGTTTGTGAATATGAACTGTGTGCAATTCTCTGGACTGAGCGTTTTGATACTTTCACAGTATTTATACAGCACCTATACCTGCTTTATATTAAAAAAAGACATGGAAGTCTGACTTTTAAAATATGTGACCATTAAAATTAAGTTAATTATTATATACTTACAAAAACAAGGATAATATTTGGAATATTTCTCCTAATTACCTGTTTGATTCAGTTGGCTGTATCAAGTTTTTTACTAAAATGTGACTTCTCTGTTGATAAAATCCATATCAGGGACTGTTTGTAAATTATGATATGTATAATAATATAATGATAATGATAATGATGATAATGATGATTGATATATATGTTTGAAAATCCAATGATAATTTCAGTTTTTACAGTTTCTGACTATGATAAATGATGTAATTTTGTCCATTTTTAAAGAAAACATGCCTTCCAAACCCTCCGATGGGTTTCGGGGTTCAGAGGGTATTTAGAATAAATACAAAATACAGCCATTTAAAGTTGTGTGCCCCTCCCCTAAGCCAAATAAATCAATTAATGAATGAATAAAAATGAAAGTAAAAATGAATAAGAAAAAAAAAAACATGCGTTCATATGCAATGCTTAAAAAGTTATTTGACTTGACCCCCCAGTTTTTGCACCACCTCATAAATAACAAACAGTCCCTAAGACACCTAAATAATTTCATGATAATAAAATGATGCATATAACAAAAACTCTGGCATTATAAAATGATAATAATAATAATAATAATAGTAACATTATTACTACTACTACTACTACTACCAACTAATAATAATAATATAATACATCTTATTTCTAGGCGCCTTTCAAAGCACTCAAGGACACCTTACAGGACACAGTTAAAAAAATGTAAATGTGTCATTATATTCTTTATTTTTCGTTGTTTTTTTTATTCTTATTTTACGTTGTTGTTGTTTATGTATCTGTTTGTATTTCTGTTAATTAATTTGTGCACAATAAAGAGAGTAAAAAACAACCCACATCACGTTATGGTCATTTATTCAAATATGACAATTCAAATATGCAATTTAATCTGTCTAACCCCGCGTTATATCATTTAGACGTCTATTAAATGCTTGTATAGAATATTAAATGTAAATATAATTTATTAATCGAAGTCCTTCGTTGATGTTTTGTCTGCCATTCACCGGCTCTACACTCACAGCGCTCCCCCTAGCGGTGACATGACGGTACTGCGGGTTTTGCTGCAGCACTTCCTGAAGTACAAAATAATCTGCACTGCATTTTAACCGACACTGAGGTGAATGCTGAGGGAGCAGAGGACACAGTGTATGCTGAGGGAGCAGAGGACACAGGATGGAGGCCGTGTACTCGCAGGGCATCTGGATGGCTGAAAGTCTCCAGCAGAAGACGATACATCACGAGAAGACGTGGCAGGTCGTCACTCACATGGGAGACCCTAAAGCAGCCTTCCTGCTCGTCTTTCCCTTCACTTATTTCATCAGCAAACGAGCCGGAGTCAAGGTGCTCTGGGTGGCAGCTATATCCGAGTGGTTAAACCTGGTGTTTAAATGGTGAGGATAAAAAATAACATGTTTTAAACATGGTTTAATGTGAAGTTTTTACTCTCTGATCGTGTCTGTCATCATGTTGACATGTTAGCATGATGCTAACTGTGCTGTTGACAGTAACACAGTCACTGTCAGGCAGAGACAACAACAGCTGTGGTGTTTTATTTCTTCTTTTTCCCCTACAAGTCAGAAACAGTTAAATATTTTATTATGTTGACGTTGCAAGCTAACACGGTCCGACCGTGTATACTGTCCGACGGGAAACAGCTCGAAGCGGAACCTTTTATACACAGTAGTTGTGACATCATGGCGTTTCCTCCTGGATAAAATTAAAGGTCTCATATTTTCTCATTTTCAAATTGAGACTTGTATTTTGGGGTTTCTACTTGGACATGTTTACCTGCTTCAATGTTCTAAAAACACTTTATTGTCCTAACATTTTCTGTCTAACTCACTTTCTGTCTGAAACGCTCAGTTTTAGCGTCTGTGTCCTGTCAAAGTGAGTCTGCTCTGATTGGTTAGTGTTTCGGGTCTTTCACATCTGCGATCTCAGTGTTTCTGCACCGTCATCGCAGCTGGGGGAGTGACTGTAACAGCACTGTAGTGGCACTTTCTACCTTTATATAGTAAGGTTGTGACATCACAACTTCACGCAAGTCCTGACAGCTCGTTTAAAGGCACAGTTTCTGAATGTAGAATTGCAATTTTTTATTTTACAATATTCAAATCAGTCGCATCACATGGTCTACATAATACAGTCCATCACAACAACAAAACATACCCCCGCCCCCAGCCATCACACCCATAGTCATTAGGGGTCAACCGACCTATAGGGTGGCTCGCAAATCATGAATGTACTGTGCACATTATTATCCAAAGTCAGACATGACAGGTGATATAAAATAAAATTATGCAAGTACGCCAGAGGGAATATGTTCAGCATTACAAGGCCTACTGATATGCTTATTGATCAGGGTAAAAAGAGAAACAGACAAAGGTCTGTGTGTGTTTTAACATTTATGTTAAATATTCTATTGATTAAAAAATACCATACTCATCAGTTTTATATCCCACTTTAAAATCCATGTGCCGCAATAAAAAGCATCCCAATGTTTCAGACATCTTTATGAGTTCTCAAGCAACTTTTGGAACTTACATTTACACATTGTCCAAAAACAAGTGATGATCAGACTTATTTATTTATTTACAGTATTTATCATAATGGAAATTTGTTACGTTTATTTATGACCTGTGATTACATCTGATGATTGCTGATTATTTCAGATCACAGTGAATGGTTCCCTTTCGTAGCATAGCATTTTTAAAAATACATTTTTAATTAATCTATTGATCTAATAACAGCCTAGTATTATTTACATATTTTTCACAGCTGGATTTAGAAAGTCAAATGTGTCTGACATTGTTAGAATAATATCCAACAGATCATCTGCACACACACACCACAACTGCTATTATCATCAGTTATTAATGTTTAAAGGAGGATAAACAATCAGAATTAAACTGAAATATCTCTGCTGAGGTACATAGCTTGGATCGTTTGTATGTCTTTATATTAAAATTCAGAAACTGGGAAAAGATGTACGTGAATATATGAGAGTAGTTGGAGACAAAGGTAGCTGGTAAATAGGCAAAAAAAGAGAATTAATTTTGCAGCAGAGCCATTTATACACCATGAAATAATGACATTTTGGTGGGAAATTTGGGATAAAGACAATAAAAGTAGGGGATATTACAGGTTTAGGATTTAGAGAGGATGATGAAGAAAAGAAAATGTAGTCGTGTCTAAATGAAGGTGAGGATGTGCAGGACGTAATGCATCATTCATGTACAAGACAGTTGAGGATGTGCTGATGGATGTGAAACGTTTAATGTAGAGCGAGAGATTAAAGACAGGTTGGTAGAAACTGGAATAAAAGAAAGAGTATTAGTAAAAGACATGTTGTGACACACTGTGGTACTGAAGGTAGAAACCTGACAGAAGAACAGAAGTTTGAATGATTGTGTATTTTTCCCAGGATGCTGTTTGGAGAGCGGCCGTTCTGGTGGATTGGTGAATCTCGTCTGTTTGTCAACAAGCAGCCCAAAGTTCAGCAGTTCTCCTCCACGTGTGAAACCGGCCCAGGTGAGAAGTCCTCAAAGACAAAATGTAACCTCACTCACTGCACAGTCAGAGCTCTAAAGCTGGCGTCTGTCTCTCAGGGAGTCCGTCAGGACACGCGATGGTGACGGCAGCAGTGTGGTGGGTCGTGGTGTCCTCACTGGGGTCGTTCCTGTACTCACGCACTCGCAGGTGTGCTCATTCAGAAATAAACTAATCTGCTGTTTTGGCTTTAAAACGCACAGATGAAGGATGTCAGAGATATTGTTAACAAGTCTCTTTTTCTCTGTGTCTCCAGCGTGCTGTTATCAGCTGTTCCTTACCTGCTCTACGTGGTGATGCTGGTGGCGGTTGGAATCTCCAGGATCTTCATCCTCGCTCACTTCCCTCACCAGGTCGTCGCCGGCTCCATCACAGGTCTGAATACAGCTTCATGCACCAGTTAAAACGTGGAGTGTGGGTATGAGTGTATGGATTAAAACCTCTATCTCTGTAGGTATAATCTGACATATAAACATCAGTACATATAACATGATATGACATTTTCCTGGAAAATCATAAATGGGTAAAACAACCTGACAGTATCAGCTGTTTCCACTGAATTTACATACTTCTTCACTCTGATACCAAAATCATATGAAACTAAAATAACCACAGAACCTCTGGTTCAACCAATCAATAATTAAATATTTATAAATAATAAATAAAAAAATAGAACATTTCTGAATAAATAAATAAAATATATAAATTTGTAAATAAATAAATGAAAATAATGTATAGAAAATAAAAATATACTGAAAGAAATACATATATAGATAAATGCACAAATAAAACATAAAATTAATAAATGTTGATATAAATATGGAAATAAATAGATAGATGCATAAAGAAATAAATGAAAGAATAAATAAAAAATATAAAAAATAAAAAATATGCTGAAATAAATACAGACAAATAAATGCATAAATACATAAAAGAATAAATAAACAATTGACAATAATAAAGTATATCAAATAAAAAAATAGAAAATAAAATATGCTGAAATAAATACAGGCATAAATAAAAAACATAAAAAAACGAGTGTATATAAAATAAATATATAAAATTAAATATAGATAATAAGTACACTAAAGAAAATACAGACATAAATAAACAGAAAATAAATAAATTAATAAATATAGAAATAGATAAATGCATAAATAAATTAAATAAAAGCTGACAATTAAACAAAAAAATATCCTACATTTATTGCTACATTTTCATACAGCTGCATTTATTTATTTATGTATTTCTGTTTGTGTGTTAATGAGGTCTTAACCTCTGTGTTTATACCTTTATTAATACATTTATTTATTTCCATATGTTTTTAGGTACTTATTTATTCTTTTATTTATTTATTGGCTCTTGTAACTGTCACTTTTTGTCCTATATAAACATACAGTATATTTTTCATTGCATTTTTTCACTGATTGATTTTTTTCTTTTTGTTTGTCAGGTTTCATTCTGGGGATTGTTCTTGGCCGCAGAGTACCAGAAGGACGCCCCCTGCTGTTCTTCTTCAGCCTCAGCATCGGTCTGCTGCTCGGCACTGTGATGCTGCACGCTGGACTGCAGCAGCTGGGAATCGACCTCTCCTGGTCAGTGGTTTTATTACGTTCATGTGTATTGATGAGTCTGTGCGGTGCATCATGAGCTCTGTGGAGGTGGAGTCATATTTGTGTCTTGACTGGACACACTCCGTCTCCTCCACAGGTCGATTGCTTTGGCCAAGAAGTGGTGCAGCCACGCCGAGTGGATCCGTTTGGACACTGCTCCGTTCTCCTCTCTGACGCGGGACTGCGGGGCCCTTCTGGGTTTGGGGCTGGCGCAGTACTGGAAGCCTGGCGGATGGTCTCTGCCGTGGGCTCCTCGGGCTCTGTCTCTGGCCTTTTCATCCATGGGGCTGTATCACGTCCATCGTCTGCCGCTGCCGGTCCGGCCGCAGGGCCTCTTCTACGGCCTGTTCTTCGTCAAGTTCGTCATAGTGCCTCAGGTGGTCATGGTGCTGGTGCCGGGGCTGGTTCACCTGTTCACACACAAAAAGAAGAAGGACTAGAGCCTGTCCTGTCTCCATGTTGGAGGTGTCGTCGCACCTTCAAGGACTTTAGCTTCCTCTTGGGTTCCTGTAAGCACTTTAAATGTCTGTCGTATGTTGTTCATGGGTGAAAGTCAGTTTGTTAGTTTAGTTTATTTCTCATTCTCTTCTCAGCGCTCTTCAGTCCGTGACTTAATGTTTTTTTTTTACCAGATTACCTGTTTTTCTGTCAGTGCGGGGATTGTATCAGATTTTTAATTTACTGCACATTTACAGTACATCTATAAACCGCAGTAATACTAAGTGTTAATACTACAGTATTTTTGGAATATTTTGCCTTTTGTTGGTGGTAAAGTGCAGTTTTAAAGAACTGTGCGTCAAAGAAATATGATACATGACTTGAACACCTTGTTGTCAGGGTCTAGCTTTTGAATGTTACTGTTAAAAGACTGGAAAAACCTGCTGTCGATCGTTTGTGCTCACTATTATCGACATTTCAGCCCTCAGACCTTCATCAAGTGAAAGATTGATTAAATGAAATTAAAGAGATCGACTCGATGAAGGGTTGAGGATCAAAGACATCGTTCTCAAAGTGAGTACAAGTGCTGAAGACAGTCAAGAGTTCTTGATCTTAGAGCTTTATCAAGAAAGGTCAAAAGAGTCCTAAATGGATTCAGCTTTGCACTCCTGTAACGGTGAACACTTAAAGATGTCATTGCAGCACAACCAGAAGTATCGGCTTTTTTATTCCACACATTCTTCCTCGTCAAACGCTGGGGCCTGCGTTACCCCCAACTCAACCACCAACAGTTTGGTCTGGAGATTCAGTCTGTAAGGCTAAACACAGTATCTACAAAGTCAGTCAAAACTGAGTTATGACTGAAATTAAATCTTTGAATATCTGTTTCATCTTGAGACAAAATTTCTTCGTTAAATCTTGTTCTGTTCTCGAGAAAATGGGGTGTAAAAATTAACCACAAAGTCCAATTCTAACCCAAAGCAAACACCAGTAAATGTAGTTAGTGCGCTCCACCTGAGGTTCCTAAAGATTTGGGATTGTCAGGCCAAGGAAAACTGCAGTAAGCGTATTAGTGAAGATTCTCAGTCATCCAGGTCATCATAGGCAACTGGACGTGCTTGAGTTTCTTGAAGACGTTTCGCCTCTCTGAGAACTGAAGAAGCTTCTTGGATGAGAGGTCAGACATCTTTAAGAAACTCAAGCAAGTCCAGTTGCCCACGATACAGCACTCATGATTGCATTAAGAGTATTACAGTGAATAGTGAGCGTGAGAATGAGGAAGATGCCAACGACAGAGTGACTGATAACGTGACAATGACCAGAGCGAGATAAAGCAGTGATAAAGATGATGATGTCAAGTGATCTAAATCAAGGTCAAACCTGATGAAGTGAAAATTAAATCAAAATAAAACCATAGGGCTGCTTAAATTATTCTCTGTTACTACTTTTAAAACATCATCTGTAAAAGAAACAAATACAAACTGAATGTAGTGAGAAATGAAAACATTTTCCTCATCCTGAAAAAGATAAAACTCTAGTCGTAGTCACTGCACTCTGCCTCTGGACTGCCTCTACGTCTTTTTAAGGTCGTACAAAGGCAGAGTTTTGGGCATAAAAATCACTTTATGGTTGAATATTATAGTGCAGGTATGAATGTACCTTTAACATGTGTCCGGACAGTGAAAAACCTCTGAAGCCCTTTGTCTCACTGCGGTTGCCTCTGTAGAGCAGAACAGACTGTGATGTGTAAAACAGGTGAAGTTCATCTTTAAACTGCTCGACATTAGCATCAAGTAACAAATTCAACAACTAAAAAATGGAGAATTTCCAGGAAATAGCACCATGTTTTGGTCAAACTGGCGCTTATACTTTGGTTCAAATGTCAACAGATGTGTGAGGATGTAAATTAAATGAATACTCAAAGGTATACTATGCAGGACTTGTCGACAACTGTTTGTAAACAGCATCAACAGCAAAAATGAAATGTGACTCCAGCTTTGTTCACCTGGTGTTTGGCCTTGCTAGATTGGCCTTTTTCTGTGGCGCTGTATCTCCACAATTTCCATAACTTCCTCTTGGACGCTTGCTGCTTATGGTCTGGTTGCTACCTTCCTGTAAAGTCCCGACCTTACCTGCGTGCTGCACCCAGGAGCGTCCCAAACACAGCAAAATAAGAAAATAAGAAAAACCAACCCTGTCTCACTCCCAACTCGTCAAATACTGACGCTTGACAGTGGCCACTGGTGTCAGATACAGACACAGTGAGTCAACCAAGTACTTTTTGTTGACTTAACCTGAGGGAGTAAACCTAAAAATGAAGTTTATTACCTATGTGCAATGTTTTTTTTTTTTTTAAAAAAGACTGAATGCTTTTCACGAGCGGAAAGTTTGTCTCATTTCCAGTGAACTGAAAAATTTAGTTGAGAGAAGAATAGAACAGAATCTTGTCTTTATTGTCCACTGTGGGTGGAAATTTGTGTTTGGCTCACCAAACATAAAACTCTAGTTGAGTTATAAATTACGGGTAATAAATTGAGTAATAAATTACGTTGAATGCAGGTAACAAGCGTGAATTGACACGCCGTCGCTGAGCGTCCAAGACTGTTGCTGTCTGGGTACCTGGAGCGTCACAGTTTGACGCTGAGGGCAACTGACCAAGCGTCGGTATCTGATGAGTTGGGAGTCACGATGTGCTGGAAAACACAGGCAGCGTCTCTGCGGATAAAGACAACGCCACACACTCGTAGTTAGTCGTAAGTGATGATTGAGAGGGGTGACATTGTTTAGGGAAAATCCT
Organism: Cephalopholis sonnerati; assembly: GCA_019142605.1. NCBI lineage: Eukaryota > Metazoa > Chordata > Actinopteri > Perciformes > Serranidae > Cephalopholis > Cephalopholis sonnerati. The sequence continues at coordinate 30,962,106 of JAGQAX010000020.1, forward strand.
GCACAGTATACCTTTGACAATATAATGAAATCTGATGCAACAACACGGTTAATTTGAACATTAACAGCTGTAGAGATGCAGTGTATGTTGGAGTTGTATTAGATTGCATCATATTGTACAGAAACCTGTCGACACACTGGAGTTATTTGTTTGTTTTGTGGACCAAAATCATCCAAAATAAAAAATGACATGTGCATGTTACGTCCGAATAATCATTAAAATAAATGACTGACATGCAGGGCGTGTTTCAGTTGGTAACCATTTATAAATATGTTCTTTTTTTTGTTGTTGTTTCCTCCAATACATAGTTTGACTGTACAGATTACAATCAGTTATCATGAGATAAAAACACATTCTTTTTTATTGTTTTTAATTAAACTTTTTATCACAGCGATCTGAAAGCTCACATTTACAGACAAGAGAACTCTGCTCAGCAAGCAAATACATTAAAATAAAATAAAACAAAACCTTTTGCTTTTTGTCTGGTGAGGTCGAAGGGAAAATGATAAGGACAGTTCGGGGGGCGGGGCGGGGCGGGGGGAGCGGTCTCCTTATCTTGATCCGAGCGTCGCGTGTCGCACACCAGAGTCACTGCTATACATGTTTCCGCTTGAGCTCATGGAAAGAATAGAACATGCATCGGACTATTTACAGCAAACTAATATACATAGACAGCTTGAAACCATACACCCTCGAATGTCCTCAACCTAAAGTCTCCTTAAATTAAGTATAATACAGTTTATACCTTCATTTCTGTAAAGATAAGTAGGGCATCTCTCTGGTAGCAGGTGAAACTGAGAATGAACTCTTTAGATATTCTTTATCAGAGAAACCAAAATAAAACGTTACAGACAAATGGTCCATAACTTTTCCCACATATACAAATAACTTGAATATTCTCATTATTCCACGTTCTCTCACCCCAAACTCCAAACACGGAGTTTCTGCGCGCTGAAACCTCAGTCATACTTTTTTTTTGTTGCAGTAGATTTGACTTAATTTCAAGATGTGTGCAAGACCAGTGGATTAGACTGGCTCCTTTAGAGATAGAGGACTTTAATGGATATTTTTTAATGATGTGGAATACTTAAATATGATCTCGCCTCACTCACAAACCCGCGCTGGACCCGAAGTGGAACATCTGAGTCAGTATATACAACTTGTGCTAGAAAGTCTATACATCTTCACCGGTTTAAAAACATTGTTTGCTCTTCATATTGTCATTCATCGCTGCTTTTGTAAATCATAACAATAACAATAATAGTGTCTATGATAGTCTCGCCGGTCGGAGGTCTGCCTGATCGCACGCCCACTTTCTCCAAGTTCAACAATCGTTAACAACAAAAGTAAGTAAAATACATAAAGTGCACCCTTAGTTAAGAACTTAACAGGCATTTTTAGTGCAGAAGAAGTGGCGGAATAAAAATGCATCGTGGGTAAAAAGAAACAAGGTGATGCAGGAGAAAGGGAAACGTCTGTAACAGTGGTCGTGTATGCATTTGCTTGCTTTTAATCGCTGAGCACTATCCATGTTAACCCATCACTAGCATATGTGCGCTCTCTGTTAGGAACACGCAGCGTTAATTACCCGCGGAGGAGGGACAAAGGCGAACTTTGATGCTCGTGTGCCACGTGATGAGGTCGCTCATCATCATCATCTGACCCGCATCGCTCGTTGATTTGAGATTCCTGGAGATGAAGATTCAAACTACAAACAAGGCCAGATTTTTGTTCTGATGTTTGTACAAAACCAACTGATGCTTCGCCTGTCTGATGAAGCCGGTGTTCAAAGGGAGTCGGTCCAATATGTCAGACAGTGTTAAGAGATTGAAGCTTCGACACTACAGCAGAGATACTCTGCTTTCCCCTGGGCCACTTTTGCAAAAATGATAGAAGGCCAGTAAACAAACATTAGAAATATTCACTAGTATATATAATAAATGAGTTCCCTGATTTCAACTAGGGCTGAAATTGTTAGATTTGCTGTACCTCAGAGCAACACATTGGGCAATTAGTTGCCAGTCTTTGCTGATCTGCTTCAGTGACGATATTTTATCTTTATTTTATTTTTTGTTCTTTGTATTTTCTTAAAATTTCCTCATTTTATTTGCTTGAATTCCGCATTGTTTTAATCCAGGATCAACCGTGTAAAGCAATTTGTAACTTTGTTTTGAAAAGCTCTTTATAAGTAAAGTTTATCATGTAATCGAAATATTATAGGAATCACAATATTGCCAAGTGTAACATTCAAAGGGCGGGAGCTGCAGTTTTTGATAAAGGTAAAACGTATCATAACCCATTATAACTGAAGCATCAGGGAGCTTTAGAGACACCTACAAATCATATTCCAGACGTCAAGGATTGTGCTCGTTTGGCACAGACACCAGAAAAATTCTTTCTTTGGGGGGGTGAAAATTAGATGAAATATTTACTATTACCACTGAAATTGTGACTCAAGCTGCGATACCTGTCAAAATAATCAGAATATATATATATTTTTTGCATATGGTGCAGCCCTATTTTTAACCTTTCAACGTTTGCTGTCCTCACTCATCTTTGCTTCTTTGCTATAAGGCAAATCCAGTCGCAGCCCCTGCAGCATCAGGTGTACGCAGGGGTGTCTCTAGGACTTGAGGACATTTGGGACTTATTTCAGACCTGTGCTGGGGGGTCTGGAGGTTCCTCCTCTGGTGCTCATCCAAAATAAAGCTTGATTTTTAAGCTTTTCTATGTACTCTGCTGCATTATTTATTTTCTGAGTGCAAAAAAAAATTCCTAGTGTGAATTAGAAGGTGGCCAGATTTGGCACACAGGCCTGAAGTTAAGTATCACTGCATGACTGTACATCATGAGGTCTGTGATACGGTTAGGGTACTAAGAAGAAATGTAGAAAATCATAATTTTCATGGTTTTAAAAAATGATTCAATCAACAAAAACAGGTGTATGCACCGTGTGTGAGGGTTTAATTTTCACTCTGACAAAAGCATTTTAATTCCAGCTTGAAGCTAAACTCTGTAGCACTCTGGGAAAGATCTGAATCTACGTGTGTTTATTAACGTAGAGCAAAAACTGTTAATCCATTGCTCTGCCGACAGGAAATAAACTGGCCTAACATTCTCTGACTGTAGCTTCTCCACTGTGAGGATCTGCTGCTTCTCTCTGTTTGCTTCTCTTCTCTACACATCAACTAAACATCTTTGGGTTTCAGACTCTGTGTCTGACGAAACACGACATTTGAAGACTTCTTCTTGGACATATTTTTCTATTTTCTGACGTTTTACAGAAAAAAAAAAATCGCAGATTAATCGATAAACGTGTTAGTCGCGTCCTTCAGCTCGTTCAGGACCTACTGCAGCACAGGAAGCATCTTCTTGCATTAAACCACGACAGGATCTCTTTTACTTCGACACATTAGAGGTAATTACGTCATTCAAAGTTGGTCGATGTCCCTCGTTCCTCACCCTGATCCGTTTCCACATCCATATGACTAGCAGTGGGACACAAAGGCAGGGTTAACAGAATACAATTCAAACGCAAACTATGTTTTCTTTCTATGTACAATATATAACTTAATTATAAATATTGTCATTTTTCTCTAAGTACTGAGTTTTGTTGAGCCATTTGTATTTTCTGAGCAATGTACAGTATTGAACATATAATATTGTATTACATAGAATAGAGCCTACTAGCAACCTTGGTTAAGAGCACACTTTGAAAGAACAGAAGATGGATACAGAGTCCACGAGTCGAGTCCGATGGTTAGTACTTTCACTCTCACAGTCCCACCTGTCGTGTTCACCTGTGGGAACTTTGTGCCACACAACATTCTGGAAGTGCACCGGTCTTTGATTCAGTATGAGATCAGAGCTGAGGACCCTCCTGCTGTCCCACCTGTGTGCAGAGTATGATAATGAAATAATCGCTTTCACTGTTAGTTATGTTTTCATATAAGATAATGTCTAATACCCTAAGTGTGTGTGTGTGTGTGTGTGTGTGTGTGTGTGTGTGTGCCGGCTGGGTGGGTTTCTCTCTGGTGAGTTCTTTAAGACGAGTCCGTCCATGTCACATACACAAGGGGTCAGCAGCATCTGCTGTCGAGCTAAATATTTTCCTCCTCTCACTCCCACTGACAAGCCCAGTCCAACCAACCAATCACAGGCAGGCCATCACACGTTTGACTCCACAAATGGTCTCTTTGGTTTGATGGGGGAGGTGGGGCCTTGGGTCCGGGAGTCACGCGAGAGCTGGCGGTACATGTTGTCCTGGTAGGCCTGTGCCACGGGCAGAGTCCTCGCCACCTTCACATCCGGGTAGGTGGGCACCTGGCTGACCCGCTCCAGGATGTCCCCACTGCCACGGGAGCCGTTGGCCAGCTTGCCCAGCGAGGGGGGCTGCGTCTGGGTGTAGTAGTCCTCCTCCAACAGGTGTCCGTTCTGGGCGTTGTTGGTCTTGTTGTAGTAGGCGATATTGCCCAGCGAGGCGGGGGGGCTGTAGGTGGAGCCTTGCTGGACCAGCTGGCCGGGCGAGGTGGGGCTGATGGCGGAGTCCATGGACGTCATGGCCCTGGACCGCGAGGGCTGATGCAGGTACTGCTGAGTCCGCGCCGTCTTGTCTATGATGCCCATGAAGGGCGTGTTCCGAGAGCGGGTGGTCTCGCCCGGATACAGCCCCCCGCCACCTTGAGAGGGAGAGATGGGGGAGATGTCATCACAGGAGCGCTCGTACGTGGCTTGCAGGGGGATCTCCATCTGCTGAATGGAGGCGGACGGCCTGAAACCCGGCGCTAAATTCGAGGTGGATCCAGTTGAGATATTGTTGCTGGACGGGGAGAATCGGAGGCCTACGCTCTGTGAGTGGATGAGAGGCCTCGGGGTGGGCACGTGCTGCTTCATCTCAGTAGTATTGGCACTGACGGGGCGTCGCACCATGTGGGGGATCTCGGGAGAACCCAGCTGGCAGGGGGGCATGGCATTGGCTCGCTCCAGTACGTGTTCGGAGACTGGGTAGTAGGCGGCTGACTGGCTGCGGCTTATCTGGGGCGTCTGGCTGTAACGAATGCCCCCCGGGCCCCCGCTGCTGGCGCGGTAGGCAGAGGAGGGGCGCTGGGGTAGCTCGTCCTTCAACAGGCCCGACTCCATAACCCCTCCTCGGCCGCCGTGCTGACAGAGGGCCCCAGAGCTGAGGCTGGCCTGCACCTGGGGCATGGACCGTCCATCCAAGGAGGGCTGGTACACCAGCCGGCTCTCGACGTCCACCGACCCCCCCTGGTAGCGGCCGCTCATGGAGTGTCCCATCTGGCCGCTGTAGAGGCTGTTGCCCATCACGTTGCTGGGCTGGTTTGTGCGGACTATCTGGGCTATAGAAGGCTGAAGACGAAGGCCTTGGGCTTGGTGGTGCTGGGAGGACAGAGACTGCTGCGAGCTCAGCTGGAACGATCGCTGGCTGCTCATCTTGGAGAGGGGCGATTTGGGTCGGCCGGGGAGCTGCTCTGTCTGGTAGCGCACAGGCGACCCGGACTGGGACCTGTACAGACAAACACTCTCTACTGGTGGACTGGCTCTGTACTGAGCAGCCCGACGTAAAGGGGAAGGCGGTGGGCTCTGGTGATCCATCCCCTGACCTCCACTACCCATAGAAGGCGGGCTGAAGCCGTAGGACGACTGGTGCACCGGGGAGGTATGAGGCGGGCTGTGGCGGTAGTGATTCTGATGCGTCGGGGAGAGGGAGGGCGATGTGGGCTGGTACGAGCCACGAGTTGGAGAGGACATGGAGGAAGAGGTGGGGTGATATTCGTAGGGCTGGCCCATGGGCGAACCTCCAGCTAAGTAGATCTGATCTGGATGTGTCGGGGACAGCGGCGGGCTCTGGATGATGGGAAGGCTGGAGGGGTTGGTGAGAGACTCGGGTGGGGGCAGACCCACAGACATGGCCTCCAGCTCCTGCTCCAGGTAGTCCTCGTCCTCAAACAGGTCCTGGACGGGCTCCATGTCCTCCAGGCGGGGCTCTGGGGGAGGGGGGAGAGGCATGGACAGGGACAGGGACTCCTCGTCTTCAGGGGGAGGTGTAGGAGGAGGGGAGGGGGGAGGCTCCAGCTCCAGGTCCTGCTGCTGGTGCTCCTCCTGGTTGAGCTGGTGATATTCCTCCTCCACCCTCTGGAGCAGCCGCTGGATCTCTCGGTTGTTGGGGCACTGCTTCATGGCTTCATTCAGGTCCTCTAAGGCTTCAGGAAATTGTCTGGGAATAAAAAAAATGATTTTTTATTTTGAGGGAAAAAGTCGTATTTGTCCAAAATCGACAAGACAACTAGAACTGTATGAACTGTATCCCTCTATGATGTGTACAGAGATGAAGGTAGCGTACCTGCTGCTACGCTTGGCGCGTGCTCTGGCATAGTATGCCTCATACGATTTTGGTTTCAGTTCGAGTGCCTTGGTAGCAAATTCCTCAGCCATCCCAAAGTCCTGCAGAGATTGAACAACATCCAACACATATCAAGACAAAGGTAAACACAGCCGGCAGCATCATTCTCGTTATGTTCAGATGTATGATACAATAAGATGGTTTGGGTATTTAACTTGACAGACATCTCAGAAGTTAATCTGAAACAGGTCTGCTTTGTCATCTTCCACCAGCCACTCGTGGCTCAGACTTACGTTCATTTTCCTCCGACATCGGGACAGGTTGAGGAAGAGTGATACTTTGAGTTCCCTGAATGTCTTGAGGTCCTCGCTGAAGCCTTCGCGTGGAAACTTTTTGAGGGCATACTGATAACGCTGCGCTGCCTCCTTCACCTTCCCCTTCTGTCGGACAAACAGAGAGAAGTCTGGTTATCGTCACAATGCAGTGAAATAGAATCTGAAATCTAATCTTTAATCCTTCACAGTATAAATCAGAGCCAGACATAAAAATACATTTATCATAACATCTGTTAATAATTTGTTCTCAGTTTGAGGTCATTCTCAGAGAAGGGAATCTTGTTTTCACTGCAGGTTGGTTGTTATTTACAATATAATACCTACAAACAATTAAATGTATTTTGTTTGGGAAACTGCAATACAGATACACTAAAATCCCACATACACACTCATGATTAACAGAACTTTAATTTTCTACTTTGAAAAACAGTATGTGTAATTTCTGAAGAAAAGATATAACTTATGTTAAGTGAAGTCATGTGTATAGAGGACTAAAAATGACTAAATACTAATTAAATCCAGGAATAAATAAATAAAATAATAAATGCTGAAATAAATAAACCTATACATTAAATCATAAATAAATGAATAAGTAAATTACTAAATAAATTGGAAATAAATAAATAAACATGCATGCATAATAAAAATAAATAAAAGAATAAACATATAAATACTGAATATATATGGAAATAAATAGATAAATGCATACATAAATAAATAAATAGAGAAATAAAAATGCTACAGTAAATATGTAACTAAATAAAAATAAATAAAACATGCATAAATAAATTAATAGAAGAATAAACAAATTAATTCTGAAATAAATATGTAAATAAATTGATAAATAAATCAAATTTTATTATTTCATTTCAAATATGAGATATGTGATCAAATAAATATATAAATAAAATAATAAATGTTGAAATAAATAAATCCATGCATAAAATAATAAATAAAAGAATAAATGGATGCTGACATACACATGGGAATAAATAAATACAAAACATGGATGCATAATACAAATAAATAAAGAATAAACATATAAATAAATAAATATATCCTGAATATATATGGAAATAAATAGATAAAAGAATAAATAAATAAACGCATAAAAAAATGCTGAAGTAAATATGGACATAAATAAATAAATATAAACATGCATAAATAAAAGCAACAAATAAATGCTGAAAAAAATATGTAAATAAATTGATAAATACATCATATTTAATATTTAATTTAACAAATACATTAAGTGATTGAAATAAATAAATAGACATAGATATATAGACATAAACAGATCAATAAATAAGTAAAATAAATTAATGTTTAAGTGAATATGGACATAAATACATAAATAACAAAAATAAATTAAAGTTGACAATTAAAAAAATAATAAAAATAAAATAAAATAATAATTTAAAATTTTAAAAATAATCTTAATTTTTTTTGCCACATTTTTGTATCACTACATTTCTTCTGTCTGTACATTAATGAAGAAGGAGGTCCTAACCTCTGAATTTCTTTTTTTTAAATTTTATTTACATATATATTTTTAGCATTTATTTATTTATTTATTACTGTTTATTTTATATTGGTAATTATGTAATTTTTCGACCTCTAAATGACCTAAGTCTATAATGGTTAGATACAGGATCAGTACACAGTCCTTGCTGAGAAAGAAATTTATACTAAATTAGTATATTAAAATCATAGTTCACATTTATAATATCACAGAAGTATCTGTAATTCAACCAATGAAATCTGAGCGGTTGTCTGACCTTGTAAAAACTGTCCCCCTCCTCGATGAGTTTGCTGAGTAAGATGATCATGATGTCGGGTTTGGAGGTGGCCATGGCCCACGTGGCTGGACCTGGGTAACACAGGAAGGAACAGATGAAAACAAAAGACGCAGTGAGAAAGACACACAGCAATAAGCAGGAGAGGAGGAAGGAGGGAGCGACTGGGAGTCACACTACACACAACAATAATAACAGGGATGAGACAACAGCCAAAATGGGGAAATGGAGGAGAAAAGACAGGCAATCCACTGCAGAGAAAAGATTACAAAGATCTGCTCTGACACCTCGAGAACACTGTGACCTCGCTATGGGACATCAGGCCTGGGTCAAATACTATCTGCCGATAATTATGTGTTCCTTTAATCCTGCTGGGAGTCGGGTTCACTGAATTAGGGTGCAGAATGAGCACGTTTCAAACTGTTTTCACATGCTTGATTAACTGCAGCAATTATCTGCAAATATGCTTTGGCCCAGGCCGAGTAGATGTACAGAAAAACAAACAAAAAAAACTCTGTCATGTTTTTGTATTGAGACACATTTTCTGTCTTGTCAAGAAGTGCAGATGTACAGTAAGTCTTTGTGCTAGTGACTGATTCAGGGATGTGATCGAGAGCAGCAGGAAAAACTTGTGTCGTGTATTTAAAAACGAAAAGAAGGAAAAAAAGACACTTAATCCCTGCAGACTGCTTTGTGACTGAAAAAAAATCAAACTGAAACTGATGTGTCTTTTTCTGTATCTGCGCAACAGCAATCCTTGACACATGTACACACACCACAGAGATGAGAAGGAAGGGGATCTTGCACAAGGAGACACGGGGCAGGTACGGTAAACAAAAGAGGCAAGCAGGAGGGATATAACGGAGCTCTGCAGGCTGTCCTTTGAGCTGGTGGTGGTGGCGGTGGTGGTGGTGAGGGTAGGAATGCTGCTGACTGGCCTAGCTGACACTGAGGAAACGTCTGGAAGATGAGCGATGCACAGTACAGTGGTTTATCACCTCAGTCTGTGGTGGCGGTGGTACAGAGGAGTTACAAAGACATGCATTTTCCGCTAAATCACGACCACGCAAAGTGCTACTGAGGGGGCTCCCCGTCATGCATCTGTGGGATGGAAGGTCAACACCTCGATACGACGTCACAGGCTGGAGGCCGGGCATGCTGTCATTAACCACTCGGATGTTAGCATCTACCTCTAGGGCAATCCCGACTGCATCACTGTCAGTGCTAATACCTTTTGCATGTTATTATTTGTCAGTTTGAGAAGGAAGCTAAGCTGGCCTGCCGACACTTAGGACGACACAGACAACACAGAGAGAGGAGATAGAGCTGTCAAAATGCCTGGTGGGGTGAGAAGTCGACAGCCTTGGCTTTACCTCGGGGCCGACTGGGCAGCGTCTGACATCCTGGGGCCGGAGAGAGAGGCGGGGGATGGTGGGGGAGGCAAGAGGAGGAGGGTAGAAGGAGGAGGTCATGAGCAAGGAAGGGAGTGTAAGTGGGAGGGCAGAGCGAGGGAGGAAGGGAGGAAGGGAGGAAGGGAGGGAGGGAAGAATTGCCAGAGAAAACAGATAGAAACAGCGAGAAAGAGGAAGAGAAGTGGTGGCAGTGGTGGAGGAGGAGGAGGAGAAGTGAGAAAAAGGAACACAAAAAAAGCAGCAGTGAGAAGCGGAGATAAGTGCCTCAGCAAAAAAAGAAAAAAGGAGAAAAAAGGATACCGAAAAGAAACAAGCGCTAATAACAACCTGTCTCTGAGCAACCGCAGAGGAACAGAGCGAGAGGATGTGATTGAGAGAGAACCAGGGAGATAGCGTGAGCGGTAGGTAGAGACAAACAGACAGAGAGAGAAAGAGAAAAAGCAAAACAACACAGCGGCAGCAGTAGTACAATAAAAAGAAACACACATCAGAGCCATAAATAGCCGAGGAGAAGCAGCACGATGCGGCAGTAGGGGGGCGGATGACATACAGTAGCAGGAAGTGGTTTAAGCTACATGGAGACACAAACCTGAATCCATGGCTTATTGCGGTACAATTCTACAGCGCTCTATAATGACCAGCAGGAAGTGTGTACTTTAAAGAAAGAGCATCTCTGGATTCTCCCTCTCATGCAGCTCATGCTTGAACTCCAATGCATGACCTTTTCAACAAAAATACAATCTCAAATTGTGTCTCATTTCACGGCAGGCAAATAACCTTTGCTCGCGGCGCTACAGGACAAAGATGCTGCACTTAGAAGACGTCCTCTGTGAGCTAACTGGTCGCCTCTCTACTCCGTCAACCCGCTCTTACCTATCTTGGCTCCTTTCTTGAGCAGGGCGACCACCACCGACGTGTTTCTGCAGCCCACCGCCCTGTCCAGAGGACGCATCCCGCTGTAGTCTACGTGCTCTATCATGGCGCCGTGGTCAACCAAGAACTGGACCTGAAGAGACAGAGACATGAGGTGTGAAAAGCTGGAAACTTTTAAAGAACAGCCACTGAATTTAGTCTCTCATCTGCTCCAGACTCAGGTTACAACTTCTTCTTAAAGGAGGTGCAGCACTTCAAACACAAATGGACTCTTTGTCAGGTAGCAGGTTCAGACATTCATCCATTTTCCGTAACTGCTTATCCTGTTAGGGGTCGTGGGGGGGTGGAGCCTATCCCAGCTGACACTGGGTGAGAGGCAGGGTACACCCTGGACAGTTCACCAGACTATCACAGGGCTGACACATAGAGACAGACAACCATTCACACTCACATTCACACCTACGGACAATTTAGAGTCACCAATTAACCTGCATGTCTTAGGACTGTGGGAGGAAGCTGGAGTACCCAGAGAAAACCCACACTGACGCAGGGAGAACATGCAAACTCTGCACAGAGGGGCTCCCTCCACCCTGGCTAACCACTGCACCACTGTGTTTTTTAGCTACAGTTTGCCTTTATATTATGAAATGGGTGCACACAACACACTGATACAGTCAGTTAAAAATTCATTCATAACTTTTTGTGTAGGCCCAGTTGAATATTGCAATAATAATGTGACCTTTAATTGATTATGATAGAAATCTCATAAGGCTAGTAAGTACCCACATTTCACATTTAGCATTTTTGCTGTTAAAAATGACTTGGATGATGATTAACTTTCAAAATATTTGCAGGGTTTTTTGTTGAGCGACTCGTCAACTGGCCAACTCATTGTTTCATTGTTAATTAATATGCGTGTTTGTGTTAAAAATGAGATGTTGCATTTCAAGGGACTTCTCCTCAAATCTAAAGGAGCTGTGTACGACATTCCCAGCATTTTTATGATTCAGTGGCTGAGCCAGTGAGCGTTCAGCAGCTAACAACAGCAACAGTGCTGACAGAGCTAACGGTGTTAACCAGTGGGTTTTGATGCCAGCTTTTGGTACTTGGTGCTTTGGACACAGTTCAGTCGATACCACACAAGAATCAAAACTCTAAACTTGTTTTTAGAAATATAAAGATACTTTTGTTAAAGGTTATTTTAATTACATAAAATACAAAGACAACTTTATGCAAATAATAAAACTTAAAATACGAGAAAGAACACACGATTTAAAAATCGGGTGTAAGGTGAGCACAGAGAAACATTCCTCCTCCAGCAGATGAGTTTGTGTCACACTCTGCACATAAATGCATTTGTACAGTGAAGGTCAAACATAAAGCAAAACACATTTCCAATGTGCGGGGGACTATGAGGTTTGATATCCAGCCCTTTTCATTCCTGAACTCTTACCACTTCAGAGTCGCCGTAGAAGGCAGCCAGGTCGAGGGGTGTGCGTCCGTTCTTGTCAGCGTGGTCGGTGGCGGCTCCGCTCTCCACCAGGCAGCGGACGACAGGTAAGTGTCCTTTGAGACAGGCCCAGCTCAGAGCGGTCAGACCCTCCTTATCCATCAGAGACAGAGAGGCTCCTGGGAAGAGAAACAGGCAGCAGTGAGACGCAGCCGGGCGTCTTTCACTCCGAATCCTTTTCATAACTAACTGCTTAATTCATTTCTGATGGATTTTTTAAAATCTGCTGCTGATTTAATTTGGCTGTAATTATCGTAAACAACATTTGAAAACTGTAATTACGCTCATTTTTTATTAGTGCAGTGGCTGTGATTTTTTTTTCTATGAAGGACTGCAGCGTTTAGATGAGTGTGAGAAAAGGAAACACCCTGGTATATCAAGTGTTCCTGTGGGAGGGCTCTGAATGCCAAAGATCACGACAAATGGCTGCACATATTTATTTGCTTAGCTATCAATTTACTCAATATCTGTTGAGATATTTCATTTATTTATTTATTCTAGTACATCCTTGTATTTATGTTTAAGAGGTTATATTTGTACTTTGATCTCAGCTGTGTCAAAAAATGTTCTCTTGCTATACGCATGAAGCCCTGACTGACCAAAAATTTATTCTAAACCCATGTTTCAAAATTTTGCGACTGTTGCGGCCTGATGTGCCTGATTTTACTGTAGCTTTTCTAAAAATTGTGTAGGGGAAAAAGGGTAAAAAAGGTAAAAAAGGGCAGGGGATGGTGGGGGTAGCAACAGCTGTTGGCTGACAATCAGCTGCTTCTTCTGTTTGACGCAGTGCTGAAGGAGCATCTCCATCAGCCACTCTTCTCCTGCTCTCTCTGCCCTGCCTGGTAACTTGGTGTCATCACCACTCATCTTATTTAGCCGCTTGGTCAGAGGCCCTGCAGCCGCAGTTAGCATCTGACACAGAGCCGTTAATCTCACACCAAAACTGAAATGGTTCAACTCTGGCGTTACACCAGTTAATAACAGTTGGGTAACGTTAGCCGTGTGATGCTAACAGTTAGTCCTGTCACTGTGTGTGTGTGACTCTAATAGCCTCATGATAAATGGACAGAGAGACAGAGGGGCTGAGCAAATCAAAACGCTGTGCGCAGCTCCACAATGAAACAAGACTTTTACCCGTTTTTATCCAAAAAAATTGGGTTAGAGTTGTGATGATTGACAGAATTGGAAGGTCGTGCAGAGTTCACAATGACTGGCTGAACTTGTCTCATCCTGGAGGAACTGCTCAGTCCCTTACCTTGAGATAGTAAAAACTCAACGGTCCCCAGGTGTCCCTCTGAGGCGGCCATCATTAGAGGAGTACGACCCTGCTTGTCGGCCAGGTTGACATCAGCGCCATGTGTGAGGAGCAGGTCCACGATCTGAAACACCCAAATACAACATCTGTGTCATCACATAACAGCAAATGAATGTCGTACTTGCTGACGTCAAAACTTTTTATTAAGTCAAAAGAAATTAAGGTAAAATTGGTAGAAAAAAAATGAAATGAAAAATAAAAATTATATAAGAGCATGATTGCCACATCTGTACAGCATTTTAGAGTGAGCTGGAGAAAACAAAATGTATGCTTGGAGTTCACACAAATACAAAACAGGATGTCTGCAGGTATCAGACACTTACATTTTATGCTTTCAAGACCTTTCAAGGCAATTTTCAACCAAATTTAAGACTGATTTTTGGTCAAATCGTCTTCTTATTAAAGGACTTCATCTTTTTATTAAAATATTTGTGTCAGTTGAGACGTTACAAATTAAAATTTAAGACTTTTAAGGCCTAATGTTTACAAAACTGAATTTAAGACATTTTGAGGACCTGCAGACACACTGGAAAAGCCAACACATTAACATCTTTTCAGAGGAAGGTAAGGGGAAGAGATCAGGTGTCCACTAACCTGCCAGTGTCCCTGTCGGACGGCGCTGAACAGCGGGACGATGCCTCGTCTGTTGGGCTGCGCCACAGCCGCCCCCTGCTCCAGTAACAGACGACAGACCTCCAGCTTCCCCCGACCAGAGGCTGCAGTCAGAGCTGCACAAACACACAAAGAATCACTGCATGAGATGAGAAGTATAGAATAAATGTGGAGGACAGAAATCAGGTTTTGGGTTAGGGTTTATCACAGACATGATTTTTAGTCTGAAGAGGTGGGGGTTACATATGAAGTAGTTATTAAACCTGCAATAACTGATTTGTTTGGCCACTTGGGGGCAGTGGAAACAAATGAGTTATCATCATCACCTTTTATATGGCAAACCTATTTACACACACACAGCAGTTATGGAGCAACATGATCAGTCGTCTGGAGTCATGTTTGTGTTCACCTGATGAACGATGACAGACAAATATTAGCTCTGTTTTTGTTTTTATCAACTCCTGAGGGAAATATCTTTACAGCTATTAAATACAGCATTGTTTTCATGTGTCTGGGCATGTAATGTGGGTGGGGTTTTTAGAGCCTATTCACCTTCTGTGACTGAAAGCACTGCTCTGAGAGTGAACCAGAACAGTAAAGTTTTAGTCTGGACAGCTGAAACTGACTGTAAAGCTCCTGAAAGCTGACAGGAGCTGTCGATATGGGTCTTAACTCTCTGTAGATTCATACATTAATACATGTTATAGTAAAAATATCAATTAGAGGAGAGGAGAGGAGAGGAGAGGAGAGGAGAGGAGAGGAGAGGAGAGGAGCCCATTGAGATTTTGCTGAGGCGAAGGCCTTTGAAAAGACATCTTCTCAAATGTAATGATTATAATTGGAATAATTTAAGCAGAGTGAACAAATCTCTTTAAGCAGAGTAGAAGCAGCCCAGAGGGGCTGACCGCAGTTTCAACTATAGCCCGACACATTTTTTAGACTCATACCGATATATCAGTCGATAGTAACTTCCTTTAATACATTACATAGGCAAACAAACTTCAAATGAATCCCTTAGATTTGTTTGTTTAAAGAAGTGTGATTATAGTTTGTGTAAAATAATAGACATAGCCACAGTGATGTCTCCCACTGGTTTGTGGACTCTTATTTTGAAGCCTTGAGTTTGGCATTTTGTCTTTTAGAGGCAGAAGTGATGATGTTAGACAGGGTGAAGCTGTGGTGATGTCTCGCAGACAGCCTGTCCTTTAAAGCAGCCACACCCTTAATGATGCATAACTTTGAGCCTTAATTTTAATTTTAATGGCTGAGTTATATAAAATCCCCCCTTCCCCTCGCACAGTTGTCATTTTTTTTTATGGTGTACGCTTTTCATTTCTTCTGGACTATTATTTTAAGGCAGGAATACTCGTGCAGCTCCTGAGTCCAAAATTTCCTACGTGGACAATAAAGTGTATCGTATCGTATCATGAACTGGAAAATTAGCTACAGAGACCAAAACTCTTTTGTACCAGACTGTAGACATGTTTATTTCTGCTTTAAAGTTGGGTATTTTAACAGGAGGGACTACGGGGATTCACTTTCTTTGGAGGCAGCCTCAAGTGGCCATTAGAGGAACTGCAGTTTTGTTTTGCACTTCCGTGTTGGCTTCATTTTACAGCTCCAGATTTTGCCGCTTACATGTGACCAAGATACTTTGCAAGACATTTTTGCAGTTGAAAAAAAACAACTTGTCAGCGCTCTTCGATGAAGAAGTTACATAAAGGTGACACAGTCTCAATATGATGTGAAACCTGGTTTGGCATTTGTTACCTGTCAGCAGTGGTGGAAGAAGTACTCAGATCTTTTATTCAAGTAAAAGTAGTGTAGAAATACTCTGTTACAAGTAAACGTCCTGCACTCAAAACAACGTAAGCAGAAAAGTATAAGCATTAAAATATATTTAAAGTACCAAAAGTGCAGAAAGCAGAATGGCCCATTTAATAAAAATAAAAAATAAAAGATAAAAAAATAAAAATAAAAATAAAATAAAATAAGAATAAAAACAAAAATAATAATAATGATAGCTGCAGATCTGATTATAATTTCTTTAAATACTGATGGGTATTTTAACCTATAATACTTTGATTGTTGATTTATATTTTATATTAAAAATTGAAATTTGCAAAGTGTACCACAACCACAACTGGATGTAAATGTAGAAGTACAAAGAACAATATTTGCCTCTAAAATGTAATGTAGGAGTAGACACATAAAGTTCCCTAAAACGGAAATACAAAAAGGAAATACAAGTACTTGAGTAAATGTACTTCGTTGCATTTCACCGCTGTATGTTGACCGACGTATTCCCTGGTACCGATATATCTGTGGTGAGATATCAGCCAATTTATCAGTGTAGCTTTAGTTTGAACCCATTTATTCTCTGCTGGAAGAACACATTGATATACACGGTTCAGTGAGTACATATCTGAACGTACATACTCTCCCTCTGGCTGTTAGAGAATAATGTATTTTCAGTTGACCTATCCAGTAACACCGGGATTAAAAACCATCTTCCAGAACAACTGTTATCCTCCTGATCTCTTACAAACAATGAAACTACAGCTGAGTGAGTACAAGTCCCCCTCTTCAGCTGACAGGGAGAAGCAGCTCTCTAACACACTGCAGCGGGGGAATAAGGCTCGCAACGAGGTTTCATAGCTTTAGGTTACAATGATGCATTACATTTCTCAACACCCTGCCACGGGGCAATCACACTAGTCATTTCCAAGCACCCTGGAGCACACTCATCCCTCCCCCTCCTCCTCCTCTGGGTGAGCCCAGCCCTGTCTGTGCTCCAATGACACCACTGCACTGCCATCAGTATCTGACGCAGCAGCAGCAGCAGCAAGCAGCAGCAGACACACAAGAACCATCTCTCATATCCGCACTGCAGCGCTCTGCCTCGCAGTGCCACACAGAACAACCCTCTCACAGAACACCTTAAAAATATATTATTTCAAATGTACACGTCTCAGGACACACTGCTGTTTATCTTTACATTCTGTCCAAAGATTTCACAACTACATGACTCATTAATATTCACAGCCATGTGTCTGGGTTTTATTAGTGTAACGTGTATCTAAAGTAGGTGTGCCCACCTGTCTCCCCCCACAGGGTGTCAAAGTTATTGATTTGAGCCCGCTCCACCTCCTCTTCATCTTTCTCTGGCAGGTCCAGCAGGTAGGACACAATCTGAAGGGGGACAAGATTCAACATGACACAGATTAATGTCCAAGTTTACTGTAAACAGACAGAGACAAAATAAATGATTTAAAATAAAACCACGTTCTTGAATAACTTTAAAGGTCCAGTGTGTAGGATTTAGGGGGATATATTAGCAGTGATGGAATATAATATAATGAGTTTATTTTCTTTAGTGTATAATCACCTGAAATTGAGAAACGTTGTGTTTCTGTTACCTTAGAATGAGCCGTTTATATCTACACAGGGAGCGTGTTCTCGTCTCGTCAGAAACTGCTTTGTTCAGTATCTATTTGTTTTGGAGAGGAAGAGACCTCTGTGGATAATTTGGCTCCTACTACAAACCTCCTGAACATCTGGATCTCAGGTTATCAAAGAAAATAGTTGTACACACATTAGCAGGTGCTAGATTAGCGGCCTGTGTCTGAAATGCCAAACAGCGTCTGAAAAACACTGACTTTTTATGAGAAACTGCTTTATTCAGTGTTTTATTATTATATTATTTATACAGTCTGTTTGTTTTGGAGAGAAAGAGACCTCTGAGGATAATTCAGCTCCCGTTAAAAACCTTCTGAATGTCAGGATTAGAAATAGGGTGAAATAGGGCAGGTGCTGGGCAGGGCAGGGCCCTCTGCGACATGCCGCACAGGGACGGAGAAACACTGATCTGTTATGTGAAACTGCTTTATTCAGTGTTTTTACCCTGTTTCAATCACCTGGTCTGTTTGTTCTGGAGAGGAAGAGGCCTCTGTGGATAATTCGGCTTCCAGTAAAAACCTCCTGAACAATCTTAAGTGCTATATTGTAGGCAACTGGACTTGTTTACGTTTCTAGAAGATGTTTCGCCTCTAATCCAAGAAGCTTCTTCAGTTCCAAATGACTGGTACAGAGTTGCAGGCTTTAAACTCTGTGTGGGTGAGAGCTCTCACAGAGTCGTTGGGGTCACATGTGAGTCGTGCCAGATGTGAATGGGTGTGAAGTCGTCTGGGGAGGGATCCCGAAGAGAAGAAAGATGGTTTGAAAGAGGTGTGAAAGACGCCACCTACGTCAAACTGGAACGACCATCGTTGAACAGAGGAGGTGGCCTTCAACACCACTTATCACCCACCTACAATGCAGTTTTAGGATCCCTCCCCAGACGTACCATGTCCTGGATTAATGAGAATCTGCCATCTCACCTCTAGTTGCTACTTGATCCCCTTATATCAATCTTACACACAGGACCTTTAAAGGCTGAATTTGAGATGACTGACAGTCATCATTAGCAGCTACATCGATCACCACACCCCAGTCAATCAGCTGTTGGAACAAACTTCTCATTGATTTAGTCTCTTTCAGAGCCACAGTAGGATTTACCACAGAGTGATCATTTATACGTGGCTCCCCTCTCATTTCATTCAGCCTCTTTACATCGCTCTGTTCCCCTAATTTCTTTTCCTTCCATCATACTCTCTCTGTTTCCGCTGCCACCTTCACTCTTTCTCAAATTCAAATTAGTGTCAGTTTAGTGGTTCGCAGAGAGCTTTTTTTTTTTTTTTAACATCTGCAAAGTGCTTTCTGTCTCAACCTGTTTGACTATTTCACCATCTGATTCTGTCTCACCTCACACTCTGACCATTAGTCACATTCAGTTTGTTCTGAAACATAAACTGCAGTAAAACGTGACAAAATGGAAAATGTACAGCAGGCCTTTTTAACAGGCCAACTCTGGCTCGCAGATCAGTTCTTGTTTACAAATAAATAACATTTAAAACCTGAAAAAGATGAAAAATCGTGTTAATAATTGACATTGTGTCACAATAAATCCTTCAAAACCAGCAGAGTGCCTCTGTGTACTTAGTCTAATTGCCTCTGAACCCCAAAACCTGCCAGTGAGTTTAAAAAGCATGTTTTCTTTTTTAAAATGTACATCAAATTTACACCATTTGTCAGAGCCAGAAACTGTAGAAACAGAATTACAACAGTCCTTGAATGCATCATATGTGACAAACGCTTCCATCAGGAAACCAAATTGAAGCTTAAATCAAAATCACTTAATTCTACATCAGTGGTTCCCAACTAGTCCAGTCACAGGGTCCAGATTCTCCTTAGTAATTAGTTCAAGGTCCACGCAAGTGTAATATATTCAGCGTCATACTTGATTTTGTCATTGAGCTAGTTTGCTCTCTTTGTCAACTAGCTGGCCATTAATCACTCACTCTACAGCAGGAAATGGCACTTCAGAATAAAAGCTCGTTCAGGAAATTCACTGTACTCTAAAATTAAGTGTTTTTTACGAACATGAAACGTTTGTGAGTCACTTGCGGTGCATTCAGAATGGACTTGTGACCAACTTTTGAACCACGACCCACCGGTTGGGAACAACTGTTCTACATGTCCTGTAGAGAACATTAAATTCTGCCCTCCTCAGCACAACTGGTGAGCTATGAATAATGTGGCTGAGACCGACAGTCACGTGACAAATATTCAGTGAAAGTCCGACTAAACTGATGCGAAATCAAAGCTCTGAGAATAACAGCTTAGAGAAATGTTGGGCCCCACGTATGTTTGTAACTTTCTGAAAATGAGCCCTCTGAGGTATCACAAAGTCGCACTTCTCTGCACTGAGTGAACATCTTCCTTCGTGTTTATAGAGAGTAAAAACAGTTGAAGGAGATGCAGACACAGTTCAGCAGCAGTGGCTCGCTCGCCTTCAGCTCACACACTAATCATCATCAGCGTTTTAGTGCTGTCTGATTCTCCTTGCATCCTCTTTTTCTTCCTGTGAACAGGACTTCAGCGGCTGCTCTGGTGTTAAAAATGGCTGACGTACAGCAGTGCATAGGGACAGTGGTGGAATAAAGCTTAGAGAGGCGAGCTTGTTACCGGCAGGATAAATCTGGGTGTGAAAATTGAAAAAGCAGCGCACTGAGGTGTCTTTGAGCACCCCAACTGCTCCAGTGGAGCTGCTTAGTGGCAAGCAGATTGGACTGTGGTTGTATTGGGTGGCTTCCAGGTGTGTGTGTGTGTGTGTGTGTGTGTAACGGTGCTAATGTGATCAGGGCGCTGCTGCAAAAAAGAGGCTTCTTCTCATTGAAATCTTTCTGGATAAATAAAGCTCAATTGAGAAATTTTGACTTACTGTTGCATTACTAAATCTCCTTAACTTATATATAACCTTTAACCTCGGGGCGAACGTGATGCACAAAGCAACAGAATATCTTCTTCATGAGTAAATCTGGCTTTTTGAAATATATTTTTTCTCCGCAGCTTCAGGACCGAGTGAAATCTACCTCAACAAATGTTGAACTTTAAAAAGAAAAACTACACAAAAAGCAAAAGTGTCATCCTTAGTGTCGCAGTTAAAGACACCGCAGAGCATGATACTCGAAACCATGACTCCTCCCTCCCTCCCTGCCGTACCTCTGTGTATCCCATACTGGCGGCAGCGATGAGGGCCTGCTGAACGGCGTGGCTCTTGGTGAAGGACGCCTGTTGTTGGGTTTGTGGCGACTGCTGCTGCTGCGACCCCATGCACCAGTCACACTGGATGAGGTACTTCACCACCTCCATGTGGCCCCTCAGGGCCGCGTGAACCAGGGCACACTGGCCGTTCTTATCCAAGTGGTCCACCTGTTAACGGGACGCAGAGCTGGTCAGGAAAACAGCAGGTGGGGCGACATTTTATATCCCGTTATCAGGGCATAGAAAAGATCTTCAAACACCAAAAATGTCAAACTCTTCCCACACTCTCCGCGCTTCACACACCTTCGCTCTCTTGCGGCAAAGCGCAGTCACAATGGCCATGTGTCCCCCAGCGGCAGCATAGCCCAGCGGCGTGAGGCCGCTCTCAGACGGAGCGTCGACAGAGGCGCCGAACTCGAGCAGCAGAGCCACCATGTCCATGTAGCCCAGGTGGGAATGGACACACAGCACGGGGGCGTTGTTCAGCACCTCTGTACGGTAGTTCACATTGGCACCGCCCATCATCAGCAGCCGGCTCACCTGGAAACACACAAACAAAATAATTATAACTGAGGAAATAAAAAGTTAACCCAGTGTGAATTCAAATATTGAAACTATCTGAGTCCAGAGAGGGAAAGTTTCTCTGTGAAGTCGTAGTAGTAACATGCTGAAATATTCTTTAACTATGACTCCTCTGCTATGTTGGCGCCGGTACCTTGATGTTGGGAGTGTAGAGGTTTCGGAGTGAAGAAAGTGCAGCTGAAAGGCCCTCTGTGCTGTAGGATACCCACAGGCCTTGCAAGATGGATGAGGAAACCCCGACTTTCTTGCTGAGGCCCTTGAAGAGAGAGATAGAGTGTAAATATTCATTACTTTGGAGCCAGACCGCAGCTGTGCGGGGGCGTGCGTGTGTGTGTGTGTATAGATGTGTGTGGAGACAAATAATGGTGTACCTTGAAGATATGTGCTTTGAGGATGTGATGGCCCAGCTCAATAGTCTGCTGTCTGTTCAGCTTGTTCTCCTGCCGAGAGAACCAGAAGGCCAGTAGGGTGTGACCGCTCCTGCAGAGAGGACAGACACAGAATCCTTCAATACTTGAGACTGACTCATCAGGTCATTACATTGTGTTCTGCACAGTCGGTGCAATCTGCTGTAATTACAATACGGGAAATAAAATGTTCCTACACGTCGTCTGCTAGATAAACATAATGTACCTGCGACTGACAGAGAGACTTATATTTATACATGGCTGATTGCACAATGTTGGCATGTTACACAAGATGCAGCAGCGAGTGGCTGTCAGGAAAAACACTGACTGTCACCTTTTTTTTTTTTTTTTTAAAACACATATAAGTATGTAAGCACCCCAAATTTAATTCCTTAAATTATATGTATATATGTCATAACAAATGCTAAAAATACGCTTTTGCATAATTTCCTTTTTTAATCTGAATCCTCTTAACTCTGCTTCTTGAGATTTTGTTGCATCTTCATGCAGCAGCAGAGGAACATAAGATTTACAACCAATGATTCGATACTGATTTTTAAACATCATCCTGCTATTATAACATCTGCAGCAAGTGGGGATATAGAGCATTCAATCTGCAAAATAAATGCGCCCTTTTTTTGAAGGCATGATGATTTAATGTCCTTTTTATGGTCTCTCCGTTTATGAAGTCCTAACTGGACATTCTGTTTCTAGATGGGAAGATTTGAATTGCTTAAAGAAGTATTTCACTGCTGGAAAGATGGTCTTTTTATAAAAGTTGGCTGTCAGTGGAGAGACACAAATACTTTTGAAATAGGGCCCTAAAATAACATCACAATACTTCTGGGTATTTTTGAGATAACAATATTCTTGACGAAATGACAAATTATTAAAAAAAAAAAAAAAAATAAAATCAATATTAATTTAAGAACATAGAATTGCAACAAAATAAGTGATGTAGTTTTACAGTTTGCTTCAAATATTCAGTAAAAACAAAAATGATCTCTCATTTCTTTAGTTTGTGAACAACAACAGTAACTCAGAGTGAGATTCAGATTCTGTATACAATATTAATAGTTCAACTAAATAAAATCTACCACTAATGACACATTTAAACAGCTCCCAAATACAAAAAATGTCCCCTGGGATCTATATATATAAATCAACAGGTGATTTCCTTCTTTTAGTAAAATCCTAAATGACTGAGTTGTTTTTTTTTCCACCTGGACCTTTATGCTCTGCCATTTCTCCTCTAATCATCACGCTGTAACCTGTGACAGGCTGTTATGATACCACAACTATCACACATTCAGATATATGGAGTTTATTCACGTAGGTTTACATTACCAAAGGTTTATGACAAAATCACTTGACGACACAGTGAGAGAGGAGAGGGAGAGACGCTGTGCTGCTGCCAGAGGAGCCGCTGAATGAGTTCCCTCTGAGCGATAAGTCACTAAAAGAGTCTGAGAAGTCCAGGGCTGTTCATAAAACATTCAGGACGCCACAGTTTATTCCACACTACTGAAGCTGCTCCTCTTTTTGGAACCACTGTGGAGTTGTTATTAAGTTCACTTTCAGCCATGCTTGTTGTTGCCGTGGGTAACAGTATGACGTCAATATGTCAAGAAGTCGAAATATCACAAGTATCACAATATGAATTTTTCATATAATATTAAAAATTATACCAGTATTATGGTGAACAAGATGATATGGCACACTCCTGTTTTGAAATTGGTGCTACATGACCAGAGAAAAGGGGGAAAAGGGCTTTTGCTCTAGAGGTAGAAAACCTACAATGACCGATAAACGCTCCCGCCTGTGGGTAATGTAATCATACACAGCTCATTGGAAAAGTATCCCTTTAAGTGAGAAATTAAAGAGTGTCTGTTTCTGTAAGAGCTGGAGCAACATTCAGTATGATCACTTCCTGCCGCTCCTCTCACTCAACCCATTGTTCCTCCCGCCTCGCCCTCACCTCGGATCACAGAGGAACTTTGTCTTTTCTCCTTCTTCTCTCCAGATCAGCCACTCCCTGAAGGACGGGTGAACAAACATCCTGGTACCGTCCCTCCTCTTCACCAGGAAGACCGACAGGTTGTCTACACGTTGCTGGAAATCTTCCCAGTCTAGTGTGCCCTGCAGACACACACACATTGTTTCCATGTTATTAGTTATTTATAACACAGGTCACACTGATGTTAGTCAAATCTCCTCATTACAAACTGCTTTGGGAGTTTGATTTCTATAATAGTGGACGGAATATTTGATATTTAGACATTCAGGAACACAAAATGAATCCAAAACACTGCAAATTAATCCTGTGTGATTTAATTATACATGTAAAAAAGCCTCTTTGTTTCTTTTAGATAAGAAAACCACTACTGCATCTTTCAGTCCTCAAGCAAAAATAAATATAATATGCATTTATTTATTCTTTTTATTCAAATAAAAAATCAAGAGGCTCTTATTTACAGATTGTTACAGCCACTAAAAACTTACCTTAACTTAACTTAACTTAACTTAACTATAACATCAAATGTTCATAACTACATAAGCTACTAGAGGACTGAAGGTTCGATCCCTGGCTCCTCCAGTCCGAAGTTTCCTTGGGCAAGATACTGAACCCCAAAATTCTCCCAATGGCTGCTCCATCAGTGTGTGCGAGTGTGTGAATGGTTACTGAGTAGCAGGTGGCACTATGTATGGTAGTCTTGGCCACCAGTATGTGAATGTGACATAGTGTAAAAGCGCTCTGAGTGGTTGGACGACTAGAAAAGCGCTATAAAAATGCAGTCCATTTACCAAGGTATTATTTATTATGAATTCTAAACTCAAAAACTAACCTACTTCCCTCACCAGGACTGTGTGGTTTGATCAGATCTGAGTGACCTTGACAAAACAACCCACAAACTTTCATCTGGCTTTGAGTCACAAATTAAATCCTGACTGGTGCACAGAAGCAGCTGAGTCTACTTCAAACAGCACGAAAAGACAAATAAATGTAATGTAAAAGAACTCAAACTGTTGTAAATGTGGCTGGAAATAGTGTGTTTATGTAGGACGGTAGGACGCCATCGGCCATAGCAATAAGCTGATTAGAAAAATAGTTTTCAGAGCCTTTAACTATACCTGACCGTGTTAAATAAACATTCAATAACATGCTATGCAATTTTAATGGACTCACCGACTCATTTATTTTAGCTCAAGGACGGAGTAAAACCACAGATTAGTAAGAGACGACCTCACCAGGTAACTAAAATCTTTCCTATTTTAAAATTTAAATTTGCCTCTTTAATGTTGTACTTTAGGAGAAGATTGATGTTAAAGTTGGATCTTTTATAATACATCAAATCCATGGCAGGCCCTGAGATACTAAAAGGACTCAAGGTCTGAGGTTCTGGTACATTTTAGGATTACTACCTGCAGTGAACCGGCGTTGATGGCCTGATATATCTGCTCATCGGTCAGCGGATGAAGCGAGGCCACGGCCACGTTGAGCAGAGGAAGCGCCCGCTCGAACGATGACTGTGTGGGGAAGCGCATGTTGCACTGCAGCAGGTACACCTCTGCCAGGTTGACTGGAACCACCTGAGGAAGTAAAGGAAGGTAGGAAGGAGGGAAGGAAGGAAGGAAGGAAGGAGGGAATATGAATGCTGATTTCCTTTGGAGCAGCTCTACAAAACATGAATAATACATCGTGTTTGTACAGCGCGTCTTCAACTATTCCACGTGGTCTTCCTCAGAGAGACGAGGATGTGAATTTATCAGTTGTCATTTTTTTATGGAGTCTGGAAGCACTTCTGAATACATGAAATTAAATGAACCTGGGGGTGCGAGATAAAATATTTCATTATGAAATGCACACTAAAACAATCCAGCTGCATTATTTATCAAAAAGGTGTCGGGCTCTGACTGTCAAAAAGAACATTTCATGAAACTACTTTTACACAAAGCATGTCAGGGAGCAGGTAAACAAAAACTGCCTTTCCAGAATTGTCTTTGCAAATTATGAGCACCAAGATGTTTAGTTTAGAGAAGAGGTTTTCAAAGGCCGACACTGTGGGCCCATTCTCAGACAAAATCAAGACCTGCCCGCCCCCAAAACACCCCCTCATCTCCTCCACGTTGCTATGGATACAGTTATAACTTGAGTCCTGTGTTTTTAGCCTATATTTTTATATTTTGGCCTATTGTTCGTTACATTTTGGCACCATTAAAAGTATGCTGGATTAACCACCAGCAGTTCATACAAGTACAGACAACAATCGCTGATTTATTTGACTCTAAAGAACACTTAAAAATATGATTATTCTCAGGAAGGTGCTGCAGTTACATGGTGCGTCTTTTCTAGGGCTGCCCCCTGATAGTCGACCAAATGTTAGTCGGCAAGATTTCATTGGTTGCTTAGTTGCAGAAAAAACAACAACATGAAACTCTATTAGGAGCTGTGCCCTGTCAAAATAAATCAAAACCTATATGACTGGACCATGTGGGAATTTAATATGAAAGGACAGACACAGGAAGTGTCCACGCTCAGCAGTCAGACAGGAGTCAGGATAATCTCCAGGGCTGGTACCTGCGGTTATTCCACAGGCTAGTTAATAACATGTCGGGCAGGAAATCCAAAGTGTGGGATCATTTTGAGAAGGTGAAGGACCAACCCAAGGTGATATGTAAACTCATCTTCATTGGTCCACTACAAACATGACGTATCATGTGAAACATGGAAGTAGCTACATGCCAAGTAGCTGCAAAACCACTGACTTCATACCTTATAGCTGGAGCTTTTGAGGACAAGGTAGCCCTTCTCGATGAGGTCAAAGGTGAGCTTGAGGTACAGGTAGGAGCCCTGGCTCAGGGCCTTGAGGTGGGCGCTGAGCTTGCCGAAGGTGGTGTTGTCCATCTTGCCGTTGAGCGAGATGTTGTTCTGGATCTCCGGGCTGCTGTGGATGCGGTGCAGGATGTAGCCCTGCAGGTCCTGGTCTATGGCGTCGTTCTCCTCCAGGCTGTCCAGAGAGATGCGGTGGAACGGCAGCGCATTGGTGATCTCCTGAACAGTCAGAGTCATTTCAGTCAGGAATTTGGTGACATTAACGCACAGACATCTTGATAAATTTAATAAGCGCCTACACACTTACTCACTTAAAGTAAAATGATTCATAAGGAAGTTGAAAATAAGGATAATATGCTGTGAATAACGACTCCACATCTATATCTTCCTCATGAATAAAAGGTAAAGGGAGAGAAGACAAAGGAAAAACACTTCGTTTTAATATCCTCTGCATAATAAAAATGAAAAGGTCAGAGACAAAGAGGGTAGAACGTTGTACTCAAGACAAATTCAATATTGTCACTTGTGGCCTCCAGTTGATGCAAAATAACCTGCTGATAATGCTGATGTAAAACTCTCTCAGCTGGCAGTGGAGACAATAATTGACTAATATAATAAAGGGATAGTTGCCATTTAAGTCCCTCCATGCTGAATTTAAAATAAAATCTTCTGAATTAGATTAAATATGAAAGAGCGGAGGAGTAAATACATAAAGTGAGATTTATAATCTGTACCATTAAAGACAAACTCTAACAGACCGTCTGTCCTCTCACCTGTAACGTGGTTCTGACTGTGACCACCAGTTTGAGCCAGGGAGGGAACTTGTTGATGGTTTTAGTGAGGAAGGACACGATGGTGTCTCCGTAGTCTGGCTTGTGGAACTCTGCCTCATTCAGACCGTCTATGAGGATGATGAGGTCCTCCTCAGAGCTGATCTTCCTCTCTGAAAAAGACACAGATAGTATTTAGCAAATGTATTATATAAAGGACAGGCTGTGACCAAACTACTCCTCGTCCTGCGTCCTTGCAAACGTTACAGTCCGACGTGGTTTCGTCTTTTTTTTTCCAAGCGTCGCAGTGCAACAGCGTGTGATCTAGAGGGCTGAATACAACAGCAAAGAGCAAAGTGAACCTGGAGCGCTTTGTGTTCACAAGGCACAGATAAAGTGAACTGCAACGTGGACTTGAAGTGAACGAACTCAGTCCAGTTCGCTTCAGAGGGGTCTGAGTTCTCTTGGAGTGTTTACATTAGACAAAAATGCTGAGTCACTGCTCTGACTCTGTTTAGAGGGCTGAATAGGACCAAGTGTAAAAACACTTATTTTCATTTTTGCTAGCAAGCGTATTCACAACCAGTAACCTACAATCCTGCATAGTCGACCTTCAGGGTTCATTTTTTTAACTAACGGTGTACAAGTAACGACGTTACATATTTAAAACACAAAATATGAGTAACTGTATCCTGTAACAGTTAAAGTTGGTGGTATTCTGAATATAGTTACTGTCTTGAAAAAATAGATCACTTGAGGGGATTACTTTACTTGTTTTGGTTTTATTTTGTTTACCACGGTGTCCTGACTGAACGCGCCCCAAGCGAGCATCAGTTTGATTGCACTGTTTTCCGTTAGATTCTTCCAACTGGCTGTGAGCAACGCACCGCTGTGAGCAGAACTTTGTCAGAAGCGATGTTCTAGTCGTACCTTTGAAAGCTCTGCACTGAATGAAGAATGGCTGATTTGTGAAGTTGAAATGAGGTCTTATCTAGACAACACTTCCTCATTTAGCCTGAGTGGTTTGTTTACATAACCTAATATAAGTAAATATACTTAACGGTTCAGTACTCCAAAAGCGATCTAAGGTTGAGAGAATATGCTACTTAGTCTAAATAATAAGGTAAGGTAAAACTTTAACGTCCCTGAGGGGGAATTTGAGATACAGACAACAGTCATGAGTACAACAAAACAGACAGTACAACACATAACACACAGAATTAAGTATCGCACACTGTCAGGGGTAAATCATGGACATTGGTGGAACAAAGGATGATCTGTAACGCTTAGTGCTGCATTTAGGAGGCAAAACCTCTGCCCTGATGGAAGCATCTGAAACTCAACCCAGCTTACATTTTAGGGCATGTACTCAGTAATCTGCAGTGGAATATGTTTATGTACAACACTGGAAACAACTGAGTTGGACTTTGTTTATCAAACCTGCATCTTGATAAAAGCTTTAAATTTCTGGCCGAGCTACAAAGTTCATATTTCGCTTAATATTCAAAAATTAATCATCACAGATTTTGTTTTCGCCTCCTTTTAAAATGAAATCTTGGAACAATATAACCCGTGAAGCTCTGTTTGATTTAATAAGTTAGGAGCTTTAAGAGAGATTCAGTTCCAGCATTGAGATTTGATCTTGATTATACTGAGCCCATTGTGCACAAGATGCATCTAATATCATGCACCAAGGATTCGAGTCAAAGAATAAATGGAATGCCGAGGTCTGAAGAGGCATCAATTACAAATTGCCAAAAGTACTGTGTTTGAATATGAAGCAAATAAATTATTACACATTCCAGTGTATTATGAGGAACGCAAAGACATTCAGACCAACAGAGCAAATAAATCAGGGACAGACCGACTGAACAAAAGGCAGAATGACTCATAGAGAGCTATAGATTTGATTCAATGATTAAATACAGGACTTTCTAAATATCGTATATGATTTCATACAGAGCGTTACCCCAGGAGAGATACTGTGTATACAATGTTGTCAGCTTTTCTCTTTAAAGGAAACATTCAGCTGCAAAATGACCATTTGTTTATCAACTTTTAAACATTCTTCATGAACAGATGTAATCAGGGTCTGAATTTAACAGCAGCAAAACTTTATCAGAAACATCTGCCCACAAACTCACACAACTTGTTAAGTATAATCCAAGTCTCATTTATCCTGTCATATGCTCAGTACTTCCCAAACAGACAGTCTTTTCCAACAGAGAGCTGAAACTTACCTGTGCTCTCTTCAAAGCCAAAGTCCATTAGCAAAAGTATTAATTTTACCTCACAGAACACAGGAGCTGCTGGTCTACCACTGCCTCGATCAATTAGTTTGTTTGTGTGACTGTGTGACTTTAATGAGTCTAAACTAACTCCTTAAGACACCAAATTTAGAAAACAACACAAACAACTGATCCTCCTTATGACTCGGCAGGCAAAGATGGCGGATACTCAAACCGAGAGGGCTTATCAGAAAGAAGTCCACCATCTTCCACAACAAGAAGCATGTCCTGGTCGGAACACAGTTCAGTTCCCCGTTGGAAAGGTCTGTCCATTAAGGAAGCACTGAGCATCGACTGGATAAAGGACACTTGGATCATACTGCATGAGTTATGTGAGAGTTCGTAAACAGATGTTTTCATATAGTTTTGCTGTTATTAAACACAGACCTTGATTACGTCTATTCATGGGGAATGCTTGCCTTTTTTGGGTTCTCCATTCACTGCAGGGGCACGCGAGTAAAACAAAGCCGTCTTCATGAATTCAAGGTAACACGCTGTGAGTAATAATATACAAATGGTCATTTTGTGGGTGAAATAATCCTTTAAGATCTCAATTTTGTTTAGAAGTCATCTCATGGAATAAAGTCTACGCTGTATATCCATCATTTTAAACTGCTCCTGCTTTTTGTTTTGCACGATTGCACTTGTTTTCTACTTAACGTGTATCCTGTGACTGCTCTGAACCCTGTGTCGGGTACAAACCACTATGAATACATTTAGGAAAGCTACACTTTAAATTACTTTCAAGTACGGTGAATTTGAACAGATGCAACTAGCGAATGACCCCCCTGAGAGTTAGCACTACACGACTGCAAGTGTACCTTCTGCAGCCAGAAATCCAGGTATCACATTTGATTCTCAAATGAACTTGGACCCGCATGTCAACAGTCTCGTTAAATCGTGGTGCTTCCACCTACGAAATATTATCAACATTAAATCAGATCTGTCTTTTTCTGGTTTCGAAAGGCTTATTCATGGCTACATGTTTTTGCACTGTTTGGACAAATGCAATGCAATGTTTACACACCTGGGTATAGCCTCAGTGGCTCGGCTTCAACTGATAAATCATGTAAAGATTCCACCATAAAACTGCACGGAACAAAGGGAATCCTAAATCGAAATTCATTACATATACTGTATCCTTCTTTTATAGCTCCATACATTACACACTGTGTGGAGATTTAGGGAAATGCATACAGAACAGTCACAAATCCAATTTTTATGCTACAGAGGAGAGCCAGAAATCATTGCTTAAAGGTCCCTTATAGTGCAAAGCATGATCTCCATGTCTTTTATGATTATAAAGTAGGTCTAGCGCTGTATAAATACTGTTAAGTGATCAAAATGCTCAATCCATAGAGATGCACACAGCCTGTATTCAGAAACTGTGCCCTTAAAAAAGCTGCCAGGACTTCCGTAAACATGTGATGTCACAACTAAACAGGCTCCGCCCTCAGCTGTATCCTCATCAAGTCACCTGGACCGTATATACATCAGTTTTTTGTTTGTGTATTACCTTTATCAGCAACACAACACCAGGCAGTCATTCAGCTGCGACAAGACGTTAGCCTAACAGTGTTTAAGAAATGTTGCACAATTGATGGAAACAAAACTATCATTGCTCGGCCTTCCCAAGGACAGCACGATAAGAGACCACTGGTTAAAGTTATTTTTCTGAAATTCCAGAGCAGTTTAGTCCTCAATTTGACCGTCTGTTCGGCTCACTTCAGCGCTGACTGCTTCCTCAATCAGGCAGAGTGCAGCGCTGATGACACAGCCTCAGAACGCCGTGTTCTTCTTAGAGCTCCGCTGAGAAGTGGGAGGGAGGGGATGGGAAACTACACTGAGCAAAAATTTAAATGCAGCACTGTTTTTGCTCCTATTTTTCACAGGTTTACGTCAAAGATCTCAGACTGTTTTATGCTCTCAGTAGATTTCTGTCAAATTTTGGACACAAATTTATAAAAATCCATGTTGGTGAGCACTTCTCTATTTCCAACATAATCCATCCACCTGACAGGTGTAGCATATCAACATGCTGATTAAACAGCATCATTAATACACAGGTGTGCCTTTGGATGGTCACAATTAAAGGCCATTCTAAAATGTGCAGTTTGATCACACAACACGATGCCACAGATGTCCTGGGGTTTGAGGGAGCGTGCCATTAGCATATTGACTGCAGGAATGTCCACCAGAGCTGTTACCTGTGAACTGAATGTTCATTTCACTGTCATAAGAAGTCTCCGAAGTTGTTTCCTTAATTCGAAAGTACATCCCACCGGCCTCAGAATCGCACAACTTTGATATGATTATGAACTGCTGTCAAGCGGTCAATGACGATGAGCATACAGATGAGCATCCCTGAGATGCCCCAATAGTTGTTCAGTTGTTCAGGTGGCTGGTCTTAGACGATCTTGCAAGTGGAGATGCTGGATGTGAAGGTCCTGAGCTGGTGTGGTGACACATGGTCTGCAGTTGAGCAGCCAGTTGGATGAACTTCCAAATTAATGCAAATTACTTTGGAGATGACAGTAAAAGTCAGTGAAAGGAACATTCAGTTCATGGGCAACAGCTCTGGTGGACATTTCCGCAGTCAGCATGCCAATGGCATGTTCCCTCAAATTTGGGACATCTGTCGCGTTGTGTTGTGATCAAACTGCACATTTTAGAGCGGCCTTTTCTTGGGACCATCCCAAGGCACACCGGTGTAGTAATGATGCTGTTTAACTACCGTGCTGATATGCCACACCTGACAGGTGGATGGATTATCCTGGAAGAGGAGAAGTGCTCACCAACATGGATTTTAACAAATCTGTGACCAAAATTTGACAGAAATATATCTACTGAGAGCCTAAAATAGTTTTAGACCTTTCATTTAAGCCTGTGAAAAAATGTGGGCAAAAACAGAAGTGTTACTGAGATGTTTTTTTGTACTTAAAACCACAAATATATCTTATGGATATCAAAACTTCAGATAAAATATGGGACCTTTTAAAACATATTTTTATAGGATGCCTTATTTGCAACTTTTATGCTGTTTTATTTTCAATCTTTCTGAGTTCTTGTCACTGTTTTCATCAATGTAACTTTATTTTTATGGTTTTATTCTCCTGCATGTTGTGAAGCACCTTGTAACCTGGTTAACGTATACCAATGAAGTTATCATTACCTTTGTAAAGTGCATCCAGGGGCTCTAGGACGCCCCTCCTGAAGGAGGCCAGTGGGTCCTGGACGCAGGAGCGCAGACTAAGGATGCTCTGTAGGTGTGGCTCCCTCAGCAGCTGCTCCCTGTAGGCGACAAGGTGTGGCGAGCGGCACAGCAGAGCCGCCACATTGTGCACAAACTCCGGCACCAAGCAGGTGTAGGCGTTATCTGCCTGGCAGTAGTGGTACGCCACCACCTGGGGGCGACAGAGAGTTGGGAGAACATTGCAGCCGAGGTCAGTCAGAGAAACATAAAGGTGGACACTTCCATCCCACTTGTGGTAATCCTGACCGTGACCGACCTTTGGGTATTGCAGAGCTGGAGCTCAGTGTCAGGGAGCATGGGAGTCAGATGACACACTTTTAGAAATAACACTTTCTTCCAGAGCAGAGCCAGTTTTCCCAGCGTCTACTACAGCTACAACTCATTTGGGATTGAGTCAACTTCATGGTGGATGATTGCAGTATAATGAAACATAATACTTCTCGTTTCGCTGTACGGTTTTAGCTATTAATAATTCATCGCTTCCGGCTGCCAGGAGAGACTGATTCGGAGTTAGCTCATGCATGCTCATGTGTTAGATGACTGTGGCACCAAGGAGTCAAGTGTTAAACTGTCATATTTCACAGCCACGTACCGGAAACATGTTTATGATTAAATGTATAAATGAATAAAAAGTCTTTTCACGGAGATGTGGTGACATCGTCCGGGGCCAGGTGAGTTTTCTGGGAGGTTAGTCGACAGAACAAAAGGAGCAGGTGTGACCAAACACTCCCGAGGACTGAGAGATCACAAAGAGTTTGAATTTTCAGAGGCGGTGGCAGCGATCAGAGGGGCAGCGAGGAATAGGGGATGGGAAAAAAAAAAAAAGACTAATCAAAATGAAATGCTAATTTTTGGTCACAATGGTATAAAGGGCTTTAAAACAAAAGGGGTGAAAAAGGGAATGAGCTCAATTATTAATGCACAGAGTTAACAAGATCTAATAGCTTGGCTGGGAAATGGCTTTCTGCAGGTATAAATATTTCATAAGGCTCCCTGGCAAAGTTGTTTTTTCTTTTTTAAACACATCTGCATAATGCATCAGGCTGGGACTGGGGATGCAGATGGCTAAGCAGCAGGCGAGGGGGACCGAGGTGCAACAGCAGACAGGAAGGGGAGCGGGAAAGAAAGAGCGTTTCACACATCATATAGGTTTACATCGCACACAGGTTAAAGCAAGTTAAATACTCCAGTGCAGAGTGTCTGCAGGGTATCAGACTCCTACATTTAATGCTTACTAGGATCTGTTTGTAAAACTATTTCATACCTAGACTGATTTTTGGACAATTCATTTTCTCATTCAAGGATCACAGGTGAGTATATATATGGCCAGAACAGAGGTAGGATTTATGTAGGCATATGGTTATTAGACTGGGTTAATTAAATCTACATTTTGCAAGTGCAAGTATAAGGTAAAAAGACAGTTTGTACCATAGAAATATACTTTAACGAAGAAGAGCTTGACACATTCTGACAAAAAGAAATTAAAATATGGATAGATGAAATTAGATAAAAGGTTTGTGCCAATTAAGACCTCACAGGTAGAAA
This sequence comes from Cephalopholis sonnerati, assembly GCA_019142605.1. Lineage (NCBI taxonomy): Eukaryota > Metazoa > Chordata > Actinopteri > Perciformes > Serranidae > Cephalopholis > Cephalopholis sonnerati. The sequence goes on from JAGQAX010000020.1 coordinate 30,996,644, forward strand.
TTTAAGACTATTTAACGACACTTTAAGGTTCAGTGTGTAGGATTTAGGTGAATGTATCAGCAGAAATGGGATATAATATAATAAGTATGTTTTCTTTAGTGTCTAATCACCTGAAAATAAGAATCATTTTGTTTTCGTTACCTGAGAACTAGCTGTTTAAATCTACACAGGGAGTGGGTCCTCATCCATGGAGTCTGCCATGTTAAAGCTCCATGTTTCTACAGTAGCCCAGAATGGACAAACCAAACACTGGCTCTAGATAACGCCATTTTTGTTTTCATGTCAGCCACCATAGTTAACAGCCCCTCTGTGACGAGCTGAACAGCACTGGAAAAAGACTGATTTTTAATGTGAAACTGCTTTATTCAGTGTGTGTACAGATTTAAATCACAGAGTCTGTTTGTTTTGGAGAGGAAGAGACCTCTGCAGATTATTCGGCTCATAGTAAAAACCTCCTCAACGTCTGGATCTTAAATTGTCAGAGGAAAAAGGTGAGCACACATTAGCAGGTGCTGGGTTTGCCGGTCCATCTGTGACGAGCTGTACAGCGTTGGAAAAACACAGATTTTCAATGTGAAGCTGCTTTATTTAATATTTTAACTGGTTTTAATCAACGTGTCTGTTTGTTTTGGAGAGGAAGAGACTTCTGCAAATAATTTGGCTCCAGCTAAAAAAACGTTTAGCACAAAGAAGTCCTAGCCAGGGTGTCTTAAAGTATAAACAAGCTCAATTCAAGACCCTTTTAATACCACTGTACATGAAATTTAGGACCAAACAATGGAAATACACACCAAAAATATAATATACTGAAATATACAGAAAATATACTCTTTCCAATTAAACACATTGATGTCAGTTTAAAATAAAAACAGTAAGGCGAAATGATACTGATAATAAATCTCTGTGCTTACTGCTCTGCATTTGCGACTCCACAGCCTTCATCGCCATTGTACCAAGTTTGAAAAGTGCAGTTTGCTCCGTAAGCATTTGCAAGTGCCGCTTTTACTGACAAAGAGTAATCGTTATTCTCAAGCCAACTGTTGTTCAACTTGCATTTTCCATATCCATAAACTAAAAAGCAGGCTGGTGAGCAAGGCCTTAGTTTAATGATGCAGACTCACCGCGTAACCTCAAAGGGTAGAGGGGGCAAACGTATGCACGTACAATGATACCGTATGGATGACAAAAAATGACGTAAGTATTAATAAAGAATCAATAAATAAATATGGAAATACATAAAGAAAAAAAATCAATGCTGGAAAAAAATATGCAACTAAATAAATAAATAAATGCATAAATAAAAGAACAAATAAATACTGGAAAAATTAATGCAAAAAAAAAAGAAGGAAAAATTAAAGAAATAAATACAGATATTAGGACCTGCTATCACAGAATATAGGTAGTGGTAATAAAACATGTAGGAATACATAAAGATATTTATTTATTTATAGTTTATTAACTTTTATTTATATTTACATTTATATATTTATTTTCACAAGTGTTTCAGCATTTATCTATTCATTGACTCTTTTATTTATTTAATTATAAATGTATACATGCATTTGTATATTTCTCTATTTATGTCAGCATTTACTTATTCATTTATTCTTTTATTTATTTATTTATAAATGTATTTATGCATTTATACATGGATATTTATTTCAGCATTTACTTATTTATTTATGTATTTATTTATTTATTCCTCTATTTATCTATACACTTATTTATTTATTTCAATATTTCTTTTTTTATTCCTGTAGTTATTTATACATGTATTTATTTATTGATATTTAAGTCATTTTTTGTCCTCCATATTCCTGTCACGCCAACACCTGAAATTCTCACAGTAACGTGACTAAAAAACATTTCAGACCCATACAATCTGAATTTAACACAGTTTAATACTTTTTAAAGCCTTTTAGTAGTAAATGTGTATTAAAGACTTTTTAAGGACCCGCGGCCACCCTGCTAACTTATCTCCACCTGTTTTGAAGTCTCACACGTCGGGGAGCGAACCCTGTGTGAGTCCATGATAACTTACAGGTGGAATTAAAGAACGGTGGCCATGCTTGTTATTTTGGAGAGGCAGTTTTCAAAAGAGCGAATCACTGGCTATCCCGCCACCGCTGTTGTCACTAATTGAAAAATTAAGACATGAAAAGGAGCAATTTAAAATTATCTTGCAGTTTTTTTCCAACTACAGACGGAGTGACGCCTGGAAATTTCACGCTGAAGCACAAACACAATGAAATTTACTATAATACTACATATGGCCGTTTTACTGATGCGGCAATATTTCCTCTTAATAACCATATATGCAGTGCTGAGCTTTGATGAGGGAAAGATGAAAGAAAGAACTGACAACACAGTAGTATGCAAATGAGACCCCTGACATAATATTTAGCAATAATGTATACATATATATATATTTTAATTTCACACAGCTGTGAAATGAGAGGGGAAATGGAGGTGTGGGGAGGTATAAATGTTTATAAGTGGCTTCAGCTCATGCACTTATCTTGCCATACATGGTCATTAACTGAAAGCTGGAAATTGAATATTAAAACCACTACAAGCACACTTAGTTTTGGAGTAAATGGCAGAAAATTAGATCATCTGCATTTGTAAAAGAAGCCAATGAGAAGAGGAGAAGTCAAAAACAAACCAATCGACCATACAGAGTATTTAAGTTCTTGGAGACAAATGTTCCACACACATTCTTTTGTTGTTTTGTCTGTAAATCAGAGGCTGAAATGTAAATGTGTGCACATGGTCGCAGGTGTACCTGAGACGCCAGCCTCCTCATGGCTTCTTCCTGACGTCGCCTCATCTCAGGGGTCCCGGGACAGCTGCCTCCTCCCAGGGTGCCATGCGTGGGCTGGGGCTGGGTGAGAGGGAGCCCCTCTCCATCTGGACACAAGAAAGCCCAACAAACAGTCAGGGGCAGCTCTAGCACGTGTCACATTCAGGCAATCTTTTCACACTGTTACTCTCGAAACAAAAGCACAAAGTGAGATTGTCCAAGATGTCAAAAATAAATACCACAATTTTACAATGAAGTTCAGGAAAGAATCTTCAAAAAGACTCAAGAAAAACAAGTGTGGGATTAAAATAAGTGGATGCCTACGTTTGGGTGAGGCCTGAGGGCTGTCGGAGGCAATCTGTCTCATGCGGGTGCCGTGGCAGCTCAGCGCCACCAGGCGAGAGATTATCGCGGTCTTGCCGAAGCCGATGTTGCCTACGACCGCCACGCCGCGGTTGGTGCTGGCGTTGGGGCTGTTGAGGTGGGCATCGATCTCCTGGAAGAGCCACTCGCGGCCCGTGAAGACGGAGTCCATGGTGATGCTCGGCACCTCAAACAGCAGGGGCTTGAGGGCGATGTCTTGAGGCCGATAGGGTGCAAAACGCACTGGCGGGTCAGGGAAACAAAGAATAACTGTTATAAGCCACATTTAGTACTTACATTAATGCTTTACAATCAAGAGTCTCCACCTTTCTTGCAGTAATGTAACTGGAGATTGAAATAAGGTGAGTTAGTGGGTGCATACATATTGTTCATGACAAACAAAATATAATGAACACCCATAAATCTATGCATAAACACATAACAAGTATTAGTAGTACAATTATTTCTCATATACGATAAAATATTTGTGTTCTCTAGAGGAATACTGCAACCCACAAATGACCATTTGTAAATCAGTTACTCACCTCGTTTTAAGTTGAATTCATGAGGAAAACTTTTTCTCACATGTCCACATGGTGAACGAAGAATCCAAAAACTGAGAAAATTCTTAATAAATTGAAGCAAAACTATGTCAAATACCTGTTTAAAAACTCACACACAATTTGTCCAGTATAATCTAAGAGTCATTTATCCAGTCGTATGTTCAGTGTCTCCCAACAGACAGCCCTTTCCTGAACATAAGGTGAAATTTGTCTATGCTCTCCATTAACAAAAACAGTAATTTTATCTCACTGAACACAGGAGTTTCTGCTCTACCGCTGCCTTGATCAGTTAGTTTCTTTGTGTTATTATGTGACTTTGGTGAGTCTGAACTAACCCTTTACATCACAAAGGTCACACAATAGCACAAACTAACTAACTGATCAAGGCAGCACTAGACCAGCAGCTCCTGTGTTCAGCTATGTTAAATCACTGTTTTTATGAATGGAGTTTGGCTTTGAAGAGAGCATAGGTAAGTTTTGCTTTCCATTCAGCTCCTTGTTGGAGAGGGCTGTCTGTTTGGAAGTCGGAGAGTTTGTAAACTGATGTTTTGATATAGTTTTGCTGTTGTTAAACGTGGACCCCTTTGACTTCCAGTCATCAAGAAATTTCTCTTTTTTTGGATTCTTCGCTCAGCGTGGAGGCATGTGAGAAAAACAAGGTTATATTCACAAATTCATCGTAACATGGGGTGAGTAACTGATAAACATATGCTCATATGGGGGTTGAAGCATTCCTCTAATAAATGATGTTTTTGTTTGATTGTCAAATTCTCCGCTAATTTGATCTTTTACTTATTAGCCCACAAAAATAAATGTGTCTATGCAGATTTTAAGGCTACAAATACAAAGATATTCATGTAATTTAACATTAAAGATCGACATCACTGTAACAGAGTGGTCCTCCTGACTTTAAATATATACTAAAAGGTCAATTATTCACATATGTAAGGTATATTATTGTGCTGCAGGATTATGTGACAAACTGCCCAATCAAATCCTTTACAGATATATAAAAGAGCTGGGTATAAAATAAATTTGAGCAGGTCTGAAAAATAAAAAATACTCACTATGATCTCATTATGAGCCAAAGATGAAGAAGGAATAATATCATTTCTGTAATGCTGAGACCAAGAAAATTTAGCTAAAGAACTCAAAGGGGTTTATGCTTTTACAATCCCGATTTGTTTTCTTTGAGCTCATTTTGTTGCAAAAGAAAATCTGCAAAGAGGCCAGGGAGCGACTCCTTTAACAGCCACTGCCGACTGTTGATTTTACTCACTAGGGGGAGTCATTAAACTAAAGTCCTCCAGAGGTTGGGCATCTTTTCAGCAGAACATATGGACCATTAAAGACTAATGAGGGTAAAATGAATCTGGTATGAACTTCTGAAGCTGTGTGATAAATTCAGTGTAAAATTTAAGTCTGCTGCTTCTGGGTGTCATCTCCTGGGCCCCGTCTTTTAAAACTGATTTGAGGATTATGAGAAATGCTCTCTTCTATCTGGTGTGTCATTTCTTTAAATGTTATATCAGAATCTGGCAATTACGCCTGATTGAGAATGTGAGTTGTACGTGAATAATCCAAAAACGCTTTGCTGGCGAGAGTGTGTGTGCCACTTTGACTTGTAAAGCACGAGCCAGCAAGCTTGGCGACTGTGAGCAGAGCCTGATGCAACAAATGAAAATTAAAGTAACTTACGTGACTGGGATTGCCAGGCATGGGTGTTATTAGCGGAAGCTGAGACGAACAGCAAGCACAAGACAAGAGAGAGAAAGAGAAGCAGAGAAAGAAAGAGAGAGTGAAAGAGAGTAATGAGAGAGGGGAGAAAGAGAGACAGTGAGGACAGGAATGAGGACTGGCAGCAGTGTTGTCAGAGCACAGGCCAAGGTGTAGCTCAATGAACAGAAAAAAAAAGAGGAAGCAGCAATAGCATCAGCACATCATGATGTCAGAAATACAGGGGAACCACCAGACTGGGGTCGATTACTAATTGAAATCCTTTGAATTACATCGAGCGTCGTCCTCAGTTAGTCTGGAGGGGAGGTTGGGTAAGGTTCGCACTTTTGGGAGAATCTAATTGGTTCCATTGCGCCCGGCAACATCAATCAATCCCCATAAAAATAATTGAATCCTGGTAGTAACTCGACCCTCAGATGGGGGACTCCAACCTCAAAATCCACAGACTACTGTGTGTGAATAACAAGCTAGCCACATCTTAAAGGGACAGTACACCCCACAATCAAACATATTTTTCCTCTCACCTGTAGCACTGTTAATTAATCTAGCTTGTTTTGGTGTTGGAGATATCAGCTGTAAATATGTCTGCCTTATCTCCAATATAATGGCACTAGATGGCACTCAGGTTGTGGTGCTCAAAAACATACATTTGAAAAACTCAACATCAATGTCTCTTTCCAGAAATCATGACCCGGATACTCAAAATTATCCACAGACTTTGTTGTGAACAGTTTCATGTAGGAACTATTTTCTTACTACTGAACTACACCCACCAAGCATATCACCACGCACAAGGAAGTGTGTATCTACTGCTAGCTCACCTAGCACAACTGAGCTAGCTAACAGCTAACTCCTAAGCAGAGGAGGACGCCATTAATGTTTACATCTCGCACTGTCACGAGCATGAGTAGATGCAAACTTCCCTCCACACAGTGATATGGTACCTGGAATTCGCTACTGGTACCCTACAGTACCTTGTTTTGGTGCTTTACAGTCTCTGTAATCACAAATATTTAATTTCTGATCAAGCTGCAGGGGTGACATAATAGATTCAAACACAAAATTATGCTCTGCTGCTCTTTTCTAATATCAAACAGCTAATAATTTGTCTCCGTCTGTCTGTCTGTCTGTTTGTTTGTATGTGTGTGTGTGTGCTTGTCTAGCAGTGATACTAAGCTATTACTAAAATAATGCAGAAAACGGAAACAGACCAGATGCCGAAACTATGGTGGCAGATTGGTGCTGCAGTGATATTTCTGGCTCGCTGGGAAGTCGACAGTGCGGCTGTGGCGCTCTGTGGCCAGCTTCCCAGCTTTGGGGCGCTTCTGTCTCCTGTCTGAAGTTGAATCTGGCGGCTCCGCAGAGGTCAGTTATCAGCCTTGGAGCTCTGTGGCTGGGCTCCGCTTGGGCCTCTGGTCTAAACTTGGCATTCTAACCCAAAAGCTGAATATGGCACCAATGAATTTAACGTGAATTGGTACTTGGAAATACCAACTTAATTCAGATCGGTACCCTTCCCTATAAGTTAAGTTTGGTAGAAAGAAAATAGTTCCTACATGAAACTGCTCCCAACAAGGTCTGTGAATTATCTTGAGTAACCAGGTCATGATTTCTGGAAAGAGACAATGCTGTTGAGATTTACAAATGTATATTTTTTGGCACTTTGAGCACCACAAGCTGAGTGCCATCTAGTTCCATTATATTGGAGAAAAGGCAGACATCTCTGCGGCTGATATCTCCAACATTTGGCAGCTCATACCAAAACAATCTAGACTGATTAATAGCACTACAGGTAAGGGCTTATTTATACTGCCTTTGTATACAAATATGGATCAGTTCATGATGGAAGCAGCTTTGTAAATTGGGGTGGTCTGTGAGGCCAATAAATACGCTGCACATTATTACTGATTCGTTCCTTTTTTGCCATTTTCTAAATGTCTTCATTGTGTCCATAGTCATTTGTCGCTTCAAATATGCTGCAGTGCTCCCCAGCCAATGTCCAGTGGTGCTGCTCCATATTGTCCATGTATGTAAGCTTGAAGAAAAGGTGCACAAATACAGATGGACTGACTGCAGAGTAAGGACATATCTAAAGTTGAGCATAAATGAGCCTTAAGAGGAAAAAAATGTATTATGTTTTTGAGTTGAATTGTCCCTTTAACATAAAGTAATCAACAGAACAAGAGAAAACCAAAATTTGGAGCTGTTACAGAAATCCTCAGACAAACTGCAAAACCGGATTTACACCTCAGTTTTTCTTTTGGTTCCTTCGTCGAGGTTCAGTTTGATCAGTGTGCAGTGAGAAATAGCTGCTGGTCAGATGACAGCTAGTGCAGTAGTTCTTTTCACACCCTGCAGTACACTAGCGATAAGCACACAGTGAGTCAGAGCTGTAGGAAATATGTATCATACATTAGACCGGTCGGATAAGACGGTGAGAGCGAGCAGAATTTATGTGTGTCGGCAGAAATTTCTATACTGTGTGCAGGTACAGGACTGCAAAATATATGAGGGGGCGGGGAGGGAGGGGGTGTTGCATTAGAGCTGTATGTCTTGTGTAAATGACTCCGGTGTGCTGATTAGGAGCACGGCTCCCAAACATAATGAGCTGATATTGCGCTTAATGTATTCTTTTACCACACAGCACTCCGAAGTGCTGTTGCAAGCATGACTTCTTTTTTTTTTTTGTCCAGGAATGCTAATTATAATCGCAGAGTGAGAAGAAACGATCACGCTGAGGATACTCTTACTTATGCAATCAGCAAAAACAGATATACCTGGAAATGGGTGAAAAAGCTGTCCTGGTTTTAGACTGAGTGCTCGGCCGGCGCTGCATTTTACTGCACTAAGCTCTGTTCCAGCTGCAGCCCAATGTAATAAAAGACATTTCATCCATATTCCCCAGTCAGATTATTTTAGTGCTAACTCAACAGACACACATAAACACACACAGTTTGAGAGAGACAAAGAGGCAGAAAGACTCTGTTTATAATTTACAAACTGATGTAATATTCTTCCAGTTGGGTGTCACGCTGTGAAAGAATGGACCTGATGCAACACCGGTGATGGGAAATGCAAAAACTACCCAATGCTGTCATTAACAATACCATAGGCCACTGAAGTAAGAGGCTAAATACCCACAGCTACTCTGTTTTAAGTGGCGCTAATCCAATTATCGTGGGGGTGACTGAATGCCAAACGTGCCTGTAAAGCTCCTTCGTGGAATTACTAAACACACCCGCGCACTATCGGGCGCCATCCTCCAAATGGCAGGAACGATTACACCGCTTTGTGCGCGTTAAGTCGTGCAGCCACTACTGCTCCGCTGTGTCAGGTATTCCAGGAAAAACATGGCAGCCATGTTGTGAACGGGGGCTGAGGGAGTTGTTTCCAGGACAGGGGAGAGCAAGTGTGTGTGTGTGTGTGTGTGTGTGTGTGTGTGTGAGGGATAGATGGATGGATGGCAGTTGCTCATAATCCTGCCCATAACACTCCCCCTCAGGCGACGTTAAGCAAGGTATCACTCCACCTCTCCCCAACCCCCCTCCTCTACCACCAACCCTCCATGGCCAGACGGAGAGAGAGTCTCAGACGTTTTAATTATTCACCAGGTGAGGATGACTCACGGTGGCTGAACAGCCTTGAGGAAGGAGGGGAGAAGATGAGGAGGAGGAGGAGGAGGATAAGAAGTGGAGGAGGGGGGAGGAGAAGAGGAGGGTTGGCACAGAGGTGGAAGAAGAGAGGAAACGTTGGGAGGAGGAAGAGGAAGAGAAGTGGTTTAAATGATCTGTCTGCTTGTTGTGAGGGGTCTGGGGAGTGCTGTGCCCGGTTATCTCAGGTCAGGTGAAAGATTTTTCTTTTAACTGATGTGGGAGTTTGAGGATGTTGTCTGGTTTCTCAGACATACCGTTAAAATTCCAGTCATATCTCCAAACAGTGGATGTGGAGCTACAGCTAGCATATGCAACACCAACAGAATCTTACATAATTTCTGTTTTAAAAAAAAAAATCTTATGTAATTTGCACAGCAGGCTCAGAACAAACCTGGATGTGCTTATGGATAATGTATTTCTCCACAAAATGTGCTCTAATCTTCCTCATGGCTGCAAACTGGCATGTAACACATAACTGCTTCCTTGCTGGCACACTATTTACTGACTTCTTGCAGCCAAGCAACGAGGAGAAATTATGTCAATATGTTATATAAGATGGCAAAGCCCTCAAAATAACCTCAGGACAGACCTACATATCACAGCTCAAATTCTAGATTGTTTATATGAAAATGCATTTATCGGATTACAGGAAACAGATTAAGGCAGCGGCGTCAAACAACGACAACAACTGCAGATAGAGGCGAGATAATCATCAGAAACTCGTCAGCTGTTTTGTTGCAAACATGCACGATCATCAAATCTAGACTAGTTATCTCATTCAGTTGGCTAAGACAGCAATACGGGCACACTTTAGTCTGTGTTTGCTGTAAATAAATGTTTACTATAAACAGTATGGTTATTCAAATTAATGCAGACCTGCCTTATTTTAACTGATGAGATTATTCTATATTTTTCTCATTTAAGAAAAATAATACCAACAATAAGTTTAGTCTGTCTTTCAGTACAGTCCTGTCCTGTCTGTGGCAGTCAGCTCCAAGCCCAAAGGTTCCTACTGAAAATGTGTAATAAATCTTTTATAAAACAGTTTAAATATAGTATAAACATATAGCTCCATCTTTAAAAGAGGCTCAGTAATTTCCTAAAACACCTGGGCACTGTAGTTTTTCTGCAAACATTACTCAATCACACGTAAATTGCACGTTTGTTAGGGTCTATTTTCGGCTGCGTATTAATACACATTTGCGGCATTAGTCTTTAAAGCTGCAGGATGTTGCACATGGGATTGACTTAAAATAAACCGCAATGCCCCTGTTCTTAAAAAACAAAGGATGTCTATGGCAGGGATGTCATGAGAACCAAGGAAAAATACGATATCAAGTCGATTCCAAAATTCAGAAATTGTGATGGTACATGTTGAGTACAGGGATGAAAGTCTTTCGGCACTGACGGGGCAACATATACCCCCTTTTGACAGCAATGCTTGGCTTGGTTTGAGCCGTCAGCCCAGCACAGCAGGGATTTGGGAGAAGGGGTTGGCTGCAGTTGGTGTCACTGCTACCCGCTTGAGGGCAGGTGGCCTGGCTTTTGGACCTACTCCTGTGAGGGTCCATCTCTGGCACAGCTTAGTGTTTGAACTGACAATGGTAACAAAAATTGGCGCGGCAATACTTTACTCAGAGCAGCCAAGAGTGCAAATGGAAAAAGGGTAAAAAAAAAAAAACACCTACCACGTATTCTAGTCTGTCTTTTAAAGGAAGAAGTAGAACGGGAAAAGCAGGGGAAAACACCATCGACATGTGGAAGACGGCGACAAGTGCAGCTAAAGCGACAGCTCCACCTCAACTCACTGAAAAGACTTTTAGAGGGATGCATGATAATATCGGCATGTTGTCGGTATCAGCTGATACTGGCTTTAAAATGAACTACTGGAATGGGCCAACATGCTTTTTCTTAATTTGCACAACGGATGAATATTACATAGACTGAAAAATATTGCATTTCATGTCTCCATCTGCTGGTGGGCCATCACGATAAGAGTATACATGTATAATATGATGTTAGCATATCCTTATCAGTATCGGTTATCGGCCAAATTAGTTGTTATTTATCGGCATATTGGGTATCCAAAAAATCCAATATAATGCATCCCTAGTTTCTGCCTGAAGCCTGGATTTTTTTTTGGACTCTTTGGGATGGGAGCGCAGTATATTTACACTACGCTACAAATGGCAGCAATGTGATGAGGTGCGGAGCGTCTATTCTGCGCTAAATGCTGCACGTTTTTGTATTTTTTTCTGGTCGCCAAGAGTTGTATAAAAGTGGAACTTTAGGTACAATGTCGCGCTTGTCACTGTCAGTTTTTATCCAACCGTCCAATCACAGTGGAGGTGGGCGGGACAAATAGCCTACCAAAAAGATGAACCATCACATCTTACATGTACCAGTGCCAAATGAAGACAGTGGAGGAAAAATATGTCAATATAATGTTTGGTAATATGTGTTTTCTTTGCCCACGTCACAAACCCACATAGATAAGTACTTTACACTTGAGGCAGATCGTCAAGGATTCATAATGAATCTAATTAATTTAATCTTGATGTTTTTAATGAAGAAATGTGTTTATAAGTACATGGGATTTATTGTTCTTTTTGTTTTTTACAGTGGTATCGATTTGGGTTTCGACTACTAAATTTCTGGTATCATGATATGCCTGTTCTACGGCACAGAGGATTCGTCTATATCAAGCTTTAGATAAACAGACACAGTGTTAGTAACAACGAACAATTCACTTCTGCTTTTGGTATTTTCATGGGCTTTGTTGACAATAAGAAAAATATCACCAGCTTTATCCTCTAAATGTCTAACCAATTACTGCGCTAACCTGAATTTCCAAGACTGATTATTTAAGTTGCGTCCTCTGTCAGCTGGTATATATGAGAGTAATAAAACCCTCTGTAGTTGGAAATATTATTATCAGCCAAAAGCTGCAACCATCAGCTAATACAAGGCCTGTTTTGTGTATGCGAGCAGGCGTAGAAAGACAGCGAGGCAGGGAGGGAGGGAGGGAGGGAGCGACAGAGACAAAGAGAGAGAAACTAAAGACAAACGAGGGAGCGAATGTGTGTGCAGTGTACAGTTATGTGAGTGAGTTTGCGGTGAATAGATAAGGTGGGTGGTAAATCTTAGAGGTAGGCAGGCAGGAGCACAAGAAGGTCCATTACAGTCTGACTCATTCTCCTCAAAACAGCAGCACAGCTCGGGCCCCCGATGGCCGGCATCAAAAGAAGCTTCGACAAAAAACCAACTGGAGAGAGATCTGCATCTGTCAGCTGGTTACCACCTGACCAACACATAACCAGCAGTCTTCTCCTTCTCTAACTCCGCATCCAGCGGTCTCTGAAACAAAACAACCAGTGAATCTCTCTGTGACGCACAATATGTTAAAATATTTGTGCTCTCTGCGGCGTGAGGCTACTGATAATGTGATAAAAACAGGTAATCCAATGCCTCTTAATCTCAAATACACATACAACTGTTTTTAAACTGTTGTTTATCTATCCATCCATCTGTCAGCTATTTTCTCATTTGTTTGTTTGGTTATCTACTTATCGATCAAAATGGTAAATGTTTTGGCAATCAGCACATTACATTACATCATTATTCCCCCTTTTGTGAGATGGAAACAAAGAAATCATTACACATTTTCAAAGTAAATTATCCCCTTTTTTTTACACTATCTTTGAATGAGCACAAACTCAATCATATGAATTTAGGAAACGGCCTTTTACATGAAAAACATCTTTAAAAAACTGCTTCAAAAGCCTTTTAATTAAAAGCAATATATCATCATATTCCCTCGCTATTATACATTTTATATTTCTGTGAAAAAATCCGAAAATTTCTCCTTCAAACAACTGTATTATTCAAGTTTCCTCACCAAAAACTACATTTTACAAGACTGCATTTGAACACATCATGAGAACCCTATAAATTACCCCTGACTAATACTCACTTTTACTGACTAGAGCTTGAACACATCATCATGTAACTTAATGTAACCTCAGTTAACTTAGTTGTGGTCACCAGCTGCTAACAGCTAACGTTAGCTAGCTCTCCCTCTGCCGATGTCAACATGGTTTTATGTTCACAATGTAGCATTATCAGCGAATGAATAGGGTGCCTCCTCTGACGCGTCGATAGTGAGTTTACTGCGTTCTTTCGTCTCGAGGACACCTAAACACATTTTCTATTGTCCCCAGGAAAACTGGACGATGTTAGTCTCAAGCCCTGCTTTTTAGCTTGTGCAAAGTTGATGTGACACAACAGAGAAACATCGGCCACTGCAATCTGTGAATGTCATCTTATTTGCTGACAGGCCAATGGCAGTCAACAAGGTTTGACAAATAATAATTAATAATTCGATAAATTGGTGTATCCCTAATTATTACATTATGTATTATCTTGTGTGAAACTGGACTGATTGGTGCTGGGAAAAACAGGTGATGAGATCACCCTAGCTAGTAAGGTTCATCCTCTGGGAATCATGAATATCTATGATTGCCATTAAATACATTATAGATACTCATGATTCCCAGAGGACGATCCTTACTGGCTGGGGTGATCCCATTGCATTATTTCCAGCACCAAACAGTCCAGTTGTACATAAGATATCTAATGGACTGTCAATGAGGTTGGTGCTGGAGGAAAGCTCACAAGTGTCCAAGCATGAATGTGCTCCAAGGTACGTCAATTTCACTGTTAAATCTTTATGTAAAAGTTTTGATTTTGTGGTGTCAGTATATCAACAAGTCATGAATCATTCTGCGGGGAAACTGATTATTCAATCTGGACACTACTTATCTTGCTCTAGACTAACATGTAAGACAGGCACTGTCTTTTAAATCACACACACAGATCCAATTCAGTAACCAGCTGATCCTTCATTCAGTGATTCCCCACCTGTAACTCTATTATCTCAAATTTCCGGAATAAAAGCATTTTGGAATTTGTCCTCATTTGATCTGCAGGGGGAAAAACCCTGTTTTCCAACTCTCTTGCCTCCACGCCGTGTCTCCCTCGGCCTCGCTCTCTGTCTCTCCCGGTGAGACTGCAGGAGCGGTGCACTCAGGGAGGCTCTGACACTGATCCGAGGAGGCAGAACGCATGCTAGGACGCAGTCGGTTGGCTTGTAAACACACTTGGCTGCCCTTAGAGGAGGAAGGTTGAAACAAGTGGCTCTGGCAGTAACAGCAGAGCTTTGAGAGGAACTAGCTCTTCCCCTGCCCTGTCTTTTCTCCCTTTGTCTGTGTCCATCTCCATCTCTCTCCCTACCTTTTCTTCCCAGCGCACTCTCACTCTGCATTTGTCTGCAGCTAGCTGCCCTCGGGCAGGGGAATCACATCGCAGCTCAGCCGAGCGCACTCTCAGCTAAGTGGGGTCTTAACAGGTGTTTAAAACACACGGGGACGCATATTTGTGTTCGCTTGGATGGCAGAGGGCTGCCATTACGGTGCTCATTACTGGCTAAGTGACTGAGGAAGAAGGGCGAGGGGACACATAATGTTGTGACATAAGGCCATTTGGCCATTTGGTGAGGAGGCTGAGGAGATTTGCTCGATCACGGAGGCACTTGCTGCGTGTTTGACTTGAACAGTGTGCAGCGGAGCACACACTGACTGTGAATGTTAAGCGCTCAGACAAATTTTAACTTAGTGGTGACACAACCTGACAAAATGCTCTTTGTGCACTCCCCCAGTCTCTCTTGTCTCACACACAAAAACAGACACAAGGACACAACGGCTGACAACCTCCAGTGTCCAGCACCGACAGCTCGCAGCATCACCGATCTGATATGGGAGCCTTGCTGTAGCTATACATGCAGACATTTGCACCTGAAACACATTTCAAACTGCAAATCAACTCTCAGTGACTTTCATGTGATTTAAAAATAACTTGTTCGTCATGCAGCTTCGCCTTGCGATGCTCAGCTGCTTTGAGTTGTGTTGTTTGTGGGTGAAAAGCAGAATAGTGTCCTATTGTTTGCCTCTGCACTGTGTCTGATGCGAAGCAAATGTCGAATCGCAGCCAAACCTGAAACAAAACTGCATTTTTAAAGGGAAAGGGAAAATAAATGACGGTTGAATGCTTTGACGTGGAGCTTTTCAACTGCAAATGTCTGCACATTGGCTCATACTGCAGTCCTTATGTGAACAGCCAGAGTTTACAGTGCAGTGTCTCTTGTGGCGAACAGCTTTTCCTTGGCAATTTGTCACGCTGAGCCATGGATAAACTGGAATCTTTTTAAAGGGGGCCTTTATCCTTTCTTGTATTTTGTACCTTATATATGATATCACAATGAAGGATGAGGTATGAGGTAAACATAAGTAAAAGTCCCTGTAACCTCACACTTCAGGCCGGTCTGAATACTCTGTTTCCAACATTTCTTCTTCTCTGACTACATTACGTAGCCTGAAGTGCTACAAGAAGCTACATGCTAACATCAAGGAAACATGTGAATGTGGTTGCCATTGTTCATAATTTCTCTTCGATTTCAGATCATATTTCTGCTGGAACATGTCCGGTTATGTTTAGAAGCTATTGCTGATTTTTTTTACAGTAGACAGCACTGCTGCTCTCCATGACAGTTATTCCCAGGCTGCAAGTACACTGCGATTGTACATGTAGCTACATGCTAACATCAGGGAAACATGCAACCTTGGTTGCCGAAGTTGTTAATTTCTCCCTGATTTCTGATCATATTCCTGCTGGAACATGTCCGTCCAGTCACGATTAAAAGCTTTTATTGGTGATTTTTCTTCCGGCAGCAATGACAGTGCAGAGACAGGGATATATGGGCTGAATCCAAATATCAACCCTCCGGACTACAGGACCGAAAATGTATTAATGCATCTCTATAAAAAAACAGAAATGTTTGTAAATAAGGACAGGACTATAACTCAATTAATTGAGTATTACTAACATTAAAAACCTTCTGTTTTTTATTTTTCGGCCAATTTTCTAGCCTGTTTCAGTGCACACTCTGATAGGCTGCAATAACAAAATACATTTTCATTCCCTCTGCAATCTATACTTAGACATTACTCTATATCATGATGTAGTTGAATATTATTTCTGGCCTACACAAATCAAGTAGCATTTTAATAGACCTAACTATTAACTATTTTACACAGTCATAAGGGTTTTTTTTTTCCTCTGCAACTGAGAAAACCACAAGGCCACGTCCACCTTGCAATGAATTATGGGCTATTAAATCAGTGAGGTCTGCGGAAAGTCCACTTTAGGCCCCTTGTGGACTGGATGAATTGTGGATTTGGACAGCCCTCGACACTCCCAGACTTCCGGGAACGTGCCTGCAACGTTTGCGAGTCTGCAAGTGCGGTGAGGGCCGGGCATTTGGATTCAGCCCTGGAAGACCCAATAACACTGACCAATCAGAGCAGACAGGAGCTTAAAGACATGGGCGCCAAATCAGAGCCTCTACAACAGAGGGTGAATCCAGGTGTTCTTGCACAGACAGTATGAGGAAAATAAAGTGTAATAAGCTCCCGCTTTAAAGCAAATATATTCTTTTTTTCCCCCAATTTTAAATCATACTTTTGGGGATCCTGTTAGCTTACAGGTTCTAGATGATGTCCATACAATTGCAATATCCCTAGTTCCAGTCCTGCCATGGACTTGTTGCATGTAATCTCACTTCTCTCTTGTTTTGTTTTAGATCTCTACTGTTCACTGTTCAGTGGGTAAAAATACCCCAAAAATATAGAAAACGGAATAATAATTTTAGCCTGTTTTAACAGAAAAATAAACTCTCAAAATAAGTTAATCAGCTTATGATATCCTTTTATTCGTTTAGATTTTTCTGTGGGGTATATGAAAGCTGAGCCAGACAACAAACAGGGAAGACAGCAAGAGAAGGAGACTGACATACAATAAGGGTCCTATCCAGGATCAAACCAGGGACACTGCCTTTACATGATACACATCTTAACCAACAAGCTACAAGAACGTCCCCCAACTCTTGATATGTATGACTGCATATTCCTCTTTATTATCATGTTATAATTCGTCCTATATGTCTTGAATCTGTGCGGCTCACATGGCACAGACAGACTCAGTAAAGTCTCACTGGACAAGAAGAGTAAAGGGAGTGTGTGTGTCTGTGTCTGTGTGTGTTCTCTTTAACTCTCGCTCACCTCTCAGGTCCTGCCCGGAGCGACCCGGCCCGCAGGTGGTGCTCTGTCGGGGCATGCGCAGCGAGGTGCGTAATGGAGTGTGTCTCTGCTCATCCAGGTATGCCAGGTCCTCCAGGTGGGCTGAACTGGTCGCTGTTGTTGTGTGTTTGAGCGTGTGACACAGAGGAGGAGACAGAGGAGGAGACAGAGGAGGATGTTTTAGAGAGAGAGAGGAAAAAAAAGATAGTATTGTCAGTGTCTTTAACTAAACAAACCCTTAATACACACACACACGCACATAAAAGAAGGTGGCACTGGTTCATGCCAGAGTCCTGAGGCAGTTGTTTGGCTCCCGCTCTCATACTTGCTAACTCCTACAGGAAAGAGCGAGTCAGCCCTACATGGTTCTGTCCTAAAACTCCCTCCTCTCAGTGTCTGTCACGCGGCACGGAGGCAGATGCCATCCGGCCCCTCTCAGGATTAATTAGCTCAGCAGACAAATGTCTTATTCATGGAGTGAGCGCCGTCTGACGCTGGCTGCTGATTGTTCACACCATGCTGTGTCTTCAGGGCCGACGCTCGCAACCAGTGAATGTTAAATGAGATCAGACGCAGCCAGCGTGAGTAAGCAACGGACCTGATTCTCCGTCACACCTGAAACCCAGTTAAGAGGGGAGGGAGGGAGGGAAGAGACTCTGAACTATAAAATCCAGGAGAGATTAAGGGACTAAGATTGAGGGTTCCTTCACAGGTAAGGAACAAGTTGACAAGTCACGGCATGAAGAGGAGACACCATAATCGACAGAGTAGTTTTTGTCCCTTTAAAGATGAACAGCACCTAAATTAGGAATTCCAATATGTTATTTCCATGGCCCAGGAAAGTTCAGTCATTATTTGTGAACATGAGTTCATCAAGCATTAAGTCTGGAGCTGCTTCATAGACAATGAATTGGGGAATAGACCCACAAATACCCAAATGAGCTTTATTCTGTTGTAGTGTTCTCAGTAATGAAACAGAAAATGTGCCCATATACTCAGAATATTCCTCTGGGTGCTCTCAGTGTCATCTAGAACATCTTTCATTATTCATCGTCTGTGGAGCAGCTCCAGACTTGATACTTAGTGACATCATAAATTTGATTTTTAGCACTCTAGTTTTTGGATTTGGGAGAGAGATGTTCATGTTTACTTTTATTTTTGGACAGTCTTAGACCACAGGAATAACAAGTATGTATTTTGAGTGCCCTGACAGGAGAAGTGGTTTGAAAAAACTCTACTAACACACAGATAATGGCAAAGCTGAGCAGGAAGTGACAGAGGACAGAGTATTAGAGACATAAAATGAATCACAAACTAGTAGTTTGGGACTCAAAACAAGTCTGAGTAACAATTTTCTGGGAGCCTTTAAGGCCTGTGTTTTTCTTTATTTCTATTTCAAGTTATTTAAGTTTATTTCAACTTGGGTCTGATTTGCACGAGCCCTTCCTTTTCACACAGAGATCCAGTGATAGGGCCACTACAAAGTCCCTGTATTGTGCTGCCTCTGATTGTTTATACAGAACCAAACAATAGTGGCATCATGCTGCCCTGGTGTGTGCCTACACATCAGTCTACAATCAGCTCCCTTCGCCCTTCGCCCCTTGGCCCGAAGCAGAAGCTAAGTTAGCATTTAGCTAGCTAGTTATTAAGAGATAGGTGGTTGAGGTTAGGTGACATGGTGATGTAGCAAGAGGGTTCCTGGTTCGAACCCAGAGTGGAGCTCTTCTGTGTGGAGTTTGCATGTTCTCCCTTTGTCAGTGTGGGTTTTCTCCAGGTACTCCAGCTTCCTGGAGAGTAATTGGTGACTCTAAATTGGCTGTGGGTGTGAATGTGAGTGTGAATGTGTGAATGATTGTCTGTCTCTATGTGTTAGCCCTGCGATCGTCTGGCATCCCTGCTTCTTGCCCAATGTCAGCTGGGATAGGCTCCAGCCCCCCCATGACCCTCAAGAGGATAAGCGGTTTCTAAACAATAAAAATAGTATAAAATGGCATTAACAATCATTTACGTCCCTGTTATGACGCTTGATCTTGTCCTCTACTCGGAGGGTAAGGAGATCATTGTCTCCCCAATTTGTGGACATTTTCAGCTACTGTTCTTCTGCTTTGAGTTAGCTGCTAACTGCTGCTAACTGCTTTTTAAATCTCCTAGTGATGGGACACACATATAACACATCGTCAGAACGTCACATTTGTTCACACGCAATTTTGCGCTGTTGCTACCTTTGTTGGCGGCTTTAAGGCAAG
This sequence comes from Cephalopholis sonnerati, assembly GCA_019142605.1. Taxonomy (NCBI): domain Eukaryota; kingdom Metazoa; phylum Chordata; class Actinopteri; order Perciformes; family Serranidae; genus Cephalopholis; species Cephalopholis sonnerati. Next base: position 31,016,201 of record JAGQAX010000020.1, read on the forward strand.
AAAACTCTGCTACCCTATTCCGCTATCATACCTTTTACAAAGAACAACGAGGCAGAATAATAGTGCAACATTCCAGATTTGAAAAGGTTGTTCAAAAAAAGGCTGTTGTATTTGTATCAGTTAAGAAGAGATCGCACTCACTGAGGTTATTTCTTGGGAGACTTGGGAAGTCTGATGGGGGAGGAATACAAGTGGTTAAACACCTGGACAGAAAGTAAACAAGCTAACAGTTTAGCCAGATTATCTGAACCACTTTATTTGGAGGTAAATCTGAAAACGAGTGCACCTGAACTGTCGGTAATGATCACTCATAGCATAGGAAACCAGGAAGTCAGTCTGCAAACTGTGATGGATGTTTACAACGGACAGTATGGGTAATAAATTTACCACTCGCTGTGGTTTTCTCTCCAAAATAAATCTGGTTTGTTTTAAAATCCTGTCTGATCGTCTGGCTGCTTGTGTTTCTTGCCCCATCTGACTACTTTGAGCAATTAACTTGGTGAGTACAGTGTTATCATGACCAGCAGAATGATGGACAAAGCTACAACAATAAGATCAGTTTATCCTTATCAGAGCTGGGACTCTTTTTTCTTTGACACTATACCTGAAATACTCTGAGGTCCTGAGATCCCAAGTCATAGTCAAGGAGTTAGGAAAAGGTGTGACTGCTTCTTCTCAGTCATGTCTTCTGTCTGTTTCTCTTCAGTCACTCCAAAATGTGAGGCACGATAATCCCTCCATGTGGCACCACCGCCACCAACACTGATCCTGTCTTTGGTTTAAAAAGTGGTTTCTGTGCCGCTGGAGTTAATCACAGTGACGTGCTCAGCACGTGTATGGCTCTATGTGTGTCTGTGTGTGGGACTGATTGAGTCACCCAGGCCAAGGACCCAAAAACGAGCCACATGGGTTTCCCAAAATGGAGGGAAAATGGCAGCTGAGAATGCTGGAGGCTTGGCCCTGATGGGAATGTGGGTGCCGGTCATCCAACTGGGCTAAAAGCGGAGACAGTGGAGGCATTAATCTGCTGCTAAACCAAGGAAGAATGACTCAGGGCTACAAGGCTGGAAAGGCTCCCTTTATTCTCTCCTTTTCAACTGTGTTTGAATGTGAGGAATCAAATCTGTGTGCTCATCACCTCTATCTGCAATGCAGCAGGCTGCTGGGGATCACATTCACAGTTTCTGAGCCAATGCGCTAAGACTGCACGCACGGTGAAAAGAAATAAAGAGGAAAGAAAAATAGTATGAAACAAGGAGAGTAAGAAAGGGAAAGTGAGGAGTAAGTCTAACTGTGCAGCAGTGAGCTCAGCTGCTTTGGGCAATGACAGCCACATCAGACACTTCCTGTTTCAAAGAGTGACTGATAGCATGAACGCATGCGTGCAAACACACACGCACACACACTCAAAGACCAGCTGGGCTGCCGTCCAGAGCCAGTCACAGTATCAGCCGGGAAGCCGACGAGTCATCTCAGATATGAGGTGGCTGCTGGTGCTCTAAACGCCTCACCATTCTCCTCTCATCTCCCCGAGAGATGACTCCAGATTATAAATAATGGAGGTCCTGGCACTTAAACAATAATATTTCCGGGTATTACACGGCGTATGTAAGCAGAGGTGGGATAATCAGGAAAAAAAAATGGTCGAAAAGGAAATCAATGACACTTGTCCGCCCCCCAAATTGAAAAATGTTATCTCGGGTGAGCTGTTATCTTAATTTAGTGAATTTAGAGACCATAGAGTGAGTTCACAGAATCTCACAGTGTCTTTTATTCCACTTTAGTCTTTATATGAGCAGGAATCCCACAATCCCCAGGCAATTATATAAGCTGGTGCATATAGATCCTTCAACATGGCATTTTCAAAGGGTCAGTTCACCTAAATTATATTTAAAAAAAACCCAATTTCCCTTCTGTGGTATCAAGGCAAGAAAAGTTTGGTTTTATTCGCCGAAGTTTTGAGATGTAAGTGTTTGAGAGTCGTGCCTCCACACTAGGCTGGGCGATATGACCTTACAGACTGTGCTATGGTGGCAGAAAGGTGTCTACTGACAGAGTCTGGTGATACTCAGGACGTAAATTTGCATTTCTTAAGATAACGAAGACATGATCCGCCCAACTCTGCCTCTACTTTGCTTACCCTGACAGTCTAACCCAAACTCTAACCAATCTCTCTCCTCTGACCTAAACCTAACCAGCCCAACCAACAAAGGCAACAAGCACTAGCCAATCAAAGGGAGAGTAGAGTGGGTCATGCCTTGGCTATAACAAGAAACACAAATTAATATTTGGGGCTGGCTATGTTGTAAATCAGAGCTGGATTCTGCTGTGATCTTGTGATTCTTACATGATCTTATGAATCGTGAGTTTCCAGATTGAGCCTCTGGCTCAGCAACACATGGAGCAGCCTGTGGAATTCTTTACCTACAGAACAAATTGGATCCTGATTGAGATCACTTTAAACTCAAACTGAAACAGTTTTTGAAGAGGAATCAGTTACGCAGTCATGACTAATTTGTTGCTTCCCATTCTATGGTGCTAATTATGTATTGCAGTTTGTGTCTTGTATTGTTCTGTCTGTATTTTTATTGGTGTTTGTTCTTTGCACTGTTACTTTTGTTCTTGTTGCTGAGTCTTTTTTGTCTTACGGCCCAGCTAGGGACGGGCATTGCAACTTAGCTTAGGCTATAAATGCAGTGGTGTGTGGCATTTATGCATGCTCCATACTTGTCCCTATACAAATAACGTTAAATAAATAAATCAAGCTGTCCCACAAGGTAATGTGATTTGGGCAGACATGAAGCAGAAGAGTGAAGTTGTAAATACAGAAACCTGTATCACTTGACATTGTCGTGCTTGCTTAGGAACCATCCTCTGTCTTTTGTTTTTGACTCAGGTGTAGCCTCATGTGAAGCAGTTGTGTTTTGTTTGTATGGATGTTCCAAATAAAACAAGACCATAATTGGGGTGCCCCGTAGCTCAGTGGGTGAAGCGGACGCCTCACGTACAAAGGCAACCTCCTTGCCGCACCAGAAAAAGAAAAAGCCAAAAAATATCTTAAAAAAAAAAGAAGAAAATAGTCAAATGTGATAAGGTATGGTATGGTTATTAGAAACCATTTCCTAATTAAGCATGCTGAACAATTACTGTATCACCCACCCCTATTTCACACTAATACTATATAGCTGACCTGGAACAACTCTGTAAAGTCTGTGATACACCTGGGACAGTACAACCCCGAACTACTACAACACATTCACCCCTAACTCCTGAAATATAAATACAACAGTCAAAAGGAGGTGGACTGTGTGTGTGTGTGTGTGTATCAGGGTTTAAATCCATTCTGAATTAGTGAAGGGGGCATGTTCAGGCTCTTTATCCAGGCAGGGAGGATCTAACAAAACATCTAGTTGCATTACGGAAAATAAACAAAGTATTGTTTTAGAGCTTAACCCACGTCAGGGACTACAAGTCTGAATGTTTCTGCTGCATCAGTTCTATATTTTAAAAGCTGTCTCTTGTTGGTCACACAATTTTATGGAAGTACAATACTAAATCGCAGCAGTACCTCTTTAATTTCCATTTTTAGGGATATTATTATTGAGGAAGTAGTAACAAAAGAGGTGGAAGAAGTGCACAGCCCTTTTACTTAGGTGAGAGTAGTAATATTGTCAACATCTATCGCTTGTAAAGCACTTTGAAGTGCACTAATTTGTTTGAAAGGTGTTATAGCTATAAATATTGTATGGCTGATTGATTGATAAGACTACACTGTTACAAGCAGTTTAAACAGCATGATTTAAACCCTTCTTTCCTCATGATCCCTTTTTAACCAGTGTGTACCCTATAACGTTTTTTCTAACTATTTACACTGTGAAAAAGAGATGTGTAACAAATGTATAGGTTATCAAATTGAAAGACATGCCAGTACATTCTTTTTAACGTGGTTGGGAGACCAGGCATTCTTTAAGGGATCTATTGATTTGTCAATTCCAAAAAATGTGGCCGTGACTGTTGCACATATGGGATCCAGTTTGACCAGGTTAACTTTGCAAATCTGTTCATTTGCAGGCAAAATGAGAAGGTAATTTTTTCATTATGTATATTTCATTAACTATCAGTCCAGTCTTCTGTTGTGGGGGGGGTAGAGAGCAGTCAACGTCTTGTGATGGCTTTCTTGCCAGCAGTTATCAAATAAGTATTTGTTAAAATGTCCAGGTTGAAAGTCAGCTTTTCCTACAGTAAAATAAAACTGCTGGGTATCTTAATCGGTAATAATAATTCATAATTTATTTGTTGAATGCTGTCCAATATTAGTTATATTTTGTCTGTTTGTCTAAAATGTAATCAATAACTACATCTGTCAAATAAATGTAGTAGAGGGAAAAGAACAATATTAACCTCTGAGCTAGGTGGAGTAGAAGTATGAAGTATTATAAAATTGAAATACTGTAAAACTTAAATTATAGCCCGGGCTATTATTTGCTTAAATCACTGACATCATCAGACCCACATTTGGGAGAGGTGTTAAATTGATTTCACTCAAAACTGTTGCTCAGCAAAGATCAGGAAATACATTCAAATTGTTAGTATTGTTAGTATTACTTAGCTTGTTTCAAAATTGGGCTTCAGATAATAAAAGATGGATCCCTCCTCAGCTGTTCTTCCTGAGGTCTCTCCCATTTTTGGGGGGAATTTTTTTTCTTATCTGCTGTGGGGGTCCAAGGACAGAGGGATGTCGTGTGCTGTAAAGCCCTCTGAGGCAAACTGTGATTTGTGATATTGGGCTTTATGAATAAAATTGAACTGAAAAATAATTTGAGGAACCTACAACCTGCTTTTATACAACTGAAGAACGTCTATTAAAAAAATGAACTGCTTGGCAACCAGACCAGGCGTCTAATTGAGACAGGTGTTTATCTGTCAAAATGTGCAGCTACACCAGGCTGGTAAAAGGGACTGGGTGTTTAATTGAAGTGATGTGTAAGTATCTCAAAATTGTGCTTAAGTACAGTAGTTGATGTTTTTAGTTACATGCCATCAGTGGTAATGAATTAGTCCTTACTTACATACAATTCCTCACTGAATGAAAACTCAAAAACAAATTAAACTCCTGATGGGCCGTAAAGACTCATTTTTAAAATTCTGATCATCTCTGCTCCTCTCAAGCGAGCAGCATTAGCACTGGAGAAAAAGAAATACTCTGTCTCGGTTACTCCTTCCTCCATATCCATCTTAAGCTCTACCAACGCACTGCCTTCATTAGGTAATAGAGTATCCCCCCTCCCTCCTCGTTTTTCCTCCCCAGTCGCCTTCTGCTCTCGCTCCATCTCTCTCTCCCTCCACACATCAAAGCGAGTCTCTCTCTGTCACTCTGGGGGATAGAAACGGTTAATGCCTGGGGCTTTGATGTTCCACTGCTGTGTGAGCCCAGCCAATCCTCAGCCTGTGCTCGCCTCCCATCCCTAACATCATCTAATAATTCTTTGTGGAGGAGAGAGTGAGAGGGAGAGAGAGATTATGAAACTCTACTTTCACTCCTCTTCCACATGTATCCATCTCCCTCCGCTCGCTACAGAATTCCTGACAAATACAAATGCCTTCAGAAACATCATGTTTTTTTTTTTTTTCCTCGTTGCCTCTTCTTTTATTTTTTATTTTTTGCATCATCTGCAGCTTATAGAATGTCTTTAAAGCCGTCTCCAGCAGACTCCTTTGAAGGTGTGGGTATTGCGGGGCGGAGATGAGATCGAGGGTGAATCTCTAAACCCTGGCGGAGTCGCTGCGCTGCCAGACAACAGTGTCAAACAGCAGAACATGACCAGCATAAAGAGAGGGTCAGAGCTGCAGAGACGGGCCTTGTCAGGCACATTACGGTGTTTAGTGAAATATATGTGCGTGTCTACAGTACACACACACACTTTTTTTTCGCCAGTGGGAGTGGGTGAAGTGCATAATAGAGCTCATCGTCTGTAACAGCCTCTCTCATGATGAGAACAATAATACAATCAGGCCCATTAGGACTGCCTCAGCGTTATGAAACTGACATTTTTCCTGATATATTCTCTGTTACTTCTGGGAGCCTGTTTAAGGCCCACAATAAGAAACACACATCAATGAGACCTCTGTCAGCAACACAAATGCCTGTTTTTTTATGTGATATTCTTCCAGCCGCAGTATGTTCTCCTGCCGAAGCTATTTTTCCCAGACTGTATTATTCTGCTCTGTGGTTTCGATCCACACCAGAGGGTTGTGAGAGTTTAACAAAATACCACTGCGGATTTGCAGCTACCAGAAATTTCAACGCATCCAACTGAAATTTGAGATCAAGCCTGGTTTCCTCACGACATAATGAAACAATGGTGTAAAGAATGATGACAAAACGAGTCAAAGCAAACCACAACTGAGCTCCTAATAACACCAGGCTCAGATTTTTAGGAAGTTTAGGCTGATTTATCCCAGATTTACAGTAGAAATGTGGTCTGGAGCTTTGGGATCTGTGCTCATTTTGGTTCACAGAATACCTGACAATGTGTTTGCAGATACAATCTTCCCCTCCTGAGCTGCTGGCTCACATCCCGATAATTAATAAAAACATGATATTTATGGGTAAAATCCAAATGAGTTACATCACTAGTAATTGTCAATAAGAGGAGAGGCAAGGCGGTGAAAAGAGTGCTCTGTGTTTGTTTTTTACAGCTGAGTTTGAGGTGAGTCTAGCTGAAATTTGGCAGGGAAAAACAGAGTCTGAAGATTTAATTTCATACAGATTACCCTGCAAAGGCCTCCATGAGGTTGGACTTGCTCCTCCAAAATAATAAAGGGATAGCGCAGATTTTGTGGGGTGGGGTTGTTTCCATAGTCAGAGTGTTACCAACAGTGGATGAGACAGACAGGAGTACTGACGAGGAAGCTCAGCAATGTACTGCTGTGAACGGGGGCAGCAGCAAAATGTATTTACCCATGTAAAAATATCAACATCAGTTTAAGTGTACACTGTATTTAGAGTATTTTCACTACTTCACCTTGCTGTCAGACAGCATTTTCCAACAGGGAACTGAGGCTGTCATATCTATGCTCTCTTCAAGGCCAGACTCCATTGACAAAAACAGTAATTCTACCTCACTAAACATATGAGCTGCTGGTCTACTGCTGCCTCCATCAGTTATTGTGTTGTTGTATTGTGTTGTGTTGTGTTATTGTGTGACTCCGGTGTTTAGAGGAGTCAGTCTGGATTCACCGAAGTTACACAATGACACAAACAAACTACAAGGGCACACCGCCAAGGCCAGATGTTGGCAGTGTTCACATGAAGGTTACAGATGATGGAGTGGCAGGACACATTGTCGCAGAATCATAACGCCATCAGCAACCTGACATTGAAGCCAAGACGCAGTGCTGAAAACTGCACATCCTCTGATGGCCACTTAAAGCTGGCTCCACAAGAGAGTCAATCTCCATAGACCCTCATGTTAAAACGCTCACCTTTACAGCAGAAATAAACATGTTGACAGCCTGGTACAAAGACAGTTTTGGTCTCTGTGGCTAATTTCAACATTCATGACAACTGTATAGCGGTGAATTTTTACATATCTCACCTGTTTACATTTTTATTAAGTCTTTATGCTACACAGAAATAAGGACAGGCTGCTTTGACTGACAGGCTATCTGCTGATTGTGTCCTCAGGTTCTCAGTCAGATCCACTCCTTGTTCCTACACAGCTCCACCCTCTCATCCAAATACGGTCACTTCTGGCCCCGCTTCCGAAAGTCTGACCAGCGGATTCTGCTTCATGTCAGGCTTTCTGATTGGGAGGTATGATGCAAGAGTGACAAAGACTTCGACATGAGAAAAAGACTTGTATTTGTGCAGCCAGTATTTATGCTGTGAAGAGTGATGCTTAGTTTTATTGTTGTTTGAACTTTTATTGTTGCAATGATTTGTTGTTGTGTTGTCTTCCTGTTATTGCTGACGCTGTTGTGTCATGAATATGTTCTCTTTTGTAATTGTGTTTTTACATAATAGTGTCTTTTAACACAGAAATGATTCTCTGTTTCCTGCCCAGGGACGACAGATGAAATTTAGCTTATAGCTAACTCTGGCACAGCTAAGTAGCTGTGCACTGTCCCTGTTAAATAAACAAATAAATCCATTGCCCCATCAAGTGTTGTGAAAATGAAGCCAGTAATTTTTTCTGTAATCCTGCTAACAAACTGACAAACCCACAAATGACACCGATCGAGGCTGCGGTAGACCAAAAACACCCTTGTTCTCGAGGAAAAATTACTGTTTTTGTCACAGGATTCTGGTACCTCTGAAGAAAACACAGATAAGTCTCTATATCAGTTCAGTTCCCCGTTGAAAAATGCTGTCTGACCGCAAAGTAAAGCAGTGAAAATAATCTAAATACTGAGTCCATGTAGACTAATATTAATTATTTTAGAGTGGCTAATATATGTTGAGCTGCTGCAGTACATCACTTAGCTTCTGTAGCTGTACTCCTGTCTGCTTCTCCAAACTGGGGGTGTGCCGACCTGACATCTACCGTATGTAACACACTGACTATAGATAAGTACCTCATTCAGCCCCACTCCCTTTAATATATTCCTATACCCTTGTTTCATTGTAACATTCATGGTCTACACGGACTGACACAAATGGAGGTCAAAGACTTTCAAGGGAAGGATCACAGTTCATCTCAAGAGGAAACAAGCGAGGAAAGAAGACATGAAAGGAGAGAAGAGGGAGCACTAACGGAGTCAGAAATAGGGACTCAGAACCAGCAGTTCAATCCAATTTTGCCAGAAAAGTTACTCTACTTTGGCAGAATCAGTAAACTGCATGCCCATGCACTTTAAATAATCTTATTTCTGGCTCCTCAGACGAACTGTTGCCTCCTTTTTTTTTTACATTCACACAGGAGAGGGAGGGAAAGAGGAAGGGGACTCACCAGCCACAGAGTTAGGGCGGGGCATGAGGTACAGAGGGATGGAGTGGGCAGAGTGGGAGGACATGCTCTCCAGGTTGCGCTCAGGGATTTTGTTGAGGCTGTAGGTGGAGGCGGTCATGTTTTCATCCACCCTGTACAGGAACGAGTCCATGCCTGATTTCTGGGACTGCCACAGCTTCAGGTTTCCCCGGGAGCCCTCGCCGTATTTTCCGCCTTGCTCCATGTTCTCCGAGTAGCTGGTCAGTGTGGCTGCAACACAACAAAACATCGTCTTCAGCTACAACTAGTTCAATGTGAGAAATGTGTCATAGTTTAAGGCCATTTGCACGCTGTCCTCCTTCCACTTTACCCGGCCCATCTGCTTTCACACTTATTTACCGTTGCTCTGAATCGACCTGTGTTTATGTAATGCTTTACTCATCAAACTGCAGGTGTTCACTATTGTTGCAAGGGAACAATGCTCGCACCTGTTTTGACATCGGCGCTTCACATCGGTGAGCCTTTTATCTCTCCTGTTTTCTTGCTAACAATGCAAGAATGCCACAGCTGATGTCAACATGACACCTGAATTGTCTTCCGGTGGGAGTTCAGACTGGTTCTGACTGAGCATGAAAAGTTCCACAGTGTGACTGGAAACTGACCACACAGTTCAGGTGGTGTCGAGTACAAGTATTCTGATTACCGCGCTCTGTGGTGGTTTGGAGATTAGAGTCATTTTGGGTTATGGGAGCCGCGCTATAACCTGAGGCATGTTCCCACTGACTGTCACGAGTTTTAACTGTCAGTTATTCCAGACTATGGACATGTCTGAGCACGACTAACCTCTGTCTCTTTTTCTTTTAAATCACGTTTTACAACAAGCTTTAATTTAGTGTCTAGCTTTATTGATTTGCCTGCCTGCCTTTTATCATTTAAGTTTACCTTTATTGACTCAGATTTTTAAAAGACAAACTGTTAAGATTTTTTCAAGGTCATTTTAAAGGAAAACTTCACCCAAAAGTAATCACTTGTATATTACTTACTTATCCTGTGTTACCTTGAATTCATGAAAAAAAAAGGTTTTCTCACATGCTCCCACATTTAGGGGAGTCAGGGTATAACCACCTCTTTTTCTGGTTGTTAACAGTTATACCAACCTATCAGGCAAAAAGCCACCGGAATATAAAGAGGAGTATACTAGAGTTCTCAAATTACAACCTAAACTGAGCCAATCCGTGTGAGTTAAAGCCCGAACCTGTCCTGTCCAAAATCACCACATAAAATTCCGAGCCCAAGCCCGACCACCCCAAAAAGCACTAGTCGGCTTCTAACGCCCGGGACACACTGGCTGAGAAAAGCTCCCTGCTCAAGCTGGGTGGAAGGACGGGAGCCCAGCACAGAGCCTTGCTGCTCCCTGACCTTTTCTCCCTGTCTACACTTTTTAATATATTTTTATATTAAGCATGTTTTCTTACAAACTTGATATGTTTAGGATACACTTGCGGTCCATTCAGAATGAACCCACGATCCACTTTTGGACCGCAACCCACCAGTTAGGAACCACTGCTCTAGAGTACACCCGCCTCCTCCACAGTAACCTAACCCTAACTAACACAACATCGCTGTCCACTGTGAAGGTGTTTTTTAGGGTCATCCCACACGACACAGGACTGTACTCCATCGTGTACCAATGAGAGCCTTCTAAGACAGACTTATTAACCTTCCACCATTGTCTGGGGTCTTTCAGGGTCTTCCTGATTGTGTGATAACACGTCAAAACAAAATGTCTTGTTAGCCCAGATGACACTGGCTGACTGCCAGTTTTGGGACAGAATGCTCCAATGCATAACAATCAACTGGATGACATCTTTTATTTTAGAAAATGGAACTTGGCTTGGGAACCGAAGGGTCGCCGGTTCAAGTCCCTGCCCGGACCAAAAAATATGGAGCGTGGACTGGTAGCTGGAGAGGTGCCAGTTCACCTCCTGGGCACTGCCGAGGTTGCCCTTGAGCAAGGCACTGAACCCCCCAGCCACTTGGTGCGCCTGTCCATGGGCAGCCCCCTCATTCTGACATCTCTCCATTTAATGCATGTATGGGTCCCCGTTTGTGCATGTGTGTGTGTCGTTCGGACCTGTGTGTACATATATAACAGAGTGTAAAAATTGAATTTCCCCTTGTGGGACGAATAGAGCATATAAAAATAAAAAAAATAAATAAATAAAAAATGAACACTGTACGGATTTCGGGTCTTTATAATTCTTCCTCCTGTCCATACTGGTCTCAAAAAAATCCCTTTAAGTGGACAGACTCTATGGTCCTGTATTCTTAAGTTAAATCAATTTGTAAGACAAATTAAGTGGATATCTATCTTTAAAGTCAAAATTCTGTTCACATTTTGTCACGATCTCCCTGCTACGGCTCAGCGAGGAAACACTGTCCATGGAGACACACAGAAGGATTATCATACTAAGAAGACTTTGGAAGATACCCACTTGATTTGTGTAACTGCTGAAGCTTCATATTAACTTCAGCTGAACTTCATGAATGCATTTTTGCACAGAATGAGAACTTTAGATTTTGTTCAAAAGCACTTACACTGAAAAAGGAGGGGATCTCTTAGCAGACAGTATGGACAGGAGGAACGGTTATAGAAACCAAAAACTGTTTCTCATACATTCATTTATTTGTGGCAGCTCGCCACGATTGAAATGTCTGCCGCCATGTTTTGATTGTCTAATTTTGGAGCTGGACTGTTTCTTAGCTTTGCTATTGGAATATTTATACCATTCGGTTATTCACTGCAGCACTCTCTTGGAGTTCAGAGCGTATTCTGGTCGCAGACGGAGCTGTAGAACGCCACGGCGCTGGGTCACAAATCTGCGAGCTCATGACAGATTTCCACACGCTTCAGACCAATCACAATCATTCCCCTGATATGGGGCAGGTTTGAGATAATCACTGATATCTTGCCTAGCCTTTGCGCAAAATATGTGATGACATAATTTTTGGCTTGCACACACTCGCACTGGGGAAAGGACAGCTTGTAGCCAGTAAAGAGGAGTGCCATCGAGACATTTTCGAAATAACCAAGATGGCTGCAGCTGTTTTTTCTTTCTGATGAAGTACGAGTTTTGAATTCTTATGACAAAAATATTCACAGACATTTTGATACGACAGCATCACAGCTCATCTCTGCACTCTGTGGTCTGTTTTCATTCACAGCTCAGCGCTGTGTCAAATTTCGTTGCCCTGCTTGGTTGTACGTCTATCCATTTGCATCCAGAGGCATTCTGATCTTGGCCAGTGTTAATGCCCTTTGGAAACTGAAAATGAATTTAGAGGTTCCAGACCAACTCCAGGTTAGGTATGTGGTACTATTATTAAAGTAGTGTGTGTAGTCAGTACTATTTTGAGATAGACTGTGAACAAAAATGTGAACATATCCTAGTATAAGTGCGGAGCTATGAATATGTAAATTTAGATGAGTATGAAAAGAATTTAAATGTTGCACAACCAAAGCTAACAAAGACAGCCACAGTATATATATATTAAACTAGATAAATATAAAGAGCAGCTTAAACTTAGAAGGTTCTGTACAGGAAATGGTTTTAAAAAAGCTAATGATAATCTATATTTCTCTTATTGTCAACAAATCTTGGAAAGAATTAAACACACGATGTCTTTATACTATAAAGAAATATTGTCTGTGCAGCAATGAACCTCACATCAGTGATTCACGTCTTTAAACTGGGTGACATGTTCCTTATTTTAAGTCTAACATAAACCGCTCTGCTGCTAAATACACACAAAGGCACCAATTATGCTATTTACTCCTGTTTGAGTAACGTCTGCTAAAAATGACACTGCCTAAAAATGACTTGGCTTTTTTTTTGACAAAACAATATATTTTTGACCTGATTTATGTATTTTAGACGCCACAGACAGAGCAGGAAGTCAGAAAGTAGACAGTCAGAAACATATTGAATAGTTATCCTTTAAGGACTTTGTATTTTACATTATATATGTTTTTCAGACTGTTGTTTGTCTATCTGTGTGCAGATCTCACCAATAATCCCGCTGTCCCTGCTCTCCAGTGTCGAGGTGGGACTGGTGACAGAGCCGTAGGCGCAGTCCTTGTTGCCGGCCTGGCCAGGCATGGCAGGAGGGAGGGTGGAGCAGGGGCTGCCTGCAGGGGGTGAGGCAGTGCTGCTGGTCAGGGTGGAGCACGGGCTGATCCTCTGGTTCTGGCCCTGGCACAGACACACACACAGACACAGACACAAATACACACAGTTTTAAAAGCTTTGTTTGGTTCCAACAACTCAATTAGTACACACTGGTATAAAAGGCAAAGTACAATGTTTGAACTTTTAATATCTGAGTCATATTCAGAGGAAAATGTCACTTCAATATTGCAGTTTTCAAAAGCTCAGCCCCCCTGCTGCCTTCATGAAGTCAGTCCTTCAAAGGATTTTCTCTCCCACACGCATGCAAACACATATCTTAATACATAATAATAATTTGTAGCGTTTTCCTAAAATATAGGTTTGAAAGAGCTCCACAAATTAGATAATGCCACACTGCTTAAAAATACACATGCACAGTATCTTTACATACACAAACACGCCCAACAAGTATTCGTTCCAAAATGTTAACAAATAGCGCCTGTAACACCTACAATCACTTTATAAATGTACCTCACAGCACAACTTACTGCAGTTTAGGAGCATGGCGAGAACAAAACAAATGTTGGAGGGGTAGTATACACATCAGGGATGTAACGAGCAACATCTAAATGCAGGAAAACAGTAATTTCCCCTTTTTAGACACGAAAGGGAGTGGCATTTCCAAAATCAGATTCTGCACAGTCCCATGGCACATGTGAGGCTGTACACTGCAGTAAACATGTTGTTGTGTGATAAAGGTTTCACTAAGTTTTAACACCAATATAACCTTAAAGGGATATATAATCTGGATAAAGCTAAATATAACACATGATGTACTGAAAATTATTTTGTCAAGACAGGGTTTAAATTAAGACTTTTTTAGACTTGATGCCAGTTAATGCCACCGGGAGTTAAATTTAAGACTATTTTTACAATGACCACAGTTAAAGGGAAAAAAAAAAATCAACATCAGTTTCTTAGGGTGAGGGACAATTTTGCTAAAATATTTATTGTGAAATAAAACATTGAGTCAAGTTTGAAAAACATTTTGCATAAATTGCACTGAGCCTCAATGCATTGCCTTGTACTGCGGTACGGTTTCATCCATGACACGAAATCTTGGTCAAATTGTAACTCAATTTCCCCATGTCATCCAGTGTACAGTGACAGCTAGCTAGCTAGACAGTGGATCCTCTGCTCTGAAGATACTGGCTGGAAATGTAATACGAATGTTGTTGGTTCCGCTATCCTGATCTGTGTGATGGCAAAATTTTTTTAAAAAGTAGATGTTACCAAGTACTTTGACATTTTACAATGCAACGTCAGAAAAAAAAAATACAATTCATAAAACCATCTACTTCCCATGTCTTTTCAAAGAGAACCTATTATGCTCATTTTCAGGTTCAAACTTGTATATGAGGTTTCTACTAGAATATGTTTACATGCTATAATGGTCAAAAAACACTTTATTTTCTTCATGCTGTCTGAGAAGACTCCCCTCCTGAAAAAGCTCAGTCTGCTCTGAATGGTCAACATTTACAAGTTTTCTGTCTTTCTGCATCTCTGTACTATTAATTTCGCCGGGGAATGACTGTAATAGAGAATAGCGGCACTTTTTACTGTCAAAAATTACCAGTAAAAGCCTCTAAACACAACTAGCCATGTTCCAGCAGGAATTTGATCTGAAATCAAGGAGAAAATTACAACATCAGCAACCAAGATTATATGTTTCCCTGAAGTTAGTATGTAGCTACATGTACGTTAGCAGTGTGCTTGCAGCTGAGGAATGACTGTAACAGAAAATAGCCGCAATTTTTACTGTCAAAAATTACCAGAAAAAGTTTAAAACATAAGAAAATTACAACATCAGCAATGAAGATAATATGTTTCCCTGACGTTAGAATGTAGCTACATGTACGTTAGCAGTGTGCTTGTAGCCAAGGAATGACTGTAATGGAAAATAGTGCGCTTTTTACCCTAAAAAAATCAGCAATAAAAGCTTCTAAACACAACTGGACATGTTCCAGCAGAAATATGATCAGAAACTGAGGAGGAATTAACAACATCATTTACTGAAAGAGGACATTTTCCTGACTGTAACAGAAAATGTCAGCACTTTTTACTGCCAAAAATTACCAGTGAAAGCTTCTAAACACAACTAGGCATGTTCCAGCTGGAATATGATCAGAAATCAGAGAGAAAATTATAACATCAGCAACCAAGATCATGTTTTTATGATGTTAGCATGTAGCTACAAATACATTAGCAGTGTACATGCAGCTGAGGCATGACTGTCATGGAAAATAGCGGCATTTGTTACCATGAAAAATCACTAGTAAAAGCTTCTAAACACAACCCAATATGTTCCAGCAGAAATATGATCAGAAATTGGGGAGGAATTAACAACTTCATTTACTAAAAGACCACAATCCCCTCACATTAGCATGTAGCTACATGTATGTTAACAGTGTGCAGCTGAGGAATGACTATTATTAGGAATAGCAGCACTTTTTACCTTAAAAGACATCACCAATAAAAGTGTCTAAACACAACCAAACATATTCCAGCAGGTATATAGGTATATATAATATGGACAGGAGGAGAAATTTACATCCTCGGACTATATTTACATACGTTTAAACTCATTATTTGAAACTTTGGCCATGTTTAATATATAAAATATGTAAAGGCATAAGAGGTCCCCTTTAAGACTTTTGAAATATTGATTAAGACATTTTAATACCTATAAAGGACTTGAATTTAGATTAATGAATTGAATGCCTTTAAAGTCTTTTTAAGGATCCATGGGAACCCTGCGAGAGGAGAATATATCTTACCCTCACAGACACACTTATTTTCATGCATATTTTTATCTTCATTGCCATGACGACAATTAAGTTTAAAAAAGAAAAAAAAAGGAAAAGAAAAAGAAAAGCTGAAACTGAAATTACACACACACACACACTGAATACATATTTCTTTCCAGTCCTAGCATTGTTTTGGCACCCTGCAGTGACCCTCTTCTGCGTCGGCTCAGGTTAGGAGACAAGAGACCACAGGGGACAAAAAACACTCTGCTGCGTCTAATCTGCTGCTGCGAACACCCACAGATGCACTCTCACACAAATACACATACCTAAAAGACACACGCATGCAGCATCCACGGATTTGCAGAGGCGCAAGAAAAACGGGGATGCCAAGTGATTAAGTGTGTGTATCAGACACTGAAAAAACACAAACACATGGAGGTCTCTCCTTAACGGTGCCGCTGATGAGTTCAGGTCAACGCTGGGGTGAAAACAGAGAGAACAGGAGGGGTGAAGTGGTGCTCAAGGCTAAATCTAGTTTGTTTAATCTGCAGGAGAAGACTGAAGGGACAGCACACACACCCACACACGTACTCAGTCGGGAGAAGAGGCTGCAACTAACGATTATTTTCATTATTGATTAATCTGCCAATTATCTGCTGACAAGCTCCTCAGGCTGTGGCTCAGAAGATAGATCAGGGGGTCAATTAATCGTTGGGTTGGCGGTTTGATCCTCTGGTCCACTTGTTAAAAGAGTCCTTGAGCAAGACACTGATCCCCAATTGCTCACGCTAGCCAAGACAGCACAACTCCACCGCCAATTCTGTGTGTGGGTGGGTAAATGAGGCACGCTAGAGAGCTTTGGTATATAAAGCCGTAATTAACTGCAGTCCATTTACCATTATTTTTGTGAATTATTCTGATTAATGACTTAATTATTTTGTCTTCAACTTGTTTATTTCATTTGACCAACAGTCCAAAGCCCAAATATAGTCAATATACGAGGAAATCTAGAAGCTGGAGGCAGTGAATGTTTTACAAAGTTGCTTAATAAATGAAGAAACAACATAAGTAGGTGTCTACAGCTATGTGAGTGGCTCTGTGTGCTAAATGCTAATGTCAGCATGCTAACATGCTCACAACGACAAAGCTAAAATGCCTTTATTTAGCCGGTACCATGTTCACTAACTTATTTCAGCATGTTAGCATGCTAATAAACAAAGTACAGCTGATGCTGATGGGAATGTCTTAAGTTCTGGAGGTATTTGGTCTTAAACCAAAGTACTGTACAAGCTAAATCTTTGACCCAATGTCGGTGCTATATGGAAAGTCAAAGGATCACCAAACAATTAATCCTCTGGGGAACAAACCAAATTTCATGACAGTCCATGCAACAGCTGTCGAGACACTTCGCTTCAAACCACAAATGTCAACCTCACTGGGGCGCTACAGGAAAATCCATGGGATCAACAAAGGTATTTAAATTCATCCTCTGGGGAACATGAATGTCTGAACAAACTGTCTTGGCAAGTCATCGAAATGCAACACCTCAGCCATAGATTCTACCTTTTTGATTTTGAGTTCTGACTGAAACTTTCAGAAAAGTACTGATTAAACTTTAAGTTTATTATTGAGGTTGTATAGTTCGTGATGGTGCGGAACTGGACTGTGTTATATTGAAAGGTGTTTCCAATTTTTTCTGCACTGGCTTTAAAAACATACGGGGGAAAGAATATTAGAAACACATTTCAAGATAATGCACAGCAGCACAATGCCACCTCAAACTCCGACATCAGACGTCAACATATAGGGTTGTACTGAATGTCTTTTTTCATACATGCGAAGCCTCTATTTCAGGTTTTTGAATGAAACTTTGAATTTTGGAACTGATTACAGCTATCTTTTTTTGATCAATTTGGACTTTACAGTGCTCTGGAGTTATTGATGTTTGAATCAAAAACTGCCACTGGAATCTAAGGGTGCTTTCAGACCTAGAGTTGTCTCCTTTGGTCTGAATCAGGGACTATTTTTGTTCCAAAGTTGTATAATTGCCTAGAGTTGGTTCGTGTTCTCACGACAGCATTTACAAGCGGACCAGATCAAATGCCTTGTGTGAGAAAGCTGCTCTTGATTGGTCAGAATTTCCATGTGGGAAAAATCCAGGAAGCGTTGAAGAAGAGTACACTTGCAAGATAAATGTGACACTTTCTAATGTCACAATGGAGGGACAACTACGCAGGTTGATTTTAGCGCTGCTCATCGTGGACTATATTGCTGTCATTGTTCATTTGAGTAAAAGCATACAGTTTGAAAACGAGGCGCGGCTCCAACTAGAAAACAATGTTTTGATGCATTGGATGTGCTGAATGTGGGGCAGGGCAGGTGTGAAAGCACCCTAAGGCTACAAATCGTATAATACTAGTGATATTAGTGTAGCCTAGTTTTTATCTGCAACTGTGAAAACACACAGGGTGTAAACAGAATAAACAGACATGCAAAAAAACTAAACAAAACAACATAAGAAAAACTGCTCAGCATCCGAATATTTGAATGTCAGTGCTATGAATGAAGCTTCAAAGCTTTGAACAATTCGGTACAACCCTGAACATACAGTGGAATTAACACCTCTCCCATATAAGCTTTGCAAAGGTAGAAACTGAGGCAGAGCTGTTGCACTGAATTGGACTGCATAGGTGTGCCTTATAAGTCAAGTGTGTGTTGCACAGTAGTACTGGTTTAATAGTTGGATTATAAACCAGTCAACACACTGTCCACTTATGGCACACAGCCTTCAGCCTCTGCTGAGTGTGTGTCTGTGTGTGTGTGTGACTGATTGAGGCACTCCTTCAGACACCGCTGCCCTCTGCTCTCACCATGGATAGGATCACTAAAGTGTCATGTTTACAGGATCTTGACCCCAAAGCAAACAAACAAACACACAGCGACACTACAGCTCTATCCGCTGGGCTAACGAACCTCGCCTTGTGCAGGCGTGACCTGAAACGTCGCATGAGGATTGGATTGAACTCGGGAGCATTGCATCTATTCAGGGAGCTTGAGCACGAGAGTATGAAAGGCAATTAACCGCGCTCTGTGTGTGAGTTGAGGTCACCTTGTTCCGTCAGCTGGCAAGGTCTCACAGAAGAGACACCAGCTATTATAGGAATTCAACCATGTCAAATGGAAGATGGTCGATTGGTGTTTTACAGAAAAATAAAGCAAAGTAAACCCTCGCCTCGTACTCATATCTCCCTGGCTTCATTGTTGAGTAACTACAGTTTAAATAAGTCACTAACGTTGTTGTTGGGGATAGACCAATTGTGAAATTCTGGGCTGAAACCTATGTTTAAAATAAAATTTTGGCAAATAGCCGATATCGATACTGATCGTTTTTGCTATTGATTTTGTTTTTGTTGTTATTTGTTCCCCTTTAGTGCCAGGAAAACAAAGAAATCTTCATTATAAAGAATAACTGAACGGTTTAAAAGACATTCAGCCCTTCGTTACCCTGTCTGTGAATGAGTACTAATTCCTACAAATTTATGGAACAGCCTTTATAATTGCTTTAAAAGCCTTTTTACTACATATAATATACCAAGGGCAAAGGGTTTGTTTTAATATTTCCAACAAATTTTCCTCCAGAAAACTTTAAGTGCTTAATTTCCTGCTTTCTGGCAAATTTTTATGCACTATTTTCTGTATTTTCTACATCAATTAATGGTGTCAATGTCTGTAATTTTGTGTTTAATTTTGTCCTCTGCTACTTGAATGTTTTTATAGTGGAGGACGAATGCACATGTTCTAAATACTGAAGGAGACATGCCCCTTGTGGCCGCCGCAAAATCTAAGTCTATTAATATATCACAGCTACCTCTCCAATACCTAGTTTATATTTCTGTGAAAACATCAACAAATTTCGCCTTTAAACAACTGAAGTTAGCCAAGTTTCTTGCCAAAAACTTAATTCAACAAGATTACATTTGAACATATCGTGTAACTTAAAGACTTGTTGACTTACAGACACTGTTAATTATGTGAAGAGCAAAAGTGTTACCGGAACATTTACAGAAGTAATTGCATTAATTCAGAGGACGACGAGCATAGAAGAAAATGTATATTTCAGTTGTGGGCGTTCAACTGTGGAATTCTTTACAGAATGATTTAAAGAGTTGTTTTCAGTTTAAGAAAATACAAAGAAAGAACAACTGGACTATATTGCAGTTGTCATGTAGAAGTTGTTCCCTTGTTGAACGGGACATTGTGTATGGCTTCCACTTCCTTTGTTTATTTATTTATCTATGTTTCTTTCTGTAGTTGCTGTTAGTATTGGTTATTAACTGTAACTGACAGCGTCTATTCCTTATGATTATTTGTGTTTTGAGAGAGGGGCAGGTAAAATAGGACTGTTTTCTTCTCCCTGCTCCTTTTCGGTCATGGTATGTGCATTAGAATTTTTTTGATTATGACTCTGATTGCTCTATGGACATGAGCAGAAGAAATAAAATGAAATGAAATAACATTGTAATTTACCTCTGGCCAATAATCACTTTTACCGAATAGTGCTTGAACACATCATAATGTAACTTAATACAGCCTCTGTTTGCTGTTAGTTTCAGCCACCGGCTGCTAACAGCTAATGCTAACTAGCTTTAGCACAATGTTGCATTTTCAGGGAAGCAAAAGGGTGCTTCCCCTGATGGGTCAATAGTGAGTTTACTGCGTCCTTTTGTCCTGAAGGCATCTTGGGGAAGATCTATGTTTGTCCCAAACGCTTTCTATTTTCCCCTGGACAACTGGCACTGTTAATCTTGAACCCTACATTTTAGCCTGCGCAGTGACACAACAGAAAAACAATCTGGCTTTCAATGTGAGTAACATTACAGTCTTGATTTTTAAGTTTTAACCATTGGTTTTTACTTTTTTTTTATCTCTCCTGTTCAGTTTTATTCCATTTCATTTATTTATTTAATCTCTTTTTACTCTATGGACTTTTAATCATCTTTTTTGGTTGGTTTGCTTTTTTAATATTTTATTGGTTTGTGTCTGTGTCATTCCAATTTTGCCAGGAAGCTCTCTGGGCTGTATGTTTGAATAAAAGGTGCTATATAAATAAAGTTGAGCTGAGCTGAGTCATGTGCTAACAGGCTGATGGCAGTCAACAAGAATATCGGCCGATACAGATGTTCATCGATAAATATGGTGCATCCCTATGGGCTGTGATGACAAACATTAATTCAGACTTTCAGCATCACTGGTGTGTCAGCAGCATCCTGCAAATATCCAGATTACATGTGTGAACCTACTGTATTACTGTAATGTGTGCTCTCCACTGAAAGCCACTAAATCCCAAGCAAATTAGAGAAATTACAACAAAAGCCCACTCAGCTAATCTGCTAATAGACGGTGTCTCCAGGCAATCTTTGTCATTTTTTGGTGGTTAATGAATCAAACGAAGCTGCAATCTGGAGAACAGTATTTGGGGCAGATATCTAAAATAATAAGTTTGTACTGTGTGCACGATGCAGCGGGGTGCTAGTGTGAGTCACGTCTCTAAAAAGAGCCGCTTGAATAAACCTCTCTCAATTTATACACCCCCACTGCTACAGCAGCGCTCACATCAAGCACAGGCAGTCCATCAGTCTAATCGCTTATCCACACTGCTTTAGTGCAAACCCATACCTAGGCCCGCTTTGAACGCTTCAGCAACAGGTTCGCCCCCCCTTTACCCCCCTCCTTATTTCTCCCTCTCTCTCTCTCTCCGCCGCCACTGTTTTCTTCCCTCGCTTTGGAAAATTCAAACCTGTCAAATCAGGTTTAGGAAAAGAAACGAGGGCATCTGCTGCAGAGCTTAGAGCAGGCCCGTTGTGCCAAGAGCTGTTTGTTGCACAACTGCCAAATTCACAAATTGAAAGGTTACGGTGCAGGAGAGAAACCTTGAACCTGCTGCATGTCAACTCGAGAAACTTGCTCTCGATATGCAAAGTTTAAGGCACGCTGGGAAGAAATGCTTAAGAGTATTTGTTATATAAAAATCTAATTAGACAGGGAGATAGTATCTGATGCTTGATGGAGAGGCACTAATAAATTCTGAATCTGTGGCGTCTGAGGGCAATTTAGAGAGAAGTCTTTTGATCTGGCTACCCTGACATCCAAAGATCTGTCAAAACCGCGTGTGAACACGGATATTATGAAGATAAATGTCAAAACAGATCGAATCAGACGAGTGCGTGTTTGTTCAAGTTCCAAAGCACGACCTCTCACGACAGAAATGTGTCAGAATCACATACACAGTAAGACAATTAGATTAGGATAAACCACAATAATAGCATGAAGGGTGATAAAAAAAAACTAAAGCGTATTTTTTGGCGCAAATCGTTGATCTTACACAACCTCAGACAAGGTTTCCCTTGTATTGAGTGAGCATCTGGTGACATAATGAGATTTGAATGCAACGTTGTGAGAAAAAGAAAAACACTTTCTGTCATTCAGTCTGTAGGTTTTTGTCAACAAGAGTGAAGCAGAGTTGTAACTTCCTCTCAAAGCTATCCAGGCAAAAAGAGGTCTTTCAGGAACGTCCTCAAAGCACATTTGGTTATGAAAAAACAAAACTAGGTCAGACATACTGTAATTTGAAGACAGGAAGTGGTGCATATACTCAGTCACTGACTTATACTGTTTCAGCACTGGCCCTGTTGTTGTGGTCCAGCCTAAAAATTCATGTAAATAGATATGAAAATGAGGAACAACACACTTAGACACAGTCACACAGCAGAAGGGACCTGCTCTCTCTGGACCTGTACCCACTAATAACTTAACAAAACCCTCCACTCTTCAGCTCCGATCAGAGATGTACATCCCCATACACCTGATGGAGGCTGTGCAAATGTCCTATTGGCGCTGATTACGAAAAAGAGGCTGGCTAGTTAGCTAGCTAGCTTGCTAATTCCACCATGATTTTAAGCTAACGTTACAGTGGTCACAGAAAATGAGCCAAACAAATGTCTCATCTGAAGATAACGATGTACTCTCCTACGCTGTGACAAGAGTGAGTGGATTAAGTATTAAGTTGTTAAATTTCCCTCATGTACCAGCGGGCTTGTTGGCTAGCTAGCTTGCTAATTCCATAATGCTATCATGCCACACCAGACCCCCAGGCAGTGCAACAGGCTTTGAAACCAGTGTTTGTAGTGGCCAATGACAGCCGCTCAGCCTTGCAGCAAATTTTTCCCAGTGGCAACTTGTGGTATTACAGTGAAATAATCCCTGTGACCAAAAAGCATTTTCCTCATTGACCACCATTATAAAAGAGACGCCTGTAATACTGCTGACAGGACACTTCAGACCGCAAACAATTGACCGCAGTCAATTATGACTCTTAAAAATTCTGAAATTTTGATCCATGGAGGTTCTATATTTGTAAAACTTTACCGGAGCAGAGAAAAGTTAAAAATCTGTGAGATCATCACAATGTAAAATCAATGAGCCGAACGGTATGTCCAGCAAGAGATGTATGAAGTGGGCCGCATATCACAGAAGTAAACCCAGAAGATAGAAACATTTATGGCATATGCGTGATGCAAGCAACTCCATTGGAATTTACAGGCTCCATCTTGGCATCCAGTATCTAGTTATTATAACATCCATGGTGATTACACCGTCATGTGATGCCCTGTGTCCCAAAAAGAGACGTCTGTAAGTCAGTGGATACATTTTCTGAGTGCCAAAGCTCCGCAAAATGACTCGTTCCACAATCAGAATTTGATCCATTCAGTCCAGTCATATTTCTGAAGTCTAGAGGAGCAACAAAATTAAACAATTTTATCCTAATTCAAGTTAGCAGAGCGCTAAACCGTAAGTCATCTGATCGGCCAGTGGAAGTTGGCCACTCAACTGCTGTAGGAATATAGTGCACTTGCTCTGTTGGTGGAAGTAGTGCCACTCATCCCCGAATTATCCAGGTAGTTTTATATAGTTTTATATGCGGCAGTTGAACCATTTTGGCTTCATGCACTACTTCGCAGTACTTACAGGAATGAATGGGCCCCACGTTCAATGCTGTATCCAGATGTCTTTACACATCCATGTGCCACACTGGTTACAGAAAATGATGAATGCAGTAAAACAGGACTGTCAGCAGCTACTCATTTCAAAAGAGCAACAGCCAATAGGGAAACACCAACACTCATGTCATCACTCACTCCCACCAATGGTGTAGCTTCATCACTCACACACTCAGCGTTTAAAGGGCTGTCCTCGCATGCTGCGGTCCAGCCAAAAAAAACAACAAAACTTCAGTGAGACCCTTACCTGTCTCGCCTCGGGTTCCTCCATGCTGTACTGGGTACCGGCTGGCCCCTCGCTCACTTTGTCTCCCAGAAGGAAACCCAGGCGCGTCATCAATGTGTTGGCTGCCTCATCCACCGACGGAGGGGGGCCCAGCTCCTGGCTTGACTCCCCTGCAGAGGCAGAAAGACGAGAGGAGGGAGGAGGTGGAGGAGAGGGGGTGGGGGTGAGGAAGACATTGCGGGGGAGAGAGAGAGATACAGAGAGAGAGAGAGGAGGGAGAAAGAAAGAACGAATGTGTGTCAGTGGTGGGTAGGAGCAGAACAGCAGCTTGTTTTCACACACACACATACACAAAAAAAGACTTCACGTCCGCCACCTCTTTACCTAGAAACCCTGAACACACAGTGGATCTCGCTTTGCATAAACCACAGCAGTGATACCCGGATACGGGACACACAGCACCTGCGCTCAGGACAACGACATGAAACACTCTACCTGAGTTTCCCTGCGGCTCAGAGCTGTGCATTACCGGCACATTCCTCCACAGCTGGATATCTTTGTTCAAGTGTCTTCTTACGTACACTTAAAAATCCACTCAGTCACAACAACAGGAATCCTTGTTTACAAAAAAAAAAAAGACCTTTCCAAACTGACTCGTAAAAGCCTTCCACACTGACGACAGCTCCTTCCGCACCGCTCATCACCACTGCAGCTCGTGTGACGTAATCAGATACGCCCTTCACCTGTGTGTGTGCGTGCGTGTGTGAGAGAGATAGAGAGAGCGACGGTGTGTGACTTTTCAAAACAAAGTGGGTGTGTATCCACCTCTCTATCCTGTTTACACAGCTCTAAAGAGAGAAAAGAAAACATCAGCCTGTGTGATGATCAGATGATCAAAAACCACAAACACACACACACACACACACATACACCAACACACACTGAGAGATTTTAGCTGCCAACTTTGCAACACGACCCGAGAAAAAAATCCCTTAATGACCTCATCTTGTAGCCCTGTTGCCTGGTTACTCTCCACCCATAACAAGCCCTCCTTGGTGGTGTCATATTTTTTAATAACACCTGGCTATCATGCCCAAGAGGTGCCTACTATATCAATTTCAATTCACTTTATTTACTGGAGTGTCACTCTCAGAGCTAAAGCTTTCACTAATTACTCACCCTGCTGGTTGTAAAAAAAAAACAGAGTAACTAGTGGCTGAATTCAAACAGCTGTAATTGGATGTATAAGCCTGAGAATTGGCCCAGACATTAATGACATTGAAGCCAACAGCATGAGATGGCCGGTGTTTAAATAAACAGCGGTGAGACAGAGCGGCAGGGCCAGTTTTCCCTCTCTGCTCCTCTCCTCGCTCGTTTTCCTGCAGGGCAGGTCGGACCAGACTGGCAGGTAGCTACACGGAGTCCTGACTGACGACCATTAGAGAGTCCCAGCCGCCACGCCACCTCTCTGAAGACAGACAGCTCGTCTAAAAAGCCTGTGGCCTCTCACTCGTCTGTTCAAAGACTTACAGACAGACAGGCAATCTAAAGCCCGGGCTCCCCTCTCCATTCGCTCATGGATGGACAGGCAGGGCACTGTCAGGATCCTCATTAGATTGACTCCAAGTCTCTCTGAGCAAGTGAGGAAGACTGACACCTTCTGAGGGAGGGAGAGAAACCTTTGAGGCACAATATGTTGCTGAGCCACAATAAAAAAACACAAGAGCTTACCACCAATGTTTCAAAGCTTTGACCAGTTGCCATGGCAATCGGCGTCCAAATCATTATTCGACTGCTATATACATACATGGTAACGGTATATATGGTAAACAGAATGGACTGCACTTGTATAACACCTTTTAACACCACCACAAAGAGCTTTTACACTATGTCACATTAACCCATTCACACAATGGCGGCCAAGGCTACCACACATGGTGCCTCCTGCTGCTCTGTAGACATTCACACACACTCACACACTGGGAGCAGTTTGAGGATCAGTATCTTGCCTAAGGATACTTTGACAATTGATCTTTTGATTGGTGGATGACCCCCTCTCCCTCTGAGCCACAGCTGCCCTATATATATGTAGTAATCCAACTTTGTTCATCTGCATCAACATTAATTATTATAAGTTATTCTCAGACAAAGACATAAATTTACTGACAGTTTCGTGACTCAGACTCGCTCTCATCTGAATCAGTCACCCGCTACCTAAACTGGGACAGTTTGACCACATGTGTCAGGCTTACAGACATGCGAGATGTCGAAAGAGTCAAGTGTCTGAAATCATAGCTATAGAAACATAGATACCACATTGGCCACTGGATCATACGTCAGCATCACCGCCATGTTGCAAAGAGAAAGACGACTGCAATGAGTCATTTTTATATTAATGGGTTTCTGATCTACGTAGTTGAAAAAAAAAAACTTTTTATTGTCAATATTTAGACTACAATCACTGCTAAGGCCCTCAATAGAGGAGTGTGTGTTAGGCTTAGCCGAATTACTTACTTGGAGGAAAATAAGTCATTGTCAGAAGTAATTGTAAAAACTCCTGTTTGTTAAGCATGATTTAAAGATTATTTTTGGTCTTTTCAGGCCTTTAATGACAGGACAGACTAGCATGAAATGAGAGAGAGAGAGGGAGCGACATGCAGCAAGGACTGAGCCTTTTGTATATGGGGTGCCTGCTCTAACCACTAAGCCACCGACACCCTGTTAAGCCATATTTAACATACTTATTTTCATTGTGGAGACGTCCTTATATAATATCATTTAATGTGGAAGTAGACAACTTTACAACCAACTACTGTGCTAGCTAGCTAACCACTGCTCATTTGAGAAAGGCCACCACGAAAAAAAAAAAGTGTTCTTTGTTTATGTAATGTAACGTGGGTCAGATTGTGTCCCGTCTGCCACCAGTCACAATCCTTGGAAAATGAAGGCTCACTAACATTAGCATGGTAGCGATGTTAACCATCTCTGGCCACCAGTAAAATATCTATAATCCAATGTCTGTTTTCTTGCAGTGACATTTCTAAAATGAGCAGTGGTGAAAGTTACTACATTTTGTTATAATCAGACAGTGCGGAAAAGTTCACATTAAATCACATTATACAGGGATGTCTCCATATAACCAAAGAAAATAAACCAAATCCATGCTTGACAAAAATGAGCTTTTCCTTGTAACGATGACTTATTTTCAGCCACATAACATTAATGTAGAGTAATTCAGCTCACGTAAACCAAACACACGCTCCACTCTTGAGTGTCCAGCAGCGATTATAGCCTCAATATCGAGATTCTAATTAACTGGAGACAAAACTTTATTTTTCAACTACATGTTGATCACAAATCCTCAAATATAAAATGACTCATTGAAATCAGTTGGGGAAACAAATGTTGTAGTGCTTTTGATCCTGAACAAAATGACACTTCCCTGTTAGCTGTATTATTTACAGGTAAGTGCTGCTTTGTCCAGTGTGGCAGCAATGTTGATGTATTGCCGCAACAGTTTCAAAATTTGCAAAGCTGCCCCCAAAAAAGCTGAGTGCCACATACGCCAAAGGAAACTGGTGCATCAAAAATCTACAGAGAGCTTGGCACCTGAACACTGTAACAGCTTAGTCGTCTTCTCTTTCTCTAGCTAATACGGCTAATGTTACTGCAACATGCTAACATGCTAACAAAGTGGCTAACTGTTTTTAGGTGACTTGATAGAAAACTGTCTCTCATTAACTAACTCTTACCACTGCCGAAGCTTTGATTAATTGCGGATATTTCTCACTGAAGCTTTAATGCCCCAAAGACTAGTATTCGGAGCAGCCCTAAAACCACACCAATAATGAGGTAATCACAGCACACATTAGGTCCAAAACAGCTAATTACCTACGAGCCTTGATGAGATGGATACAGCGGCTCAGTAATGCAGATGGATACACTTTGTATGGAGGAGAATACATTTACAAGGGCCTCCAAGGTCACCAAATCCCCGAGCATCCCTTGAGGAAGAGAGCTGAACGCAGTAATGGAGAAGATGTAGGTAGATGGAATTACGGTTCCACCTCCTAACAGCTAATATCACAGGGGATGACTGAGCCGTCAGGAGGAGAAAATTGCAGGCGAACAGAAGCACAAACATCCACTGGCTGTTGTGTATGCATTCTGCATGTGTTGCCTGCAGTGCCCGTGTGTCTGGACATGGAGGCAGCGAAGGCTTCCCAGTTGACAGACTGGTAGTAGTAAGCAGTGAATACATTAGCACTGATTAGTCAGCTGCTCCTGGGGGGTTTGCGGCCGTGACCGTGATCAAACAGGGGCTCTGTCTGTCTGTCCGTCTGTCTGTCTGTCTCTGTCTCTGTGTGAGTGTCCTTATCACTCATCTCTTTGTTTACCTCTCAGTTAAGTTCCCGTCTTTTCTCTTCCCCTTCCTTTTTTTTTTTTGTTTGTCCTCCTTACAACAGCATCTCTGTCGCAGCCAGCTGTTGGACAACCCTGTGCAGGGGCGAGCAGTCTGCGCTTCTTTTGATGTGGGAGCAAAATCTCTAATCTGGACGTCGGAGCCCACAGTAACTCCCTTGAGCTAAACATAGGCCGCTGTATCCTTACGCACTCCAAAAAAAGCCTACAGTGCACACAAACACACGGCAAAGACCCGGCGGTTTGGGCGACTATTATCTTGGAGCTGTCAAATAAAATCAAATCTGAATGTTTGATAAAGCAAACATACAAAAACGTGAAATCACAGCACTTTGACTTCACGTTTTAAAACATTCCTCTGAATGTAACCAACACTGATGAGCTACTATCAAAGGGGACACATATATTAGCATAATGCAGGGGTTGTAGCGAGTTCTTTCTCTTTATAGCTCTTTTGTTCTTAAAATACACCTCTGAATCGCTTCAAAGCTACATGACAGCATCAAGATCCTAACACTCCCCTGAAGAGGAACTTCAGGCGTCTCTCATCACGGCGACACGACCAGATCCTTAACGATAAAACTGAATATGGAAATTAAAAAAAGGCATAAAACACATCTCTTATTTTGTTAAACCAACCCCCCCTCAACACACACACACACACACACACACACACACACACACACATATATAAACACACACTCTCCTCTCCATTGGATTCCTGAGCTGCGAAGGAGACAGATGGTTGCCATAGCAACTATCTTTGCGCACAGCTAGGAATGTGTTTCTGTGCAAGCGCATCTGTTTCTCCCTGGCCGTCCACAGATCTGCCCTCACGCTCCGAGAGAAAAGGAGAGAAGGGAGAGAGGGAAGCATGTGTGCCGCAGGCGGGGGACTGGACAGGACGGCGAGATGGTATTAATAGGCCCAGGGCTGCAGGTAAGGTAGCACATACCATGTGGCGGCTCTTATTTCACCTACACCTGGACACTTTTAACTTGCACCAAGGACAGGTCCACAGAGAGCAAAGACTTGTTTACAAACAATAAACAGGTTCCCAAAAGTGACCTGAGAGTATTTTTAGGGAGGTAGATGCAAGGCTGGAGGAAGAGGTGACATGTAGATTAAAAGGTAAAAAATGAATTAGCAGAACAGCTACTGGCAACTAAACAAAATGAAGATTAATGACAGATTCACACCTAATTCAGAAAACATGAAGAACACTGAGCATACAGGCACAGATAGGTACGCACAAGCAAGCGTATCATCCAGAAACCAGCGACTAATCACAAGATCAGAGGAGTGAATTTCACATTCCTCATGTGCACAGTGCTGATCTTATCTACGCAACAACATTTGGAGGTTTATACATGAAAGCATGTCCGGGTTAGCCAGTGAGTGATACGATGATATCAGGGTTTAGGCTAGACATTTAATTTTTTTTTGATGGCCAATACGGCTGTGTATATGCCAGAGTGTCAGCCATACAGAACACTATCAGACATATGTTTAAGATAGTCGTATAACCGTCTACATTTAAACACTTCAAATTAAAGAACTTGAAATAAGATAAATAAAGAAGCGGCCTATTGAACAGAGAGACTTATCAGAGGTTTAGTAGCAGAGGCAAAGGCTCGCCATGCTGGAGTGAAGTGCATCTCCGGTCTGTTCTACCAGGAGACCCGCAGTGTGTTGGAGGTCTCCCTGGAGAACGAGAGCCCTGATGCTATCACCTAACTACACTGGGATGGCTAAGAGGGAGGCTGTGACCGCAGTGGATGTGGCGCATGCTCTGGAGCAGCAGGGACGCACTCTGTACAGCTTCAGGGGATAAATAGATCTACTAGTAACTAAGATCTCAAAATCTGGTCCGCATAATATATTTAAGTTGTCTTGGCAACATAGATATATATATTTTTGTCATTAGTTCGGACAGTTGAGGTGTGAGAGGGGGAGAAAGAGGGGATGACATGCAGCAAGGGCTGCAGGCCGGAACCAAGCCTTCAACCACTGCGGCAGGGACACTTTGTATGCCTTTGTACATGGGCTGCCTGCTCTACCCACGAGGCCACAGGGTGCCCCGGCAACATATCTAATAGGTCACATTTTATTAGGCTACGTAATATGCTATTCATGAATTTATTTATTTATTCGACATATTTCCAACTGGACATTTTGGCCGTTATATTCATATTTTGTGAGACCATCGTCAGACATTTTACTATGTTGTTTATGTAAAATAAATGGTAAATGGACTGCACTTGTACAGTGCCAGTCTAGTCTTCCAACCACTCAAAGCGCCTTTACACTACATGTCACATTCACCCATTCACACACTGGTGGCTGAGGCTACCATACATGGTGCCATCTGCTACTCAGTAACCATTCACACGCATTCACACACTGATGGAACAGCCATCAGGAGCAATTTGGGGTTCGGTCACTTGCCCAAGGATACTTTGACATGCGGACCTGCAGGAGCTGGAGATCGAACGACCCGCTCTGCCTTTTGAGCCACAGCTGCCCTGAATAACCATAAATACACATTTTTGTCTTAATATTTCATCCCTAAACAGTTTCATAAATGTTTTTCCAAAAGGTGTTACAGTAAAGGTTCCAACTGTTACATCTTTTAGCAGTTTAAGGCACAATTTGTCTTGAGCTAATTGTTTTCGTTGTAATTTTTTGTGGCATTTGGCTCATTATAAATGGACAATTCACCCCCAAATCAAAAATACATAAGCACAAAATACTATATACAGATACTTGATGCCTACACCCGACGACCACATCACTGCACAGTAAACATATCAGCTCTGTAATTCATGTGTCCGATCCAAAAAGGGGGACATTTATGTTTCAGTTTTTTTGGTTTCATGATGATGTCCCCAGACTTGTTCTCTGTCTATGTAGATGGACATCTTGTTTCCATACATCCAATCAAATTACATAAATATAAACAGCCTACAGATGTCATTTGGTTTGTTCAGATGCAGATGTGGTCTTTAATCCTCGATACATTGCTCACAGATACACTGCCCATGGCTTGTAAACTACAATACAAGTTTGTTCACTCTGTCACTTGTTCTCCTGTCGAGGCTCAGCCTGCCAGTTACTGTCAATCAAACACAGACATCGATATCTGAAATTTCCCCAAAGACCTTTTTCTTTGTCTTCCTCTTTTTTTATTTATATCTGTCTTTTTTCTCTCTTCTTTCCATCTTTCTTTCTTTCTTTCAACGGTAAAAAACTATGCACAATAAATAAAATATAACCGACTGCAAAAAGAAATGTGGTTTCAGTAGAGCTGTGACTCAACTCCACTCAAAGTTAAAGGTGCAGTCTGTAGGATTCAGAGCTGAAACTTCTCCTGTGAGCTAAATCGCGAAAAATTCGGTCATATCTAGAGCCAGTGTTTCTTATTTTAAGGTGATTATAAACTTAGTTATGAATATTACATCCAACTTTGCCAATAGGAGCCCCTAAACCCAGTACACTGGACCTTGAAGTCAACTATAAATGGGCAGTGTGATATAAATTATATACACATTAATAGAGGCTTTTATCCGTGGCACCTCGTCTGTTACTGTAAGAAGGCTGAGCTCTAACGTCATTACAAAAGCCTTCACTGTGATGATATAACCATATTTATGAGACCACAAAGTTTCTTTGAGGCCATAAAAATCAGCTGATACCTGACTTCCTTTCAGGATCGCCGGACAGTGTCAGCAGCAGAGCGCTGACTGGCATGCGATCAGATGTTTAAGTCACTGCCCTGCTGCTGCTGCTGCTCATGCCAGGGAGCCCTTGTTAAGTGCTAAGATGTCCATCTGTCCACCTGGGAGGTGTGAGTCCTCACCTCAGAAAACACATCTCATCCCTCTTGGTTCCTCTCCAGCTCGAGTTGTTGTTGCGCAGACACAGAATTCCTGGTTGTAATCAAGTGTTTTTCTTGCCTCAGTGGCGCTAGAGATTACCATTTCAACCCTGAAATGTCACATCTGCAGCAGCTCATCACAACTGATGGGTATTTCCAGTCTGTTTCACAGGATTGATGCAAAATTAAGGCAGGGACAACAGTTTTTCACCCACGTGATTTAACAGCAAACCAGGCCAGAGGTGAAGGGTCTATCATAACCTCCTGATTCCTCATATGAGGACATTACATGTTGGGTTTGCTGAACCTTATAGTTCATTTTGCTTAACTCAGACCTGTTGTCCTCGTCTGTGGACACTTTCTGTGCCATGTAGCAAAAGCACAATACACTAATCCATGTAAAAACAAGATGGCAGCCATCTCTGCTGAGTCAGTCTGCAGCCGATCCTGACACAAAAGTGCAATGGTATGAGACTTTCACGGTACGATACCGTCTGAGAAAGTATCACAGCTTCACGGGATGCCGGGAAACGATTTTACACAATGAATACTATTATTAACAGCTACAGCTACAAGGTACAAAACCTGATAAAATTTTATAGTTGAAACTTGTTTATTTATGCTTCATGATATTTGTAGTTTGATATGACAACAATTTTTAGCCATAGCCAACAGGCTAAGACGCTGTTTATTAGGAAGAACTTGTTGACATTGGGACTTTATTTCTGTATTATAAAAGCATTTTGCACAGGCCAAATAGGTGTGATGGACTGTTCCCACGGACTTAAAGGACATTCCTAGCTTGGAATATGAAGTGAGGGAAATTGATAGAGTTACAAAACAAACAAATCACATGGCTTTTGAAGCACTTTGCTTTTACACTCAGGTTTTTTTTGTTTCTGCTCATTTATTTATTTTCTTAAACTCTAACTATAATTCTATTTTTGTTATTGTTTTGCATAAAGGGAGACTGGCAGTTAAGAATTTCATTGTACGGTGTAAACTACTGTGTTTTTACTGTGTGTATGACATTAAACTCCTTGAATCTATGTTGTTTTTTACTTTTTTTGCACAGCCATGTTCAGGCATTGACTTGGAAAGTTTTGAACAGTTTTGACTTGGACAGTGACCCCTAACCCGTAGTTACAAAACACTTAACAGATGTTTGACTGTTTGCAATTTTGTGTTTGCACAATAATGGTCAGGCCTTGAAATAAACTTTTGTTTTATACCTAATTACCCACTTATAACTATCCAGATGCTTCCACCCTCTATTTCATCCCATTTAACTCTGACCTCACATAATCTTGGTACTCGTTAACAGATTAAGTTGTTGCTTCACACTCCCTTAATCAGAACTGAACTTGGAAGACTGTCATTCTCTCACAGTGCATCTTATACATGGAGTCATCTGCAAGTGACCTTAAACTTGGACACTCTGCCACCATTATGGTTGTTTAAATGCCTTACTCCTGATACTTCTGAAATACCCTATATTTATACTTTTAGAGCTTATTTATTGTTATTGTTGTTTGTTGATTTGTATGATTTTATTTCTGTTTTAATTGATATGCATGATGGTTCTTTCTTTGCTTAGTGATTGTTTTGTCTTTGTTCATGCTCGGCACTGAAGATGAGGGTCTTCCTCAATTGATTTCCCAAGTCTTAAATAAAGGTTTGAATGAATGAATGAATTAAAATTAAACCCAATGTCCACATGTGAAGACATTTTTTTCCCCAAACTGCTTACTGTTTAAAGACAGTGCTTAGTTTTTTTTATGCTTCTCAGGTCCCATTTATCCCAAATAGCTTGGAGAGGTTAAAAATGCAAACCAAACAACAGCTCAGGTCTCAGGAGGCTAAGGTACTACCTACTATTTAGGCTTATAAAAAGTACAATAAAAGTATATTCTACGTTTCTAGAAACAGATCACCTACTTATAGCTCCCATTGAGCAGAGACTCAGCAGAAGAGGCTGGCAGACGGAGAAGGCTGGTAGCACTCGGTCGACCATTTTCCTCCCTAAGTTACAACACTTAAGCCCCGAGACCTCCCACCACTATTGCTCTCATGTCTTCATCCAACCCTGCGGTGTCGCAGCATCGTCCCGCTCTGCTGAGAAGTCCTTACAGCCATCAGAGGTCGAGCCAACAAGACAGGTCAGGAAGCTAACACTGCACTTCTCGGTGGCAACAGGAAGAGGAGAAGCAAGATGAGAAAGCAGATATACTAGAACCAAATCTCAGCAGAGCGCTATCCTCGAGTGACCTGCTTTACTGCGCAAGGAGGGGAGAGACAAGGCAGGGGGGAGGTTTGACAAGGATAGATGGAGAGGGGGGGTGAGGGAAATCTGGACTGTCCGCAGGATTACCGAGCAACCACCGACTGTGAAGTTAAACAGAAAAAACAGCACCTAAACAAGCTCCGAGAAACAGAGCAGAGTGAAGACGCAGCGAGGGAGGATTAGAGTGACAGAGAGGGAGGAGGCGATGAGGATGGACACTGTGGGCACCGGCAAAGCTGGTTCATTAATGACCTTAGCAATGCTTTACAGCAGCAGGCAGAATAACTACGAAAAATTCACCCCATCTCTGCGTCTCTCTACCGCATTCACAGACAGGAACCAACATGCAGAAAAGTAACACGACGAAATGAGGGATGAGCTGGCCAAAAAAACTTACCAGGGCAGTATGTGTCCAGGTCTGGATTCTTGGCAGTGGTGGAGGTGTGTGTAGGGGAGCCAAGCTCTGATTGTGGAATGCGAGGGCTCTCCACAAACTTTGCTTTCCGCAGAGGGGCTGGGAGCAGAAAGCATACACACATATAGAGAAAAGGAGACAAACATGTACACACACATACACAGATCAGGGAGATGGAAGAAAGAGAGGAGTGACAGGGACAGGACAGAGAGGGAGGAAGGAGGAAGACAGAGAGCTTATGAACTTGAAGCACACTGATAAAATGAAAACATCCTGAAGGCTTTCTAAGGTAGCTCTGGGTCAAGTAAAGCTAATGCATGATTAAACAAGCAGCGCGGGCAGTCAGGTGGGGGACCAGAGCAGCAGCAGGACCTCAACCAACCACTGAAATGTGAAAATATCACCATGTACCGGCCTACATTTCACTCACAGCACTTGCTAAACACAAAACAACGAGGACCTTTTAGCTGAGAAGATGGATTGTAAAAAAAAATTATAATTGTTGTGTCTATTTGTTCAGAGTCATAATCACACCAAATGCGAATCAGATCCATTTTTGGAATGTTCTCGCGCCTGACTTGAGCACAAAGTCTGAGACATCAAACGACAAGAAATTCAGAGAGAGGGAGATGGAGAGAGGGAGCGGTGAAAGCCGGGGGTGGTGGTTGTGACACGATTTTTTTTTTTCCCCGGGTTCTTGGTCACGGCACAGGGATTGTAAGAGCTGTTACCCAAACCAGCTTATAGTATCATGAGTGCATACATTGTGGCAGCAGCAGCAGCAGGTCTACCAGGCACACAAGGATTCACAACGCAGTACCGATCATACCGAGAAAGAAAGAGACGCCAGACAGAAGTTAACCATCCATCCAGAGGCATTCTTTACTCAACTTTGCGAGGATGATGCTGTAAAATCACCGAGTGTGTCGGCTCGCCACAGCAATTATAATGCTCCCATGCTTCCCACCACTTTGTTTGCCTTTTTGACATTTAACACAGAAATGCCAAGCTTTCTCTCAACTGCTTCTCTAAAACTTGTGAAAAAATACAGCTGACAAAAGGGTGGAAAAAAAGCCATCATTTTATATAAGTGTACCCTCCAAAGCTCTCACATACAGCAGGTATAGGAACACACTTCTAAGCATCTTTACCCTGACTCTAATTAAAGTCCTGACTGTGAAGGAGTCGGCCCAAACTGTGCAAAGAAATTCAGCTCATATCAACTAAAATTATGTGCAAGCCTCATTTGTTCAACCTATTCTCTTTTTTTCTGCGTAATTTGTTGTTAATTGACTAATCTGGTTAAATGAGGGTTTAAAAATAGTATGTACAGTATGCTGCAACTGTTAACCATTCTTATTACGGGTGAGTGCACATGTCTAAAGCTATCCGGTGCAGCAACACCATGCTGAACCAGAGTGGGGTGAGCAGGAAGTCACAAGCAGCGGCTTAAACCTATATTCAAGCAACTCCTTACCACATTTGTTTGAGGTTCGTGTTACAGCTAATGCCAGTATAATGCATGTGTGTGCATAATGGGTGGAGAGTGGAGTTGTTCGTCTGTCTGTTTACTGTATGTCTTAAGTTAAGACAGACAGAAATAGATCGCTCTGCAGCAGCAGCAGTGCAGACTTAGCTCAATGCAAAATACATAATAAAACATTTGTAGAGTTTAAGAGAAACCTCTTAAGGGTTCACGCCAAGGCAGCAGGCAGCACATCCTCTAAATGTGACATTTTAAAACACATTTTAAATGTTCAATCTACATCTTTCTGAATCGGCATAAAAGTAGATGCTGCCGCTGTCAGCTCTCTTCGAGCCCCCTGTCTTCAAAATGTCAACTTTTGAGGAGCTAAGACGACTCTGCTTCAGTGACAATGACTTTTTTTCTCCAAATGGTAATCTAAAAGGTTTTAGAGAGCTTTATAATATATATCAGTGGTAGGATTTCTCAGGTCATAAGGGAGCATGTAATCCTTCATTTTATCTGAACAAGACAGTCTACAGCCATGCTGGTGGCACTGAGAGGCTGCACTTATACACAGCAGTGCTCTGAGCTAAATGCTAAAGTCAGCATGCTAACATGTTCACAATGACAATGGCTAATTATCCAAACTAAGATGTTTACCAAGCGGCAACCTCCAGAGCTGAAAAATGAAGCCACCATGGAAGTGCCAAAATTTGCAGTTCCTCTCATGGCCACTTGACGTTGTCTTCAAAAGCAAGACCAACTTAACAGCAGAAATAAACATGTTTACAGCCTGGTACAAAAGTGATTTTGGTTTCTATAGCTAATTTCCTCATTCATGATAACTGTACAGGGGATGAATTATTATAAAACTCACCTGTTTGAATGTTATTACAGCTTAATGTTATGCATAATTAGGAACATGTCTGCTTTGAGTGTTGGTGAGTACCTCTGTTGACAAGTTGCTACTACAGCAAGAACATTGGTTTGGTAATGTAACCATGGCATAACCCCAGATTCACAGAGTATAGGTGTAGTTGTTGCGATTTCAGTGTGTTTTCAGTTAATGAAAGCTAACTGTAACATTTTTGTCGTCTAAAAAAATCGTTATTCAGTGTTTGGTTTTACTAAAAGAGCCTCTAAGGAGTCGGATGTTCAGTTTTCCCGATAAGTACATTCTTCTTCATGGTTTTAAGCCTGTCTGTTGCTAGCAAAAGCAGCATTAGCATTATCACAGTTAGCTGTAAATGCACCATGCTAACTTAGCAGCTAGCATTGGGGTTAGCTCCAGCGGCTCACCCATATATTGTCACTTCTGGCTCCAAAAAACCAAGATGGTGACAGCCAAAATGCCAAAATTGAATCCACAGAACAATGGGTGACATCACTATGGCTTACGTGCATTATTTCATACAGTCATTGATGTCCACCATATTAGATGAGCGTGTTAGCATGCTAACATTTCCTGGCTAGCACTGGGGGAATGTCATTAGTTATGCAGGTTTTTGGGCGTAAACCAAAGTACTGGACGAATATAAACTTTTGGCACACACTACATTAGAAAAGAGTGGGTCATTTAAGTGATTAGAAATTGTCCTTAGGTGGACGAGAATGTGTCGAGCAAATTTGAAGGCAATCCATCCAGTAGTTAAAATCAACCTCATGGTGGCGTTAGAGGAGAGTCAGAGGATCACACAAGTCAATCCATCCTCTGTGGAGTGTAATTATCTGTTTAAATTTTGTGTTAATTCCATCCTGGACCAAAGCGGTGAACGCCCCACCGATCGCCTGACATTGCCATGCCTACAACCACATCGCTAGCACTGCTAAAAATAATGTTGAAAAGTTGTTTTCAACAGACAGTGACAACACACCGACAGTAATAACAGGATACAGGTGTCAGGTTCACATGAAAAAAAAAAAAAAACGCCCTATTCTGCATCCAAAACTCAACACTTGTTCCTTGTACCACAGACTAACTTTCCACCAATTCGCTGCAATCTGTTGTCAAGATTTGAGATATTCTGCTCACTCTCAAACACACAGTCAAACAAACAAAAACAAAATCGTCTTGGCAGAGGAAATAAAGAACTCCTTCAGAGCTATGAGTATGTGTGTAAAGTAGATGCGTTCACTCGCCACACACTGAGTGTTAATACTGTGTTGGTACGGTCTGTGGAGGACCCTGCTGATTGACCACATCTAGGAAGGGAGCCAGCACAGATGCCACAGTGAGAAACTACAACTGACAGCCAGGAGGAAGAAGACGGCACCAGAGTTATCCACGACTGGATCAACTGCCATCAGAGAGAAACTCGGGCGGAATATATCAAGTACGCCTCTGTCAGATAAACAACTCAAACATCATTTTATTACAGGACTGGTGAAATATTTTGGCCAGAGGGATACATCTTAATTAATCTAGCCTACAAAGAAGCCTGAATAGGTGTGATTTTCTTCTTGTTTGACATCATTTTGCAGGTGTTGAGAAGACTGAAATTACATGGAAAAACTCTATAAAATGAGTGAGACAATAAATAACTAATAGTTATACACATGTGATAAGTAAAACAATAGACAAGTGAGGCCCGTAGAGCAGGCACACTAGAGACATCGCTGGCTGAGTAGCTAACTTTAGCCAGCTAAACCTGCTAACGTGTATGTAGATAAAATGATTCAATGTGCAACTCTTCTAGACTTTCCAAATGTTCGCAGACTGAACTGATAAAATCCTGATAGTGAAACGAGTCATTCAAAAATCACTCGTTTCACTCAAAAAAATGTATCTACTGACCTACAGAGGTCTCTTTCACAATGTAAATCTATGAGAAAAAGTCTTTTTGGGCCCCATGACTTCACATGATGGACCAGGAAGTTACATCAAATTGGCTTTAAAGTCTGGCACACTTCCTGTGAGACTGGGTTGGCGTAATCAAAAGAGCGCCAGTCTAACATCAATCGAAGGAAACGTGGATGTATAATAACAGAGAGCACACTGGACAATGGAAATAGAGAGTTTTAAACAACTAAAGCCCACTTCAGATCAAAGATTCACGACGAGATGAATTAAAAACAGGCAACTACTTCCAATACACCGTTCTACAATGTTCTAAAAACCTGCTGATTCACACCAATGCAACTAGATGAAATGGTGTATCATCTCTATGCAACAACTCTCTGTACTTCTGTTCTTGCATTGATTTGCAGCTTTTCAGGTTTATTTTGTGGCTGAATATAATTTGTAGCCTCTTAAAATATGAATGGGGATAGTGATAGTGAGATACTGGCTACAGCTGCATTTGATTGAAACGACGAAAACCAGAAACAAAACAAACATCAGATGGACTGTATTCATAATAAACACACCACAATAATTTAAGTAACCAGTGCCAACTTTTAAGTCAATGAGAATGTGTGTGTGTTGGAGGGTTGAAGGCTTAGACCATCCAGCACACACACATTCTCATTGACTTAAAAAGACTCTAGACTCTAAGCACAGACAGCGAGCAGCGACCCACAATCCAACACCGGAAAACCATAAGGACAGAAACAGGTGTCTCGGTGGGGATGATTGGCTGTAGAAAAAGGTGACTAACTTCACATTCTAAAACCAGCTGCTGGTGATTTGACCAGCTGAGTTGCAGGTGACACCATCAGCCGGCTTGAATCGAGCTCAGACCGGCCGGTTCACACTGCTGCAACTGTTCTCTACAGCTTTGCTCTGCAACTCTCTAAAACAGTTTTGTCTCGTTGCGAATCTCTGATCTGAACTGGGCTGAATACTGCAGCTATGTGCTCTTGAAAGAGTGCTGGTAATAGTCCTGTCTGCATATGTGTAACAAAAGCTATTCAGAGACAACGGAGAGAACTTGTAGTGTAGTGCATCGACAGTATGTCATGACTGTATGTCATCATTTATTTGCTGAATCAGGGTTTTTTTATGCGCAAATTGAGTATGCGTATAAAAAATAAGGAGATGGAAACGCTCAAATTTTTAAAAATATGTTCCTGTTGTGACTTAAAAAGCATCTTCTTTCTTGCAAAGTATGTGTCATTAATTTCAGATCACAACTGGTGAGTCCACGCTGGATCCTTGCGTGTTTATTTTAAGAATGACTGTCTGCATGACAGAATTGAACAGGAAGGTGAGGCAGGCACAGAGTACATCAGTGGATGTAAAGGGGAACTGGTTAAGAACTCTTGACCTTCAGTAGAAAAAAATGAAGTGTCGGGGAAGTGTCTCTTAACCTTTTTTCTTCCACTTCACAAAAAAATCCACGGCTCACCACCCTTAACCACTAAGGTATGAGAAAAAGAAATTTCACACATGTCCAACAATGTTTATCTTTTGTTGCTTTTCTCCAGAGTCTTAAAAAGTTAGCACGGTGAGGTCGCAGCAGTCTGCAGTGTTCGGACAGTCCTTCATGTAAAAAGTTAGATTTCTCTTTCAAACCAATGTCCTGCCTCATTTCGATAAGCCGCTCTTGCACCTGCAGTGACGAGCTTGCAACAGCTTGCACTAGCTCGTAACAAGCTTCAAGGAGACTGTGACGGACTGAGCATTCACGTCACAGTGTGCCTACAAGAGCATCCACAACAATTTCCTCATATTTATACATCAACAGTTTTTAAATCTTCTGCAGTACACCTGTGAAATTCCAGAGCCAGCACGCTGCTGAGCACCAGCTGACAATGACTGTGCTAAGAGAGACTAAAAGCATTTTTTATTTCCCCCCAGAATCAGTTTCTGGATAAATTATGGTGAATGGGAGATTACCATTTCCTTTGGTTTTTGTCTCCCTGATCTCACCTCCATAAAATGGCGAAGTGAGACTCTGTCTATTGGAGTAAATCCCCTCTATAGCAGCGGCTCCAGGAGACTAAATCCCAGGGACTTCTCTCCTGCAGCTCTGTTGTCAGTGTGTGCCAGGCTGAGGATGGGTGACAGTGTGATGGATGGCAGCAGGCAAATCCACTCCTCTAATGAGCTTATGAATAAATATCTCTAGTCTGTGTGTGCAGATGCACGTGGCCGTGAAATAGATATTTGTTACATGCTCCGGATGTGAGGGTGTGAATATGAATATGCATGTGGCATGTATGTACATGTGAGATTAGAGTGAGAGCGGGGAGGGGATGCAGAGAGAGATCGGCGACAATGGACAATGTGAAAATTCAAAAAGCTGATCCCTATTCCCAAGATTGTCAGCGAATACACACAGCCTTTGGTGAAATCGTCAACAAAAAAGAAAGCAAGTCAATATTGTGATTCAAATTCACGTTTGCGGGGTGTTGTGCATATGAAAGAGGAGCGCTTCTTTTTGACACGACGGTCCCCACAGACTCAACCTGGGTTTTCAACAAACAAGATCTGAATATGAATTGGAGACTCTAATATGCAACGCACAGTTTTTCATTTGCTGCAGATAAGTGAACGATAAGCAGGAAGATATTTCTATGGCGATGAAGTATCGTCTGAACCACCGTCTCAGTTACATATGACCTCAGGCGCCCACTCAGACAAAGACACAGGCACCCACACAT
Source organism: Cephalopholis sonnerati (assembly GCA_019142605.1). Taxonomy (NCBI): domain Eukaryota; kingdom Metazoa; phylum Chordata; class Actinopteri; order Perciformes; family Serranidae; genus Cephalopholis; species Cephalopholis sonnerati. The sequence goes on from JAGQAX010000020.1 coordinate 31,058,403, forward strand.
AACATACACGCACATACAGAACAATAATGCGGGTGAGGACATACATCGCCCAGCTGTCTGCAACCCAAGCAGAGCTTTACAGGAGCCGAGCATGCGGCCCTGGTCACTATGGCAACAGCAGAGCGCAGGGAAACGACGAGTCCTGTCCACCTTTTTCCAAGGTTGTGGTAACGCAGAGAGAAGGTGATTTCACTGACACTAAAAGCTTCAAGGTCCCAACACATTTGCTCAAATGTAATCACACGACCTGTTTGTACGGACGGCTCTGGGTCTTCCCCTCGTCACCTCCATTCAAGGAAGTCGGCTTTCAAACATCCAAGCTGCTGCGACTGAGGCTCTCTATCTTTTGCAAGGTGACTATCTGCGTCTGCTGCATCTCAGAAAGAAGTGAAGTGGTCTTTATCAAGTTTGTTTGGAGACGTAAGGACGAGATAAGGGACCGTATATATGTGTGTATTCTCCAGGAAGGCTGGGTGATGTGGTTTAATCAATATCACATTATTTTTAGTTATTTTAAAACGGATTATTTTAAGTGCTAATATATAAAATATCAAAGTCAATTGTGTTCCACTGTTATGTCCTACATTAGAGGAAACTCCTCACACATGAAAAAACCGTCAACGAGGTCTTTCTTTTACAGTTTGCTCAGACTAATTAATGGAGACCACCATAACGTGTAAAACACTGACATAATATAAGCATACTACCGAGCTATATTTCTACTAAAGGTTTACATTATATTGTGAATAACTCCATTTGCATTGTCTTCTGGGTTTTTCAAATGGAAATTCCAGTCAGCTGTTTGCAAAAAGCAGTGACGCAGGTTACAGCACGCGTTCCCTCCCCTCCCTGAATCCTCACACGGGCTCCTTGCTGACAGTGTAAGCATTAAGAGTGAGGACTGTTGGAGGATTTGAGCTTGAAGGAAGCAGATGGTGCTATTTTATTGATATTAAACATGTATTTAACCAGGTAAGGACGCATTGAGATTGAATATAATATAGTACTGCATTTGTGCGGTCCATATCGGTCAGCACGCTCCCAGTTTTGGAGAAAAGGGCAGGGATAGTGCCACAGAAGCTAAGCAATGTACTGCTGTAGACGCCATCTTAATTTGGATCCAGAAGTCACACAGTAACACAAACAAACCAAGTGGTAAGAGGCAGTGTTAGACCAGCGACTCCTTGTCTACCATGAGGTAAAATTATGGTTTTGTCAATGGAGTTTGGTGGCGGTGGACGGGAGCAGCAGCAAAATGTATTTTAGCCACTAAAAATAAAGGCCGCTGTCGGTTTAAGAGTTGGCGATATTTAGAATATTTTCACAGCTGTACCTTGCTGTCAGACAGGCCTATCGGAGGGAAGACTGAAGCTGGTATATCGCCCTCTTCAAAGCCACCACACTCCATTGGCAGAAACAGTAATTTTAACTCACAGCAAACAGGAGTTGCTGGTCTACAACCACCTCAGTTTTTCGACTTTCAAAACTGAACTGACGCTGCCTGCACAGCGGTCCATGCGTTTATGTGTAACATCGTCATCATGCAGAAATTACGTCAGGTCACGTGGGAAAATATGTTCATCAGAGCTTGGAAAAACAGCATTCTGATGCCACAATTTGATGTTTTTAATTCGAATAAATAAAGAACACAACTGAGGAGCTACAGAATAATTATGATATGGCTTATATAGCTTATAAAATACCAAGTATAACTGATGTGGAACCGGACGAAACCCTGACATAGCATTAGTCTTACATTAAAAACAAAACCCTCAGCAAGTAAAATTGTTGTTTTTTTTTGTCATTTGGTCAAATTAATTCATTTAAACAACATAAATTTATAATATAATAATAATGTAAGCATAATATCAAGTTATGTTTCCACTAAAAGTTGACAAATGATAATATTGAGAACACTTCAATCATATCAACCAGTCATGTTAAATTTGAACACCTTGCCCAGAGGGTTGTACAGGTATATTTCTTTATGTCATCATACAAATAACATGATTTGAAATGTTTTTATGTGACATTTCAAGATAAGGTTGAGCATGATGCGTTCATGTTAATGTTCAAGACAAAAGAGATGAAATAAAATGTACAAATACAAAGTTTTGTTCAACAAACCATAATTTGACCTTCAACAAAGGCGTGGACTCGAGTCAGACTGGATTCACAAATTTGATGACTTTAGGCTCGACTTGACAAAATCAAAAAACACTTGAAACTCTATTATGAAATACTTGATACCTTCCACCAAGCCAATTTGGGCAGAGAAAGTTATGGGCATTTTTTCCGATATCAGATGAGGTCATACTAGAGGGCAGGAGAGAAACATACAAAATCAATTATTTTGTTGTATCGTTAATAATGTTAGATGCTACGAAAGTGCAATGTCAGCACTACTTTTTGTGATAAAGTTCAGTCGCATTTGGTAACAAACTTGTTTTAACAAATAAATACAAATTTTGAATCTTTTAAAAATGAAATTTAATATATTATTATCTTATTGTTGTTAAAATGGCATAAAATTTGGCAAAGAGAGCATTATGATTGTTCTGATAACTCAAAACCCAAAGTTAATGACCAGGGACTTGTCAGGTTTGACATGGGACTTGACTGCCAAGACCTGAGACTTACTTGTGACTTGCAAAACAATGACCTGGTCCCACCTCTGAAATGTAATATATTCTTACTTTTTCATCTCATACACTCCTTCATCAGGGGAACTCCATCGAGGCTACATCAGCTGTTAGGAGTATAACACACCCAAATCTCGGGCCAAACATTCGGCAGTCAAGTTGCATTGTGGGTAATGTTATGACAGGTTTCGACACTGAAGGAGAATGGGTGGAATGAAACAGACGACATCTCTGGTTATGTTAATGAAGTGCAATACTAAGTCGGTGGAGTACTCTTTTAATACATTATACATAAAGTGAAACACAGATGTGTCTGATAATTAATGTGTACTTGATAGTGAGAGTTTCAGACGTGCTGTTTTACATTAATTTCACCAGTCTTAATGTATGGCCCAGGGGCTTGTTCCCAGTGTGCACGCAGTAATCCGGCTCACAGACCACGGGTGATTTTGTCTCGTTGACTTGTTGAACGAAACAATGCGGACCAGATGTTGCTGTGCAGCACAGCGAGCTGCTCAGTCACAGCCTCGAAAACAGAGGCTGCTGACTGTCAGCAGCCAGTGCAAGTCCATTAGCCAGACTGCCTCTCCCTCTTTTATGTATGTGTGCGAGTGTGTCTGCACACACGCACATGTGTATCTATCATTACAGCCTTGGGAGGATTAGCCGAGCAAGGTGAGGCACAGGCGGAATTTTAAGAGGGCGGAGGGAGGGGCTGATTTTCTAAGAACGCTCATTAGCTGAGCTCTCCCTCGCCCCAAAAAGCTCTTAATTCAACGTTTCACATAACCTTATTGGGCCGGGATTAGACAAACAGCACAAAATCAAGTGATATCAAAGCTACATCAACAAAAGAGTAAGTTAATCTAGTGGACATGAATCTATGTGGGAGAGGGTTTGTTGAAGGTATTCTGAGCTGTTGATCCATCAAAGTGTCCAAAATCACACTGATTTTTCACAAAGCATTGATCTGTGTGCAGCTGTCCGGCCTTGGGACGAGGGAGGCGATCCGAAATCTGATTGGCTTCTAAAAGGTTTAGAAAACAACTTGACAGAGGGACATAGTTAGTAATCCTCACACATGGTGGCCCATAAGGCCGTTCTCAAGTTAAGACTGAACTCGACTGACCAAACATGATCTGGCTTTCTTTCCTATCGGCCCACTATTCTTTGGAACAGAACATTCCTCCTAGAGCAGTTTTTCTACTTCGATTTTTTCATCCCAGTCACCAGAAGAACATGTTTCTGCAAAACACAGATACGTTACATTTGTCGATGTCAATCAATGTTTCCACAGTGACCTATTCTGCTTACATGTATAAAAAGTGACCTCCTCATCTGGAGGTGGAGGGGATGGTGCTTGGTGGGGCACCTAGGCAAGACAGCTGCCAAGTTGCAGACCACCATTTGAGACCAACAGAAAGCAAAACTGGTTGTTTTTTAGCGAGTCAATTCTGTGTTTCCAGCGGCTTTCTGGCCTCTTTATTTGTTATCTTTATTGGCGCCATTTTTAGCGTCGATTGTGCCACCAAAATGGGTGTCTTTTAGCGAGACAACAGCAGCATTTCCTGACATGATTGTGCCACCAGAGGCGGATGTTTTTAAGTGAGATATCGGTGGTATTTCAAGCAGTGATTGTGCTACCAAAAGCAGGTGTTATTTAGCGAGACATCAGCAGTATTTCCTGCCATGATTGTGCCACCAAAAGTGGATGTCTTTTAACAAGACATTGGCAGCATTTCCAGCAGCGGCTGTGCCACCAAAACTGGGGTATTTTTGCAAGACACTGGCGGCATTTCAAGTGGCAACTGTGCCACCATAACCGGGTATTTTTAGCAAACACATGGTTTTCTTCTAACAATAACCGAGTGGTTTTTGTGCCTAAACATAACCACACATTAACCACAGCACTGAAATGTAAAGTTTCAACACATCCGCTACAGGATTCAAATTTTGTCACAGGTTTGCAGAATTGTACAATGCCAACATTTATCCTGGTGATTGTGTGGCTTGACTTCCTGGCTACACTTTCTACTGACCCACCGGTTTTACTTTTATCAGGGTTTACTGGTAATAGCAAACTGAGCTTGCATCTTACTACTATTTGTTGTTCATAAAGCTCTTTATAACAGTGTTTAAACTGCTAATCAAGGGTACTGTTTTCATAATTATTGCTCAAACAGAGCACTCCAGCTTGACGCTATTTCAAAGAAATCAATAGGATTCTGTTTTATCAAATTTTGCCACACTGGGCGACGTATTTGCTCCGAGCAGCTTTATTTTTATTATTCCATCTCTGGTCTAAAGCCCTGTTGTGTACATATGTACTTAGGTCCACTGCAGGCTCTCTGGGCAGCTGTCTACTCCAGTGAACAAACCCTTCTTTCCTGAAGGACTCTGACTCAGCTGCTGAAGCACAGCGGCTATTGTTAACACTGAGCGGTTCAGACAGTGTTAACTTTACTTTCTTATGGTTTCTCTCCTTCAGTGGCCTGGGTGACACAGGAAGTGTGACAGTCAACTTTTCACATAGCTCAGCGTTAGTCACTCCTGAAGCCAAAGGATATGAGTGAGCTGTAAAGTTAAATACGATAGCAGTTTAAGAAAGCGAGAGTAGCATAATTGCCAAGGACACCACTTGATACAGCGGCCTAATAATAGCAAGGCTGCCTTGACCTGTCCCAGCTGGAGTTCAGCCCCTTGTGGGGATATTTATAACCTCCCAGCTACACTCACTTTGAGAACCACGCCCTTGTCATTGAGAAAATCAGGACGAGCCGCATGTTTCTCTGCTGGTATTCAATTAAGGAATTAAAATTCAACACTCAAAGAAGACAATAAATAAGGAGCGGCATTACATGACTGATCTCGAAGCTTCCGATTAAGCTTCTGATTAAGATGTTTCTGATAATCGGGGCACTATCTTTAGCACGACATAAAATGAACATCATATTCTTTCATGTCTGACACAAGCTGTAATCAATTGTTGCTCTTATGTAATCCTGCAGACATAGTTAGCAGACTGATTGCAGACATACAAAGTCAGAGCTGTTATCCAGACAAATGCCTCATAGCGGTTCAGCGGCCTGAAATGACTGAGCAAATAAGTTAACGGCAGACAGACAAGTGGTGAATGTTAATACTGAGGCTGGTGTCATTGTGCAGTCCTGTGCAGCAGTCTGTAAGGGTTTGGATACGCATGGACACACACACACACACACCCACAATAACACACTTCTTTTGGCCTCTGTGTGTATTCTCACAGAGAAATGTTTGCTCAGCTCTCCACCGCCAGCATTCGCAGAAAGCACTGAGGTGGTATATGTAACCCACTGCTCTGTTTTGTAAGCAAATCATTATTATCGCTATTAATAGCACACTGCGGGTTTCTCTTTTCCACTCCACAGCTTTTTTTTTTTCTAGAAGGTACTGCTAAATATCCAGATAACCCAAATGTAAGCACACTAAGGGGTAGTAAGATAGCTATAGTAACTTGGTTTGTAAAGCAGCTCTCATACAAAGGCAAAGGCTTTTTGCTTTACCCGAGGATTATGATTCAGACAGATGAAACAATCTGTAGCAATGCCATGTTTTGTGTCAAAAAATACAATACATGTAAACATAAATCCATTAAACACTGGAGATTAAAGAGTAAAGCCAAACGAAATATGAAACCGCTTAAGAATTAAATCCAGAATTTAAAAAATTGTGTCTAGATATTTTATTTTTGACAAAAAATAAAGAGCAGGTTTGCTATTCCGAGGTCAAGTTGGAGGATATTCCACAAAAAGAAGCCTCTCCAGTTTAATTGTGTATAAAATGGAAAAGTCTAAAAGAGAGGACAGTGAAGGTCTTTAATGGTCTGTTAATCTCTGGTATAAAAGAGGTGGTAGGTCATTTAAAGTTTTACAAAACAAATAAAAGAGCTTTAAAAGCAGTTCCATGAGCAGCGGGATAATGTGATCTCTTCTTTCAGCATTTGTTAAAATTCTAGACACAGTGAAAGGTCTTTAGCTTTTCTCCTTGGATAATCTTGGGATTTAAGATGTGGAAATCAGAGTCTAAAATCGCTCTAAATTCTGGATATGTTTTAATCTGTTTGGCTCGATATTGATTGAAACTCATCTCTTCCTACCAGGTTCTTCTTCCTCATTTAGTTTTGAAGTTTTTCTCACAAATAAGCACTGGGACCATCTGACAATGGTTAACGGCATCGTGATGATGTTACCAAGTGGGAGCATGTTTGGTATGCTGATTTATTTGGGTCCTTGTTAACCATTTTCCAAAAGGAACCAACATAATGCAGACTAAATAACAACTAGGCATTCAATTTAGAGGATAAACAAAAGGAAAAAACAAAACAGAAAAGGATCTAGAATGGTTCCTTGAGGAACGCCATAGTCTGTAGCACAAAGCATGTTAAGTATCAAGGAAACCAGACAAGTACACCATCCAAGACATCCACCCATTTCGCAAGATTATCAATTGAACTGTCATGATCTACTGTATCACACAGCCTCTTTAGCACCAACAATGATTCTCAGTTCCTGTATTACTTTCACAAGGCTGTTTCATTTCTGTGTTTTGCTCGATAACCAGTCTGAAACTTTTGTAAAATGTTGTCGTTTATAATTTTAGTATTTCACGGCTGGGAAAATGGTCTTTTCATAAACCTGAGCTGTCTGTGCAGTAGAAAGACACAAATACTTCTGACATTGTTGCTACATGATAAAAGAGGAATCAGGGAAAAGGGGCTGTGGCGTTCGCTTTTGCTCAAGAGGTAGAAAATCTACAGCTATTAGAATGCACTGCACCGCACCAGACCAATGAACACTTCTGCTGGTGGGTGATGTAATGTAAGATTGTCAATTTTGGCACAAGAAGCAATATGGTGGACGTCTGGCGACAAATAATCTCAAATTACAGTTAAATGGTGAGCTAAAAACATTTTTGGCAAGATGTAGTCAACACAGTAACAGAATCTCGATCTCAGTTTTTTCAGCCTCTGTTTGGGACCCACTTCCTGTTGTCAATTCTCATATAACAGCCAAACAGTACACTAAAAGTTTTTTCTAAAGACATTTCAGGTAGTAAACAGGCAATACAGTAACAGAATCTTGTTTATAATTGATCAACACTGCCTAGTTTAACAGTTAAATCACAGTTCGGTCTGGATTTCAGAGAGAGAGAGGGGTGGCTCTCTGTCTCAATGCACTTCTATACTCTTTGTGTCTGTGGTGGCGTGCGAAGGAAAATGCGAAATTACAATCTGTAGTTGGAGCACCAGCCCTAGAGTCTGTGGAAATCCACCAGATAACATGTGAATTTGAGCTGTGAAATGAGTAGGGAGATCTGGGCGTGGGTAAGATGGAAGGAAGTTTACCACAGTTCATTTACACATACTAATCACACTGTTTTCAAACAAAGCTGGCTGAAAAATGGCAAAGCATCCTTTTGGGTACATGATTAAAAACTTTTTTAAAAAGTTTACCAAAGAAAGGGAGATTACAGACGGGCCTGTAATTGCTGAGGTCAGCACTGTCTGGGTTGCGTTTCTTTAGCAGAGGGTATACGATAGCTCTTTTGAAGGCTTTGGAGATTTTCTAATTGCAGGTTGTTATAAACACTGGAAGCTGATTTTAAGGAGCATAGTTGGAGGGGGATCGAGAACACAACAGGATGACTTCATCTTGCTAATGGCGGTACTAACTGTACTTTCTCTCATCATAATAAAACATTGTAATTCTAGATCACAGGGAGCTGTTAAAGAGTTTGCAATACTAGCTCTCTTGATGACTAATTTCAAAGTCTGCACATTTGAGAAGTTTTGTTTGACTGTGAAGGAAATGGACTTGGAGGACATTTGTGTTAAAAAAGCTGAGGGCCAGAGTTGCTGGGTCACCTTGACCAGAGACGATGGAGGAAGATGACACCCTCCAACTAGTTTTCTTCGACTCCAAAATTCGATTCCTCTTCTAACCTTTTGCACTGAGAAGAGAAGTGAGGGATTTTTAGGGACAGTGGTGTCGCCAATGCTTGATTTATAGCTGGGGCGTCATGCACGGTACAGACTGTGCCCACCCGCCAATAGTGTCACTCAGCAGGCTGCTTTTATAATCAAGATTGAGTGGTGAAACAGGCCTGCAGCTGCATCAGTAACACAGACACCAAACTGTTACTAAGTGGTGAATACAGCTCATAATACACTGGTTAGCAAGCATGTTAATCTTCAGAGGCACTGAATATTAGTCCAGCTATGGCTGCATTTGATACATTGTGTGTCAGGCTAAAGGAGCAGTGTGTAGGATTCAGTGGCATCTCACTGTAAGGAATGTAAATTGCAACCTGCTTAAATGTCTCCCATGTGCCAAGCGTGGACTCCTGGTTAGGATTCCTTTAGTGTTCATTGGGGTTTTGACAGGAGCTTAAATATCTGCTGAGGTCTCTTCCTCTCCAAAATGAACAAAGCAGGTGACGAAAACAGATACACTGAATAAAGCAGTTTCACATTAGAAGAATCAATGTTTTTCCAAAGCTGTTTGGCTCACTATGGTGGCTGACGAAAACAGGAATGGCTCTATCTCGAGCCAGTTTGCTTTGTCTGTTCTGGGCTACTCTAGAAACATGGCAGTGCAACATGGCGATCTCGAGACGAGGACACGCTCCCTATGTAGATAACTAACTAGATATTCTCCTCAGCTTGTCGTAGACAGGCTGCTAGCCTCGCACCTGCCAATGTGTGGTCAGCGTTTTTCTCTAATAACTTAAGATCTAGATGTTTGGGAGGTTTTTCCCAGGAGCCAAATTATAGGCAGACGTATGTGACTGTGATTTAAACCGGTAAAAATCCTGAATACACAAGTTTCATGTTAAAAATCAGTGTTTTTCTGATGCTGTTTGGCTCGTTGCAGAGGAGCTGCTAATCACGGTGGCCAATGCGAAAACACTAATGGCCCTATCTAGAGCCACTATTTCGTTTGTTCGTTTTGGGCTGCTGTAGAAACATGGTCATGCAACATAGCGATCTCTGTAGACAAGGAACTGCTCCCTATGTAGATATAAACAGCTCATTCCAAGGTAACAAAAACACCTATTTCCAGATGATTAAACACTACAGAAAACATGCTCATTATATCATATTCCATTCCTGACAATATATCCCTCTAAGTCCTACACACTGACCTTTAATTGATGCCTAAAAACTGACCACAGAGGGCTGGATTTCAGACGGTCTGTCATATTTATTTCATAACTTATCCCAGGCTTACAAGCCATTTGTCTGAGACACACTCAAGAGGTTGCAAGGGAGGGAAATTGAGCAATTATATAAATCAATATCACTCTGATCCACTGCAGAGGCTATATGAGGTTTAATTTGGCTGATTTTCAGGTAAGTGGGGCACATCAGCTGAGAAGCCAGTGACTCAAAAAGCCAGGTTTAACTGACTTTTCTACGAGATCACAGGCACTGGCATACACCTACAAGACACTTGAAGAACTCGGGTGGAAGCGGAGATGAGAATAACCTTGGAAAACACACTATAGCAGTCACTTCAAAAGATATACTGCATCACACATTTTCGCTGGGTATTCTCAGACGGTGACATACTGTCTAATACAACTGTCTCAAACTTGAAGTACCTATATTTTTCTGTGCTGCTTGCTCTCTTAACGGTTTCTCTGAATAACAAATACTTGTCCTCACTCAGCTAAAACATCTAGAGAGAATAGAGAAATAAAACAAAACTCATTGTGTCATAACCATGAGGAGACGCTGTATATCACTGCAGATGAGACCTCATTCATTCTGCTCCATCAGATCCAAATAACCCCACGAGGGATCCTAAAACCCAGGAAACGATCTCCCACCTTGGACCCAATCAACAAGGCTGTTTATCCACCCTGAAATTGAAGTTCTTAGTGTCATTGCCCGACGCATCCTGAATGACAGCTGACAAAGTGAGCTCATCAAAGCGCTCTCCAGGTGGTGATACTAAGTGGTGTGAAAACTGGCTGTGGGCGCCTCATCAAAAACCATTCACCTGAGACCGGCAATAGCAGCTGCTGATGAGGTGCTTGTGTTTTGCTGGCAGACATTGTTATTGAGACATTTTGTTCTGTTCACACACCAGCTAGCAGTCCCCTGGGATAAGGCAGGGGAGGTAGGCAGCCTGCAGCACTGGGAACTGGAAGGAGGAACCACATCCTAGCACATGACGGGGTGACTCTGGTACACAACAACAAGCTGCTGCTGCCGCCGACTGCACGGTGTGGGGGAAAAACTATTCCCCACCAACTTCAACCCATTTACGCAACCATATGCTACACATGACGCTGGGCTCTGGAAGGAAAAGTGAGACACACAACAACAAGAACAAGCACCATTAGCCGCCCACAGCTTGTGCTTAGACACGCACGGTCCAACAGACATACACATACGCACGCACACAATCAAAGACAATTGAATGCTCACCCACGCTGACGCATGAAACAGAGCAGCTCGAAAAAAACACTTATCGCACTCTGGTTGATTCACAGGTCCTCGAGCCTACATTGTCATTAGAGTGCAGCCCTTTGACAAATGCATCATTTCACCGAGAGAAATTACTTTCCCTGCACTCCTCCCATTAGCCCCATGTCTGCACAAACGTCATTCGAACCAGCGGCCGACGCAGCCGGCTCCAGCTGTGAGATCAGACAGACACTGGGGTGAGCAAAGGTGGAGCAGCAGGTGAAAGGGAGGGGAGGAGGGGCACAGGAGAGGGGGGGGGAGACACACGGTTTTGCAGGCACAGATGGAGCAATGAAACAAGCAAAAGAGGGTGTGGCAAGGGCTCACCATTCTCAAACCAGATCTCGCATTCCTGAAGGCTGGAGTACGGCACCAGCTCCCCTCCTTCCCCCTCCAGCGACACAAGCAGTCCTTCCTCCCTGAGCGACGACCAGTTCATCAAAAATAACCAGGAAGAAAAGAAAAACGAAAACAGGGGAAAAAGAACCTGCAGCCGAGCAGGAGAGAAGTGCGGAGGAACGGGAGCTCTCTCTGCTGCTGCTGTCTCTTTCTTCCCCCCCTTGTTTCCTTTCTGAGGAAATCTCCACAGGTTTCAGTGCTGATGCTGCCCGCTCTTACAGTCGCAGTAAGTGATACAGAGCCAGGCGAGATATGGCAGTGACGGGAGGAGCGAGAGGAGGAGGAGGAGGAGGAAAGAGGGAAGGGAAGGGAGGGAGGAGAAGGGAAGGAGGAAGGAAGAGAACGCAGCAGTCACTGTGTCACTGGGGGACACAGAGGTGACACCTCTATGATGGCAGTAGTACCGAGGGCTGACAGGTGACCGAAACCTTCGCCACTACGCAAAGAAGAAGAAGGAAGGAAAAAAAAAACAGCACAGGGAGCTTTCCCTGTGAGGAGCCCGTGGAGTGGAGCACAGATAGCTCCTCATTCGCCTCCGTGACTGCATTAGCGCTTAGCGTGTTATGTATAGATGTGAGAGGCGCACTCTCACTATAGGAACAGGAGCCCAGGTCTACAACAGATGAATGGTGCAGTGCTGCTGTTGTCATGGCAACCGCAGAGCAAAAGGAGGGGGAGGAGAAGGGTGGGTATTGAGGGAGGAAGGAAAATGGCATAAAAAAGAAGAGGAGGAGGGAGGGAGGGAGGGTATTATTAAAGGAACACAGTTTTCGTGGACGGAGCTTTGGGGACACATCAGATCACAAGTAGGGAAAAAAGAGAGCAGAGGTATTATTTGATGGGAAACAAGGGTTTCAATACTCCATTTTCCTCTTGGGCTCAGGCATCCCTGCCTGTCCTTGTTTTACCCTTGAAACTGTATTTGTACAGCTGCAGCCATGATTTACGGCTATTTAGGGGTTCAAACCCGCGGGGGGCTCGGAGTTTATTGTGTGCCGCCTTTTGCTTTTGTCGGGGGTTCATATCCGTCGCCCGCTGTTTTCAAAGTGTTTGTTATTAATCTCCTCCAGTCACACTTATTTCCCCAGAGTGACATCTCCAACAAGCATTTGGAGCGTGTTACCAACAAGCCTTACAGATGTGCTACGGTAACGGGTCAAAGTTTTTGAGCGCGCCACCAATCCTTGGGTCAAACCTTCAAACACCCTCTGGATAATCAGTGAACGCAATCGTTTACTTTCGGCCATTTTTAGTTTTTGCTGGGGAAAAAAATAACTCACAAGAGATGTCTATCGTCGGCTGGTCGCATACTGTCAACATGATGCAACATATTCCAGTGAGATGACAAGTGGGGGTGGTTGATCACATGCCTGGTTATGATTAAAACGAGCGCAGATACACATGCTCGAGGAGGTTGCATAAGTGTGGGAGAAACAGAAACATCAGGGAACATATAACCTAAACTTTGCTGACTAGTGTTTTTTTGTAAATAAAGATATCAATCTTGTGCAAGTGTGTGTGGTCTTCATCTCGAAACCTCATCATGCAGCTCCTGACAGCTTTATTTACACTGACGGGAAACAGAGTCTCTGTGTTTTGTCATTTTTTAACATGCCTCTTCCCTGTGTCTTATTCGCACCTTTACCTGAAAGAGATGCTTTTTTATTTCAACACTTAAACGTGTGCCTTTTTTAACCAGGAACCCACATTCATAGTTATCTATTCAGTCCATCAGATGTAAATTTCTACGTGCCTTTACAAAACATTCTTGTAACAAAGTATTTGAAATCATTTTGGAAACTTTTCTTTCTGTATAATTTACAGCAGATTCTTCATAGCATGTTCAAAAGCATCGCCGCAGAGCTGTACGTCTCCCACAATCAATGTTTATAACTTTGTTTTTAATTTCATGGGCATTGATTTCTTCATGTTTTTTGTCCTAATCTCTGTCCGCCTTATTTTTCTTTAATCACACATCGTGCTTTTCTTTACAATTGTGATCAATAAATTCCTTTTAAGATTTCTTCTGCATCTCCAACATGATTTTAAAACTGTTTATCATGTGTAAACTGAACTGTGTTTAGTAATTACCTCAAACCTTGAGCAAATAAAGAAAGAGTGATCTAGAAATCTGCTAAACTACTGGAGTTTAAGCTTCTGCTGTCTCCTGTCTTAACTGCATCACTTCAGTTATACTGGACAACAGAATAGCCTAGATGTTAAGGAGACACCGAAGTACCTCATTGAGCTCTTGTTTTCCTCTAGATTAGTGTGTAGATGTGCGTCACGAAGGCATAATCAAAGTGAAACTCCAAAGTAAACCCTGTCTGTTGTTATATGGACATACAGTATAACAATTTGGGAAGATACGCTTATGGTTTTAAGTTGCATTAAAGAATCAATACCACTCTCTTTCATCTGTACCTTTAACAGAAAGCTACAGCTAGCAGCCAGTTAGCTTGGCAGCACCTCTAAAGCTCACTAATTACCACGTCATATCTTGTTTGTCAAATTGGAACAAAAGCAGATATAATGTGTGATTTAGTGAGCCTTAGAGTTCACAGGCGAATTTCTTTTAGCACTGGACAGCGCCAGGCTAACTGTTTTCCCTTTATGCTAAGCTAAGCTAACTGGCTACTGGCTGTAGCTTCAGTGTGGAATTAATCTTCTCATCTAACTCTCCTGTGATGTAGCTTGGATGTCTTTCACCAATCATCTCAGCAGAACTTAGTAAACTGAAACAAATGACAGACACACTACGTAATGATTCCTCCAAGGGCAGGTTTACATGCACATAAATATTCCACTATTATTCTGAAGATGACAATATTCTGGGTCATGTAAACAGCATATTTCATTTGATTATTCCGAATTAGGCCTTTTTCCGAATGTAGCATTTGCTGATGAAGACCTGAGACATGCTGATATTATTTGAGTTTTGGGCGCTCTCTTTTGACATGTATACAGTGTGTTCACAGTATGTGTCAGAGTAGGGTTTTTACCGCAGTTTGTGACACACAGCTTCTTGCCTGTTTACAGTCAGCTCTGTGTGTTGTCAGGGATACATTGTACACAAAGCAACCAAGCAACAGTTTGCAAGGCCGTGGGTTAGAGACGCATGCCCAAAAGAAAAGCCCACATTTCTGGTCAGAAGAAGAAACGCACCTACTTTTAAACATAATAAAAGACTAATAAAAGACTTCGATATCACCAGGTTTTTGGATATGCATTAATGTTGCCACGCTGACCTTTTCAAGAAGGTGGATAAAGAAAATAAAGCAGGAGACTGTGTTCTTAATTATCACCATTGCCATTATCGGGCAATGAAATGCTGTTTAAGGTTGTTGTTAGGCGGCAACCTCTCGTGGCTGTAACAATTGTGACGGGAGCAAAGAAGAAAGTCAGGTGACGTAGGATAAAGAGCAAGAAAGTCTGTGTATGCCGGCCGGGAGGGAGGGGTAGTGGATGGATCAAACAAACACAGGACTTTCACCCAGGAGAGTGGAGTTCGTTTCTCGTGTTAAACCGAGAGTCATTGTTTTTATTTATCCACAGATGATTGTTGTTTTTACAAATGATGAGTTTTTTCTAAACAATAGTTTATGTCCCTAAAAGTAAAAGTGTAACCTAACAAAACTGTGTCTGTTTCATAACCTCTTTGATAAAGCTCATAGTTAGGGCTGGCTCAGGCTTGCCTTGAACCAGCCCCTAGTTAGGCTGACATAGGCCCGAACCTAACGGGGCTTTTCTTATGATATACTGAGCTTCTCTCTCCATTTGAAAACCTTCATGTTCTATTAATTCATGTTACTAACTCAGCTTTTTCCCTGGAGCTGTGCTTTCCCATCTTGCAGGTTCCCGTGGATCAGGGTTACGCCTGGATCGTGGGTCGTGGTTGCACAGCTGCTGTGACCCTGCCTGATGCCTACTACTACTGCTGCTATTATTAGTCATACTTCTACTATTATTATACATCTGTGAGTCTTATTTTCACATACATTTACTATCATATATTAACATATAACATATATGTAATCATATACTGTTACGATTATTCATATTTTCTATTATTATTATGATTATTATAGGTGTTGTCATTGTTGTTGCTGTTCATTTCTCACTCTCTGAAAAAAATAAAACTGAGATTAATTGAATTAAAGCTGGAAATGCAAGCAGCCATTCAATGGCCGGATGATGGTGTCTGAATCCAATAGTAGGTGTGGCAGGCCCGTTCTTATTTATGGGGCTAAAAACCACAGATTAACGACCTACAACAGGCTGATAACATCACTGTCAGGTGGATAATTACACTTAACGAAGGAAAGGTAGATATGTGATAATATTTCATCACCAAAACGTCCAAACTGTTTGGCTGATGACTAAAATATAACACAATTTTTTGTCACAGCACTTAATTCAGCTGGTTCTTTAGTGCTCCTCCTGAGGGCATCATACTTCCATTTCAATTACTCCTTTCTACACTTAACCTTCACTCTTTATTTTTCACCTGTGACAGTGGAGCTGAAAATGTCACATTTCCTTTCAGCGGAACAAATGATTTGGAGGGTCCGTGGTGGCCGGGACGGTTGAGGCAAGAAATAATGACAATAATTGAAGAACGATTTTCTCGAGGTGCAATGCTGGTGTAAGGAGGCGTGGAGATTGAGATGTCCCAAATGTCAGTGTTCATTTCAAAAATTCTCAGAGGATAGCAGATGCCATATAAAACGCGGGGCTGGCTAAGGAGGCGTGGAGAGAGGGAGATTGAGATGTCCCAAATGCCAACCTTCCTCTCAAAAACACAGAGAGGACAAGATACCATAAAATGCTCGAGGCATGCTGCACTGCAGGTTTGTGTTAGATGACTTAAAGGAAGAGTCCAGATTTCATGTTATGGTGTCCAGAAACAAGGACATCTTACTCCAAAAAACAGACATCGCTGCATTTCAAACAACTTTGTTTACATCATGTTGGGAGTACTGAGTGCTTATGTGTTGGTGTTTAATCTCAAAAGCAAGTTCAGACCTGTGACATCATCAGCCTGATTGATGCTGGAACACCTGGTTACTTTGCAGGCTTAAGATTTTACATATAAATGATTCAAACCACCCAGCTGCATATAAAGTAATTAAAATTAGCTGCACCTGAGACAGCTGTAAGAATAAAAATGCAGATTACACACTGATGCCTTAAAAACAATAATACAGTAATGTAATACGTACTTAATAATTATAAATTCTTACAGGAGTGATTTCTTTCAAAATAAACTTCTGTGTTCACAGGAAATGTAGGTTATGGCACTAAAACTAAATGGTTTGATTTAAAAAACAGATCATGGTTTGGACCTGCACTTGTATACCTCTTCCTTTCAAGTCATCCGACCACTCAAAGCACTTCTTGCACTACGAGTCACATTCACCCATTCACACACACCTGCTACTCAGTTTTTAACACACACACACACACACACACAGCCATGATGGAACAGCCATTGTGAGCAATTTGGGGTTCAGTATCTTGCTCAAGGATACTTTGACATGCAGACTGGAGGAGCGATGTGTCCTGCACTGTTGGCCCTCGTCGGCGCTAGTCAGCTTTTTTCACGCTGATTCAGCATGTTGAATCGGTAACTGAAATCACCCTGATTGGCAGTTCAGCTCAGTGCACAAGAACGGAAGTGAGGAAAGTAAACAAACATCTAAAGTCAAGAGAGAGCGAGACCAAAACAACCTTGTCACATAAGGTAAGATTATTTTCTCTAGCCACTGAGCTCTATATCTGAAACGTTTCTTGATGGTTCATGTTACTGTTCATTGGCACACGGTAGATATGTTCTGTTCTGTTAACACTGGATTGCGTGGTAATATGCTAACTGGCTAACTAGCATCATGACAGCCTTCTAAATTCCGTTTTTGAATGACGAATACAGACCACCGCTGTCTGCTGGTGTAAAGAAATATTTCCTCTCACTCAAGCACAGAATGTAGATGCTGACTGGCCGTCAGTTAAGGTCTTAGTGGCGTGTTCATGTGCAACTTTTTGGCCGAGACACAGGCGACATGAAGCAACACAGCAGGGGGCCTTGTCACCGCTAGTTTTCTAAAGCTGGTTTGGTGTATCTGGGCCTTTTAAGTAAAACCAAAACTTGCAACGATGTCTCTGGCCTTTCTTGGTGAACTCTGCTCTCATGTCATGATGTCATATTGTGACCATCGCGATGACTCAGAGTATTTTCTGATGAACTAGAACTGTTTAGGTTTACCAGCCACTAGAGGTGATGATATCCACCATTTCCCAGAAGCCTCTTTTGAAAAACCTCCAAAACAATGTGCCTGAACACGAGTTTCATCTGTGGACTTTAAGACAAAATCTAATAATAGTCCATTGTATCTGTGCAAGAAAGATGCCAACAAGTGATCCTGTCATTTGGACACCACCAAACAATGACACAGGCCCGGAGATGCAGCATTCAGTGGCTAATTTAACAGAGCTCAACTGTTTTAATGTGGATCCTTTAGGACCACCCACACAATGAGCTGTAAAACCTGACTAAGCAGTTCTGCACACTCTGCCTTGTTAGTCCTGACCATCCACCTCACTGCTGAGCATTTTTAAGCCTGCGTCACGTGACCGTTTAGAAGTTAGCTGTACTGTAGTGCCACTTATTCACATATCACTCTATTACTGTAAGCACCAGAGAGAGACAATAGATTTTAGATATACTCATATTACTGTGATAATTGCTGCAAGAGTGGGAGAAAAAAAAATAGGTGGCATAATTAAATCAAGCTTATTCTCAGGTTTTAAGGCCAAAAGCAATTTTCCACCTTTATGTGGCAATCCACGGGGAGGGAGTAATTGTATTGATTGCTGCCATTAATTAGGGGAAAGCAGTGTAATCTGGGGAGAGATGTTGAAATAATTCCCTTTAAATGTTTCAGAGTGGAGCAGGGCCAATCAATCAGCTGGGGCGAGGCCTCTGGCGAGTCTGACACTTGAGTGAGGCGTTTATTAAGGAACAAATAAGCAATCAGTGATTACAACTCATAACAATCAGCCACTGAGATATCTTAGTGAGGATGAGCAATCATCGCCACTCATGGTCTCAGATAACGGCGGACTAAAAATAGCCAACATAAACATGGAGGTCTGTGAAAAATGCATGAGGATGAAGGAATGTTGCATATCTGAAACAAAATGAGAACATATGTTTTCATGAGTGCACGGCAGGAGAAAGAAAGGATATCATGACTTGGAAAAGTGAACACGTCTCATGGCTTGTAGATCACAATGTTTAAAGACACTAAGCAGACGATCCAGAGCCGAGCCCAGGGATGGCAAACATCGGTTAAAGTCAGAGATGGAAGACGATTTCCAATCATTTGCTCAAGTAAAGTAGAAATATGACAGTATAAAAATACTTCATTACAAATAAAGTCCTGCAGTCAGAATGTTTCTTAAGTTAAAGTACACAAGTATTTAAAAAAGTACTCATTAGGAAGGAAGACTACTGTCAGTGTTACAGAGTCCTGAATCAGGTCGGGTATCCCGCAGCTCACTCAAAAAAAAAAGGTGATATGCAGTTGGTCTTTTGTCCGAAAATGCAGGTCAGATCGTTGGATGTGTGTTGGATGATAAATATATCAAAATAAACTGAGAATAATAACAATGTAATTTAATGTTTTAACATTTTAATCCTCCGACTGCTGACTTTATGTATCGTCCTCTACACCAGCTGAAACGTGACAACCGCTTCAAAAAATTTAAATTCTGCTTCCTAAATTTACTTTGTTTTAAAATACATATTCTTTATTTAACATGTATGAAATGTCCCCAGTGATCACTTTCAATCTGCTAACTAACTAAATAATTTGAACAGCGCATTGTTATTAGAGAATTTGTGGTTTCGGGTTGGGTCACGGAACTAATTAGTCATATGTGCAGGTGGAGAGGTGGGTGTGGTGCTGCACGTCATGGTGCAGATTCAGAAGTGAGTTTCAAAAATCAGACCCATGCAGGACTCCAGTGTTATGCTACTATGAAGCTCAGCCTAAGTTCAATCAGGAAGACTTTCTTTGCCCTCATCCATTCACAATTCTCTCTCTATCCCACTCCCACTGCGTCCTCTAATCAGCTCACTATGGGTGTTCACTCTTCTAATTATCCAATCAAACTTCGCCATGATCTCTATCAGCCAATCAGGATGCTACTGCAAACTTTTGCATCTGCTCTCTCCTCTGCTGCTGTCAGCTGTCACTTTAGGCAGAACTGTCGCGCCATAACCTCGAGTCCAGGACAAGCTCAACAGCGGCTCATTCCTCTACTCATCCAGATTGTCAGCACTTCTTCATCTTCATATCATCTCATCTTCACCACCTCTACTACACCACCAGTGTCTAGACCCTGGACATAAGATTCATCACCCTCCTTGAATCATACCATCTTGAAGGGGCCAAAGACTTTTCACATTTTTCATTCTTATGTGCACATGTTAATATATATTCTTTTTTACTATAAAATGAGTCTCTACTGATTGAAATATTATTAGATTATAATTATTGATGTATTACTATATATATTATCATATTAGTATGAATTAGGGTTGCAAATTGTGAGCACTTGCCGTAATCAATTGTTGGAAACATTAACAATCAATTACTCAAATAAGGGTGACTTTAAAAAAAACATAAAAACTGCTTGTACATACACTGTACATTATAAATTCGCATTTATTATCTTGATTTTCGTTTTCGCCTTCTCTAATTTATCTTAAACTTTGGTGACATTTTATGACACTTTAGTTTGTTTCATTCTCTTTGTGCTTCAAATGTGTTTTGTTTTATTGTACAGCACACTGTAACTGTGTTTTGACAGGTGCTACATAAACAAAGTTCATCACCATAAATTTATTATTATTATAGCAAAGAACACTAAATGCATTTCTTTCCTCAATCAAAGCTCAAAGCAACATATTGCAAAGTTACTGACAGCATGTTATAGCCTATGAAACATTAAAAGAAGTAAAGACCTGAACACATGAAACACACTGATCATAACTGAGTAATGCTTCACTTTGCCCACTTTATTTTTCCAATGTCGCCGCCTTGCTCTTCTTCCGGACCTCAAGATGGCCGCCTTGTCATGAAAGAATTATATCGCGACCTCTGTTTATTAATGCAGGTCACAGAAACATGCTTTCAAAATACTCCATTATACTGATAGCTAAATTATAATGGGAGAGTAGACATTGTTTATATTTCAGAATCTGATCTTTTTTGATTGATTCAATTATTACGCTCAATCAAATTCTAAACAACCGATTAATCAATCGTCAGTTAATCGTTATCATTCCTAGTATAAATACCTAAACAGTACTTTAATGTTGTCAGGGTGAAGCTAATTTTAATAACTGCATTTACTAGTTGTACTTTAGTTGTAATGACGGATCATATTTTCTAAACTGATCACATGTAGTCATATAAAGGAGCATAACTGGAGATGCTCATGTAAAGTCCCTAAAAACTGTCCTTAAGTAGTAGTTACCTTCCAGCTCTTGTTAAAGTGCACTCAGACACAGAAACTCTCCCTGACCGCGCAGCCTGACCTCTCTGGAAGACAGGGGGATTAACAGACACTTTCCCTGGGAGGTTTAATAAAGTACACAAATATTATTGTTCGTTAAATTGGATTAAATGTGAAGGAAACAGTTTTTATGAATGGAGTTGTGGCTAAGCCAAGTAATACATCAGCAGGCTGACATGACGGAAATTGAGATTGAGCTGTAAAATTAGAAAAAAATGACAAATAATGACAAAATGGTGACTTTCATAAAAGTTACCAGCTGTAGCTTAAATCGAGAAAATAATAGGCTCATTAATCAATTATGAAAATAATCATTAGTTGGAGTCACCGGCTCGTGATCCGACCAACAAATACACCTGAAATGAGTCCACTGCGATGGCCTGGCACCGTACAGTTTGCCTCCTGCCATCCTCGCCAATCCGTCTCACAAGTTGACCCCTCGAGCGTCTGAGGGCCCCCTTGAGAGTCTTCATGCAGGCAGAGGGGATTAAATCAGAAACTCAATGATTCTCTAAAAAGGTCAGCGCTTTCATAGCATTTTCATTCTATCAGAGCCTTGAGGTTGAATAACTCAAGTCCTCTCCACCACTCTGCCACGGGAGGGCAAAGAGAGGCTGTGGATGGTGGAGGGCGGGGGGGGGGATCAAAGCTCTGCAGCCTTTAGACCTGCTGCTGTTTACTCTCTAATGCGCTCATCTGCCACCTCTCCTTCTCCCACCTCTGCCATCTCTGGCTTTGGAGGGGGTTCTGCCCTCTGACGCCAGCACACGCACACACACAAGCTTGGTACTGTCAAGCTGTGCAGGAAGTGGTGCTGAGTTGAATTAATTAAAGGGTGAGAAAGCCGGGGTGGTTGAGACCTGGTGCAATCTGGTGCTTGACGCCACTCGAGGGGAGACACAGGTCTGTGAGGACATGAAGGATCTCGGGGGCACTTGAGGACTTTTGTGCATGTTGTTTTAAAGTCAAACATGATTATGTAAGAGCGGTTTAGCTCCTGGAAGTCGTGAAAAGACGTATTGACGTGATCTGAAGAGTAAACCTTGATGTGAGGGCTTCTCACGTACAGTAAGATAAAAGGTAAAAGGGTCACCTGTACAGATTTGATGACAACAGACTACAATAAAACACATAATAGATGTGACAGAGACATAAACCTGGAAGGATTAACATGGTGACGAGATAGTCCTGCCAAAATTATGTCTCTCACTGTCATAGGCACAAACACACGGGAACACTTGAGATGGCAAGTGGACGTGGACAAATTATGCAAAGGAAACAACAAATCACACAAAGCCAAAACGCAGCAAGTCAGGGCTCGACCGTAACGTTTGCCAGGCTGCCACTGGCAACCATTAAGAAACTGGTAATCAATTCTTCATCAAGCCTTTGTTTGCCATCAGTGGAAACCACTTTAACTTATGAAAAATAGTGAAAGCAAACAGCAAAACATTTTTAATACTGGTTGCATTAGTGGTATTTAAATATTGCTGTTACAGCATGTGTTGGTGCATTTACTCACGTGCGCACAGGCGTCTGTTTTATACACAGAGGTGTGGACTCCAATCACAAATTTGATGACTTTAGAGTCAATAAAATGAAAAAAGACTTGGACTTTAACACCAGTGACCTGTGACTTGACTTGGACTTGAACCTTTTCACATGAAATCACTTGATTCTTCTTCCAATAATTTAAAAAGTGTGCTCTGAATCAAATCATTTCCCATTCTTTCCTAAATCAGCTAACGTTAACATTATTAATTTTCAGCAAGGTAACGCTTCATTCTCCAGATCCAATCAAGTTGCAGGAGAACCACTAAGGACTAACATTACTTTACTGAGCGCCAGTTGGGGAAAAAATAATACAATTTTTTAACCATTATTTTTGTGTTTGATATATATTATTACTCTGTTGTTAAAATGGCATTGCAATTGGTGAAAAGTGTGTTTTGACTTCTTTAGGACATAAAAATTATAAAAATTAAATTTCAGGAGTTGGGACTTGGTAATAGAGTGCCGCTGGGTGGCCTGCTGTCCACTTTCTAATTCATAATAAAAATAAATTAATTGAAACTAGGAATTTTTTAATGTACTCTGAATGTAAATGAGGTGCTAGAGGGCATAGAAAGTATCAAAATAGAGCTTGTCAATAAAAATAAAAACAAACTACAATTACCGCCCGCGGCTGTATGACTCCACCACCAGTCAAGTTTCGCTACAGTTTACATCCATGTCTGTGAAAACATGGACACTTCGCACACCTCTCCAAGCAGCACAGAGGATCTATATAGTCAGCACAGTTTCAAGGTGGACACCCGAGATTAGTGTCACCAATTCAGTATCTGAGCAAATGTCTCCCCTTCTGTTCCTGAGTTATGACGATGAGTAATGGCCAGAGAAGTGGTTTATGTAGAATATTATGATGTCACAGTGAAGTTGACCTTTGACCTTTTGGATAGAAAATGTTATCACTCATATCCCTTCAGATATCTGTGTGAAGTTTTATCATAATTAGTGCAAAAATTCTTGAATTATGGCCGAAACATGTTTTGTGAGGTCACAGTGACCTTGACCTTCAACCACCGAATTCTTATCAGTTTGTTTTTTAGTCCGCATGGATGTTAGGGTCAAATCTGAAGAAATTCCATCAAGGTGTTTTGAGAATGAGGTGAGTACAGGGTCACAATTACCTTGACCTATGACCACAAAATTTCTAAACAGGTCATTGCTGAGTCCAAGTACAGGTTTCTGCCAAATATACAGAAATTCCCTGAATTCCCTGTTTTCATGAGCTATTGCGCTCACGAGAATGAGACGGATGTAAGGTCACATTGACTTTGACCTTTGACTTATGACCAGGATTGGAAATTAACTTGTTTGTCCATCCAACAGCCATCCAATAGATTACCATTGTCTTTTTTAGGC
The DNA here is from genome assembly GCA_019142605.1 of Cephalopholis sonnerati. Classification (NCBI taxonomy): domain Eukaryota; kingdom Metazoa; phylum Chordata; class Actinopteri; order Perciformes; family Serranidae; genus Cephalopholis; species Cephalopholis sonnerati. The sequence continues at coordinate 31,082,463 of JAGQAX010000020.1, forward strand.
TGGTGAGTGACGCAAAGATAGCAGCCATTTGTATATTTTACCAGCATTTGGCTGGTGCTAATTTTCAAACGTGCTTATTACCACCAGAGTCTAATCAGTTCATTGCTGAGTCTAAATGAACGTTTGTACCAAATCTGAGGCGTTCTTGAGATATCACGTTCATGACAATGGGACAGACGGATGGATGGACAGACAACCTGAAAACTATGGCTGGCACGGAGGCATAATAAAGTGCCAGGGAAGAAAACCGACGACCTTCTGACAGAGGTACGAGCTAAGCCCTGAACAGCCTCAAACCCTAGAAACACCCCTTTGTACTCTTGACCTGTGTGGGGCTGCTGCGACTGGATCTGCCTCTTGTCGAAGATGAGTGAAGACAACAAACATCAAGAGGGTGAAAACAGGCAAATCAGTTTCTACATGTACTGCTAAATGATAAATGTTTATGACTGGCCCCTGGCCTCCTGTGTTTTTGCAAAAGTTGCCTCCGGGGAAAACAAGTTGAGTATCCCTGCTTTACATCCTCACCTCGTCTGCTGGATCACAAACTCAGACACAGCATCTAAACATTATATATGTCACATTTTCATTGTTAAGCTGACGTATAACTGAACAGCATCTCAACTACTCAAAATATGGGGTGAACACAAATGGCAGCCATATTTACAGTATCAGCAACCACAAGCTGATGCCAGCCTGGAAACCTCTTCTAAAAGTTAGCGTTGAGCCCTGCACAGCTGAGACAGTCAGGATATTAAAAATGAGAGGATGCCTAATTCCCAAGTTAAATTCTAAAAATACAAAGCAGCCTTCACAACCAGCAGCACCTGACAGGCACAATATAACAAGCCAAGTGACGGCATGCGCGACAATACTGCAAACAGACCTCTCCCTGCGTCAGCCGTGAAATAAGAATAGTACAAATGAGACGGCGCTGCTGTCATTAATCAAGCTATTCTTAAACAACATGTTCCTCTGTGACGACCGTCAACACACACACACACACACACAGACAGTATATATCTACAGATTCACATACACACTGAAGATCTAAAAAATTCACTTTGATTCACACAGATCAAAGTGTAGACGTCAAATTAGGCTGCATCTGCCATGCAACGTGAAGTTAAAGAAAAATACAAATGGCTCCTCAAACAGCAGAGAGGAGAGAGAGAGAGAGAAAAGAGAAATAGTGGCTCGCTGTGAAATTCTCAAGTCCTGATCTCCCACAAACAGCCACTGCTGATGCTGTCACCCACACAGAGGCCTCCTACAGCGGTGTGGCACACCCAGGTGAAATGAAAGAAAATCAGCTTTGGCGTGTTTCCTCTTTAAAACCCACACTTTAGATGACCCGGGAGAGAGCATAAATCATTCTGTATGATGTAAAAACCCTGCTCCCCCCGGCATAGCAGAAATGGTTAATGATCTAGAGTAGCTGAGAGGCTGGTGCACCCTAGTGGTGACTGCCGAATCGAGCTTTAAAGTCCTTCACACCCACTCTGCTCTCTGTGTGGAGGCTGCACAGATATTGGGTGAAGCTGCAGTGTCAATATTTCATTCCTCGTTTTGAAAACCAGCACAGGACGTCCACGCCGCCCTGAGTACCGACCCACGGCTTCCCCTTTTCATAATAAAAGCAAGAGGGAAAATGACACAGGCTCATAATCCAGTTAATGGAGAGACTTTCTCTGAATGTCAGGGATGAATGTGGAAGGAAACGATTAGTGGTGGGAGATAAAGAGCGATAAAGCTGACCACAGCTCCCAGTCCATCAGCTGTTCTTGGCGCTGTCGATTAGATAAGGCTTTGGTGATTACAGGAATTGGAAATTGCAGTGTTTTCCGGCTCTGCTTTTTGTGTCCACTCAGAATTAGTGGGTGAGTAAGTGATTACTGATTATCGGCAGTCATCATGGTGAGGAGCCCTTCTACTCCTCTTGAGTTTGTCTCATGAAATCTGTTTGAATTGACTCTGCGTGACTCTGTGATCCTGCCTACAGTGGAACAGCGAAGGGTTAAGGGAGGCTGTATTAGCACAATGAGTCTATGGGGGAGGACAGCTACAGGCAAGCATGTGCGTACAAGACAAATTTGCACCAGATTTAGCCCACATCTTCATCAGGCTTCCCAAACACAAGGTTTGAAAATGTGACAGCACTCTCTCTGACTGCAGTCAGTGTCTTTACCTGTGAGCTTCTTCACGGGCTGCAGCCTGACACTGATGGTCTGGTGGGTGAGCAGCGGGGAGGAGGGCAGCGAGCGTGACACGCCCTCCATTATGCGAATGTGCTGCATGCCCTCGGTCATCGAGAGCGGGGGCACGGCGTAGTCTCCTTCAAAGGCACAGTCGCTGTCTATGCTGCCACCTGCAGGATGGGAGGGAAAATCAGAACAGAGTGAGATAATCTTCTCTGCTGTCAATAGTGGATGAACTCTAACAGCATTTAACACTGTAGGGAGTCAGTTTCTGCAAAGAAAGCCGGGAGACTTCACGTGCGAAAGTATGGAGATGGTATTTAACTGTAAACTGTAACATTTGAGTCTAATGTCACTGTTGTTATCTTCTCAAATGACATTATGCCTCTGCAACTGTAGATCAATTAATGAATAGAGATCATTCCTGTTACATAAGAATGACATTCTGCTGATATTTGACTATAATGACAGAAACACTTCAATAATGGAGTCAACCACTTTTAGATCAGGCTGTAAAAAGTTCTCACTGACACAAAATGTTGCGCTGAGATTCATAAAGGTGTTTTGGGCATCGAATAATAATAATTTCCATTATTAATTACCTTGCTAACATTATCTTTTTAGTAATCTATTGTTTGTCTACAAGATATCAGAAATGCCTGTCAGAATTTCCCAGAGCCCAAGGCTGTGTTTAGTTTTATTTTTTGTCAGATAAGAGTGAAATTAGCAGTTAGACGGTTAAATTTACAATAATGTGAAACAGAGAAAAACAGCAAATCCTCATCTCATTTGTGCCTGCTAATAAAATTTTAAATTTCCTTTGGTGGAAGTTTTCTCAAACTGTTCTCAAACTGAAAAAATTAAGTTTTCTTATAATATTATGATTACGCTTCAGGGACATCAAACTCCTGTTTAATCTATATGTTTCATATCTATTAGAAAAAAATAATAATAAAAACTGAATTCCATTCAATCTGTAAAAATAAACAAAAACATATTCCATTATACCTATGGAAAAAAACGAAAAACTATATCCCATTACGTCTATAAAAAAGTAAAAAATAAAAGAAAATAAATTATATCTATAAAAATTAAAAACTACAAATTATATTCCATTATGTTTATAAAAACAACTAAAAATATATTCAATATTATGTATAAAAAAATAAAAAATAAAAATTATGTTCCATTATTTCTTAAAATAAATACATATTCCATTATGTCTATAAAAAAATGTAAAACTACAAATTATACTCCATTATGTATAAAAAATAAAACCAAAAACATATTCCATTATACCTATGAAAAACAAACTAAAAAATATATTCCATTATGTCTACAAAAAACAAAAAATATATATATTCAATTACATCTATAAAAATTAAAAACTTAAAAATATATTCCACTGTCTATAAAAAATAAAAAACATATTTTATCATACCATAAAAACAAACTAAAAAATAAATTCTATTATATCTATAAAAATTACTATATATATAAATATATATATCTCATTATCTCTATAAATAATTAAAAACTAAAACTTATATTCTATTATATCTAAAATTAAATATAAAAAACATATTCTATTTTATGCTTAAAAAACTAAAATATATATTCTATTGTATTAATAAAAAAACAAAGAAAACTACATTCCAAACTGAAAATATTCCATTTAATTTATTAAAAAAAAGTATTCTGTTGAATTTGAAAAAATTCTATCTATAACAAAACCATTGTCTAATGTGCCCAAAGACTATATATAATACAAGAAGACAATGGCAGTATCTAAAAAAAACAAGCAACAACTAAACTCATAACAATTTGAAATTTTTGACATTTTTCAAAAATCCTGACTTCAGTTATTACTTAAAAATGTGATTTTTCAGGTGATCTTAACATTTTAAAGTTTGAAAATCTTAACATTTTAGAGTTGTGCTGTTAGATACTTGTTCAAGGTACGTCTGTACCAGCTTTCAAAACTTTTAACCAGTCAGGAGAAACTGTTGTGGCATTTCTCCTTATCATACTAAAAGTAGTCTTTGGACACAAGTGGATAAACAAGCTGAAAGCAGCAAATGACAAACAACTTATCTACCATTAAACCCTACAATTTTCTCTCAGACAACAAGCTGTTTTTGCTCAAGTACTGCTCATTGAACAGCTTCTGTGTTGGATTGTGCTGGTGTGTTTTTTATTGTCCACCCCTGCAGAAAGTGAATGACGGACAGTTATGACTACTCTGACAGTACCTCAGCTCAGATCCTGGATTGCAACACCAGTATTGAGTGCAACAAGATTGGCGTGACCCAGAAGAGAGAACAGCCCTGCAGGCAACACGTGCCGTTTACATTCACTGTTAGAAACTACAGCCTGCTGCCTGACCTCTGGAGCCCTACAGCAACACAAGAACACCCCTCGATTTCAACAGAATATAGGAGGATTTTCTAACCATCTGAAATGTGTTTAAACAAAACCAAAAAGTGCACAGTCATGATCACGAGAGAGCATTTCATTTACAAAAAAAAGAGGCTTTCACAATGGGGAGTAATTACAGGCGGAGGACAAACAACCACTCTCCATCACTCACCCACCCCTTTTTTTCCTCTCTTGCTTCAAAAACCACAAATTATGACAACTTTGAGCTTTTTTTAAAACTTCTCTCCCTCACACAGCCACACACACACACACACACACACATTCCCCGGTGAACAAAACCCAGCCAGCTGTCTGTAAACACAACATCCATTTTGTGAATCAGCTCCGGCTCAGGCTGCCCATGTCCCTGCAGACGGAGCTGTAAAACCAACGGGTCAAGCAACAGTCTCACATCAGACAGCAGCCGCCACAGTGAGACATGAAGCCATTATCAGACACTAATCCGTGACAAGTCCCAGAGGGAAGCCTGTGTGACGGTTAGGATGGGGTCAAAGCGGTTGCTGTAATGCAAATACACTCATATAGAAATAGTATAGAAATAACAAAAGCACACACACACACGCACACACACATCTCCCCGTGGCTCCAGAAGAGCTGGAGTCAGTCCATCCATTCACTGGGGAATGTCACTGCAACAGCAAAAACAACAGCCAGAGCAGCGGTTACATCCCCAAGCATGGAAATTCTCCTCATGTATGCAGAGCCTGGTGTGAATACCAAGAGGGGACTTGGTATTCTGGTAGCAATTATCAGTCGTCAACATCCAACTCAATTTTAATGCATTCCAATTCTAAACGAAAACAACAAATTATAGCAGCATAAATACATTTTTCTGCACAGAGGTAGAAAATTTGGAGACATCTCAGTGGTGGGGGAAGGTCCTTTACTTTAGTGAAAGTAAATACTCCACTACAGGTACAAGTCCTGCATTCAAACCTCATCAGCAACATGTAAAGGGAAAGTTTGGATTTATTGAAGTGGGGTTGTATGAGGTACTCATCTATAGTCAGTGTGTTACCTACAGCAGGTGACAGTCAGCACACCCCAGTTTGAGGAAGCAGGCAGGAGCACAGTCACAGACGTTAAGTAATGTAGTGCTGTGGAGGGGGCAGTGGCAAAACATATTTTAGCCACCTAAATAAATCAATGTCTGTTTAAATATATGCTAAACTTAGAATGCTTTCACTGCATTACCTTGCCGTCAGACAGTGATTTCAGGCCATTATATCATTCTCGTCAAGGCCAGACTCCACTGAGAAAAACAGTAATTTAAAGTGGGATTTATACTTCTGTGTAGCCTCATGTGCACCTCCCTAGAAATGTAACTACACGTCACAGCGATGCAGACCTCTTGTTTTTTTTTTTGTAAGCTGAAACCATTTCCCTCAGTGGAAACAAAGCTTTTATTTACTTTAATTTCACAGATAAGAAACAATAAATTGTGAAGACAATAAAGCCTCCACAAAAATAGCATTTTAAGTCTTGTGTGTGATTTATCCTGGCTTCATATGAGCAGAGGAAATCTCTGCTGGTTGCTAGGCTAATTTATACAATGTAAAATACCATAGGCTTGTGCTAATAACGTTAGCATGTTGTATTTGTTTGGAAAACGTGTTTAGTATAAGACAGTTGTTTTGTCGGTGAACCTTGTGAGTTGTAATGGAGCAGAATTTAGTAACGTTACCTTTGTTAAATGTTGCTGTTGTCCCTGGTTTCATGTGAGTAGAGGAGAAGATCGCTAGCTGCTAGGCTAATTTATACAATGTAAAATGCCATAGGCTTGTGCTAAAAACATTAGCATGTTGTATTTGTGGGGAAAATGTGTCCAGATAAAGACAAGTGTTTGTCTGTGAATGCTGTGATTTATAGTGAAGCTGATTTGTGTACTTGAGTTTTAAACTGTCTCTATTAAGCCATGTTTAATGTGTGTTTAATGTGTGTTTTAAATCAACTAAACTTCACAGCACTTCACAGAAACCTCCGCTGCTGAATAGTGTTTTGGAGGTGTAACTGCAGAGTGACACAGACACACCACCGCACAAGTATAAATGCTCACAATGGCGCAGGCCACGTGTGTAGACTACAGCACAGGGTCTGCATAGAGCTGATGCACAAGTAGAAATCCGCCTTAACATGGCAGAACACAGGAGCTGCTGGTCTATGGCTGCTTTGATCAGTTGGTTTGTTTGTGTCATTGTGAGATTTTGACCATCTACTGTGGGTAACACACTGACCATGCATAGATATGAAAAGCAAAAGTACTCATTCTGCAGTAAAATGTTCCCTGTCAATATTTCACTATTCTGTTTTTGCATTAATACTGCTGCATTAATGTGTGTGTTGTATTTTACTGCTGTAGATATTTAAGTATGTACTCATTTTAACTCTTTCTATATGGTTGTGTAGTTTTATCTACAGCAGTGCATCATATTCTATAAGATCAACATATGTTTGCAACATCGCTAGGCTAATTTATGTAATGTAAAATACCATAGGTTTATGCTAATAATATTAGCATATTGTATTTATGGGAAAAATATGTCCAGCAAAAGACAAGTGTTTTGTCTGTGGGCCAAATTCTGTACTTGTGTTTAATATTGTTGCTATAAAGCCTCATTTCATGTGTTTATTAGGTGTGTTTTAAATCAATCAAACTTCAATCAATCAAACCCCACAGGTATTAATGCTCACAAAGGCGTAGGCCACTTGCGTAGGCTACAACTATCAATCCAAAGAGACATTGCTGCTGAGTTTTGCAAACTTATTTTTTTGGTGCTTTGAGCACCACAAGCTGAGTGCCATCTAGTTTCATTTTGGTTCAGAAAAGGCAGAATTTTCTACGCTTGGTATTTCCAATACTCGGCAACTCACACCAAAACAATCCAGACTGATAAACAGCACTACAGGTAAGAGCAAAAACATGTATTTTTGATTTTGGGGTGAACTGTCCCTTTGAGCACTTTTTGGTCTACAAGCTCAACACTTGCAAACACATGCACACTGTGCTACGCTGAAGTAGAAATCAAAAGGTGTGATTTCGGGGAAAGGATGGAGGGCGGAGAGGGAGGAAAAGCCGCACTTCAGTGGTGAAATCCAGAGAACAAAAGCATCGAGGGAGAAATGATGGTGTTTTATTTTAGACTGTGATGAGAGACATGTTTAAGGGCCACTCCATGCCTGGAAATAAACACAAACACCTACTCATCGAGGTGTTCGGCTCAAAACATGCAGGAGGAGGGGAGAAAAAAAAAAAGTTATAATTGCCCAAAACATTTCCTGCCAAGCTCTGACATTCCCCTTGTTGATAAACATCTACTGTTTTGTACAGCCTCTTTCCTCCAGAAGTAACTCACGTTTACAGGCAGCATTACAGCAATATAAAATTCATACAGTTCTCTCCCTGTTAATATAACTTTCCAGTAGTTTCTAGTAGTCGTAAAGTTTTGTACTATAAAGTCGAATAAAATACAACTTGGCAAACAAGGCCTCCGTGGGTTTCTGCTGTGGAAACATTAAGGGAGGAGAAATGGAGTCTGGAAAGAGACCGCCAAGAGAGAAGTATTACAGGAAATGAGAAGGTAAAGGTGGGGAAAAGAGCTCGCACGCTGTTTCTCAGCAGCACGGCTTCTCATTCACTCACACAGCACATGTCCACGCCTGGGAGCAGCTCAATACACTCCATAATAAGCAATAGAGGAGAAGACAAGGTATTGCTGGGGCGTTCAAATGGCTTTTACAGGCAAAACTATATTTCATGAATCTGTGAGGGCTCCAGAGTAACTACCTGTAACTTCAATCACCACAAGAAAATGTCAGCACTGTATGTTTCTGCAAACTATGAATATGTTACATTTGTACGTTTAATACGCATCATATCGATGTTTCTAAAGTAACGTAGCATATGAGCTGACTTTGTCATCTGGAGGTGGAGGGGATGATGGTTTACGTGACACCTGCAGGACGCCTGCCAAGCTGTAGAGCACTGTTCAAGACCAACAAACAACAAAACCGGTTGTGTTTCAGTAACCCGTCGCTGTTTTTTTAAAAAAAAAAAAGAAATTTATGGCTGTTTAGACACCATAATGGGTGTTGTTTACCAAGACATCGCTGCATTTCCTGCCCAGATTATGGCACGTAATAAGGTTGTTTTTTACCATGACATCTCTACGTTTCTTGCCAGGATGGCGTCACAAAAAGCAGTTGTTTTTTACTGCAACATCTCTGCATTTCCTGCCGTGATAGTGCCATGAAATAAAGTTGTTTTTTACAGAGGCATCTCTGTATTTCCTGTCTGGATTGTGCCATGGAATAAGGTTATTTTTAAAGAGACATATTTGCGTTTCCTGCTGCGATCAGGCCACGAAATCCAGCAGTTTTTAACCAAGACACCCTGTGTCTCCTGACGGGATTATGCCATGACAAGCAGCTGTATTTTACCAAGACATCACTGCGTTTCCTCCCAGGATTGTGCCACAAAATAAGGTTGTTTTTTACCAAGACATTTTTGTGTTTCCTGCCGCCATCGGGCCATGAAATGCGGTTGTTTTTTACCATGTCATCTCTGCGTTTCCTGATGGGATAGTGCCATGAAAAGCACCTTGTTTTTTACTGTGACATCTTTGCATTTCCCATCAGGACCGTGCCATAAAAAGCAGTTGTTTTTACAGAGACATCACTGCATTTCCTGCTGGGACTGTGCGTGGAATAATGTTGTTTTTTACCAAGACATCTCTGTGTTTCCCGCCAAGACTGTGCCATGAAAAGCGGTTGTTTTATACAGCAATGCAGGCAGCTACTGCAGCCGTGATGGAGCCACCAAAACTGGTTTCTTTAAGCCCAATATTTGATCTTTTCCTAACCATGACCAAGTGGTTTTTGAGTGTTAACATAACCACATGTTAACCACAGCGTTGCTGAAATGTTTCAGCACATTCACTACATAATAACATACAAATGTAACGTATCTGTGGTTTGAAGAAATCTACAATACCAACATTTGTTCTGCTGATTGGGTTAATTACCTTTTTAGTAATATAACCATTGTTTTTTTTTTTTTTTTTTTTTTGCTTACCTTGGCCAACGTGGCTCAGGTGAGGGTCTAGACTGGGCGAGCGGGGGTCTGCCAAGTCCTCGCTCCCACCATCTGCAGAGGAGCAGAAAGAGAAAGATAAGGAGTGAGCTCGGTGGTGCTGGTAGCGTGGCGAGGAGGCCAGCAGCAGGGCCACCTCCTCCTCTCCTATCAGCCAGGTGTGGGACCGCAGTACCCCCAGCAAGCTACTAACACACAGCCCCTCCACGCCTTTCCTTGTGGGGCGCAGACGGCCCCTTATGGTGGCGAAGGGGGACCGCGTCGCCAAGCTCCATGTCTTCCGCCTCCCCATGTTTAGACTAAACAGCCAGCCAGCCTCTGTCTTTAGGGCCTGCCCGTGCGGATAACAAAATAGTTTACATTGCAGCCACTGTTGCGTGCAGAGATTCCTGTGTGTGTTGAGGCACAATCATAGAGCTCACTGGGCTCTACGGTTCAGTGAGCGAGGACTGGCTGTAAAACAGTGGGCGTTTCCCAGGATAGATCCACATACGGTTAATGATATGAGGATCAATTACGCCCAAGGGAGCAGGCAGGCAGAATTAGCCACAGTGGATGGAGCTGAAATGAGGGGGGTGGAGGGGCGGCATCACTGGGCAGCACAGTCAGTGTCACGGGGGGATTGTTTCATAATCCTGTTCAAGTGTGGATGGATCTACTGTAAAGCACGACAGGCCAGCAGAGGAGGTTTGGAACAAATGATTTATACTCAGAATAAATACATCCCACTGGAACTAAGTGCGCTATTAATACAATCCATGATGATGTATGAAAACTAGTGAGTGGATTTTCGATGTGTAGATGGATCAAAGATTGCTGCATTAAGTAGAAAACCATGAAGGTGTTTTATTGCAAAAGGATTGTATATTTTGGCAGGACCCCCCTCCCATTGTGTTTCAATCACAGAGCTCACCATCAGGCCAGAAAACCCAAACAAATACTCGAGTATTATCTCTCCCATCGCGGATTCACACCCTGTGTGCCAGTGGCCACACAGCGGGCTAGATTGGCTCGCTGGTGGACGGATCAAGCTTGTCGATGGACAGATAGAATAAGCCGTGGGACATGATTGTGTGAGAACTGGGCCAGCCTGAGATTGACACTGATTGTGGACCGGAGCCCTCTGCGGAGGATTTACAGGGTTCGCGTCGTGACCTGAGCCACCATGTCGGGAGATGTCAAATTAACAGGGCACACAAACAAAATGTGAAATGTTATGCAACTGAAACATGAATTTGAGGACAGATTTCGTGAGTTCAGCAAGACAACCTTTTTATTCGTGCTGTTTACAGACAAAACCCCAGATCCTGCTGCCGACACGTCCATCTCTGGCATGTTCTACATCAAAAATAGCTCCTCACCTCGTAGACCTGATGAGCCATATCGTCTCGTAAAATCAATGTCGTGAAAATCAATGCCGGCTTTGAAGATGACGCACTCTAGCTACGAGCACACTGAGCCATGAAAACACATGCATGCAAACACATGACGAGTGTGATGTTGTGAGCAGAAAGCTCAGCGACACAGTGTTACAGATTTTGCACACTTGCTTTGCTCCTGCGGCAGATCTGATTAGCACCTCAGGTGACGTTTTGAGCGGCTTGCTCGTCATCAGATGAGTTCAGCAGCTCAAAATGTCACATCTGAAGTGTTAATGATAATTTAAATGAACAGAAGACAATGAAGGTGAACAATTATAGTACATAAAATAGATATAGTTCTTGGGCCTCATCTTCCTCAGCTGTGTCTATGTGACATAATGGGGAGAGCAGGGCTGGTTAGGACAGTTGGGACAGTCCCTTTTTAGCCAGTTAGAAAGCAAATGTCTTCACCATGCTCACACTCAGCTACACCCTCTTCACTTACTGTACAACAAAAAGGTAGAGACCTTCTGATTATTCCTCACATTTATTCACAGTTTCAAAATTTGATGTTGAAGGTGAAGGTTAAATCTCAGACTGCTAAGCTAAATTAATATGTAAATAAAATGTTTTCATTGAACTTGCTGTAGGTTATAGCCCATGGTCTCTGGGTCTATTGTGACGACCCCTACGCTCCACTAGGTGTGCCTGTTTTCCTGGCTGTTCTCTCTGTTTCAGGATGCAGGGTCAAAGCAGAGAGTCATTTACCTCATGAGCCATACCTGGGCCAGTGTGCTTCATCACCACCTTCCAACAGACTTCTCTGCTTCCCTCACACTACAGCTGCTGATCTTTTGCTTTCTCTGAAGACATTTCCACACACCCATACACGCAGACATGACTGACTGCTGACTTTCACGTTTATTCGGTTATTCATCTTTGTTTTGTAAATAAATGAGCTTCTAACTCTTTGTAAACTCGTCTTGCCTCCCATCCCTGTTGCCGCCTAAGAGCAGGGTTGTAACACTATGTTAACCTTTAGGTGTAGGTGGATTTAGTCGCATTTAGCGGTGAGGAGCTGTAACTTCTCCCATGTGCCAAGCATGAACTCCTAGATAGGATTCCTTCAGTGTTTATTATTCAACAGGTTTTTATCAGGAGCCTGAATTATCCACAGAGGTCTCCTCCTCTCCAAAACAAACAGAGCAGGAATAGGTTTCTCCTATGCTGTTTGGCACGTCACGCCCAGCACCTGCTAATGTGTGCTCACCTTTTTTTTCTGATCCAGATGACCAAAAGGTTTTTCACAGGGAGCTGAACTACCACAGAGGTCTCTTTCTCTCCAAAATGAACGCACCTAGTGATTCAAACTGGTAAAAACACTGAACAGAGCAGTTTTATCTTGCAAAAAAAAAAAAAAGTATCTTTTCTGCAGTCTTGTCGCTAAAGGGCTGCTAACTGCATTGTCCGACACAAAAAAGCAAATGATCTCTGTCAACAAAGACACACTCCCTATGTAGATATAAACAGCTCATTCTGAGGTGTTGAAAACACAATGATTCTAATTTTCAGGTGATTATACAGTAAGAAAACATAATTATTATATTATATTCAATTTCTGCCATCAAACCAACACACTGGATCTTTAAGAGATTTAGACCGCTAAGCTGACTTTGAAAAAAAAAAACAAAAGAAAAACACAAATACTTGAACTTCACATAGGCCCACATTTCAGCTCCTGAGCTACAACTCTTAATTTTTTCTCTAGTTGTTTTAGTCCGTAACAAGGTGTGCCAACCATCCAAGAGGGGCTGAAATTTGGGGGAAATGTACTCCTTGTGCATTAAACAAAATTGTGCCTTTCATGTTTGTCTAATAAGATTAAGTTCTCTGTTCATCTCACGTCAGCCATTTTTTTGCAGCAGTAAAATGTATCTAGTGGACTGTAAAAGCAATTGATAATACTATTCTAGTATACTACCTAAAGTTTGATTTGTATTTGTCTTATTAGGACCAAAAATCGATATTTGGCACTGTGTGACAATATGATATTGCCACACAAATATATCGCGATACTATGCTGTATCAATTTTTCACCCACCCTTAGCAGACATGTTCATAATTTAAGATAAGACAATCTTTATTAGTCTCACAGCGGGGAAATTTGCATCATTACAGCAGCAAAACAAGGAGTATCAGTAAAACAAAAAAGCAGGATATTATAAACAGACAGGCTAAATTGCACGAAGGGTTCATAACAGTTTAAGTAGTCTGTGAGTAATGGAAGATTATTTTGTGTCAATACAAAGGTGTCCCAACTGACCCCTGCTCTCCTACTGTATTACAAACTGTAAGAGGCTTTGGTACAAAAAACAAATAAATAAATAAAAAAAAACTAAAAAAAATAAAGAGCTGCAGGCTTTGCTGGAAACGAAACAACTTTTATTCAGGTTCAGTTAGATTCCACCCACTACATGACACTCCTGCGTTAAACCCTTAATTTGACTAAATATTGTTATTGAGGTTTTTGGAAAAATTCCACACAGCACCACTGTGGCTTTACCTCTTTACGTCAGCCTCCTTTCTCCCCACTACCACTCCTGTTTAGTCTTGGCAAACACATCTTTGTAGCTCTTTTATTTGAAAGAGAAAGCTTCCATTCTTCTGTGCAGATTGCTCTCTTGTAACCAGTGATCACAGCACAATGTCCTGCCACACAGATCAATGGCCTATTAAGCAGGGAACATGAAAGGGGAGGACCTACGGCTGACAGAAGACAGAGACGTGTTTTCTTTCCAGCCGCAGAGACAAACAGCGGACATTATTCTAGTTCCTTACAGAACATCTGTCAACCACTCGGTCAACAAGAATACAACTGAACTCGGCTCAGTGTCCGATACAAAGTCAGAACAGACAATCTGTACTCTGTAACCACATCCTATTCAGCTGTAAAATCAAAGCTCTGCTCTCTCTGAAGCTAGAAGACTATCTCCTAAACCGAAGAAATAATGGTGCACTTACTCTGTTGGCTATTCTTCTGAGCTGTAATACCGCGGTGCTGTGTTAGGATGTCAAAAGAGCAAGCCAATTTCGCACTTGGACAAAGAGTCATTACGGGAGAAGTCAGCGTGACATCTGAGAGTGATCCCATGGAGCATGGCGGAGAAACTCTGCTATCATTATCGTTCAGACTGACTTTGATGAACCTGGCAGCGTTCGCAGTGTTCAATGTGACCTCTGCTCTGAAATGAGGCTTCTTTCCCAGGTACCGTCGCGGGGTGATTACTATAAATTGTGCTCTTTTGTGTGATCACCTTTGGTAAAAAAGAGGAGCTTAAAAGACAGACAGCTAAGTCGTAGGGGTTTTGATCTCTACGCTGGATGTCTAAAAACTCTGAATAACTAATCTGGAGGAGAGTGGGTGGAACAAATTACGATTTGAAATGGACCTGGTTCTTTTTCTGCGACTGATCGATCACGTCACGCTCAAAAGAAACCAACAGACTCGGCCCAAAAAGTGCAATCTATGTCTGTCTTTGACTTGTAGGACCCCACGAAACAGCAAACAACAGAAAGAGAAAAAGACTGCAACTGAGTCGTGTAACCGAGACACATCCTGGATATTAGGAGCCCGGAGAATTGCATCCTTCAGCTCGATGACTTCCCTCAGTGACAGCGCAGTGATTCAGGGTTAGGTTCAGTTCATTGCTGCCTTATTTCTTACCTTTGCTGATTGCCTCAGTGGGGCCCTAATGTTGCCAGCCTGTTGTCAATCCCCAGTTTCACACCAGGAAGTAAACTAGGACCCCTAATTAAACACCTGTAGTCTCCCTGTTACGCTCCGTGTCACAGCAAGTTTTTCACACCACTCACCAAAGTAAAACTACAGATAAGAAATAAGGAGGAAATAGGAGTCTTCATCCTATTTTACTTTGCAATGCATACATTAAATGTGAGTAATATAATTGTGTGAGTTTGGTGCACTCAATGACACATTTCTAATGACGTGCGTACCATCCTTGCATCATCCTGGAGTCCCATTATACGCTTCTTTCTCCAGACAGCTAAATGTTAAACTACCTCATATCCGCATAAATCTGGTGTAGACACAGAGGGATCATGTGCGAGCTACAATAATAAAACATGCTGACATTTATTCAGCACACGGTAGCCCACACACAAATAAAAAACGAACGCACGGCTCGTATTTCACATGGGAGTTGTCGTGTGTGAGCAGATGTATCGCGGGTAATTTACCAAAATAGAGATTGATTTAAAGAGTGGTTAAAAAAAAGAAAAAGAGAAAAGTCTGAAATTGGAAAAGGTAAATGCCAAGGAGTGAATCAGTGCTGTGTGCTGATTCCTGTAGAGAGCAACAAACGCTGCTGCCAAATTGCTTCTGATGTCACCAGAGAAGAGGCTGCTCCAGTGCCTTTTAAAGGAATACTTCACCCACAAAATGATCATGTGTGTATCAGTTACTCACTCTGTGTTACCTTGAAGCTGTAAAGAAAACTTTGTTTTTCTCACATGCCTCCATGTTGAACAAAGAATCCAAAAACTGAAAAAGTTCTTGACGAATTGCAGTAATAGGGGACCACATTCAACAACAGCAAAACTATTTTAAATCATCACTTTAAAACTCTAACACAGCTCACACAGCACACCCAAAGTCTCAGTGACCAGAAAGGTCATTAGTCGGCAAGATTTCACTGGTCGCTTAGTCACAGACAAGCAAAAAAACAAAAAACATGAAACTCTATTAGGAGCTGCGCCTCGTCAAAATAAGTCTAAAGCTATATGACTGGACCATGTGGGACTTTGATTTGAAAGGACAGACACAGGAAGTGTCCACGCTCAGCAGTCAGACAGGAGTCAGGTTAATCTCCAGGGCTGGTACCTGCAGTTATTCCACAGGCTAGTTAATAACATGTCGGGCAGGAAATCCAAAGTGTGGGATCATTTTGAGAAGGTGAAGGACCAACCCAAGGTGATATGTAAACTCATCTTCATTGGTCCACTACAAACATGACATATCATGTGAAACATGGAAGTAGCTACATGCCCATTAGCCCACAGCGTCATTAACAGGCAGCTCGCTCAGTGTGTGACGTGCACTTGTAGATAAAATATAGGCCTATATTAATGAAGGTTCATTAGTACGGTTTGTATTTCTCTGTAATGTAGCACAGTGTTAACAATGTTACTGACACTATTCTTTCTCACACCTTCAACTCAAACCACCAAAATATATCATTTCATCATTACATTAATATCGTAAACATGTGGGCGACTGGTCGACTAGTGGCCCTGAATGACAACTATTGGTCGACCAGGAAAATTCTTAGTCGGGAGCAGCTCTACATTTGGTGCACCAAACCAAAAGCAGGAACTAAATTTCAGGAATTCCATAATGCTGTTGTCGTATATCAGCTAGTTGAAAACTATGTCGGCAGCAGAGTCAAGGAATTTCATACTGGTGTCTTATTTTACAGTTAATGTTACTAATTATCTGATCTGCGCACACCACTACTGATACAGTGCAGCTGCAACAATTAAGCAATCAATTAGTCAATCAAAACACACACACACACACACACACACACACACACACACACACACACACACACACACACACACACACACACACACACACACACACTTAAATAACAGACATTGTTAATTGTTTTTTGTCTCTATTCTTATTGTAGTTTCCTCTTTGACTTAGTATTTGCCTGTACTATACTGTATATGTTGTGTTGTATTATTGTACTGAATAACTCCATGCTTAGTAATCTTACACCTAGTGTTTTAACTCTAAAAGCCTAACCAGGGACAGAGGTTGCAAATTAGCCATGGTAACAAACCTGTATGCATTGCATCTACTTAGTATTTTACATATAAAGCCATGTCATGTGCATTTGTCCTTGTCAAATAAACAAGTAAATAAAATAAAATTTAAAAAAGATTGCCAACTATTTTGATATTTGATTAATTTCAGGCATTTTTCAAGCATTTTTCCAGCTTGTTAAATGTAAGAATCTCCAGCTTTTGTGTCATTTATGACAGTAAATCTTGTATAAACACATAAATGTATGATCATCTTTGGGTTTTGGACCCTTGGTTGGACAAAAGAAGCAGTCTGAAGATGTTGCTTCGGGCTCTGGGAAATTGTGATGAGCATTTTTCACAATTTTTTGACATTTTATAGACTGATAATCATTAGCTGCAGCCCTACGGTACAGTTAACATTTTCAAATCCACAAAAATGCATACTGTTTCTACATGTTAAGGAATTAATTGTTCTTCAAACAGGCTGGTTGCTCTTTTCCTTAAAAAGACAAACATGCAGCCTTATCTGAAGCAGGACATTGATTATAAGGTACAAAACATCTACTAGATACAAACCTTCTCGAAGTTTAAAAACACCACACAAAGGCCTTCAGCTATTTTTGATTATTTTTTCTTTTTTAAGGCTGACCTGGCTACCACTGATATTCACTAGAACCTATTTAAAACACTTCTGCATACTGCACGTGCATTTGAACTCTGCTCAGAGGAATCCACAAGCACAGTTCAAAAGCACGCATTTCGCCAGGCCGGCTACACATATGAAGTGTCTTAAATAGTAAGGTTTTAACGAAAATGCTTGTGTCTGGGAGGCGCTGAGCATTTGACTGTATTCATGAGGCTTCAATTTAACTGCAAGAGTTGTGTGAGAGTTCGTCAAAGGAAGTTTTGCTCTTGTTAAACGCGGTCGTCCATGAATTCATCAAGAATTTTCTCAGTTTTTAGATTCTCTGCTCACCGTGGGGGCATGTGGGAAAAACAAAGTTTTCTCCACAAATTCAACGCATTGTGGGTGAAGTATTCCTTTCAGCAAGGCACTTATAAACCACCAACTCAAGTGCACTTCAAGGAATATAAATATATGCAGACGTGTGTTCATAAGGGCTCCAACTAATGATTCTTTTAATTAAACCACTAATCCTGAACTCTATTAAATGTCAGAAAACAGAGAAAAAATGTCATCACAATTTCCTAGAGACAAAGGTGAAGCCTTGATTTGTTTTGTAAGAACATAAAAAAATATAAAAGATATTTGGAAAGCTGACATCTGCAAATGTTTGGTACTTTTGCTTTATAGACAACCTAAAGTTTCTGCCATTCGATCAATTGTCTATTTGTGTCTGAAAAGTAAACATTGGATCACCAGGTATATCGACGGCACCAACAACACCATACTGTTCCTGCGGTTGATCAACTAACTGATTCATCTTTACACCATGTGTGCAGGAGTGTGCTGTTGTGTGTTTAAGTTTGGTCTCAGACAAACTCTCTGCTCCTCCGGTCTGACTTTCATTTAAACTGAATTTAATCAGATTCTCAACAAAGTGCAGCATCTTAATGAATCACAGCACCACAGTGAGCTGCAGTGAGCCGTATGAGAGCGCAGACATCTGCTCGGTTGTAAAGTCGGCGGACATCTTCATTAGCATCAGCTTGAGTGTAAGCTAACACAAAAATGCACACGTACACACACACACACACACACACACACACACACACACACACACACACACATACACACACATGTCTTCTGTGAGGGAGCTTGTCAAAGGCTTTTCTCTCACTGAGGCGGCCTGGGTCTACCAAAGGAAGTGGAGGGTTCTGACATCCTGCCAGTGTAAAACAATAGGGACCACTTTCATCCAAACCACAACACTCAAACACTTATTGTACAGTATATACATATACACACAGCCATATACAACAGATGTGACCAAAAATATTCTTTGCAGGGGAAAATGTCTGTCAACAATAATCCAGATTTCAACATAAAGGCAAAAAAGAGGTTCTACTTTGGTCTTGTGATCATACGTTTCACTTTTCCAAACGAATACACAGACAAACACCAAGGCTAAATGTCTTACTTCACACTGAGTATGAAAAATAATTTGTGTGTCCCACCCACATGCCGCCATATTCTGATTTGCTCCAAAATGTAATGGGTTCTCCCTTGGCCTGTTTTACACCCTGCCACCAAGTTTCATAAAAATCAAGCCAGTAGTTTTTCAGTAATCTTTCCAACAAAGAGACAACCTAAATTAAAACATAACCTCCTTGGTGGAGGGAATTATGTATTAACTTAATTTGAAACTACACGTTTTATACCTACAAAAGTTCATAAAAAGTAAATCTATGGTGTAATGTTTTCAGTTTTGGGTCACTAACATGAACGAGGCAGCTATTCAGGCTTTTATTTTGAAAAATCAAAGCTGAAAGATGGACAGAAGCTGTGACAGAGGCACAGCAGGACCGAAAAAAATATAGATACTGACAAACAAAAATATACAAGTAGTGTACCTAGAGCCAGATACAGCGGTACTTTTCTATTAAAATTTAAACTTGATGTCTTTTACTTCATAACATTAAATATGTATCACTAAATGTAAAACAGTTTAAGTTTACATCCGAAATAAAATAAAACTTGACAGTCAAAAACTCAGGTAATCTGCTTTATCAGGACTGTGTAGGAGTGGTTTGATCTGATTAATCTTACAGTACTAGAAACATAAGGAAACCCAATAATGCTTAACCCTGATTGGTGCACAGAAATATGTGACGTCACCTTTTTAGCAGCTAAGTCCAAACCAACTTGAAACCAGTGAAATGCAAAAAAAAACTTTGCAAACTTTGTCAGAAAGTGTTGTGTTAACGAAGGAGAAACCAGTTGCTCCATTTAACCTTCTCTTACGCCTCTTCACATGAGGACGTCACATTTTTGGTCTGCTGCATCTTATATTTCATTTGGCTTAACTTAGACCCATTGTCCTCATTCATGGACATTTTTTTGAGCCATGTAGCTACAGCAAAACCACAAAACACTAACCCATGTAAAAACAAAATGGCTGCCATCTCTGCTGAGTCAGTCTGCAGCTGACACTAAAGTAGACAAGGTCCAAAACCCGATCGCATTTTATAGCTGAAACTTTGTTATTTATGCTTAATGACATTTGTACTTTGATACGGCAAACGAATTTGACCAATTTTAGCAATAGTAACTAACATGCTATTAATTACAGAGTACTCGTTTGACAAAATTGGGACTTTAAAGTCATCTTGTTTGAGACTCTATTGTCTCATTTGAGGATATTAAGACTTTATTTTTGTCTGATTTAAGGACACTGAAACTCTATTTTTGTCTCATTTGAGGATATTGGGACTTTATTTTGTATTATCGCAGCATTTTACACAGGCTGATTAGGTGTGGCAGACTGTTCCTACGGACAAAGGACATTTCTAGCTTGGTGTACGGAGCAGGGAAAATTCATACAGAGTTACAAAATGAACAAACCACATGGCTTTTGGATCTGTTGCATTATTTGCAATTTTGCTATTGCACAGCCATACATGTATATTCAGGCATTGAAATGAACGGTTTTGAACAGTTTTAGACTTTGACAGTGATCCCAAGCCCATAAAGTTACAAAACACTGAACAAATGTTGCAAGATTTGCCATTTTGTTTTTGCACAATAATGTTCAGGCATTGAAATAAACTGTTGTATACACTTGTGACTATCAAAAACAAACCCGTTGTCCCTATATGAGGACACATTTTTGCTAAAACTACTTACTATTCAAAGACAATGCTTAGTTGTTTTTTTTATATTTACCAGGTCCTTTTAATCCCAAATAGGTAGGAGAGGTTAAAAATACATACCCAGGAAAAGCTCAGGTCTCAGGAGTTTAAAAAGCTGATTGAGAAAATAGGTTTTACGCTTGTTGTGACTAAACACATTAAGGCTGCAACGGTTAGTCCATTAAGTGATCAGCTGATCGACAGATGATTAATCTGCGACTACTTAGATAACTGTTTTCAATCATTTTTTAAAAGCAAAAATAGCAAATCTCCACTTCTAGCTCCTTAAATGTGAGGATTTGTTGCTTCACTTTGTTTTATATCACTGTGAACTAAATATCTTTGGGTTTGGACTGTTGTTTGGACAAAACAAGACATTTTAAGATGTCATTTCAGGGCTGTGGAAAATTACAACAGGGATGTTTTACTCATTTGTGGCATCGTGTAAACAGAATGATTACTGCACAGTGCACATAAAGAACACCAGGACCATGTATCCTTTAGGCTCTACCTTCATATTAGCCCTCTAGCTAACACTGACCTTCATTGCTGTTTAAAACACACGCATGAGGAAACTTAAAGCGTTTGATGGATGTAAACACTATTAAGTCCATGCTGTTCGACGTTTCAACCTTGTGTTCATTTTAAACAATACAAAGGGAGGGGTGAGGCTGAGAGTGAAGCGCGCTGAACTGTTTGTCTCTGGCTGTTTTACCTGCACTGATAAAGACAATCCTGTCAACTCTTAAGCAGCCTTTCTCTGAGGGAGGACAAACTGCAGCGGTTATGAGGGTTCCCAGCAGAGAGACGATACTGTTATAGACCGTGGTTGTTGTGAGTCTGTGGGGACAGCATAATGCAGGTGCGCTGAGCAGAATAGTCGGAGGGAGACAGAGAGGGGGAGGGCGAGCAGAACCAGCAGTTTCACAAGCTGTTAACTGCGTTTAGGACAATGCTCATATCAGCTTTGATTTAATGTGTGTATCCTACTCTTTTACAAGGAAAGAGCGCTAAAAAAAACACAGCCAGCCTGTATGAGAGCAAAGAAACTGATGTACTGTGTGGGTAGCAGACACTTCTGAATGTTCCTAATGCCTACTGCCTGCTGAATAGTCCAATGATGCACAGGAAAAAAAAGCATTTTAAACATAATACAAACTGGATTTGTTTGGACAGACTCATTTTAGATTTCAAGCCTTTATACTTGAGTCTGTTTATAACATAGTAAGTGCACTGAAGACATACAGGTCCACTTTCTTAGTACAGCAAATCAAGGAATGGTTAGTTTCAAGTACTGTGTCCACACTACAAGCAACAAAGCAACAGGCTGCAAGTTGTGTTCAATAGGCCAGTGACTTTAAGTGCTCCAATGACGCAGTAAAGCGTCACCAATCATATATTTTTTGTCTCTAGCTGTGGTTCTGTGTTATTTAGCTCAGTTAGCTGATGCTAAGCTAGCTTTTTGTGCATTGCGGTGCAATGGAGTGGAGGCATGTGACCTTAAATTTGGGCTCTGACATTGATCATACGCACAGATGTTTTTTTGACCAAATACAAACTTAAGTTGACGTTCAGTTGAGGTGCTCTGTGGCAAGGAGCAGCCACACACAAGCCTGTGATGATGTAACTATGTTAACAAGCGCTAGAGCAACACTTCAGTGGCAACTCTAAGATAACGTAGCTGGTGACATTTTTGCGTTGTCGCTTGTGGTTTAAACAGAACCTTACCTTTAATCAGTTAACTGGCCTTATATTTTTGACCGCCTACGCATGTCGTTTTAAAGGTGAATTTTGCTATTCTTCAGTTTACTGCACTGCACACCACCCAGGTTTGGAGCTAGTTAGCGCCGTTGCCCATTTGGTGATTACTGCTAGTAACCCTGTCCCGACCCAACAGCGTTGTTGTGGAAACACTGTGCCCACCGTCAGGTCTCCCCCAAGGTTGTTTTGGTGAATAACATTAAGCTCAATTTGAAGCTGAACTATGTTAGCTCTGTTAGCACTGTTTGCAGTGTCAGCACGGGTAGTGGTGCTAACGTAACTGACAAAGCTAAAGTGGCTTAAAGTGAGGCCACTTTCTTACCAGGGCTAACTGGGTGGAAACTGGAGGGTGGTCACCATGTTTCTCCAGTAACACCACCCCAGTGGTGATACCAGTGGTAACTGTGAATGAGTGGTGCTGCTAGCTAGCTCCCACCCAACCCAGGTGGTGCACAGTGCAGAGTAGCCAAGGCTAATGTTAGCTAACCAGTGGAGACCAGAGGGTGGACAGAGGGCTCTATATTTCTGCTTGTTAATGCAGCTAACTGGCTGTTTGTCAGAAAAGCCACAGAAATTAAAATAAAGGCAAGAGATTTACATCACAAATCATTTAAATTTCACCACCTCTAAATAGATAGTGCTTTGAAATATGGTGCTAAAGCTCACTGAGTCAACAGTGTGCATTACTAAAAGTAAAAGCCTCTTGTATTTCACATTATTTTGCTTTTTTTGTCTTTAGAAACTAACCAGTTAATTACTGGTTAATGGATGTTGGGCTACTGAAAACATGTTTATCAAAACTGACATCTTTGGTTTAAATTAAAAATATCACAGGACAAACCAGAGAAAGATAGTAAAGCATTCAATAGGACAGATTTTACTGATACTTTCTCCACAGGGCCACGAGATTCCCTTCAAATAAAACTATAATACATCCTGATTAGTGCTCTTTATTTGTGGTCTGGTGCTAACACATTTAAATAACATTTCATATTACACTTGCATATGGGATTCAAAATTTGCCAACTAAACAGCCAATGAAAACAACCATATGGTGCAGTTTATACATTTGGCTCATTTTCCTGAGCCCTCAATAAAAATCCAAGCTGAGCCAGTACACGCTTTACCTCTAATGTGGGCAAAATGCCTCTTTAAGGCAGCAGAAACACCCAAGTTACAGCCTAAACAAAGAGTATTTAAAATAATAACACTGAAAATAATTTAGATGAGTCTTTGTTGTTGTGTCTGTGGCTCATTTGTTCTTTCTGCATATTGGTTTACACGCCGAGAGCAAGAAGTAAATCAGTGGCATCTTCCAATTTGCCAAGCAACAGCGGATGCAATAAAAGAAGAAATATCCCAGTCGTGCCCAAAGCACTACAGGGGTATCTCTATTTGTCCTGTTGTTACATAACTGTTGATTATCCGGAGGCTACGACAAATCCTAATGCAGCTCTTTTTTTAGCTCCTACTACTGCTGTTCCTGCTCCTTTTTTTAAAAAACCTCACCTGTGTTCACAGTTACAATATGACCTACTTTACACACTGTATTGTACTTGTGTTGTACTAAGTGTTGGACTGACAGGTTTATGTTGGCTTATTTCCATTTTAAAATATTGTAAGTCAGTGTTCAGCATCTTAAGATAAGATCATTGTTAAAAAAAAGTTCCCAACAAATAAAAAAGTCCATCAAGATTACGTCATTAGACTCCAACATAAAGTTCTTTATTCCTGAAATATCTTAGCAATTAGTCAGTTAATATGAACTCAGCTCAGTGCTACCCAAATCCAGACATTTTAAATATAATATAGAAGGCTTATAAAGCTTGTATCTCTAACCTCCTAGAATCGTACACGCCCGGACGCCAGGCAGAGATCTTTTGTCTGTTCCAGGGGCCCGGCTGAACACTAAAGGGGACAGAGCGTTTGCTGTCAGGGCCCCGAGACTCTGGAACAACCTGCCCAAGGAAATCAGGTCAGCTGAGTCAGTGATCTCCTTTTAGGTCCCCACTTAAAACGTATTTTTATCGGAGTCACAGAGCAACATTATCGTTCACTGGGAGTCGTGTTTTGAGTCACCTAACAAATGTTAAGCACAATATTCTTTTGCTTTTAGCTCAATTTTTGGTCTCCACCAATTCCTGAGGGAAATATCTGTCTCTTCAGCTGCTAAATGCTCCACTATGATCAACAGCTACCTTTTTCTGTCAGCTGTTGACGTTGTTGATATGAAACTATTATAAAGGATGCTCCAAAGTGGCAATTTAGAAAAAATCTTAGTTGATTTGGCCAAACTGTACTAGCAGCACATGCACTCAGATGCCACAGATTTGCTGCACCGGCATGAGTCTTGAGAGAGAGCAGGGCACAGTGGACGCAAGAGTTGGTTACCTCGCTAGGTTGGAGGTGTGTAGCCTGTCATCTCTTCATCTAACAGCTCACTGTCGCTGCTCCTTCTTGTTCCATAACTCATTGCAGTATTTCAAACTCATTCGCTGTCGAAAAATATTCCAAAATGACTGTTGTCTTGTTTCGTAGATGCATATTTGATGAACGACTGCGGTAAGTGCTAAGCTCGTTGAGAAACAAATGCTTTGACCCCTTCATAATAAAAGTCAACTCATGTTTCACCAGTTCAATGCTCTTTAGGTGAAGCTACAACAGGAAGAAGTGTTAAGTTAACATTAGCAATAACTTAATACAGCATTTTTTTCCCACAAATGTCACTCTTGATATCGCAAATTTTATAACTACTGCAATACTTTCAACCGGCGACACAACGGTGCAGTGGTTAGCACTGTCGCCTCAGAGAGAGACGGTTCCTTGGTGACTCTAAGTTGCCCGTAGGTGTAAACGTGAGCGTCAATGGTTGTCTGTCTCTGTGTGTTAGCCCTGCGATAGTCTGGCGACCCCTAACAGGATAAGCAGTTAGAGCAAATGAATGAATGAATTAATACTTTCATTGTTGCCCATAAGCTCAATCACCATTGTGTTACCTCATATGGTGACAGATAAGTCATTTAACAGACATTTATTTTCATGTAAATCTTCAAAAATGTTAAACATAAGTATTAAAAGAATAAAACATACAAAGCTAGACACATAAATAAAACTTTTATGTTAATACACTGGCCGATATTAGCTTTGCAGATTGAAGATATACCTGTATCGGTATTTTAAACAGTATCTCCATTATACTGACTGGAAAAAGAAAGAAGCGTAAGGGACAATTGTTCATGCTGAGTGTTACTTAGATGTACGTATATATTGCTAGAGTTCTCACAAATCAATGTAAGTACTGGCCTTGAAAAACAGTACCGGTTGGGCTGTAAAAGCTATAAAAGCTGGTATCTGTGGTGTTTTTAACTGGTGTATTTTTAAAATATACCTGTGTGGTGATGCACTTGCCCCAAACATGACCTGTGATACTCTCCAACAAAAAGAGACTGTGTTTTCTTGGCTCAAAATAACACTGTATCCCCTCCCACCCTCCAGAAAAGCCCAGAGCCTACAGTATGACCCTGGTTACTGAGGTATAGTATGTGGAGGACAGCGAGCAGCACGATAGTGGCGCCGGGCCAGAGAGGTGACGCATATGTGAGTAGCTGAGTGCGTCAGGCTCTGGCTGACAGCACCACGACTCAGCAGTGTCCTGGATGGATGGAGGTGTTATGATGGAGGAAGTACGGAGAAATAGAGAATGTGTGTGCGTGTAACGGAGAGAGAGAGAGAGAGAAAAAGAGTGATGTGCCCCGACTCCTACACTGCCATCCGATGCTGAGAAAAGCTGTGTCGCAGCACTGAGTGGGTGGGCTTTCGTTTGAAAAAAGAAATAAAAATAAAAGCTAGTGAAGAAGAGTCTGGAAAAAAAGCCTCTCCTACCTTCAGTCTGACACACCACTGGGGTTACATCACAGAGCAGGAGAAGTGAAAAGCATGCAGCAAAAATAACCAAACGGAAATGGAAGTGTGAGAGGGATTTTTGCTTTGGCTGCCTTGAGACTCGGAGGGAGAGAGAGAGAGGATGAGCAAAGAAATAAAGAGCTGGTATGGCTCCTGGTCTGCCTCCAGGCGTTCCAATGAAGAGTGATGCTTCTGTTTCTATCCATTTTTAATCCCTGACAATCACACACAGAGGGACCACAAAAGACGAGAGAAGCACACATCCCACCTGTACCTCCTCCCTCCTCATTTCTCCCTCTTACATGGTCTCTCCATCATGAATACTAAAACTGAGACAATCCCTCTAAATTTCTCTTTAATTTCAGCCTCTCTTTGAACATCAAGATAAATCATTTAGACTGTAAAATGTCAGAAAATCCAAAAAATGCCCGTCACAGTCTCCCTCAGCCCGAGGTGATGTTGTCAAATTGCCTGTTTTGTTTGGCAAACAGTCCAAAACCCAAATATATTCAATTCACAATAATATAAAACAGAATAAAAACAGCAAATCACACACATTTAGGAAGCTGAAACCTGATTTAAAGGAATCGCCAGAACAGTAATCGTCCAATCACAGCTTTAGAGACAGTAACTCGTCATGTCAGGCCTGTTGAGCTTTGAGTCCTCCACATGCTGAAGCTGTGATACGAGGCTGTAGTCAGAGTGACTCAGCACTTCAAGATTTTTTAAGGTAGGTATCTTTTTTCCAGCCTTTCTAAAACTAAAAAAACACATGAGAGGACAAAGTATAAGAAAAGGACACAACTGTGTGTTTGTCTACTGCAATAAAAGCTGCAAGCTAACTGAAAGCTTTAGTTAGTTAACCCCAAAGAGCACGTCATTTAGGGCTCAACAGGAATAGGACAAATATTCCACAGATGTTCGATATATTATAACCACCTATACACAGGAAGAGGGGGCGCTAATGCACCTGAACACCAGTTGCCACCTGCTATTAAACAAAAGAGGAAGTAGTAGAATTAGAAGACGAGACCACAAGATTATGACTGTGTCTGAAATCACTCACTATTCACTACATAGTCAACTGTAAAGTGACTTTGCCAATTTGTAGTGTCGTCCAAATGTATAATTGGATTTATTATACCCAATATAGTGGACTCAAAGTATCCCACAATGCATCGTGAAAAGAGTATACAGCCGATAGTCACTAACCAAGCACTATATAGCTTTATGCACTGTTCTGAAGGGACGGACAGACGGACAGATGTCAGATGGACGCCTAGACTTGTTCAACTTTGATGATATGTTAGAGTTTGTTGACCAGATTTTTAGCTATGTAATGAATTGTTAGTTTGATGTGTAGTCGTCGGTGCCCGAAGAGATTAAAATAAATTGGCAACTGATTTTCTCTAGAGCTTAACATTACTGTACAGAGGAGCGCTAACGCTAGCTAATGTTAGTGAGCTGGGTTGCTACTAGCCATGATTAGTACCGTAATGGTGTAACGCAGAACATTTAACATTAAATTCACAAGTTATTACATGACTGACTGATAAAATAAACATATCAAATGTTAAAGGGAAAATGACTGACATTAGCAGGACAGGCTGCAATCGGGTTGCTCTCTGACAGTATGACGTTGCATGTTTAATATGAGAGCGGCACATCACGACACAAAAATAAAAGGCCACAAAGTACTTTGTAACTAGTGTTGCAACAGTACAGTATTTCACAGTATCACAAAATTCACAGTATTACAAAATTGTTATTATTATCAGTAAGAATGACTGTTAAATGAATGAAAACAGAAGGGTTATCTTTGGTTGAACAAATGTTTTATTACTATAATTGAAACTTGATACCATTTTTTTTTATTGGAAGTATGTGTAAGATGTTTCCCTTTTGAAGAGAACTACAATAAAGGTGAGATTATCTGTCCAGTTTCCTTTTTTTTTTTTCTCAAATATCATTGATGTACAAATGTACACAGTATGATAACCAGTAATTTTCATATAATGGCATGATTACATTAAAACTAGTCTACCGCTGCAACCCTACTTGTAATGTTATTTCTTAATTTGGGGAATATACACTGAGTATATCATGTGTTTATCATAAATATGAATGTCAGTATTTGTTACTGATGGACCGCCAGCTGCCGTTCATATGGCATTTTAACTATGTGACAGCAATGTAATTTAAGACGCCAAGAATTTGACCTGAGCAGTGCAGATAGTGTGTGGGGAGCAGTGAATGAGTGAAGGATTTCAGACACAGCCTATGTGTACAGTAATGTGTACTATACTCATGACAGTATGACTGTTCTGACCAGAGATAATTTGCCACATAACATTAGCTACAGTAGCCTGGGCGTTCGCTTTCAAGATGGCGCCATCATCAGTGGTAACCGCTGTATGAACGCAGAGCAAAGTGCTGGTGATTAGCTTGTGGGACACACACACAGGGACTCACATATACTAACATGCACACATAGACGAACCGTTTACTACAACAACCAACAGAGAAGCTCTGACAACAGAACACACACAAAGGTTAGGATGCCATTACTCCACTATAACTTTACACTGACACTCTGACTGTCATATGCAGAACCTAAAAGACCCTTTTAAAAACCATATAGTCTTTAAGTCAGTCAGCAGGAAACAAACAATAACAAAAACAGCAAAATACAGTGCAAACATTAGCTTAATTAGCTAGCTAGCTACAGCTGATAAAACCTTTTCAGTTGTCATTGCAGCCACCAAAATCAACAGCTGCCTGTTGGACATGAGAAGAATGCCTTTGTGTATTACTGTCTGAAATCAAGGACCCATTGCTACAAAAATAACTACAAATTTTGAGTGTTAAATCTGCCACTGCTATCACTGTAAACGGCATATGTGCTGTGAAAGAACAGAAAGCCCGACAGGCTTAGCATTAGTAAGTGTTGTAGACGGAGGTAAACATTTGATATGTGGACAGCACGCTGGACCGACACCATCATACTCCATCTGCTGTCGAGAGAACAGGATTTGTGGTATCAGTTAATCTACACATCTCAGTCAGCAGCACAAGAGGAGCATCACCTCGGGCTCCCTTTGACCTCTGGCTGTCTGCAGCGAGAGGAGGAGCGCGTGCGACTCCTGCTAAGGTTGCAGATGCCTCTCTCTGCACCGGCGAAGAGTGTTTAATGAGAAAAGGTTGGGATCCTGATAAATTCACACAGGGAGGCTGAGGGAAAGAGCTCCTGCTGCAGTCAGTGCTTGTTCATTATGGTGGAAGATATTTACTGCCTTACAAATTACTGCCTCAGTGAATGACAGACTGAGCTATTACCATGCAGCAGCTTAAAGAGGAATGCTGCTAAATTTGATCCTCATTCCTGTTGCTTAGGGGGCTTCTCTGCACTGTGGGGATTTGTAAGCTTCACAACAAAACCTGAAATGCGGAGGGAGAAGTTTGTACCACACCCTAATCTCGTCTTTGCCAGCTCCACTGAGGATGAACTCATTCTTAGAAGATCACTCAAGGATGTTTTCAAACGCTGAAACTCATGAATGTGAAACCAAACTGGGAGAAACCGTCACTGCTGTTCTGTTAGGGACTGTTCACTGTTTATCAGCGGAGGGAGGTGGCTGGGGTGTGACTTCATTTTTTATGTTGACCATCCCTGAAGCTACAAATATTTTCCCTTGAGCCTCTCTGTGTGCACTACCCTCCCTCCGCCATGAATAATATCCAACTTAAAGGTCAAGTGTGTAACATTAAGGGGGATTTAGTGGTGTCTAGCCGTGAGGACTGCACATTGCAACGAGATTAACTTTTAGTTCGGATTCCTTCAGTGTTCAGAAGGTTTTTTCTGTTAGACAAATATCCACAGAGGTCTCTTCTTCTCCGTAACAAACGAACCAGGTGATTAAAACTGGTAAAAACACTGACTAACGCAGTTTCATGCTTGCTGCAAAGGGGCTGACACGCAAATGCGAAAACGTAAATAGCCCTATTTAGAGACAGTTTTTGGTTGGTGCCATCTGAGCTACTGTAGAAACATGGCGGTGCAACATAACCATCTATGTAAACAAAGACCAGGGGTCTGATTTACGCACAAAATGAGGCCTGAAAGAGGTGTACGCTACTTTCCACACAAAAGTTGTGATCTATAAAAATAGACTTGATGGGAGGAACTTTGACCCATGCTTACAAACACTTTGGAGACATGTAATTGGTGATAAAGATAGTGAGGTTATTGGCGCATGCCATCTTTGGCTTTTGTCTGTGTATATGAGAGTCCTGCTCCCTTTCTAGATACAAACGTCTCATTCTAAGCTAACGAAAACACAACTATTCTTATTTTCAGGTGATTATAAAATAAAGGAAACATGGTTATTAGAGCATACTCCATTTCTGCCAATACGTCCCCTGAACTACACACTGGACCTTTGACACTAACCTCACTGTGGTGAGGTGGCTACAACTCGCTTTTCCGCAGTGTTATGGACTGGAGTGTGAAACCAGATATTGGAGCATGTGCAGTGATGACGACATTTACGTCACACGGACCAAAGCAGGCCCACAGACACAGGGACTAGCAACATTAGTGCATATAATGACTGCTTTCTCAAATAAACTGTACACAAGAGTGGCAATAACAGCAGCTTGGCATGACAAAGTGTATTCAATTTTAAAAACTTACACTTTGATGTATGAAAGTTATAAGTTAAAAGTTGAAAACGAAATCCTGGAGTTGAAATGTCTTGGTTTTTGACTATAGTCATGTATGCAAGAGCACAGAATTTTTTTTTACAGGATCTGGTTGGTGCAAACGGTTTATTTTTGGAGAAATTTGACATGACATAGGTAGAATAAATTTGAAATTCCAACGGTAATTTCTGTTTTTTCAGTTTCTGGCTATGATAAATGAAGTAATTCTTGCGATTTTCACAAAAAACATGCCTTTCAAACCCACCAGAGGGATTTGGTTTTCAAAGAATGTTCAAAATGAGTACAAAATACAACCACTTAAAGTTGTATGCCCCTCCCCTGAGCCAAAATAAAGAACACAACTCCCTCAGCAGTGCTTAAAAAGTTATTTGACATGCCTCCCCCCCTCACAAATAACGAACAGTCCCTTAGCAACTGCGCAATCATTACTTGTTGCAAAGTTATGCATTAGTTTGCTCTCCGTAACAACGCCGGCGGCAACAATTATTTTTCCTGTTTGCCTTTGCCTCTCACAAAAAAGAAAATTAGATTTTAACAACTTGATGGTTACAGAAACAGATAGCTCAAATGAAATTGAAAAAAGAATCATGTTAAAATACAAAGGTTAAAAATACAAAGCTCAATTTAGGTAATGAAATTCAGACAAACAGCCCACAAGGGCAGCGCTGCGTTCGGTGTCAATGACACAGCTCCAGGCCGTAGATTAGTATACGATGCTGCATTTAAAAGTCTAAATCCTCTCTAGCAGGTTCATGTAGAAGTTAATTTAACTTTACACGGACTGTCTGCGGGCTGTGTGACTAATGTGAATCATTTTGTTGAGTGTCCATTTGGTGATATTCGTTTTGAAGAGCGAAGACTCTGAAATGAGTAATGTTTTGATCGAATTTCACCTAATTGAGGGGCGCCGTGCGCTTCAGTACCACAAAGAGACTTCTTTTTAAAGAAGAAAAAAGCCTAAAAGGAGAAACAACAAACACAAAAGCTGCTCCAAAATAACAGAATGCGATCAGTAGTGTATCTATTTATATAATGATTTAATGCCCTTTTATTTTCGCCACAGCCACAGAGTGCACCTCTCCTTGTGGAACGCCAGCTCAATGCCAAACAAACAGCAGATAAAAAAGCACAGCTTACAGTGCCTCCAAAATAGCCACGAGCACAAACACATGGCGGAGTGCAGTGTTTTCAACCTGTAAGGAGGGAACAATTAGGAGAAAGAGAAGGAGAAAGGGACGGAGAGATGGAGGCAAAAAGAAAGCGAGGCGACCATTGACTGTGGCCATAGTAACAGACGAAGCATGGAGGACGGAGAGAGGTGAAAAAGAAAGACGGCGGAGACTGTCCTTGCTGCTGCGCCCTCTTTCATAGCGCTCTGTTATTCTTATCCTATGCTTGCCCACAGCAATGCAATCATTCACTCCGTTCTCAGTGTCACTGTGACGATAGGAGAGTGAAAAAACTACACACACACACACACACACACACACACACACACACACACACACACACACACACAGAAACACACACACACAGAAACACACACACACACGCACACCATCTCAATTGCAATGGAGATGGGTCTACAACTGCAAACAAGCAGGCCTGAATAATGAAATACACATTAAATATAAAATAGACTGGGGGATTGTCGAGCCTGCAGTGCCACAGCAGACACCAACACTTACACATGGAGAGGAGAAAGTAGGGTACGGTATGTGGCGGGATGTCTTCTATCATTAACATGACAGCTACAGCCTTAATACAGTCAGTATTTGCACTATATTTAGAATGATTAAAGTGCAAAACGTGTGCCCAGTATGTCCTAACCTGAACTGCTGCTGCTGTATTGTCCTTACTGGTATTCTATCAAACTAGAATTTCATATTTCAGACAACATATTTGTGAAGATGGGCGGACCAAAGCAGAATATTGTATGTATATGCTCAACTTCAAAACACGCAGGTTTATATACAAAGAACTTCTACGACAAAGATCCATCAAATACCGTTGAGTACAAAGAACTCAACAAAGGTTGAAGAGAAACAATGTCACATACTCCAGGATATGGGTCAGTGTGTGTGTGAGGGAGACTATTGTATTGCGTGGAGGTCGTGCATCAATTTTTCATGTGCAGCCTTCAGCTGGGCACTTAAATCTGTTTGGGTGCAGGTCTCATTGTGTGTTTCAATACTCATACTACCATACTATGTAGTACGTACGCCAGAAAAAGATTTAGTACGCCTGTTTAAGGGGGAGGAGGTTCGGCAACTGAAGGTCTCTTTGCACACAAAGGCTTGTTACCAAAACTCAAGAACTTGCAGTTAAACAAAGGAGGAGCAAACACACACGGGTTTGAATCTGAAAGAAACAAATACAGAATTAGAACTTGAGTCAAATTAAACAAATGTCCATCCCCGTGTTGATGTTCACTCCTCCCACAGTCCAAAGACATGCAGGTTAATTGGTGACTCTAAATTGTCCATAGGTGTGAATGTGAGTGTGAATGGTTGTCTGTCTCTATGCGTCAGCCCTGTGATAGTCTGGCGACCTGTCCAGGGTGTACCCTGCCTCTCGCCCAATGTCAGCTGGGATAGGCTCCAGCCCCCCGTGACCCTCAAGAGGATAAGCGGTTAGCAAATGGATGGATGGATAAATTAATCATACACAGGATAAACTAAAGAGAAACTGCCGCCCATGTGACGATGAAGAATGAATGAGTGAAATGGCGTACAGGGTTTAAATAGGGATGAACAGGTAAGTGAACAAAGAGTGAAAGGAACCAATCAGTGCTGTGGAAAGGAAGTGAGGTAAAGAGGTGTCAAAACAGAGAAAATAAGAATCTTTACTGAAGTGTCCCAATACACAGTTTGTCAAACACAGCATGCCAGGATGTTCTACTACATTTGGATATTTTGCTGTATGCAAGCCAGCACGTTCTTCTGGCTGTTCTGACCCATAATCCTCTGCACAGCGGACGATACATCACATCGACTGAGCAGCAAACAGATGACTGCTTGACAGCTGTTTGACAGCTTATTGACAGCTCTCAGAAGTCGCAATGATGGATGACTGCGCATTCAAGTAACTGATGACCAATCAAATAGTCATGATAAGAGTATTAATTGGTTAAATGAACAAAATAATCATAGAGATTACCAACAACAAAAGGACATAACTATGACAATAACAATGAAAGAGCAACTCATATATAATTGTACTGTCACAAATATAATATGTAAGAATCTACACTGCAAAGTAACAACAGCAGAGCTCTGCAAGAAGACCTTCTTCTTCAGCGAGATCGGTAAACAGCGTTTTGTTTTACCTCCAAGGTAACAGATGTATGAGACAGAGGGTCAAAACTCAGGGCGTTATGAGAATCCAGCATGTCCTGATTGTGTGCATACTGCATGTAACAGTACGTCCTTTTAAAGGGCAGCCGCAGTACCTAGTGAAAGTGAAAAGAAAAAGTATGGTATTCGGAACACAGCCTCGTTGTTTGGCTGTTTCCTAATCTTGTGCTAAACTGGCAGGACATGTTTGAAATTCTCGAAGGTTTTTAATTTCTTTTGAGCTGATGTTTTGATGACATTGCTTTTACATTAAGTGTAAATGTAAGGCTGTAACTTGTGACTCTTTCCTAAATCAACTGTTTAATCGATGGTCTTTAAAATATAAAGAATAGAATACCTCCTTGTGGTTTTATGCCTCCACCAACCACTAACGCTACAGTTTACATCCATGTCTGATAGCACTCACATGTAGCCATGACAGTAAACAATGCTTCAAATATGGATGTTGCTGCAAAGGAAGCTAAAAATTCTAAAACGTGGATGTTTCACACACATCTTAAGTCTTTACAGTCAGCACAGTTTCAAGGTGGGCATTCAAGATTAGTGTTTTTATTCTGTAAGACATTTGTGTGAAATTTTGTCAAAATTAGCCAATGAATTCTTGAGTTATGGCTAAAAACATGTTTTGTGAGCTCACAGTGACCTTCGAACACCAAAATCTAATCAGTTCATCGTTGAGACCAGGTTGCATTCATGAGAACAGGACAGATGTATAGACAACCGACCCGAAAGCATAAGTGGCACAGAGGCATTAAATGCTGGTCACAGTTTTCTTTAAATCTGGGGTGACGTCTTTCTTGCCCATCCAATAGTATAATGTGTTGTTGCACATGACCCGTTCATTCAATACAAGTGGACCCAAAGTAAGTTATTCATTTACATGGAGTTTCATCAGTAACAACTTTGAGGAGCAAAGCTAGACAGGGGAAAAAAAAAATAAACAAGAACCTCTATCCAATTCTCTGTCTGATGTTTTACAGGGTAGGGTGAGCTGGAGAATGAGAACTATGGCTGCAACTGATGATTATATTCACTACCCTTTAATCTGTCTATATCTATTGACAATCATTTAAACTGTTAGGTCTAAAAAAATGTCAAAAATGAACATCACAAGTTCCCAGACCCAAAGGTTACATTTTCAAATTGTTTGTTTTGTCCGACAAACAATTTGAAACTCCAAATATATTAAATTTATCCTGATATAAAACAAAGAAAAACAAAAAATATTCATATTTAAGAAGCTGGAATGTGACACGAGCGTTTGGGATTTGTGTTTGAACAGTGACCGAAACTATTTATGGACAGCAAAAATTGTTGCTGATTAAGTTTTGTCTATTGACGCGTCTCAGTGGGAATGAAAATCTATTCTTTATCCGTTGATGCACGGAGCCCAATCTTTTAAGTACAGACGGAGCCAAGATAACCTGTAAGTATACATAGAGAAATTTCACTGTATTTATTGCAGTGACAATAAAGCTTCTTCTCTAGAGTCAGGAGTCTCATGTGACATTCCTTTAAGATAACAGGGGATGGCTGGAGAAAGCAACTGATGAATATACTCAGTATCATTTAATCTGTCCATTTCTTTTCATTGTTTTGATTATAGTTGAATTGTTTAGTCTAAAAATGTCAAAAAATTAACATCACAAGTTCCCAGAATCAAGGGTTATGTCTTCAAATAGTTTGTTTTGTCTGCCCAGCAGTTTAAAACCCCAAATATATTTGATTTATATAATATAAAACTGACCAAAGCAACAAACGCTCGCATTTGAGGAGCTGGAAGCAGTGAATAAATCATCTGAGTAATCGATTATCAAGATTTTATACAAGTCATTTTCTGTCAATCAGCTAATCATCTCAGCACCAGTGTGGATGCACATGTTACAGTACATGTGTCTTCATACGTGTGGCACAATCATCAGAGCCGTCAAAGCGGATAAATTCATCCGGAGGCCTGATGAATTCAGTCCTTCCAGCGAGTGTCAGCAGGACTTAGAGCTAGTGAGAGTGGCAAACATGGCTGCCACAGACTGAAGAGGAGGAGGAGGAGGGGGGGGCACCAGACAGTCAGACAGACAAGTGCAGACGCAGACAGACTGTAGGTTTGAATTCAGAGATGGCACCATAACCGCCATCAAACAGAGACAGGCGGCGGGACGCATTTGGACACACAGCTGGCGTGGGTTTTCAGTCCACGCCTTGCTGTCTGTGGTCCTCGCAATTGCAGCTTTTGTGAAGTGAACCAACGGCTGCGGTTTTTTTTGCTTATGCAACGTTGTGTTTTGCTGCGTTTATCATGCGGCGCAAAGCAGCACAATATCCCTCAGTATAGCTCAGCTAGCAAGGGCACTTCCTGCTATTCAAAGGCACACAGCGTTGAGCAGCAATAATGAGCCCATCCACATCAAGAGGCACAATGAAAGCCCAGTTTCCCCCGACTGGCAAAAACAACAGGATGCCGCTGCAGAAGGGGGGCTGATAAGTCCTGCATGGCATCAAAAATTTAAATGGGCCACGACCATGTTATTTCATATTTCTCACGGCCTAATGCACAATTCAGCAGGCTGCTTTGTTTATGCAGGGTTTTATGTATATACATGTGTCAGTGTGTGGCGCGGCAGGAGAGAAAAGACGGATAGATTCTGAAGGAAATTGGATAGAAGTTTGAAAAATAGATTGCATAGAACAAATGGAGAGTGAGAACAAGGGATGGCAAATGGTTAGCACCTGTAATAATGAGAATAAACGGATGATGAATGGGAGGAATGAGTGGGACTTGACAAAAAAGGAAGATGAGGGGGTGTAAGAAAATAACCACTCCAGAAGAAATGAAAAGAAAGAAGGGAACAGTAGGATGTAAAAAAAAAAAGAGGCTGTGATGAAAATGTTATAGATTGATGAAAAGAGATGAAGGAGGAACAAAAGCAAGCAGTTATGAATGGAGGAGACAAAGATGAAGAGGGAGATGACTCTAAGGTGGGAGAAAACCTGAAAGGAGCGAGGAGGACAAGTTTGGTTATGAGATGATGCGGATAAGAAGGACTTGAGAGAAAGGGAGGAGGACGGGAGGAAGAGAGGGGATGGAGTGGCGAAGAGTCATTAGCCTACGTAAGGCTGGTACATTAAGCGTTCCCCGCTCCGCTGTTTCATCTCCCTCTCTTCTCTCTCCTTTTGTTCTCCAGAAATATCTGAGTGGGTGGGAGAGAGAGTAACCGAGTGTGCGAGAAAGAAGGAGAGAGTTACAGTAAGTGAAGTGATGACAGAGTGAGGGGGAGAGAAAAGGAACAAGAGCGACAGAGGAAGTGGATGACGAGTGAGCGGGCCTGGTATCTTTAGAAAATGTTTAATATAATACCAAGGATACCTGGTTTTTATTGCTGAAACAGGTCTCTAATGTTATCCACACCACAACAGCAAAACCAAACAGTGTGACATTTATCTCTGCAGGGTTCCCCGCAGCGTTTCATTGTTATGTTGTTATGTTTTCAGCTAACATCAGAAGAAACAATGACATTTCTATGAAATATAATAACAGGCTCATTAATGGGCATCACACAGGAAAGGACACGAATTTCATGAGTGAGGCGACTGTTTAAAATGATTACCCAAAACATCCATCACAATGCTGCCTTAATGATCAGTCGATTAATCAATCAGTCGAAATTAAACAAGAGTTTAAACTAGAGAAGTTTCTGTTGCATGAAAACCAACTGTAAAGACAGGCTATTTGTACATTTAGAGTAAATAACACCAGAAATCCTGAAGTCAGTAGAAGATATGACGCGCTGAAATCTGTGTGACAATAATGGTGTGGGAGATGAGTATCATACTTTGTTTGAATGTCCAATTGTTAGCCTAATGACTTACAAAGTATTATTTAAACCGTCAATTTATGTTTAAATTAATTTTGTTATTACAATCAGATGAGCTTTTTTGAAGAACATCCATTGTCCATCGTCCATTGTTTCAGTAACATTGGTTGTACTTTAGCCACGCTGTGTGCCATTGTTTTGTTAATGTATGTACGGTTTGTACTCCATACCATGTGATATGGTCGTAAGTCAAATAAATGAAAATGAAAATGACATGGATAATAAATGGCAACTATTCTGATATTTAATTTATGTTTAAAAGACATTTTTTAAGCTAAAGTGCATCATTTTAGCTTCTTAATGACGGGGATTTGTTTCTTTTCTTCGTCTCATGTGATAGTAAACTGAATATCATTCGGTTTTAGACTGTTAGTTGGACAAACAAGAAATTTTAAGATGTCACTCTAGTAAACTGTGATGGGCACTTGTCACCATTTGAAAATATGTTATAAACCAAACGATTCATTGATTAATGGAGAAAATAATCAGCAGATTAATCGATAACAAAACTAGTCTTATTGGTCCTGTTTTTCTGTGCAGTGAGGAGTTATTAAAAACACTTAATGGTCCAGTGTGTTGGATTTTTTGGGGATGTACTGTCAGAAATGAATTATAATAAGTATAATCATTCGAAAATAATAATCATTGTGTTTCTGTTACATCAGAATGAGCTGTTTATATCTACACAGGGGGTGGCTCCTTGTTTATGGAGATTGCCATGTCACACTGCCATGTTTCTACAGTAGCCCAGAATGGACAAACCAAACAATCTAGACAGGGCCAGTCATGTTTTCCTGTCAGCCACCGTAGTTTGCAGCCCCTCTCCAATGGGAAGCGCCAGACAAACACTTATTTTTTTACATGACACAGCTTTATTCAGTGTTTTTACCGATTTAAATCACGGGGCCCATTTGTTTTGGAAAGGAAGCTCCTGTTAAAAACCTCCTGAACTATGAACACTGAAGGAATTCTAGCTAGGGGGAGGTTTCAAGATGGTTGCAATCTGCAATGGTCAGTGCTAGATGCCACAAAATCTCTCTAAATCTTACACATTTAACCTTTACAATGTGCTTCTTTTCAGTTTTACCTTTAAATAAAGTCGATTAAAGGTCCAGTGTGCAGGATTTAGAGGTTTCTAGCGGTTAGGTTGAAGATTACAACCAACTGAAACTTCTCTCGGGTGAATGGTGTTGAGCATGTAGGAGAACTATGGTGGCAAACTTGGAAACCTAAACACATACATGGCACCATCTTAAGCCAGTGTGTGGTTTGTCTGTTCTGGGCTACTGTAGAAACAACATGGCAGGGGCGCCCCGGTAGCTAACGAAGTTCAACACGAACAATTAAGGCTTAGTCATTACCACTAACCCCAACACAGGTTTCTCCTGTTTCCTGTCTGTCTCTTGCACTATCCAAGTAAAGCAGAAATAACCAAAATACAATCTTGTGGTAGACTCCATGGAAGAACCTGCTCTGTATTTAGATATAAACAGCTCATTGAAGGAGACCTAAAACACAACAATTTTTATTTTCACTTAATTATAAACCAATAAAAGCATAGCTATGAATATCATATTCCATTTCTGCCAATAAACCCCTGTAAATCCTACACGCTGGACCTTTACATAATCTGGATAAACGTTTTTTTTTAACAACTTGTCAGATCCTCTCAATTCGCCTGTTTTGTGCCAAAATTTTTTTTAGCAACTTTGCTGTTTTCCCTGACCTCAGCAATTAACTCAATGAGTGCTATAACAGCATGAAGTAATGGACAAACACACAAAATTAAGATCCAAATTGCACTTTTGCTTGAAAAATGTCTCAAAAGCATTAATTAAATCTTGGAAAATTGCCATTTAATTTCTGTTGTAGAGTTGCAGAGATATGTTTTCCAAAATAATGATTCAAATAGTTGTATATCTGATTAAAGAACAAAAAAGTGACAAAACAATTGGCATAAAAATTGGGAAATTTACACAAAAAATTCTAACATTTGTTAGGAGGCCTTATTAATGAGTTGGCAAGAGAAGAGCACTAATAGGGAGACAAGCAGAGAAAGAGAGGTATTGTTTGATCATTATTATTATTATCTTATTTATTCTCTAGAGTTTCAGAACCAAAACCAAGACAATACTTGTTTGATGCCTTGCTTTGCAGAATGTAAATGTTTTCATGTTCTTACATTCAAAATGTTACCTAAACACAAGTACCCATACACAATATATACAGCCTAAAATTCTGCTTTAAATCTGATCTGACTGAAGAATAAATAAACAAGATTACATTCAGCATTTGACAGTTTTCCAACACATTTTGGTCTCAATCTAAAAATATATCGAGTTTGATAAAGACAGAGAGGTGGAAAGGTGGATGGAGTGGTGGGAGGGGGGGTGGAGAGGTAAAAAACAGAGAGAGGTGACATAATTTTGTGGAACCCAATCAGCAACAGCATGCAGTGGTACTCGGGTGTTATTAATAAACTTGAAGACATAAAGAGCGACAGATATTACATGACAGTGAATCACTATTAGCTCACACTTGATCTTTTATTTCCGTCTCTCACATAATTTTCTCTTCTAATGGCCATCTGTCAAACACCATGGTCCCTCCACTTCTCTCTGTCTACATTTGTTGTCAGTATCTATCCACACACACACACAGTGTCCGTGCTTAAGGTGTGGCACAAGTGCCGCCAAGACACTGATTGCTGTGAAAGCCCACTATACCTGGGTCAAGGTGACACCGAGCACAGCAGCCACAACACAGCAGTCACAGAGGGAGAGAGGGTTTGACACATGCTGCTGACACCAGTGAAAAAACAGAGACACTCAACACTGCTCTTAAATCACATACTTGAACCCTTCACCTTTAAAAATACACATTGAGACGCCTACACAGAGCAAGAGCTGCTCAGACTTGCACTGTGAACACCAGCAAAATCCCGAGAAACAATTAACAGCTGATGAATAGCCCTTCTTTCCAAAGCCAGTTTGCACCACTCCCCACATTCACAACTGAGATTCCCACCTTTACATCCATCCATCCATCCACCCATCCATCCACCCATCCATCCACCCTCCCGCCCCGATTCATCCGGCTCACCTTTGTCAGTCGAGCGCCTCGTCCGCCCAGGCAATAAAAATCCTGCACCATAGTAAAGGAGATCCTAAACAAAAGGAGGAGATTGTAGGGGCACGGAGAGGAAGAAAAACAACGCGGGAAGAAAAGCCAGAAAGAAGAGGACAAAAGATAGAGGGAGGGAAGAGAAAGGGAAAAGAGGGAGAAAGAGACAGAGAGGTAAAGAATGGCCCAGACAGGCAGAGAGCTCTCCACAATGTGAGCAGCAAGGGAGGGCGAGCGCCAGGTGTCAGTACGCATACACTCACTGAGCCGCGCTTGCACACACACTCACACATACACACACACACATGCACACACGCACAGGCAGACCGGCAACGCTCGCTCTCACTCTCTTCCTCCTCCTCCTCCTCCTCTCGCTCTCTGGCAGCAATAACTCTCCCTCATCCTCCTCTCTCTCTCTCTCTCGTCTTTCAGCCAGGGTAGAATTCCTTAACTCTTTCAAAGCCACCAACAACGAGTGCTCTGTCCTCTTCCACTCGCGTTAATGAGGCTGAACTTAATTGTTTTTATATGGAAATTAGGGGTGGGTGATGTGGGCCTGAAATAATATCACGATATTTCAGGGTATTTTTGCGATCTCTCATTTCTTTAGTTTGTGAACAACAACAGTAACTCAGAGTGAGATTCAGATTCTGTATACAATATTAATAGTTCAACTAAATAAAATCTACCACTAATTACACATTTAAACAGCTCCCAAATACAAAAAATGTCCCCTGGGATCTATATATATAAATCAACAGGTGATTTCCTTCTTTTAGTAAAATCCTAAATGATTGAGTTGGTTTTTTTTTTTTTCCACCTGGACCTTTATGCTCTGCCATTTCTCCTCTGATCATCACGCTGTAACCTGTGACAGGCTGTTATGATACCACAACTATCACACACTCACATATATGGAGTTTATTCACGTAGGTTTACATCACCAAAGGTTTATGACAAAATCACTTGACGACACGGTGAGAGAGGAGAGGGAGAGACGCTGTGCTGCTGCCAGAGGAGCCGCTGAATGAGTTCCCTCTGAGCGGTAAGTCACTAAAAGAGTCTGAGAAGTCCAGGGCTGTTCATAAAACATTCAGGACGCCGCAGTTTATTCCACACTACTGAAGCTGCTCCTCTTTTTGGAACCACCGTGGAGTCGCTAATATTTCCGCTTTCAGCCATGCTTGTTGTTGCCATGGGTAACAGTATGACCTCAATATGTCAACAAGTTAAAATATCACAAGTCTCACAATATAAATTTTTCATATTATATCAAAAATCATACTGGTATTATCGTGAACAAGATGACATGGCACACCCGTAATGGAAATTGCAAATTGAAAGTGGGCGGTTTTACAAAGTTTGTATGGTAAGCATGTCGGCAAACAGCTCCCTATTTATACATTAATCATATGCAGATTAACGTTAATCTAAGTACAGCATTCACTCTCCTTTTAGCTCCGTGTTTGGTCTCCACCAACTCCTGAGGCAAATATCTGGCTCTTTAGCTGCTCCACTTTGTTCACTAGCTAGTTGCAAACTGTCTCTGCATGTCATTGGGTGCTGGACAGGTAGTGCACAGTGGGTTTATCAGAGCATATTTGCTGAGAACAGCTGCGTGCAGAGCTGGTATCGCTCCAGCAAAGGTCCGGCGAGAAGCAGCCACGCTGGCCCTTGCCCGAAAGGCACAGATGAGTGAATCCCACCTCCTCCACAAGATCGCTACAGAGACACTACAGTGCCCCTTTGCCACACACGCCAAAGAACTGCTCTGTACAACACCATCTAATACCTCCATGGCTGCCTGGATCAAGGCAAGATGGAGGGACCAGTGGACGTCAGCAGAACCATCAAGGCTCCACCACTACACTGAAGACCCCACTGCGAATGCAGGGATCCACTACAAACTGTGGAACACGTGATAACCAGCTGCCCCAAACACGGCCACCGAATGGCGAACGTGGTCGAATTGACCTGGATGATGAAACACTGGACTGGCTTGCCTCACCGGAGCTGAAGGTTCTAAAGACATACGTCAGAGAAAGATGAAGAAGACATAAACTGGCCACAACTCCATTTTCAAATGTCTTTAGTATATCTGAATATCATTGAGTAATGTTACATGTACCTTACTGTAATACTAAAACTAAATACTGTAAATCAGGGCTAAATTCACAGAAACAAGATAAATTTATGATCATACTTGGTACAAATACATCTTGTTTCATGCTGTGTTGACCACAAATACAGGACCAGAGTTTCATTTATAGCACATGAATGCAATTTAAATTGCAATATTGATCAGACAGACATTTTTCTCAAATTATTATTATTTTCCACTTGTACTATGATGGAGAAGTGAAGTCCACACTCAGTACATCAGATCTCCAATTCCCTCTTCACTTTATTCTATTTTTGTTGTACAGAAGAGACTGTTTAAAGCCTACATGCCCTTCTATATGGATACTCGATATAGGCGACATCTTTAGAGCTCCAATATCACGGAGAAATAATACACCAGGGGGCTCAAAACCCATCTGGGAGTTAAAGCTGAAACTCGTGCGAAGATTCATAAAATTGTCTTGTGTGTTGGGATGCAGAGAGGGGGCTTCTGGGTAAAAGTAGCTCATGGAGGTTTGCAGAGATGCTCACATACACAGCTCCAAAAAATCAATTATGTGTCGAGTATATGTGCTGTCCTGTGCATCAAACAGGGGAGGATGTCCCTTGGGATTAGAGCTGGACCTGTATTAAGGCTCAGCTGAAAAAATGGAAAAATGGCACTGTATCTGCTGCAGCATACACCTCTAAAATAGGAGCCTAAACAAATGTTGTGCAATTTTAATGTGATATCTACCAAAATAGTTCATTATGTTTTGTTAATACTACTTTAAAATTCCAAATGAAAAAAATGTGCTTAAGGTTTTTACTCCCACAGATTAACTAATGTTTTTGACACTTGTTAGTTAGCGGGACATTTCTAATGCCTGGTTATAGAATTCAATGACATCTGGTCTTTTGAATTTTAATAAAATTTATATTTGGAGGACAGGTCTACCTCTGCAGAGGTATGGCATTCTCACTGCTTTTAAGCTTTTATTAAATCTTGGAATAAATTTTTTACATCCAAATTCATTTTCAGGGTCTGACTGAGTCTCAGTTTTTCATTCCTGTACAATCAGGTGCATGTTTGCAGGTAGCACAAGAGCAGGTGCTGTGCCAATCAGTCAATTAGCCAATAAACAGAGAATTAATCAGTAACAACTGACTATTTTAAATAATTTTTTAAACAAAGTTTGAGTTGTTTTCTTAATTTTCTTTTTTTAATAAATTGGGATTTAGGCAAGACAAGACATTAGAAGGG
Source organism: Cephalopholis sonnerati (assembly GCA_019142605.1). NCBI lineage: Eukaryota > Metazoa > Chordata > Actinopteri > Perciformes > Serranidae > Cephalopholis > Cephalopholis sonnerati. The sequence continues at coordinate 31,127,296 of JAGQAX010000020.1, forward strand.
GGCACCGTGGAAACTGTGATGGACATTGCTAAGTATTTTCTGACATTTTAGAGACTAAACCACCTCTCAATTAATAAAGCTCTGCTCCATCTCTGTGTTTATCAGACCACATATGAGACAATAATTAGCTAACCGCCCAGTGGTCCCTCCACCTCACTCCCCACCACTGTGGACTGCTTTGCCGGGAGGAGAGCAGGCAGCAGTTCCAGATCTTTAGGCGGTGGCTGTAGCAGCTAAAATTCAAACCAAGTGTCATTGTAGGTTGGTGGCCAGTAGCAGGGCCAGGTCTAACTTGTATAACAGCAGCAACAGAAAGTTTGCTGATCTGGCGGGGAATCGGGGCTGTCCAGATCCTCGGAGCTGGGGTTGGCACTGGCTGGATTTGGGTGGCTGCAGCCGTTGACTGGTGGGGTTTGTAATGTCAAGCCATGCAGCCATGAGCCTTTGGCTCCAGTTAGCAGGAAGCTAAACTATTGGCAACATTTTCTTTGACATTTTCATTGACATGTTTTTTGTTTCATTCATTGTCACTCTCTTTTAGACTCTTTTGATTGACTTTGATAAGTCCATCTTCCTTTTTTGGGTTGCCTTACAGTGTAAGCAGTTGTAGCCAATGCTGAAATAGCAACTTTCTCTGCAGGACTCTTTGCCATTGAATCAGTCTTTCACAAAAGGGGCATGCAGGCATATCTGCACTTATACAACAGCCAAGAGGAACACCCTCCATCTGAAATGACCTGTTATTGGCCAAAGTCTCCTGTCATGGACTAGATTTCCGAATGCCTGAAAACAACCAAAAGGAGGGGCAGAAGTCTAGTTTTCTCTCACGACATGCTTAATGTTTATTATTAGATTTTTGCCGGATGTTGCCAAAATAAAACTCCCTACATCAGCTTTAAAGAGTTAAATTTAAATTTGAATTTCAATTGCTCTAATTCACTTAAGTTTTAAGTTCCTAAACATCCAAAAGTTGTTTATCCTGCTCCAATAATACACTGTTTGCAGCACTTTATAAAAACAAGTCGAGCTATGACTCAAAACGTAGCAAATACATGCACAACAGTCCCACCAGAGTTCAAATGTTTGAGGCCTATCGCTTTCCGTGACCATAAAAACCTGCCAACATTATCCCTGCTCAGTTGCCACCTAAGAAAAGACACCATATCTAGGTCACAGTAGCACCAACTGCTAAATATCAGTCACGCCTGAGCCGTGAGCACGTCCCTTTAATCAAGCTGTCAACATTAACATAGAGTAGAGAGTTGACACAGATCCAGCATAAATTATCAGATGGAAGGATGCAACAAAACACTCTCACATTAAGAACTTCCTGCCTGGAGCCAGCGTGAAAGACCATAAGGAAACTCAAAGGAAGCGGAAAAAGAGGAAAAGGCCATATAGAGGGAAAGCAGGAAAGTGAGTAGAGCGAGAGGTAAGGGAAGGGACACATCGAGACAGAGTGAACAGGAGTGAGACTTCCCACTATTGACGTTGTGATCAGAGAGCGGAGGAGAGGTTAGACCAACGCTTCTTTTACCCACGCATCGTGCTGCCCACTCCCTACTGCTAGAACTGGAATGCACGCTTCCCTTTTCACAAAAGAGCTGCATGGGAGAGACACAGCCGCGGACTCTTGTGCCGGCCTCCATTTAAATGTCACCGTGCTTCCACAAAGCGAAATAAATTACTCAGAACGCTGCGAGAACAGCCATCAAAACCACCGGCGATTTCAGTGTCAGTGGGATATTCAAGACCCCGCTGTGGGCCGTCTGAGGGCTGATGGAACATGTACTGTGCTGATTTTCGACATACATCAGGCCTTTCATACAGATTCATGACTGCAATCAAACCTGAACCGCTGAATACAGGAGGCAGACTGGTGGTTCGACAAACTGAGACATGATTCACGCCATCTTTCACACATCAGAGTGTACTATAACAAAAAAAGGCATAAGAGGATGTGCTTCACTGTGATTACTGCAATGATGGTGATACAAAAGGAACAATGTGCAGCTGAGTACCATTGGCAGCAGTGAGTACCAGCTATTACAGCGAAGAATGACACTTGACAGTATTGTGTTGTTTTTTTTAATTCAACAATTACAGTACTGTCTTTAAAGCTTTCTTCAAATTACTGCGTGTACTGTGTAAAGACAGGTGACAAATAAAAAGAAATACATGAGGCTTTCTTCACAGCAGACATTTTGACTTGTCGTAGTAGTAAAAGTACACCATGACAGTGTGACAGCATGCACAATACGTGAACCCTGACAGAGACGCAGGTAAATGGAACCCAGCCATCATTCACTTTGTTATTTACACCTGTGCTTTTCCTGCTGTCACATGTCAAAATGACTTGTGTGTGAGAGACCTGTGTGTGTGGTGACACATATCTGAATGTTTTGATTTAAATGATGTGATTTATAATTATGGCCATCACAGTCATCACGACTCAACTGTACTGAACACACAGGGCAGGAGAAAATCAAATACCAGAACATTTTTGACTACATACCTTGATATTAATATTGCAACGATACTGTAGATATAATGACTAAGTGGGTAAAGGCAAACAATATAACAGCTAGAAAAGTCTAGTAAATTCTGAATATTACATCACTTAAATGCAGCCTTGAAAGCCATTAATAATTTAGTTTATAAAATGTTAAGCAAGTGTGGAAAACACCAATCACAAGTCGCCAGACTCCCAAGGTGACGTCTTTAAAGGAGCTCTATACCAGTGGTCCCCAACTGGTCGTTTGCGGTCCAAAAGTGGGTTGCAGGTCCATTCTGATTGGCCCGTAAGTGACTTGCAAACGTGTCAAGTTGGTTAAAAAACACAATTTATTTTTAATTACAGTGAATTTCCTATACAATGCTTTTACTTTGAAGTGCTGTTTCCTGCTGTGCAGTGAGTGACTAACAGACAGCTACTTGAGAACGACAGCAAACTAGCTCATGACACGGCCAAACGCAAGTATGATGCTGAATATATTAAACTGTGTGGACCTTGAACTAATGACTAAGGAGAAATCCGGACCCGTGGCCTAAAAAGTTGGGAACCAGTGCCCTACATGACAGGTAGAGCATATCTATGATTCAGAGTCTGATTCAGTTTGCCTGCACATGGCTCTCAACATAGAGGTGTGTAAGCCGGTGGCTAGCAGCTAACAGTGCTGACAGGGCTAATGGTGTTAACCAGGGGGCACCGAAGGATAGGCGTGCTTTTACAGTGCTGTCGCAATATTAGCAGTAACTGCCATATGAGCAGCAATTAGCTAGCCAGTGGGATACACACACAAGGACTCACATGTATTAACATGCACACAACACGCTACCACAATGGAGAACAGAGAGGCTTAGATTACAACACACAGAGGGAGAGTGACTTTATTCTCTTTATGCTCAGGACGCCATAACTACTACTAGCAAATACTGAAGTTGTTTGCTGCTGTATTAATGCTCTGGATGTCATATCCAGATCTTTAAAATATTTTTTTCTTGTCCGACCCACAAAAACAGAATTTATAATATCTTGACATTTGAGAGTTGTAAACAGCTACGTCTTCTTGATAATTACTGGTTATCAGAATTGTTGATGATTCATTTTGCGTCGTCAAATCGTCAATTAATTTGTCTAATTACTTCAGCAAAGACTTCTGATTACAAAAGCATTAGAGACATAAATGCTTCAGCTTTAACAAACCCCTTTTAGATATAAAGAAATATTTTCTAATGAGAGACTTTTTCAGTTCTGTGTCTAAATTTACTTTGAATAAGTGTTACGTGTGAAGCTATGTATGATTGTATAACTTCTCAATGACCTGCAGAAGCCATAAATAATACCTGGATTATTACCATCTCTTGTACAAGAGTGCAGCCACATCACAGATTATGTAGATGTGATGTGTAGAGGACGGATTTTCTTTGGAAAAAGCAAAAGACCTGCTGTTAATATGAACAAGACTTGCACCAGAATAAATTTAAAGTACTGCATAATAAAATGACTGTACCCATAATTCTAATGTAAACCATATAAACCCAAGAGATATGGATTTAGAGTCAAGCGGCTCTTAAATATCATGATATTGATTTCAGCCACATCTCGCTGCCCTCACCGCGGCTCTCAGAGCGGATCGTAGGAGAGGTTTCAGGCTTGTCACATTCTTGAGCCTGAGGGGCTCAAAGGAGGTAATTCACTAGCGGCACATTGGCGGCCGTGACAAGGGCGGTATGTGCATCGAGTGGCGCCACTGAACCATAATGATGGGCCCCATAAGTGCCTCCCACACTCCACGAGATAGGAGAGTGCCACCGCTGACACTTCGGGCAAGTCGTCTCTCAGGCCCCTGCCACCTCTCGACAGTCCGTCTGAATTGTCTTTGACCTTCAGCACACTTTCGTTTTGCTATAGCTTTGTTGCCATGGTTACACGGTGAGGAGGCCACAGGTGCCCGCTGACGAGGTTGGCAGCTTTGGGGGACCGTGTCGCCCACCTGGTCGACACCGGTTATACTGTGTGTGACCCGACGCGAGGAGCGACTTCTCCTGTTCTTTTGTTGTTCAGGGAGGAGATTGATGAGGTCTTTCCACTGATGGCCCTCCACGTCACCACTCACAAAACCTTCACACACCAACTCCACACTGAGTTGTCTCGCAGACTTAATAAATGATAATGAGTGTTCTGGAGAGAGGAGGAAAATATACACGAAAATCCTCGAGAGACCAACCGAAGAGCCAAAAACAAGCACTTTCTGACAGTTCTTTATCTCTCAAGCTCTGATGAGGAAAACAGATTATACTTCATGCATTTATCAACACAACTTTACGCCTGCAGACATTTCCTGGTGCTGAACAGTTACTCAGTAACCACTGCAAAAAGGCACCTCAGAAATAAATGTCAACCTCCGAATGAAGAAAGCTAAATGACACATTGCAGTGAAGCTCAGAGAGGTCGTAGACATCAAGCTGTTGTCCTTAGTAACCAAAGGTCAAAGCTCCTCCCGACAGCTGGGCACCATATTGATCCCCTGATCTATTGTCTGCCCCGCCGTCTACACTCTGTGTTTACACAGCGTCTTCATGCTCACATTTTAAAGGGAATTAAGACATACAGAGATTCCTAATGCAGTGTGAGATCAAGAGGAGTTTACAGATTAATCTGCGCTCTGCAGCTGCAGAATGATACAACAGAAATAATTTAGCAAACCTGATCTGAATAAAAATCAAGTAGAGCTGAAATCATGACAGAAAATTAATTAGTGGATAATTGAAATTTAAGTAATTTTTCTCAGCAGAAACTCCTCTCAGGCACCAGATTCTCCAATGTGCTGTTTTAGTTCATGTTTTATGTCATTGTAAATTGAAAATTATTGTGTCTTCTGGACTATTGGTCGTAGAAAACGGATATTTTAAGACACCACCTGGCAGTGTTGTAGTCAAGATCAACTTAACCCAGACAGAGTCAAGACCAAGACTAGAGTGAATCGTAACCGAGATTAGACCAAGACTTTAAAGGTTGAGACTATAATGTCAACAGTTAACAAATAAATCAGTTACCCTACTGCCCACCCTCCTGTCTCCAGCAGTTAGCTAGTCTTAGCTGCTCTGCACTGCGCACCAGCCAGGTCGGGTGGGAGCTAGCTAGCGACACTGGTCATTCAGTGATTACTGCTAGATTTTGAGCCACAAACCCCCTTTAGCATAGTTAACTTCACTGTTAGCTCTACCAGAACCATTAGCAATGTCACAGCTAGTGATGCTAACATGGTTAACGATGCCATGAGCTGCGCCGCTAGTGCGCAGTGCAGAGCCACTAAGGCAACATTAGCGAACCAGTGGAGACCGGAAGGTGGGCAGTGGGCGCTATGTTTCCACATGTTGATGCAGCTAGCTGTCTTTTAGCGAAGCAAACATAAAATAAAATGGCAGGTGAGACATTTACACCACAAAACATTAAAATTTCAGCACCTCTAAACAGATAGCACTTTGAAATTTGGTGCTAAAGCTCACTGAGTCAATGGAGTGCTGGACTAAATCGCTTCTTGTATTTCATGTCTTTTTGAGGGTTTTTTTTTTCCTCCCTTAAAATTAACCGGTTAGTTACCAGTAACTGAGTCTACAAAGACAACTTCAGTTGTATATTTTTGTGACTAAGGCCATACTGGGTAAACTGCCCTCATATATTGGTTAATATTTTGCTTCAAACCTAAAGCAGGCTTCAGCTTTGTTCCACCAGGAGGTTTTCTAACCAGGCTCCAAAGGTTTGCACTGAGCTGGGGGAATGCACCTTCTCTGAATTTTCTCCTTGGACTTGGAATAATCTGCAGAACAAATTACATCTTGATAATCTAGTCCCCTTGGAAAATTTAAAGTCTATTAAAAGTCCAGGTAACTGAGAAGTGCAACAGTTTTATTTGAGCTAGTTTAGCCTCCTCCTTGTACATTAAATTGTCGTATTTTCCTGTCTGCTGTGTTTTATTTCTCTTTAAATTGTAACTGGGGTGCTGTCGTGGCCAGGTCTCATTTGGAAGAGATCTTTATCTCAGGAGACGTCCTGGTAAAAAAGTTTTTTGTTTTTTTTTTTATTTAAAAAAGGGCACTGCAGGGGTGAATTTTATGTAGGGAAATACGTTTTCTATGAGCAAACAAATACAAACACTGAGGAGCTGAAATCAACTTCACCGTCTGTATTCAACATTTTTTTGTACAGATAATTTAGTAATAACCTCACAGTTGTGGCCTTGACCAGTCTTGGAATAAAATCCAGAGTCCTCTTTGTCTGAGACCGAGACAAGACCAAATTAAAATGCTGCCGAATCCAAGACCAGACATTCGAAAAGTGTTCTTGAGACGTATGTTGAGTACTACAACCTTGCACCCTGGGCTCTGGGACAATTGATGGGTTTTTTTATTACAATTTTCTGACATTTTTTAAAAAATAAATGGAGAAAATAATAGGCAGATTGATAAATAATGATAATAATCATTAGTTGTGGCTCTAAAACAAAGCATCAATCGTTTAAGACAATTTAAAAATGTAGGACTCAATAGAAATATCATATCTATGTATTTTTGGGTCAACATGCTGTAATCTGTGGTGAATGGGGCAAATGAAGGGCTAAATATGATATCTCTCTGCAGGAGTTCCCGCATGTTATCAAAACCTGGTCCTCTGAAATCCCTCCATTCATGTTTTTTTCTCCCTGGGTTCATTAATACAGGAAGGAAGAGGACATTCTGTGGAGCAGTAGGTGCCAATCTGTCGCTCTGTGGAGATCAGCCAGAATCAGCTCATGTTAAGCTGCTGCTGCTGCTCCTCCTGCAGCCTCCTCCATCTATCTGATAGGTGGAATGATTAATTTCTACACAGTCACTGATGTTCACAGGATATCCCATAGCTTGCTTTGCATGTAAGTAGTAGCAATATATATGTAAATGTGCAACATCTGCATATACATGTCCGTCCTTTGCATTTATTTGAATTTACATCAGGCTGACTACCACACAGATGAAACCACTCATCAGAAAAGAACATAAATACACTAAATAATGGATGCAAATGAAAATGGTGGCTCTAGATGTAACCAAGGGATTGTCCACTGTACTCCATTTTCTAAAACTGGGAACCTGTAAGTTCATTAAACCACCGGATAACTGTTTTTAAAACAACTGCCAAAATACAGCATTAATATGTTTGGTTTTAAATTGTGATTTTTCTATTACCCATACCTTCAACTCTATTTACAAATTACCAGCTACAAACTGTTAAATTAGAAGTTCCCAACAGGTGGGTCGTGGTCCAAAAGTGGGTTGCGAGTCCATTCTGAATGGACCACAAACTGCCAATGTTTGTAAACACTTCATGTTCAAGTACAGTGAATTTCCAGCACAGAGCTTTTATTCTGAAGTGGTGACTAAACGTTAGCAACTTGACACAGACAGCAAACTAGCTCAAGCGTGGGTTTCCCCCGGGTACTCCAGCTTCCTCCCACCATCCAAAGACATGCAGGTTAACTGGTGACTCTAAATTGTCCGTAGATGTGAATGTGAGTGTGAATGGTTGTCTGTCTCTATGTGTCAGCCCTGCGATGGTCAGCCCAGAACACTATAATACAATAAAGCTCATTTGGGTATAAAAAAGAAAAACATTCAATGGGTCCACAGAATTAGTCTCCCATATATTGTCTGTGGAGCAGCTCCAGACTTTATACCCTATGACATCACAAGTTTGAGATTTACCTCTCTGGTTTCTGGCTTTTAGAGAGAGTAGCTCATGATCACATTTATTGATTGGACTTTCCTAGGCAATGGAAATAACATACTGGGATTCTTAATTTGGGTGGTGTTCCTCTTTAATGTTTCTCTGTCTGTAAAGCACATATCTTGATGTTCCATTACCCAATGATGCTCCATTATTCAAATCTTTATAATGAAAACAAGGCAGTATGAGAGAAAGAATGTCACTCCTACAAGTCAGGGAGTCTCCATAATGAAAAATTAATTGCATATTTAACATTTTACTTTGTATGTAAAGAAGTTGAAAACCAAAAATCACGATATTTCTGACAAAAATACCTCAATACTGATATTGTGACAACATTGTGGGGTTGACTGTTCGTGTCTTTTACAGACTGTTTTGATTAATAATTATCAGTAATATGAATGTAATGACTCAGTGGCCAATAATAGAATTACATCACTTTACTGTAATGCAGCCTTTAAAGCCAGGAAGAGATGACACTTACGACATTACCATATCCAAAATCAAAGACATCTAGTCTCTTATCAAGCTGTACTGCAATTTCAGGAGATTATTAATTCTCTAGTTTTGATAATATGCCCTTATTAAAAAATAAAATAAGCATACGCACCAATATGCTTTACATAAACTGGTATGAGGCGTCTTAAAGTCACATCTGTGAAACAAAACGAATCATTTGACTTTGCTAGAGCTGCCCAGTGCAGGTGGCTTTATCTGCAGCTTAAGATTGACAATAATTGCGTTGCATCGGGCTTGACTGTTGTGTCACTCCTCGTGCCTTAGAGCTCAAAGCATGTTTGCTGATCTGATGATCTCTAATTAGATTTCTCCACCACTGTGGAAAATGAGCCATCAATTAGAGTGCTGTGATTACGGGGACCGATTTGATTCCTGTCAAGCACCTGCTGCCTCTCAGACTCGACGAGTTACTGGAACGTTTCATGCCTGACTGAAGGCAGGAAAAGTGGACGAAATTAAAGGGGTGTGTTCTGGGGTGTGCTGACATTTTTGACAACAGGCATTTTTATCTTTTAGTTGAAATGGGAAAAGCTGTATGGAGTTAGTACGTCCTTAGTGAATACTTTTAACTAACAGCTAGCATCATCATCTGTAAATAAAAAAAAGGAACAGAACAACATTTTGACAAGAATGCCTCTTCAAATCTACAGAGGCCTGTTTGGATCAGCTGAGTGAGTTGTAGAACCATCCATCTTACAAGCATCTCAATGCATCAACAGCACAACACACACAGCATTGTGATAGCTTTAAGTAAATCAATCAGACTGTACTGAACACAGACCCTGGTTGCTTTCACACCCAATCTGCCTGGTTCAGTTTAATCAAACTCCAGTGTGTTTGCTAATTTAGTTCAGTTTGACTGAGCCTGTGTGAAAGCTGTCAATCGAACTCTGGTGCAGACTAAACAACCAGATCAAGACCACCTAAAAAGGAGGGTCTTGTGCTGCACTCCATCTACCTTGGGAGTCTGAGGTCAGAGCGTGGAATGACATTATACTCAAATTGACCACGCTCCAGTTCAACAAGTCGGAAAACCAAGACAATACCAGTTCTAACCAGGTTAGCCACTGTTAGCAATACCAGTTTATAACAAAACAGACTGCAGTTTACGCACCCAAACACCACACCAACATATCCACAGATAGATGGGGAACAGGACTGTGTGTTTGGCTTTTTAATGAGACACAAAAAAAACAGAAGTTCTAATGAACAGTACATTACAACAGCTTTCACAACTGCTAATGGACAGAGCAGCCATATTTGATTTTAAGGTTGAGGTTGGTGATGTTCCTCTGACTTCAGGGGGTGTTTCAGTTGAAATTTCTCGATAGAGAACTCGGAAATTTTGACTTCCAAGTGCAAATGTAGCGCACCATAGACCCTTTTAGGGCCGACGTGACAATGACATCATTTTGTTAGCTTGAGGTAAAACCTGCCTCTCCCCCACAGGGCTGTAGGCTACACAGGAGTCTTAAAATGTGGTCTTGTTGTATTATTGGGAGCTAGAATAGAAGGAGTCATGGCTCAAAACCAGCCGCCACTGCCCGTCAACAAAAACAAAGATGGTTAAATGTGATAAGACCAAAGGACTGGACGGAGGCCATCATCAAAAATGCTCACATGTGCAACGCACACTTCATATCAGGTTAGGGACAAAGTATTTCCTGTTGTAGGGATGAATAACGTTATGTGTATTAAGGGTTATCATGTCCACCTCATCAGAAACTGGGGAGCTATTAAGAGGAAGATTGGATTTCTCTGGAACGCTAACTTTTTAGCACATTAGCTAACGTTAGCTTCTGATAGCAAAACAAATTGGAGGAAACCGTTCAGGTGTCGTCCTCCTTTGTAAGACTGACTTCCTGTGACATCATCCATCCACTGAGTGAGAGCATACAGGTCGGCCAGTCTGGTCCCATTGGTCAGTGTTTACTTATTCAAGTAACACTCGCGGTCCTGAGGAGTGAGTGACCTGACACGGTGCGTTGGTAAATTCAGTCTGACACTCTACACTAGAATGAGAGTCCTGTTGGTTGAAGAAACAGAGCATTTTATTTCTATATAAATTAACGAACAGTTAAGTTAATCACACATTCACTCCGCTCAATGCTCTGCTGCTCCGTCTGCCCAGACAGAGTGCCTAGAGTGCGCTCTGCCACTCCGAGAGTGCGGTGCTCTGGATAACTGATAGTGCAAATAGCGCTCTGAATTTATGAACGGTCCAGTGGAGTGCGCTCCGACACTCAGAATGAGTATTACTGAACACACCACTCACATCATCTTCCTCCATTGTCTAAAACAAGCCAACAGAAGTTGCTAGCTAGCGCTAGTTAATGTTGGTTGTGAACTGTTTTGCCTCCGGCTAAGCCCCGCCCACTAAAAAAACATTGTAGTTTACTAACAGTAAAAGCGTCTATTATTCAACTGTGGTGTGAAAGTCGAGCACATCACAGGACTGTTTAAGAGCAGATACATGATTTTAGCACGAATTCAAAAGCTTAATTACAATGAAATCCATCTGCTGATCATTAACGGTAAAGAAAACAACTTCCTGATCTGTATGAGCAATGTATAGCCTTTCTTTAAGATAATTTTCTAGCCATAGGAACATGTTTACGCAGTTTGTGTGTCATCACATGAGAGCAAGGACTTGCCCCGATTCATCAAATAGTGAAAAGGAAAGCAGAGGTGTGTTGAGCATGTGTCCTATTCTGTATGTTTGCAGTTCCCCTGTGAAAAGTGTGTATAACGTAGCCTCTTTTTCCCCCTTTTTTTGTTGGTTGCAATCTTCATTACTAATGTTCATATTCAGTTTGTTTTTCCGTGTCCTCTTTGTAAATGCCAAAGGAGATAAATTAAACATAAGATGCAGTAAAATGCACATGACTTGCTTTCAGTCTATGGAACTTGATTCCCTCATGTGGGTCCATGTAGCGCTAGCGTATTTTTATTTATTTATATTTTCCATTTTTAGGTGTGTAATAAAAAGAGAGAGAAAAAAAGAAAACACATTATTCCAAATCCGAATTTCAATTCTTGCTGTGAGCCTGTGCGAATTGTAAGCTACATCTTGTCCTCTCCACTGCCACGCTCAAGCCCATCTCTCTCAGTGCTTATTAGTCATGCTACAGCTCCCTGTCCAGACAACCCGACCTTTCAACCCCATTTCTCATTTTCCAATCAGCCAATGCCATAAACTGTAATTGCAGTGTCAGGCTGTTGACTTTGTTTCAAGTCTAGACCCACTGATGGGAGCAAGAAGGACATGGCAGTTAAAGTTTTACCCATAACACCACAAAAATGACACAAACGCCTGCACGCTCCCCCATTTTCAAGATAGAAAGTCTGAGGCACAATGTAATATCCGAGACCATGAGGGGACATTTTCCTTCCTCGTTCACATTTTGGCTTTCCAGGCGAGTGTACTTACATGAAACTGCCGCAGGCAACAGTAACAGTGGGCCGCTCTGTCACAAAGAAAGCCTTAAATACATGAAGTCTGATCTGTGTCTTAACGAGAAGACTCAGAGCATATCTGATGTCTAAACACTGCTGCTGCAGTAACTGCGAGACATTTGTCCTTTTTGTTTTAACAGCCTGAATCTCAGGGTGTGAGATTATACACGAACAGTCACTTCAGATCTTAAAAGGTGTCTGATTAAATGGCAGAGTGGTTGGAGTGAGAGGACAGGCAGTAAGCTCCAGACTGACTCAACTATTAATGATAGTGTCTGAGGAGAAAACAGGCGACATAATGTAGGTTTCCCAGGATAAACAGAACATAAATGTGCAGTGAAATGCACATGACTCCCTGAAATATGACTTCACCACACTCTTAGAAACAAGGGGTCCAAAAAAGGTTGAGGTTCTACTAACTGCTTCTGAAGAGCCCTTTTTGAAGAGAGGATTCTGCAGGGGTTCTTTATCTAAATGACCTTTTTCTTTTTGGAAAGAAAAGTTCTTCAAGAGCTCCTTTCACACAGGCACTGCAAACCTGAAATTACCTAGACTTCAACCGTAGGAGCTGTATGTTAGAGCGCATCTGTCCAAATCATTTGGATTGCACATTTAGCGGCCAGCTCCCTAGTTAAAAGTCTGTGCAATGCCTGATTGAGCTATGTGTGAACAGAGCAGGTAACTGTCTGAAGAATTCACAGCGAGCGAGTTGGCGTGTTGATGACATGCATCCATTAATGTCTTCACAGTCTGCACTTCAGGTTAAGAACTAGAATTATCGTCTAGAGGTTGTATGCTTCCAGGAACCAGTCAAGTTGCAGTTACAGTGTTTGAAAATATGGATGCTTCACACAGATCTTCTACCTGACAGCACAGAAGATCTATACAATCAACACAGTCTCAAGGTGGACCCCCAAAATTAGTGTCAAATTTAGTATCTGACCAAACATTCCTTCTGTTCTTGAGTTGTGACATTGAATAATGGCCAGAGAAGTGTTTCTGCAGAACATTATGATGTCACAGTGACGCTGACCTTTTGGATATATAATGTCATCTCTTCATAATTTTATCCTATTAGACATTTGTGTGAAATTCTGCCATAATCAGCCTATGAATTATTGGGTTATGGCCAAAAACATGTTTCGTGAGGTGACCTTGAACTTCAACCTTCAACCACCAAATCCTAACCAGTACATTCTTGAGTCCAAGTGGACTTTCGTGCCAAATTTGAGGAAACTCCCTCAAGGCTTTCTTGAGATATTGCATTCACAATTGTAGGACAGACAAGGACACACTGGCCTCGACCTTTGACCAAATTCTAATCAGTTTATTGTTGAGTCCAAGTGGACGTTTGTACCAAATTAAAAAGCAACAACAAAAAAACTCTTGAGATATCATGTTCACAAGAATGGGACAGACAACCAGAAAAATTGATGTCTTTGGCTGCAACTATTGTCGTAACTGAATCTTGAGAACTTGACATTTTTTGGTTCCAGCTTAAAACCAACTTTTGAGTTTGCGAACCACTTTATTTTTGGTCGAAATGTTCTGAACTGTTCAAAATTACTATAGGTGCGAGAACCGGAACACAATCTGTTCCACGTTATTGGAGAAGGCCAAAGAGAGGGTTCCAGGCGAAACCACTACACCATAGAAAGGGTTTTCTGTAGAGCATCTCATAGGGGTTACTGAGTCAAACCTTTCGCAGATGGTTCTAGGTATAACCCCTTGATGATGGGCTCTACGTAGAACCCTCCGAATGGGTTCTACATGGAACCTAAGTCGTGGAAAATAAGCCAATGTGATCAGGAACCAGACCAGAGCTAAAAGGCAACAAAGCATCTTGTTCGTCATTGGTTCAGAAACAAATGAAACAAATTACAGGTGTGAAAACGAGTCCCCAAGGACAAAACTGTGAAGCAGTGTCTTAGTAGGTATCATATTAGCCTATTATGTCTTCATAAATAGCAGACTGGGGACAAAGAAGCTTCTACCAGAAACCAGAAAGGGTTCTCCTATGGGGATAAGCCGAAGAACCCTATATGTTTCTAGTTAGCACCTTTGTTTTTAAGAGTGCATGTGGTTCCATGTAGCGATGACGATGCAGGATGACAGTCGCCAGAAACTATCCAATCAATGAGCTGTGACTCTGTATGAGTTACTGCCTACAGCTCTGGGTTTGTTTGTAAAAAGTAAGTCAGCATGAACAGAAACCAGACCAGAGCTGAAAGGAAACAAAGCATCTTGTTCGTCCTTGGTTCAGAAACAAATGAAACACACTACAGGTGTGAAAACGAGTCCCAAAGGACAAAACTGTGAAGTGGTGTCTTAGTAGGTACTATATTAGCCCATTATATCTTCATAAATAGCAGACTGAGGACAAAACAGGCTACACAATGTAGTTTCCAGAGAAATAACAGCCTATTCCCCTAGAGTGTCACGATAGAGATTTATACAATTGAGCATCGCCACAATCAGAGCAGCTAATCTGTATTATTCAATTAAAAAAATGCCATTCACCAGCTTAGTAACTTGGGGCTCACACGGAGTCTCCAGTGCAGATCAAGGGGACAGCTGGCTCATCTGTTGTCTGCAGATTAGAGGGAATATTCCCCTTCAGAGCTCCGGCATTCCTGAAGCCAGAAGCTCACTTGAAACTGCATCAAACACAGAGGACGCTCATCTTATCTCACAATCTCACACTTGAACTAAAGACCAATTTCGGCAGCCAGTGCTTCCACACATAGGGGTAGTTTTTAGAGTGGCAAGTCCTCGCTGTGAGCCAAGTGCTCCTCCCACAGCAGCAGGAGTGGGATGCTGCTTTCTAGCGCTCCCTGTCTGTCAAGAGCTGATAAGTCAGGGTTGCTAAAACCAGTCCTCCAGATGTCCTTGGAAGGCTGGGAGAGAAGCTAAGTAAAGACATGTCCATGTATTTACAGTTATTTCAGGGTAAGCAAGTGTAATAAAAGATTCAAAGTGTGTGTGTGTGTCTATTCGAGCGTGTACGTCTGCACTACAAACTGTAGCAAACTACAGATGTTTTGGTGAAAAAGCCAGATTGTAAGATCAGCACTCGTCTGCTGGGAGGAGCGGATTCCCTGCAAAGTGACAGCAGCAGATATGAAAACACTGGAGGGTACTCCAGTCATGCACTACTGCTTGGTCTCCTTTCCACTTCACACATAGATACACAAACACACTGAAGGCAGAGACAAGGTAGGTTTAGTTCACCTCAGCCTTGAAGCCCTGCAGTGAAGGACATCAAAATAAAAAGTGAATGAATCAACAGATGCAATTTGAATACACTGTGTGCATTTGAAATACTCGAAAAGCAGGAGTTTAATTTTGATTACTGCTGCTCAAAATAAATGAATTTGGAGCAGCTTTATTTTTTGGTAATGTGCAATTCAATTGTATTTACTTATTATTGTGGTAATGTTTATATAAAAAAAGCAACTTTCAGATAATCCTTGTTATTACTGACACCATTGGCTGTTAGGTGAGTAAGCATCCTGTTGCTCGCACTCCATAGGCATGAGTGAGCACCTGGGCATCGGGCAATCAATGGTGTGACACACACAGGCCTGAACGTGATTGACCAGCATCACGTTGACAGAATGCTGGAAAATGAATTACAATCATACAGAATAACGTTACTGTCTGCAATGTTTATATATTTCATTTAAAACTTTGGCTCCATGACGCTAACTAACTTGCCGTTAGCAAATTACTTCATGAGCTAATGTTACAAGGACACCAACAGCAGATCCATTCAGTGTAACTTTACAGCTAGCTGTATTTTCAAGTGTTTGTTTTTCTTATACATTGATTTATAACTAGTAATTTGACGTTAAAAAAAGGGGGTTTAACGTCATGATTGGCTGTTGTGTGTGCCATTTTGTGTGCTTACTATCAATGGCACCACCCGTGACTGGTTGGATCATTGTTTGGGCGGGAGCTTGATATCGGCAGAGATTGCTACATTGCAGAATCTGGCTCCAAACCAGCACAAGATGGCAGCGACCATATCCAGGATATTATGGCTTCATTTTTGTACAGTAGGGTTAAGTAGAGACGCATCGTCCATCTTAATATCCAGTCTATGCTACAGCCCTAACTGAAGGTTTATCTCCAATGCACAACTGCGAAATGTATCTAACGAATACACAGCGTGTGTAGTCTCTGTGTTGTGGTGGATGCCCGTCATGTGTTGATATCTGTGAACTCTATTTCTAAGCTAATGTTAGCTCATGTTGGCGCTGTAGTCAAGTTGAAGCAAGGCACTCAGGAGCAAGCGTTAAAGTCACATTCTTTGGTTTTTCACGGATATTTCATCCCAAGTCTTTAACACACAAATCCACAGTCCACAGGCTGTTATGGGCAACCAAGAAAGTTGGGCAAAGTCTCAGTTACATTAACATCAGTTGGCAATACAAAATGGCTACTACAAAGAAACTTTAAAATTGAGTACAACTGACAATAACCAGGAAGTTAAAGTTTATCCTGAAATAAAGCCTGGCCTCCTCAAGTCTAAAAATAATGACTTTCATACCACTTAAAAACAACATATTGGGAAAAGTGCAGCTACTGAACATCTAAAAGTGACTTATTAAGGTCGCCACAAAACTCAACCACTTTTTCAATCATGATATGACGACCAGTAAAGTGACATGCACCGCATGTCTGCAAAACATCTTTTTAAACAAATAAATGACAATCAGATATCCAGCGGGCTATCAGGTTAAATTCATTGTATAAAACATCACGGGAAAAGCCTCCAAAACCGCTGAAAAAAAAGTTTCAAACTCAGATTTTTTATAAACACATCCACTGAAGTCAAGATAAGAGATGGTGACATAACATACTGTGGAATATTTCAAGCTTTACAAAATTAATTCATGTGTGCAAATCGAGTGGGTGGCTGGACGAAAGCCCTCAGAAGGCACATAATAAAGATCCTATTCTGGGGAGACAGTTAAGAGAGTGGAGGTTGTTGCACTGCCTCGGCAATAACCTGAAACTTATTAGATTCAGATAAGAGCAACTGCACTGTTACAAAATGAACACTGCCAGCTCTCCCAAGTGTTGCTCTTGGCTCAGATTATCTACCACATCAAAGGCCCTGTTCCTCTAAGTGAGATCTTTATAAGGCCTGAGTGACAATAATAAACGCGTAGGAACAAAAGGTTTCATGTGGGTTTACCATGAACCTTTGAGTAACAAGGCTGCTGTGTTTTTAATAGCTATTTCACCTGACTGCGGAGACAGGGATGTAGAAGATGGGCTGTGAGTGATACAGAGAAATGGCTTGATTTGACTGCAATATGCAGCAGTCAATGTTTCTGCAGTGTTTCTTAATACATTTTGATATGTAATACACATGAAATTAAATTTTATACCGGTCGAAGACTGACGGAAAACCAGTTGGGACAAAATACTTTATAAAAGTTCACTAACACATTCAGGCCCTGCCCAGACAATTGCACTTTATTTTATTTTATTTATATGTTATTACACAAATACGGAACAATCGTAATGATTTTACTGTTACTACAGCAGGCAAGAAAATATATTCAAGATCTTTGTAAATTAAATTCAAGACTTTTTAATACCTTATAAGGCCTTGAAAAGATGTTTCAAGGCCTTCAGATACACTGTACTTTAGGTGCCTGCACCTTAGAGGGAACTTACGATGCTTTTACTTATTTTCTGTCATGTAAATATTATAAATATTACATATTATTTATAAATATCATTTAATATTAAATATTAAATAAATATAAATATTGTTACTATATGTTGCGAAACATGGGTGAAGTTTCAAGTAATGAAGACAGAAAGTCTTATATCCACTGATGAATTGAGGGGCATTATAAAAAAAAAGTGTTGATGGAGGCATGTGGTTGTTTTCTTGAGAGGCCGCTGTATTTAATAGCTGTTCTTCTGTTTCTTCTCAATAATTTTTGCTTGAACAGATCAACAATCTGTGTGTAATCTGTAAACACAAAACCATGTCCACAAATACACAAAAATATTTCAAAAATATAAAATGGATATGCATATATATATTAGGAAAATATGAATTTCATTGACATATTGTACATGCATGCAACCTCCTCCATTTTACGTAGCCTTGATTCAGTACACCATACATCTCTACGTTTCATTACAAATACAAGGTCAGTGACTCATCGCCGCATTCTTTTTGATTTTGTGGGTTGGACGTCACTGACTGTTCACAGACAACTGCACTGGTAATTTTTATCTATAAACCAATATTGGGCAAACTTCCTGCCGACTTCTGCCCCCTCCTGTGTGTCAGCTCTGGTAGTTTCCAGCAACACTCCTCAAGGTGGCTGCTTTTTAATGAACCCTGGGGAAAACTGCATTTTCCTACTCTGCACCACGGGCATGGAACAATCTTCAAAAAGATCTAAAATCAGAAACACTTACATTCATAGATGAGTTTAATGGCATCATGAAGAATGTGGTGACAAGGACGTGCTTGTTTTTCTTGAGAGGCCACCGTGTTTGATTAGCTGTTGTTTTATTATATGTTGTATTTCTTGCATTTTAAATGCGTTTGATTGGCTGCTACCTCGGCCAGGTCTCTCTTGTAGAAGAGATTTTCAATCTCAATGGGACTTCCTGGTTAAATAAAGGTTAAATAAAAATAAATAAAAATAATTTACCTGTAAATTAATTAAATATATTCAAAGATATATATATATATATATATTTTAATTAATGGCATTTGTTTGTGTATTTGCAGATCCATTTTCTGTTTGCTACACAATTTTATAACTTAACAAATCTTTTTTTGTATTTGTGAAAGGTGTTAAATTTACAGATCACACATGAGCCCCTTTTACGCTGCCAGATTTCCGGTGAATGTTGGGCTGTTTTGCCGGCAAGCTGCGAGCGTTTAGACACACAGAGCCGGATTGGCGAGTTGATCCGAGGTGCCCAATTTTCCGTCACGTAGGGTGAACATATTGGTGGAACCTTTTTGGTTTAAAAAGAACAAGGTGCCCTTCCGCCATGGGAGGGGCTGTTGATGACTTGTGGGAGGAGCTGTTGATGACACCGCACGTGCGACCCACTGGTGGTGGACTTAAAAACAGGAAACAGCTGACAGCAGGAATGAGCAGCTAGTAGCAAGAGGGAAACGCAAACAACGTCGACACCAACCTGAAAGAAACTGTAAAGATAAGCAACTGGGGAGAAAAGGAATTGTGCGCCCTCCTTGCCCTTGCAAACGAAGAGGCCATTAACCGTCAAATGCCGGGAACAGTGAAGGACGGGCCAACTTGTGAGAGAACTGACTGGACTGACCAGTTGCGGCTTCCCTCAGAGCACAGCGCAGGACGTCACTGTTTACGTCACAAGCTGAGCTACACGTTTTGTTACTTGCTCACGCCCCCCATTCTGTATGAACAAAAGTAGGCAGGCGGCATTTTGCTGCACTCCCCGATTTTGTTTTTATACTGCCAATGCTGAAAGAGGACTTTTTGGGCTTTCCTGCAAATTTGCACAATCCTATTTAAAAAGGGCTATGAACACACAGATTTTCGTTCTGTTCACACAAACAATACTGAGATAAATCTTTCTCCATGCATTTAAATTATTGATATCACAAATACAAATTACACTTTTGTCAGCCTACTACAATAAAAAAAATCACCATATATGTTATCACCACACTCAGCACATCGCAACACTTAAAATTGCAGTAATATTGTATCGCGGTTAAAGTATCGTGATAATATCGTATTGCGAGGTTGGCTCCCAATCTTGAAAGATTTTTAATATTAAAGCATGTAAACATGTTTTGGTAGAAATCATATGCGTGATAGAACCCTGTATAAACACAATGAGAACAACAATATATACTTTGACCTTGAAAACTCGAGCTTCACCCAACCTGCACAAAGCGTTTCTCAGCTGGGGAGCTTTTATTGTGAAACAGCTGCAGGAAACTGTTGAGTTTGCTTTGTAAATAGATTAATGTGGTGCCTTTTATAAAAGCTCTGATGGCACAACAAAAGAGAGTGATCGTTAAACAGCGGGGTTCCTATATGTTGGATGAAGGGAGGAAGTAAAACTAACCTCCAGCAACAACACAGCAGTGAAACCTACATTAAACAGGTGCTACAGAACTACTAAAAGTGATGTGAGGAGAGTTTGGTTGAGCTACTTGTGTCATGGTCGTGCTGTCAAGCAAAGCTAAACATTCAGGGAAGCAACGGTTGCATGTGTGCAATGGGAATCTTGACAGTACAGCATGACACTGCATGACCAAAGTATATTTTAAGTGGAGTGGTGTTAGGTCCTCGCAACAGGAGGGAAAGCTATTCAAGCTGCAGAACTGATGAGTTGGTTTGGATCTATTTTAAGCAGAAAACAGGTTTTCAGGGGTCTTCAGCAGTCATAGATTACTCTTTAAGAACCAAAATACATTTCAGCTTCTGAGCCGCGTGTTCCTGCTTCCTAAAATACACCCACAGAACTAGTGAACACCTTGTGTGCGCTGACAGGCAGATGTGTCATTGTTTGTGGCTGGCATCAGAAGACACACTCACCACTGCTGCGACTCTTGCGGTTGGCCTTCCCTCCCGTCAGCAACATCTTCAAGCTGTTCCTAAACATGACTGCAGCAGATGCCCTGGACTAGACTACAGAGAAATCTGTTGGGGAAAGAAGAGACAATAAATATGAATATTTCTGGGAGCGCTTGCAGTATGACCAACTGTCGGCTGTGAGATCTAACTGGCATTGTTGACGACAGAACTCAGTAGTTAAAGGCGTTATTAGAGATATCAGAGCAACACAACAAAACTGGGCAGAGTACAAGAAAGTATGTGTGCGTTTACTGCTTCTCTCCACCAAACTTCATTCTTATCAACAGTTATGAACTGGGTAATTTATCCAGTATTTAGATCATCAACCCAAGAAGCTTCCATCAAAATATGACCTCTATTATGACATACGTTTTAAGGAGCAAATATCCCACTAAACCAAATTCATAAACCAATTCTTGCTCTCTGTATGCAAACTGATACAAAGCTTTGATATGGAAAGGTATCGAAAAAGCTATGAACGTAACTGTACTGTTACTTTAAAAGTATTGGCTCAAAACTGTTGCGTCAATACCTGCATAAAAATATCCCAGTGCTATAAGAGCTAGGCTTGGGTGGTATCTATTTTTTCGTACCTTCATACCTTCCTGACATTTCAGTGGAGTATACAGTATATGATGGTTTTTAATAAATAAAAAACAAATACAAGCAAACAAAAAACATTAAAGCTGAGCTACTGGTGACACAAGTCATTGTTCCATGTATTAGGGATGCACGCGATTAGACGTCCAAACGATTAAACGTCCGCCCCATCACTAGTCGGCGCCAGAAATATGAGTCGGTTAAACCAATTAGTGTTTTATTCATCTACAAGGCTGCTTAACTGTCATGTAGCCGCCCGCCACTAGTGGGGGCTACAGAGCCGTCAGACAACAGCCCCCCTCGCCGCGGTAATGCTCCAGTAGACTGGAGTTTTAAAACAGCATGGTGGGAAATAAGAGAGACGTCCTCTCGTAAAACCAGCACAGTTTGTCAGTACTTTGATCTACAAAATGAAAACAATGGGTGATGTGTCAACTCAAGAATCTGGACGCTAACCCTGCACGGAACGACGGCTGCTGCTGCTAGCAGTGCTCGCCACACTCAGATCAATGTGACATCGTTCTCCCGGAGATGCTGTGATCCTGCCCAGTCTGAGGAGATAACGCAGCTCATCACGACATTGACCTCGCAAGATATGCTTCCACTTAACTTTCATGAAGGTAAAGGCTTCAGGAAGTTAATGGAATATGTTGAGCTTGAATACACTTCACCGAGACCGTGTCTGTTTTCTGAGTGTTTTCCTTTTTTTAGACTAGTCGACTAATATTAATTAAAATTTTCGTTTAGGCGCCAGGAACATCCCTACCATGTATGTCACTGTCTCGCCCAGGTGTCAGCAACCTTTACTACCAGAGGAGCCATTTTTGTCCAAAAACATTAATACTTTGAGCCTTATAAAAGTGTTATTAAGTCTAAATTAGCTTATCAACATTACTAATAGGTCTAATCATTATTATGTTTTACCATAAGTTGGCTTGTTTTCTATAATCCTGCTGACAGACAAACAAACAAACCGAACCAAAAACATAACCTCACTGGTGGAGGCAACTGGCTAACAGCTAAAGCTAACGAAAATAAAGAAAAAAACTTGCTTCATCTTTACAAGGTCAAGGTTGTATCCAATATGTAGCACACAGAACAGAAGTTGGGCGCAGGCAACACAAACGATGTACTACACAGTATCGTAAAAGTACAGACAGTGGAAGTTACACTGCCGACAGATAAGCACGCCTTAAGCCACAACACTGTCTGCGTTTCTTGCCTGCACCTTCCTCTATCTCACTAATTCCTTCCCCCAGCCTCCCCACCCTCCGACCCCTCTCCCACCCCCACACAGGCCCACATCTGTCTGCTGTGAGTAGTAAAAAGCATGGTAGCAGATGTTGTCCATTAGGTGGGAGTGACTCAGCAAAGCCCCACAGACAAACTCCAGCTGAGGAGCCAGCTCTGGACCCAAACAATTAAAAAAAAAAAAAACCCTCAAAGAGGAGGACATGAAAAAGCTCTCAAAAAGCTCCCCTTCCCCTCCCCCAACCCTGCTTAACTAATGTTTTTCACAATCCCCCCCTGACCTTGAGAGGGGGTCTAAAAGGCTTCCAGGATCATAATACTACTCACACTGTGAGGGACACCGGGAAACGGGAATAACAATAAGGCAGCACATGATATTGTAGTCAGGTGGGAGGAAACTGAACCACACAACATCTATCTTTGACTTCACTGATTCATATATTAGCTTTTATCTCTAGGAGTGTTTTAGGATGAATTATCTCTCTTAAAGCTAAACCCAAACTATGGAGATACATTAGTCTCAATATTCTTTCTGTGTGACAGTGTAATCTGTAAATATTTTCTTTAACACTGTACAAACTACACTGACTTAAGAGAGTTAATATTCCATGAAGCAGCTTGTCTAAACCCCGACATTTTCTGGTGCTCAGATGACCATAAGCTAGAATGGTTGTTTAATTTTCATGTGTTTAAGTTTGCCAATTTGTTGCAAAAGCCTGGAAAACAAGGCAAGATAGATTGTTTAATTTGTACTCATTTTGATTTTTCAGTGCTTCACAGTTAATGTCTTTGTGAGTGATCCATTAACTCTGTCTTACACAGAGATGATCTGATTGTGAAGGATGCCATTGTCGCCTTGCTCCATTTTCTTTCTTCTTAATGTTGCCTGAAAACATGTACACTGGACTCTGGTCCAAGCTTGTTTTGATTCTATGGGGTTTTTAAGCCAGTGCAGGCTGGGCATCACTGTAAGCATGACACAGTAATAAAAAATTCATTCATTCATTTATATAAAACACCTTGCACAAATTGGCACTGTCACCTCAGAGCAAGAGGGTTCATGGTTCAACCCCAGGGTGGGGGGGCCCTTCTGTGCGGAGTTTGCATGTTCTCCCCGTGTCAGTGTGGGTTTTCTCTGGGTACTCCAGCTTCCTCCCACAGTCCAAAGACATGCAGGTTAACTGGTGACTCTAAATTGTCCGTAGGTGTGAATGTGAGTGTGAATGGTTGTCTGTCTCTATGTGTCAGCCCTGTGATAGTCTGGTGACCTGTCCAGGGTGACACCCTGCCTCTCACCCAATGTCACCTGGGATAGGCTCCAGCCCCCCCACAACCCCTAACTGGATCCACAGTTACGGAAATGAATCCATGAATCTCCAGATACACAATATATTCCACAAATTAAAGAATTATCTGTGAATACATTCAATGATTTTCACCAAAAGGCATTTGTTTCGACTACAATGCATCAAATACAAATGCATTTGCAGATTTGTTTTATATTTATTTGAATATTTTTGGGGGATTTTTGTATATATGAAAGGTGTTTTTTATTTGGAGACTGCACATTTACACAATCTGTTCACACAAACAATACTGACACAAATATTTCTCCATACAAAATAGAGATTAGATTAACAGTACTGTATCTCCAGACTACAGTAGAAGAGGTTTGCCTAAAAAACCTGTCTGTAACATAGGTGCAGATTATCCTAAATTTTGATGGGGCTGAATTTTCAACTCCCCCCACACCTCAAGCCTACACACAACATTTCTTTAAATCATATTTGTGCTTCCATCAGACTGTGCGTCTGGCGGTCCTTTTGTAGAGTGAAGTTGTCCACAGTAAGTCTCAACAAGATTGCAGTCCTGGCAGTTGCCAATTTGGAGTTTAGCTCAAGTGTGATGGAAAAGAGAAAGAACTGAAAGAGAAGTCAATTCCAACAGCAACACATATACCAGGTGGAAATTGAGGGGGGAGCTACTGTAGCTGCCAAAGAATGAGACCAGACAGCCCCAGACCCTCAAATCACTTCAGATGGCTTTTTGGAGAGGACTCCAGCTGTGTTTGTTGTTTTCAAAGAAGCAGAGCGCTGATACTCTAACCATTTTTTCATCAGTGACCATCCAGATTTATTTTTTCAATATGTAGGTATTCTTTTTGTGTGTGGAGTGCAGCCATCCACACCTTCCCAACACCAGGAGCAGAATTCACTCACTGGTCATTGTGTTCAATTAAGTAAAAAGAAATATAAATAATTGCTATGACATTAAATGAAATAAAGACATCATCCTCCTCCAAACTACAACCACACGGGTCATTTGTACAAGCAGCAATTATGACCCATATTTTGGTTTATCGTTAGGCAGCGACCTCTAGTGGCCATATTAATTATGACGGGAGCAAAGTTAGGCAACGTCGTATAAAGAGTGACAAAGTCCGTTTAGGGTGGAAGGCAGGGGAGGTGGATGGGTCTGACAAACACAGGACTTTCATCCAGGAGACCACTGTTTCTGTTTTGTGTGAGGTGTTCAATTTTGCTATGTAGGTAACACCACATCATGTGACATGCTTGTTAACTTACTTAAGTTACATAACAAATGCAGTTATTTCAATCCAAACCATTGTATTATGTCTAAACCTAGCCAAGTGGTTTTGGGGCCTAAACCTAAGGTAGTTTTGGAGACAAATCCTACATTTCCTGTGAACACAGACATTGATTTTGGAAAGACACATGGACAAGTGGCAATTCACACAATCACTGAGCGTCCAAATCTGACCCTGGAGGGACACCTAGAGCATCACAGTGTGAAGCGTAAGGCCACTAACTGCTGTTTGTGTTCTGTGTGAAACCAAAAAATCAACATTGAGTTATTCTATCAACATAACGCAGTATGTTGTAGGATGACATATCATTTGATGTCTGAGACACACGTCACGTGAGATATGCGGTGATAGGTAGGTTACTTTTAGACGTCACCCTCTTGGATTTTTGGAGCCAGAATTGACCACATTTAGATGAAAGGGTGGAGCTGGCGTAACACCTAAGATTGCTGGAAGCAACTTAAGGATCTAAATATTTCCACACCCATGAGCATAACCCGCTTCATTGCCTATTTTACTCTCAACAGGATCATAATTTACAAAAATTAACATCACACTGCATTAAAGAAGACCTGAAATTAGTGACTGAGACCATAATCTCATTAGGAAAACGCTCACTGACGTCATAAATCAAGTGAGAAGAAATGTTATTTTCTCTTAGACTTCAATACAATTTGACTTGTTTATACAACCAGTGGAGTTGCTCCCTGCTGGCCATTGGTAGGAATGCAGGTTTAAGACACTTCTGCACTGGTGTCACTTCTCAGACCCACAAAATAATCCTTTGGTTGGAAATAAAACATCAGAAAAGCCAAAATATGCGAGAGGGGAAAAAGTGTAGACACTCTGGTTCTTCAGTCAGGATGATTCTCCATTGATTGTCTTCCTCTATCACACCCACTACACAAGATAAAACAAGCCATCGTCCTACCAGATGCTCATTTCAGTTCACAGTGTCCCACATCTGTCAGGTCAAGCCATTATCATGATCACGTCGTCAAGTATAATCTCTGCATTACTCTTCTAACCACAACATACCCTCCAAAATATAATGAATTAAATGTTTCGACATTTCAAAGTGAAACACGTGCTGTACAGATGAAAGTACATTTATTATTATCACCACTTTTAATTTCATACATTTAACATTTTTTACAATACAGCAGTATCTTTCTTGGGTATCTGTAGCCTTGACAAAGGGTCTTAATGCACCCACCGACACATTTGACAGCAGGTACCGTTCCTCTCCTTAGTCAATAACCGTGCCAGTAAATGTCCCCGTTAAGACCAGTGCAAATGAAGGTTATGGCATTCTTAGTGTTTTATCTTTTGACATAGCCAGCTCAGTCTGTATCACACAGGCCAATAATTTCACAGCTCATAAAAACTTCTCAACTCCTCTGATTTAAAAGGATCACTGACAATAATATGAATATTTTTGACCTCATTTGCCGATGCAGTGAGTGTCACCCAGCCATTGTGACAGTTTCCACTAAATAAAAAATGAGCCCTGATGTGAATCAGTGGGTCCTCGAGGAAAGGCTGACATTTTTTCTTTTGGCTCATATCCTGATGCAGCTATTCTCTGGTGTCGTAAAGAGAACCCTGAGAGCATCCTACAGGGCTGTCTATTATAAATGTGTTATCAGCACCTGATATGATTGTCTTTGCTCGTGAGTTATCTGATGCTCGCGGCACATACAGCCTCAACACATCTCTAATTTGGAGAATTTTGCCTTAATTATGTGTGCCAAATTACATGTGCCACAAAGGGCTGGAAATTTAACATTTTATAATCATAGAACAAAGCAGCAAAATGGCCATTCATCTTGTGTTAACAAAGGTGCGCTGATGAAACATCATCCTGAAATGCTAAAGGTTAATTTCCACCTGTATTCCCATGTTACAGCCCGTGTGACTAACTCTTTCCAGTGTTTTGCAGTTATGTAAAGAACAATGTGTGGTCCCCTGTGTAAGGTGGGTCCTGCCACCCATCTCTCTTTGTGGCTGCTATCCTGAAGACCCTGTTTGGGGAGGCAGTAGGCACCAAGTCCAGCTCTCCAAATTAAGAGGAATCAATGTCTTCAGACAAGCTATAAATGCTCAGCCAAGTCTGTCTACATCTATCAATATTTGACAAGAATTAAACTTCTGTATAGATCAGAGTTTTTCTAATGTGAGACTGAGGTAGGCTACTCAATTAACTACCTGGAGACTTCACTCAAAAAATGTGTTTTGATCATGTTTATGTCTCCTAACATGTCTGACCTTGACTATACTGACCTGTACTTGTGCAAAGTTTGTGACTAGAGAGTAGAGGCCAACATGGGAGTGGATTTTAACTCCTTTCCCATCACACTCCCACTAAAAAATAAATAAATAAATAAACATTCCCGTCCTAATCCCAAAGGAATGACTCCCGTCCTATCCTGTTCCCACATTGGTTTTCAACAACAAAGCAAATACTGTTTATTCATATTAGAGCTGCATATTTATAGATAAAAACCAAGCATAACTCCTAACATAACAGCTGCAACAGCTTGGCTATACTGTACATATTTGTTATATTATATATTTTGTATTATCTTTTCCATGCTATTATTTAAATTCTATATTTGTGTTCTTGGGTGTTGCAGTACTTTGCCTTCAGTGTCATTCCCTCTTAACATGTTTATTATACGTCTATTGTAGGCAAACACCAAGGCAAACATATGAATTGGCCCTTCGCTATGTCCTGCCTCTTCAAACACAGATTGGCAAATCATAGCAGATCATCAGCCTGCTCCAAAAAGGGTTTGACAACAACACAGCTGTGCTCCATTGACTCTAATGCAGTGGTTTCAGATTTCCTTCATTTTCAGGCTGGTTTTGTAGATTTGGAGCTAAATGTTGTGCCTGGGGCACATCGTGTATTAATGATACTCGTTACCTGGAGAGGTTGGAAAAAGATATACGTTATTTCCCTGTTCCAAAACCAAAATCAAACCCTGAAAAGTGTAGGGTTAGCTAGCTAGCTACTGAAGATATAGCCTACCGAATGTATACACATGCCACGTCTGCTATTTGTTGATTATAACACTGAATAAAGAACTACCCTGCTGTACAGGAACCAGTGAAGGGAAGCAGTGATTGAGCAGCAATGAACGATGAACGTTAGTAGCTGCTGACTTCACATTGCTAGCTCAATACTGTCATTATATTTGCCGTCCTACCTGCTCCGTTTTACTGTTTTTCCTGTCTTGACTCAGTCACATAATGAGTAATTAAATTGAATCCCATCCAGCAGGAGACCCACAGGTTCCCGGAACAATGTCCGCCTCTATGAAAGAGGTGTTTTCGCATTTACCCACTGAAGACGGCGCTGTCTGTGCACTTCACTACAATCTGAGATATATCAAACATACGCCAGGCGAGATAGATCACATATGTCAGTAATGTAAAAACCTATCACTGTCTAATATGGGAAACACATGTCAACAGGAGAGTTTTTTTCTATTATGTGAGAAAAGTGTGTCTAACAAAATATTAGTGCATAGTCTAAAATGTGTATGGGGAGGGACTTAAAGAAAAACTAAGGCTTGCAGCACTAATGTGGCTGATTCTCCCTTTGTCTAAGAATCCTGATCACATTTTATTCTATTTTGCATCACCTTAACAATTCCCTTGACTGTGAATGTGTCTTTCTGACATGCAATAAAGGTGTTAGCTCTATAGTCAAATTCAACTGGATTAGCTGTGTCCACTCAGCTGTGAAAAAGAACTGGTTGAAAGCCAGCGTAATCGCAGCAATCATTACCGCCGCTTTATGATACAGTGACACAAGTGATCCTCACACCTACCAGAGGGTTAGATGGAAAGCATTAGTCACATCAAAAGCAGCAGTTCAAGGTGGATGAGCAATGACACACGCCATGAATGACTACGTCGTGCTGTGGGCTGACTGGAATAGTCTACTTTTTTCTTTTCTTTCTTTTTTTTTTTTTTTTTTTTTTTTTTACAATCCAAGCTTATTAGTAAGGAGTCACACTTTTAATTACCATCAACACAGAATTATTTCCTCATTAATTTGCTGTCTAGCTGTAAGAGAACTTCTTATGCTCATTTTCAGGTTCATGCTTGTACTCTGGGTTGCTACAAGAATGTGTTTACATGCTTTAATGTTAGAAAATATGTAATAATTTTGCTTAAACTGTCTGTGCTGGAACACCTGGATTCACCATCTGTCTGAAATGCTCCTGTTTAGCATCTTTTTCATTAAACCCCCCTCTCGGAAAAAACCCATTCTGCTCTGACTGGTCAGCATATCCACATCTTTGCTTTTCTGAACCATCATTGCATCCAGGGAATGACTGTAACGAGAATAACGGCACTTTCTATTAAGAAACTTATCAATAAAAGCTTCTGCACCAAAATCTTCACAGTCAGATATGTTCCAGTGGCAAAATGCTCCAAAACTTAAGAGAAATTGACTACACTGGCATCCAAGATACTTGTTCCCCTGATGTTAGCATGTTGCTACATGAAGTAGCGTACTTGTAGCCAGGGCATGACTGTTAATGGAGTATAGCGGCACTTTCTACCCTGACAAATCACCAATAAAAGCTTCTAAACACAATCGGACATGTTCCAGCTGGACTATGATGCAAAACTGGAAAGAAATCAACAACATCGGCAACCAAGATTAGATTTTTCCATGATGTTAGCATGTAGCAACATGTAACGGTGACACTTGCAGTACTTGCAGCTTGGGAACAACTGTAACAGAGAATAGCGTCACTAAGTTTCTTCCATGAAAAACCTTTAATAAAAGCTTCTAAACCAAAATCCTCACAGCCAGACATGTTCCAGCAGGAAAATGATCCGTAAATGAGAAGACATTAACAACATCTGCAACCAAGAGACTTGTTTCCCTGACGTAAGTGTGTAGCTACATGGAACAGTGTTCTTGCAGCTGGGGAATGACTGTTAACAGAATTCAACGGCACTTTCTACCGTGAAAAATCACGAGTAAAAGCAGAATTATGATCCAAAATCAGGGAGAAATGAACAACATCACCAACCAATACATGTTTTTCTGATGTTAGCATGTAGCTACATGTAGCAGTGTAGGCTACATGATGTAATCACTTGCAGGAGCATGCCTGGAGCAGATGACCATAAAAAGAAATCCATCACAAGCTGACGTCAGCTTTTCACTGTTGGAAACATTCAGGAGGTTTTGCTCACAGGAATATCTTTTACATATGTGTGTACCTCATTATTTGAAACTTAGGCCATGTTTAAGATTAACATCCAACATTGTTAACGTCATATATATGACAGAAAATAAAGTAAAGCGTAATAGGTCCCCTTTACAACACTCCAGCAATGAGGAGTGTTTTTTATAACGTAGAACCACACTAGACTTTCCCTCCGTCTGAAATCAATTCATTGGTATGATTTGTGCCTTCCTGTGACAAGATGTAGACAGTGTAAGAGAGTGTAAGGTGACAGTGGGTCAGATCCATTGGCATGCATGCTCATCTCCAGAGATACAGCCGAGGCTGCTCAGGGGGCAGCTACGCAAGTATCCGTGCAGCTCACCGCAAACTTCACCTCAGCATAAAATATGAGCAGGGAGCAGCTTATTATGTCTGGTCTGGTTAGCACACAGGCCAGAAGGCATTCTGTGATTATAATACTAAATCATAATCTTAAAAAGCCATGACTCAGTGAGTGCATATTGTAGCTGCATGTCAGCTCTCTGTAGAGCAGCTGAAAGGACTAGGGATGAAATACAGAGGACTTTACAGTCGAGCCCGATAAATCTGCTTCCATATGTACAGCAGTGAGCTAACCAGGCAAAGCTATAGCAGTTTACTAACTGCCAGAGCAGAAAATAGGGAGAGATATTGCTGTCTGTTTCTAGAGGAGGCAATCAATGTATGAAATCTTAGAGGACAGGATACTGAGTAGGCACACACACATACAGACTCGCGGGTCGCCATAGAGAGACAGGCACAAAAATGTACCCGTATACAAGCAGTGTTTCATCTGAGGGTGTAAGCATACACATCTCTCATTCCCACTCTCTCTGACCCTGTGTACCGGCCTTTGTGAAGGGAAGCCAAGAAGCAGCATGCTCTCACAGATAATGTGCGTAAGCGGATGCAGCCCATCTCAGGCTCTTCCACAGGCTCGGGCGTAATGCTCCTTCCAGTGTGTTAAAAACCACTTAAAGGCACATTCACCAGCCCTGCGTGATGAGACACTTTCATCTGCTCCGGTCACCCTGAAGCGCCACACTTGTTTGTTCTGATGAAAAATATAACAGTCATTTGTAAGCGTCACGAAGGCTGACTTAACACTACAGAATGGGTCTAAAATATGCTTTCTGAGACCTGGCAGATACCTGTGTAAAGGGCTTTTAACTTGGCACGGCAATACTAGCTTTAGTCATTAAATATGTAGGTTTAGCTATAAGCCCTGCTTGAAGAATTGCTTCGTCATGGCATAATGTGGAGAATATTAGAGGATTAGCTTAGGTCTCCTCGTGCTGCAACCCTCCTGTAGAATGAATTAAACTTTTAATCACTAAGCCCCATCTAAATTTTTAAACATAAAAAGAAATCCAGCTGGCAGCAGGCACAGACGTGCCACTCTGAGTCTGAGCCTGGACTGAGAGCCGACGTGACCCTCCATTAATTACAAAGCTTATTTACAATCAATAAAGTATCCTTTAATGGGGCCAGCGATGGCAAAGGCCAGTGTTGCAGGGGCGTCCAATAGGATTTATCTCATGTTACCCCTGGCCTCCGAATTAAAACTCATCTGGGAGGAAGCCACGCAGACACAATCATAGAATTAGAGGGGACAGTTTCCCATGGGAGTGCTCTTACTGTGATTACCTATAACACTGAAGTTACAGCTGAGGGAGGTTTTAAATTGAGATGGAGGAAATTCAACCGAGCTATTCTTCAGTGCCCGCCAATGAAATTTAATCTTTCAGAAAGGTGAATGACTAGGGAAATTTCTGAGCAAAAATCTAATATCTCCTAAAAGATATAATAAGAATCTGTCTTAAAAGTGGTCATTAGGAGTCGTCCGTGAAAGAAATACGGCTCAATATTCCTGTTGCATGAGTGAAAATCCCTCAGCAGCCAGAGCACAATGAAGCATCAACAGTTTGAGAACGACAAATGGACTTTGCCCTGAGGGACACACGTTTCTTGGAGCAATTATGGTTGAATCCGGCAGTCTGACTGGAAAACATGAATGTCAGGCCGTAATCAAATAAGAACAGTGCCAGAGGAAGCAAAGTTTGAGAAATATTATCTTGAAACAGCAGTATAATTGAAGCTGAGTCATCTACAATCTATTGATTTCATCCATTTGTTCCTGTATTGCTTTCAGGGGAGTTGCTCATTGTTCCAACGAACCAAAATTCCAACGAACCGTTAGTCTGAAGAACGTCCCACTGGAACGAAAGCCCATTTCTCTGACAGTCCCCTGTCCCAAAAACATATGTCCATTGCTCCCTGAAGTCCTGTTTCTCTGAAAATACTCACTCCCTGCAGTTCTCAGTCGCCAGGAAAAAATTGCGACATTAAAATTGTAACATTACGTTCCTGTAAACAACAGATATGTAACATTTGTCAACAAAGCTGTGGTGAATGTGTGGTTAGGTTCAGGTACAAAACCCACTTGCTTATGGTGACAGAAAGATTTGGTGGCACAAAAGTCACTGGAAAAGTAGGGATGACTCAAATGCTGCTGGAAAATGTAGCGAGGGGTCAGTAAAAACACCCGGTAACAATGGCTCGAACACTGCTTAGAAACACAGCAAAGTAAAAACACCAAAAGAAAAAACACCAAGGATCGCTGGCTCAAATGTTATGGGGAAATGCTGCAAAGGGTCGTTAAGACATCCGAGATTGGTGGCTCAAACCCTGCTTAGAAATGCAGCAGTAAAAACAACCAGACTCGTAGCTCAAACACCGCTAGGAAACTCAAACTAACTGCAGGGGGTGTTTATTTTTGGAAAAACGAGACTTCGGAGCAAAGGGTGCTTGTTTTTGAGATAACGGGCTGTCGGAGAAATGGGCTTTTAGTCCAATGGGACTTTCGGACTAATGGGACTTCGTATTTTTGGGGCCATCGGAACAACGGCACAGCACCTCAGGGTTCAGGCAGAAAGAGTGAGGTGAGGAGATAGTGGCAGATGGACCTGTTCATTAAGACAAAACCCTGCTGCAGAGGTGCATCTCTAAAGCACAGCAGAGAAAATATTCTCACTCAAAAAAATTGGACTTAAGCCGGAGGCTTGTTCAGTCAGAGCCTCCTCCCTCATCTCACCGGCAGTAGACACCCTGCAGCATCAGACGGGGATAAATCACACGCCCATCTCCAGTTTGAGGATGGCCAGGGGAGCAGAGTTCCATAAATCACACTGATATCAATAAGGGGAAGTGTCAGGGCCCGGCTCGCAAGGTGAGAGCTGCACAGGGCGATGCAGAAACCACTTAAGGTTGCTGGTAACAAAGTTTCAGTCCTGCCCCGCGATAGATTATTTATAAATCTAGATTAATGCCCCTGCACTCATTGCTTTGCAGGGGAAGGTGGTGATATCTGTATCACGACGCACTGTGTATGGGTACGATCAGTCACAGATGAGACAGCTTTGGATCCCAAGGTGGCTGAGATTGCTGTCTAAAAGCTCCTCAGCTTTTTATTACTAGTTCTATATGGAACATAAGGTATGCTCAAATCACACTTAAGAGTAGTGTCACATAACGGAGTATAAAGGCTTCATTTGTCCAACAGTTGGAATGTACTTCAACTAAAACGCTCTGTACACATTAGTTTAATTTCAATTTTAATATCAGCTACAAGAAAGACGCCTGTAATAAAATATAAAACTTCTAATAGTAAGTTCACATTTCAAAGTATTGTTTTATATCCTCAATATTCCTCAACAATCAAACATGAGAGTCTCCTGGATGATTAAATGATACTTGGGTTTATGTTAAGGCCATCAGTTTTAATCATTTAAAACTTTGTTTCTGAGAAATCATGGCTCTGAAATACCGTTACCCATGAGCCTCAGCAGACTTTGCCCTGGAGGAGAAGCCAGACAGGTGCATAAATCAGAGTTGTATTAAATTCAAAAAGATTTGTCGTAGCACAGTTAATGAATCCAAAACTGACCCAGAATCTGAAAATTGACTGAAACTACTGAATGTGTAATATTTAGTTTATAAGTGCCCGATACACAATTTTAAGCTGAGTAATAGTGTAGGGTTAATTTTCGGTTTTGCCGGTCTGGATCAAACTTAATCTGGTTTGATGAAGTGCAAACCAGCATTTCTCATCATGACATGTTCTGGCGAACTAAAAAGTATCCTACATCAGCAACCTTTGATGATGGTGTCACGGCGCTAAATCCAACTTGTTTTGCATTAGCAATAAGCAATATGACAACATGATTAACATGACACAATTTTGTTTATTATTTTTTGTTGTGTCTGACGGGCCATGAGCAATTTACGGTGGAACTGAGGTCAGCAACAGGAAGTCAAGTCTGAATGAAGTGTGTGTTACAATAAATTTGTCTACTTAGTTAATAACTTGAATTCAGAAGGTGTGTGTTTTCCTTTCTTGACATTTTGTGGGTTTGTAAGACTAAAAAAGCTACAAGAGCATGTGGATTGTACCAAACCCACAGCCAGGGAGGCCGTCATATACTGTGTCTCCTGGTGAAATATTACAGGGGTATGAAGGTATGAAGGAATAGATACCGCCCAAGCTTCCTGCCTATGCAGAAAATGAACGGGACCCCTGAAATTAACCCCTCTTGCTTTGCAATTCTATAGCTGTGAATGCCGCTCAGATTGAGTTTACCATCACAAACTGAAAACCAGTTACTCATCTAGTCTCCACTGACACATGAGCTGTAATGTAGACCCAATGTCAGCTCGTCATCTGCGACCTCAAGCCTTTAGAGTTCCATGCTAAAGAGCAAAGACGACATTTGGCTCAAGTCTCAGGTTTCCCAGAGCACCTGAAAACGACATATTCACATAATATATTTCCATCTCTTTGATGTATGCTTGGCTTATGCCGCTTCTCTGACCTTTAAAAGTTACAGCAGGTAAGTCCTCCTTGCTGGCCCTCGATTAAAGTCCAGACAGCTTAGGCAAAGTTCGTCTTGATGTGTTTCTTCTCCAACACACCGACACGGACCACATGTATAGCCAAGTGAATTATTATGTGCTTTGGTTGTGTCATCTCCCTGTGGGGAAACTGAAGTCCTCCTACACAGGCCAACTGGCACACATTTTCATGACCAAATCTATGCCCAGTTTACACCAGCTTAGACCTCTCTCACCCTCTCGTTCAAGTCTACTCAAAGGAAGCGACTGAAATAGCGCGTCAACCTTTATCAGAGTCAAAGAGAGCCAAATGAAGGAGGACGTTATTCATTGCCGTTTATTTTCCCCTGTTTGTTTTAGTGGGTGTCTGGGCAAGAGCAAATAATGGGATGAAATACTGTGAGCCATGTAGGCAGGTGTAGAAAATCCCCCTCGCCATATTGAGGAGGGAAATAAATCATCTAAATGCACAAAACCTATTTATTCTCTCAGAGCTGCATGACCACAGTTTTTTAAAGTTCACTTGCATGTCTTCTTCGTAATCTCTTCAATGGCAGACAGTGCGGATGT
Source organism: Cephalopholis sonnerati (assembly GCA_019142605.1). Taxonomy (NCBI): domain Eukaryota; kingdom Metazoa; phylum Chordata; class Actinopteri; order Perciformes; family Serranidae; genus Cephalopholis; species Cephalopholis sonnerati. Next base: position 31,163,311 of record JAGQAX010000020.1, read on the forward strand.
CGGCATTTGTCAGTGATAAATGAATGTTTTTTCCCCGCAGACACCAAAATGACAACAGCAGTCGAGCTCTGATTTTAATATGTTGTGAATGTGCTACTTTAATGTTCCCTCGCTCCTGTTTGGTTGCTGCTGTGAACAATAAAAACAAGACTGTGGACGAGGAGCAGTGAGTGTGTCGTAGACGCATACAGCGAAGTCATTATCTGTATCTGTTTAATCAACAAAATTATCTTTATTCAGACAGAAGGATGGAAGAGGGCGTGGTTTATACAGGAAGACATGTTAAATCATGCAGATGTATTTTCTAACCTATAATTCACTGGATATTTAATTGTTGTGCCTTCAAAACATCAAACTGATTTAATAATGGCATATATTTAATCATGAAATATATTTCAACATCCTCATACTGCACTCTATCGCTCTTTTTTTTTTAAATTTTAAATAAACTACCTTTTTTAAACTGTCTGAACCCCACAGCCATGAAATGCCATTAAAGTCAATATTAAATAAATACACATAAATAAAATAAAATACATGAAGACATATGCCTATGAAACTAAGAAATATTCCTGTGAATAAATCCTGAAAAAAATTAGAAAATAAATTTCAAATATGTAAATAAATTTAAATATTTAAAATAAATGAGCCAATAAAGTTCAATAAATAAATAAATAAATAGGCTTTTTTTTTTCTTCTTTTTTTTTTTTTTTTTTAGAAAAAGGATGTTTTCAAACGATTGCTTTTATTTATTTCAGGGGACTTTTATTTCCAAATGCTACATTTATTTCCCTGCTCTTTTTCTTACTTCAATCTGTATAAATAACCGTGAAATACTTGGTAGTGGAAGTCAAAATGCCATGATACTTCTGGCAGATATATATAGCATACATCTCAGAACGATCAATATTGACAATACTGACACATATACATTTGTTTCAGTACATTTTTTTTTTTTTTTAAATTATTGTTTATTTGGGAAAGCAGATGGTACAGAACTTGATTTCTGGATACAAGTCAGTGTCCACATCAAAGTTATAGATGCAGGACCGTTGAGTGCTAATCCCGGTTTTTAGTATCTTAACAAAACAAATATAACAAATCAAAATATAACAAGTGGGCTGGGGTGGGGGGGAAATCCTCCAATTCTACACATCAGGAAGAGAAAAAAGAGAAAAAGCAACAACAAAAAAAAACCACACAATAAAGTGGTATGTTTACACAAATCAAAACAGGAATATATGGCATGACAACCATTCATATGACAATCGAATTCAATTCACAGAGATGACAGGTTTTACATATTCTGTCCATTTCGACCAGATCTTGAAAAAAGATTCCCTTTGGCCTTTGAGGGTGAATGTCAATTTCTCCAAAGTGTAAATATCTTGTACAATATTGGTCCATTCTTCAATTGTAGGTGCTTCGGGCTTTAACCAGTTTCTAGTGATTGTCTTTTTGCTTGCTGCCAAAAGCATTAACAGCAGTTTGTTATCTTTCAGGGACCAGTTATCAACTGAAATGTCTCCTAAGTACAGGGCTTCAAACTTGCATGGGATTTTCTCAGTAAAAATATTACTTATATGTTCACTCAGCTGCTCCCAGAATGTTTTGATCACTGGACAATCCCAGAAAATATGGTAGTGATTTGCATTATTTGTCCCACAGAGTCTCCAGCAGGTGCCTCCACTACCCTGATGTTTTTTTTTGGGCAGGAGTTACAAAAAATCGAACAATGTTCTTCCAACAAAATTCCCTCCATGTGTTGGAACTTGAGGTCATCCATTGTAATTTGTTGATCTTTTCCCAGCTTTCAGTTGAAATAAATAAATTTCCCTCTTTTTCCCATTTATTTCTGATGTGGTTTGTATCACCCTGTTTAGATAGTAGAATACCATTATATAGCCTGGAAACAACTTTAGTGCATGAACCTGATTTTAACAAGGACAGAAACACATTCAAGAATCCTGGTTCTGCAGCATCCCAAGTTTTCTGTATATTTTGATTAAAATAGTTTCTAACCTGTAGGTATCTGTAGAAGTCGTCCTTTTCCAGCCCATTAGACCTCTGAAGTTCCTCAAAACTCTGAAACACCCCCCTCTGGGTAAATGTATAATAGGTGGTTAGTCCTTTTGAGATCCATCTTTTGAATCTCCCATCATTTTTGTTTGGCTTGAAGGCTGAGTCAAAGGCACACCACCTGAGTATTTTGATCTGATTTCCTAATTGACAAATTTTAACTGTCTTTTTCCATGAGTCTAACATTGTGCGTAACATTGAGTCCTGTGGTATCATCAACTCATCTTGTACTTCTTTATCCAATAACACAGACATTAGAGGTATTCCATCCACTGATGTACCTTCTATATCTTTCCATCCTGCATTGTATGACGGAGAGCATAGACATATTAACGGTCTTAGTTGAGCTGCAAGGTAATAGGCCTGTAGGTTGGGAAGACCTAGTCCCCCTTTCTCCTTCTTCAACTGCAGCGTTCTGTACCTTATTCTGGCCCTTTTCCCTTGCCAGATGTATTGTGATATTAATCTATCCCACTCTACAAATTGCCCTTCTGGTACATGGATTGGAAGACACTGAAATAAATACAGCAAGCGTGGGAGAATGTTCATCCTGACTGAATCTGCTCTGGAGTATAAATTTAAAAAAGGAATCACCTTCCATCTCTGTATGTCTGATTTTAACTTAGAGGTTAGGGGTCCATAATTGGCATCAAAAGTCCTAGAAAGTTCCTTGGTTAGTACGATACCTAAATATTTTATGGAATCTGCATCCCAGTTCCATCTGTACAAATTCCTAATTCTGTTCGGTGGGCTGTAGTTTAGAGTTAGGACCTGAGTCTTGTTAATGTTAATCTTGTACCCTGACAGTGAACCATATATCTCAATCAACTCCATAAGTTTAGGTAAGGTTTGAGTTGGGTTTGTTATAGTTAACAGTAAATCATCTGCAAACAAGGACAGCTTTTGATTGCCAGCTGCCATTGGAACTCCTATTATGTCGGGCCTCTGCCTTATCCACTGACTAAGTGGCTCTATAAAAAGGGCGAAGAGGAGCGGCGAAATACAGCAACCTTGCCTTGTGCCTCTTTCCAACATAAATGAGTCTGATAGATCTCCGTTAATTTTTATCCTAGCCGATGGTTTGTTGTACAATGCAGCAATTACCTCAATTAGGGTCTGGTGGAATCCAAATTTAGACATCACTTTATATAAAAAGGACCATCTGACCGAGTCAAACGCCTTTTCTGCATCTAGACTCAGTACAAGGGTCTCCATTTTTTGTTGTACTGCATGATTTAAAATATGCAACGTTTTTCTGATGTTGTCCTGAGTTTGTCTCTGTCTGATGAAACCTGTTTGGTCCTTATGTATTATTGCTGGTAAAATTTTTTCAAGTCTCTGTGAAAGTATGGCAGTAAATAATTTATAATCGATATTTAGCACACTCACTGGGCGGTAATTACCACAATTCAATTTGTCTTTCCCCTCTTTAGGAATTAATGAAATAATTGCATCTCTCCATGAAGGGGGGATAATTTTCTTTTCCAGGACACAGTTGAATGCGGTTAATAAGGTAGGGACTAACTGATCTTGCATTTCTTTATACCATTCGGAGGTAAAACCGTCCGTTCCCGGGGACTTACCTCCTTTTAATTTTCCGATAACCGATCTCAGTTCTTCTTCAGTTATCTTTGATATTAATTGTTTATTCTGTTCACTTGTGACCGTAGGGAGAGACAGGTGGGAAAGAAAGGTGTCTATCTGGTGTTCACTGCTCAAATCGGGTTGGGAATATATGTTTTGATAAAAATCTTTGAAACATTTATGAATATTTTCCAATCCCGTTTCCACACTATTTGTATGTGTATTTCGTATTTTATAAATAGTTCTATCTGCTTGTTGTTTTCGTAGTTTAAATGCTAAGAGCTTCAGAGACTTCCCGCCTGCCTCATAATGTTTCTGTTTTGAGAAAAGAAGTTTCTTTTGTATTTCTTGTGTGTTTAAGTCATCTAATTCCCCTGTTATTATCTTGATTTTAGTTTTTGTTTCCTCCTGAAGAGTTTTGGAATGTTCTTTTTGAAGTTTCTTTAATTCCTCCTCCAATCTCTTTTGTTTTTGTTGTCTGATTTTCTTTTCATTGGAGGAAATGGCTATCAATTTCCCTCTGATCACCGACTTCAGAGCATCCCAAAGTATTGTCGGTCCCACCTCTCCATTGTCGTTCTCATCCAAGTACCTTTTGATTTCATTTTTCATACTTTCTTTAATAATTGTACTGTTTAATAAGTTTGTATTTAGCCTCCAGAGAGTGGATCTACTTTTCTTAGTCAGAAGAACAGAAATATAGATTGGACTGTGGTCTGAGATGGAGCACGGGCCTATTTCACAACTTTCTATTCTATGGACATCCTTCTTAAACATGAAAAAATAATCTATCCGTGAGTAAACATTGTAGGGAGGGGAGTAGTGTGTGTAGTCGCGACTAGTTGGATTTTTGTCTCTCCATACGTCCACTATTCCAATTTCATCTATCATATTTCTGATTCTTTTATTAATATTTTTTGTGTTAGATTTTCCGTTTGATGAATCTAATTTTGGGTTTAATCTAACATTAAAATCCCCAGCACATATCATTATCCCTTGACTTTTTGTTGCTGCTAGTTCAAATATAAGTTTATAAAAAGACCAGTCGCTACCCGGTGGGGCATAAACATTAATGAGACTTATCAGGACACCATCAATTTTCCCTGTAATTAAAACAAATCTACCTTCCTTGTCTTTATGTTCTGCAATATGTTCATAGTGCAAGGCACTCGATATTAAAATCGCCACCCCTCTTCGCCTCCCCGAGCCATGTGAGGAAAAATATACAGATTTAAACCCCATCTTATTCAACTTGGCATGTTCAGAATCATCTAGGTGGGATTCCTGCAACATTGCGATTTGAATCTTATCTTTCTTTAGTTTTGACAAAACTTTCCATCTCTTTATCGGGTTATGTATGCCATTTATATTAAATGAAACCACCTTTATTTGTGTCTTCTCCATCTATGTAATGTTACCCTCCATTTCACTAATAACATTGGAGAGCCCCCTCCAGCCCACTGGAACTGAAAAAATATTAACAGATAAAACAAGAACACACATACTTACAAGAACCGTAAATAACAGAACAAGTGCAACTTCCAAAGCTGGGGTCTGATGACTAGACCCTGTTGAGCTTCTTGGAGACAGCCCGAAAGGGAAAGTCCTCCCAAGTCTATAAGGGAGGGCCCTTGCAAGTGTCAGCAGCCCAGTTCAGAGTAGACCCAGACAAACCTTTTTATAACACCATCATCCTTAACACAGCCCTCAGGAGACTTAACTCAGAGGGGCATCACCCAGGAAGAGAAACGATGAATCTTTCTGTTCTTAAGTAGCAGGTGGTGATGTCCTCCTAAATGCCCGGAGCTTCTCTTTGTAGATTTCTCCTCTTGCAGAGCTGGAGGCGCCTTTCTGTGTTTTCCCCTCCTTCCTGCTCCAGGACAGCCGCTCAATCTGCTCCTTCAGGGAATCTGGTGATCTGATGACTTTTACTTTGTACCCTTTTTTGGCCAGATCCGCGGTCGCTTCCTCTATGGAGTCGTAGGTTCTGGACCCTTCTTTATATCTCACTCGCAGCCTTGCTGGAAAAAGGGTCTGGAATGGGACCCCATCCTCTTTCAGGGCCCTCCGAACCTCCGTATACTCTCTGCGCTTTCTGAGGATGGCTGGTGGGTAGTCATGGTCCAGATTTATCCGTTTTTCACGCCAGACAAATCCCTTATGTTGCCAAGCTTTGCGAAGTATGGACTCTTTCATTTTAAAGCTCAAAAACCTCACCACTATTGAGCGTGGCGGTGCGCTCTCCGGCGGCTGCGGGCCCAGAGCCCGATGCGCTCTCTCTATCTGCAGGTCTGCCCCGTTGTCATCCAGTCCGAGCCCCTCTTTCAGTAAAGTTTCCACAAATGCAATCATCGAATCCTCGTCCTTCTCAGTCCCCTCTGGAACACCATAGATCCTGACATTCTCTCGCCTAGACCGGCTCTCCAGGTCTGTCAGCTTGTCTTCCAGTCTCACGTGCAGTTTTAGTAGCTCCGCTACTACTTCCTCCGTGTTTTGAGTTCTTTCCTCAGTTTTCTCCAGCCGCTCCTCTACTTCATTAATTCTTGCGTTCGCCTTCTTAATTTCCTCCTCGATAGTTATTAGTTGTTCTTTGCTCTCCTGACGGAACCCTCTCAGTTCTTGTAGTAATATTTCTAGGCTAGCCATTACTTCCACACTTTGCTGCTAGCTTATCACCACGTGCATTAGCTGTAGCTTTTGTCGCTGTATAACTTCTTGTCTTTTCTTCTCCAGAGTGTTATATAATAGTTCGGGGCTATGTTAGCCGTCTTACCCCCTCTCTACGCTTTTCGTGGTGTTATTTTACTCAGCTGAATGGGAGTATTTCTGTAATTAGTCCGGTTCTCTCGGGAGCCTCTTTACCGAGCTGCCATCTCTACGGTGTTCCGGCCGGAAGTCCTCCTGTTTCAGTACATTTTATTAAGATAATAGCGTATTATGTTGAATACAGGGTGGCACGGTGGTGTGGTGGTTCGCCTCACAGCAAGAGGGTTCCTGGTTTGAACCCAGGATGAGGGAGCCCTTCTGTGTGGAGTTTGCATGTTCTCCCCGTGTCAGCGTGGGTTTTCTCTGGGTACTCCAGCTTCCTCCCACAGTCCAAAGACATGCAGGTTAAGTGGTGACTCTAAATTATCGTAGGTGTGAATGTGAGTGTGAATGGTTGTCTGTCTCTATGTGTCAGCCCTGTGATAGTCTGGTGACCTGTCCAGGGTGAACCCTGCCTCTCACCCAGTGTCAGCTAGGATAGGCTCAAGCACCCGAGATTGACTCGCCAAACTGAAAATTGCCCACATTTAGCACTTGCTGGGTGGTAATTTTGGACCTGCTGGTTAGGTATAGGCAACAAAACTACATGGTTAGAGTTAGGGAAAACATGTTTGCCATTAAATAAGTACTACTACTGTCACTAATATAAAGTCACAAAAGTCATGTGACATATGTCAGATACAACACATCACATACGCCATTACCCTATAGTATGCTACACATACTAGCATACTAGGCTACGTTGTTATTAAAAGAAGTCAACATTTACTTTGAGACACAAACACCGGTCTCCTGGGTGAAAGTCCCGTGTTTGTGTGACCCAACCACCACCCCTCCCACCCACCATACAGAAGCGTCTTCAATATTTGTGCTACATTACACAGACTTTGTCGCATTTTATGCTACATCACGTCCTCCTCTGCTGCTGTAATGATTACTACAGCCAACAGAGGGCGACACCTTACAATAAATGTAAGTGTGGGTTGTAATAAGCTGCTTGCATAGTCAACCTATGTGGTTGTTTTTCCAGGCTGGAAATACAAGCTATAAACTATAAATCTATATAAACTATAAATCCAGATGCTACACAAAGCTTTTGTCTTGTTACTCCAGCACATGGCGACTCCTCCTTCTAACGTGTTTTCAGCCCGCTGTGCGCTGACTCCGTGCGGGTGATCAGAATATATCAATCACTTTTCAATAATGTGTAATAAATGAAACGACTAGATGGTGAAATCAAAGTCCTTTGCTGCAAACAGAACGGGCATTTTTCATCTTGCAGCCTTCCACAATAATTCACTAACATGTCAATGTTTTTTTCCTGAAAACAAGGAACGAGCATAACGAGCAAATTCGGATAGAATATGTATGTGTTTCCATCACAATATTTGTGCTTTCCTGAATAGCAGATGCAGGTACATACAGTGTAGGGCAAAGCCTCTCCAAGCTTAAGTAGAAAGAGGGAGAGATACTTGAGGAGGAACAAGCTGTTCAGCATATTCCTAATTATGATGTTTAAGTATCGAGACTCCTCTGCTGATATATCATTACCCAGGTTAACACATAAGGGAGTGCTCTTAAAAGTTTACCTTTTTAAAAACAAATGAAGCTGGATGATGATGTGAAAGGTCAAACACTGTGTTGAATATTGCCCAGAGAGAAGGGTGGTTTAATGAGATAGTTCGATTATTCCCACTGACTGCTGTTTCCCTGGACTCCCCTTCCTCAACCTCTCCATGCAGAGACCTCACTGCTACACCTGCTGGCCATTTGGAAGTGCTGCTGCACCATCTGCATTGGCAGTCAGAGCAGAGGTGCCAGGAGTTGTATTAATGAAATGATAAATCTAAGCCTAATCTAAATAATAGCCTTTCATCTCTGCTGCTGACATATGACACGGACATGCCCATCATGGAGCCTGTAGAATACACAAAAAAATTTTGTTTTGCATAAATCCTCTCAGAGGCTGCCATTTGTATGCCCCTCGCTCCCCCGATCCTGTTCAAACAAATAGACCAGAGCTCCGGGAAGAAGAATAGTTCAGTGTTTGACAGGCAGCTTAAAGGGGCAAATAGAGTCGTGACATGAGGAGGGAAGGTCATTCTGCAGAGGGCCACTAACGGCAAGTAATCAACATTGGCAGAGGCACACATTTGCATTGAGATGGAGGCATTTAAAAATCAGCCGGTGTCTCCGGTCCAGGCAGGCACTGAAATTAAATTCTTAGAATTAAATAGGCTGAGGTCCTGTAGCATCTCCTGGTCCCCTTCACTTCACTCCTCTCCTTGTGTACTGTAAGTGGCGTTTGATGGATGTAGTCTCAGATTTTATTTGCTGTAATCACACGCCATGAGACAACAGGGTTACAGGGTAAACCAATGATGGCTTCTATGAAGTTAAGTTTAAAATGAGCCACAAAGCCTATAAAATATTCACCCCTCACGTCTTGTTACTGTGTTTTACAACACTAAATCACAGTGAGTGTAATTGAGTTTAATTTGACACTGATTAACAGTAAAGGTCGACACACGGGTGGTGCAGGGGCAAAATTCACCACGGCAGAGACCCTGGATTTGATTTGTGTTCGCCGTACCTCTGGATGGTGTTTATTAGAAGACAGGTAATTGGCTGGCGACAACATTTGGCACCAAGGTTGGATTATCAACAGGGGAGAGCAGGCATCTGCCCCACGGCTCAAGAACCTCAGGGGCCCCTGAAGCTCCAGTCCTGCTGTGTCAATTGGTTCACACTAATTAAGATGAAAATTTGCAATTAAACTGAAGATTTGCTTGGGAATATGCAAAACACAACATTAACTGACATGACAAGGACTTAAAACTCGGTACTGTGGCAGCAGTGCCTCGGTGTGTAGGGACTTGGCTTGGGAACTAGAAAGTTTATTGCAGTACTTCTTCTACCTAATCACGAGGCTTGATCTTAAAAAGCAGCTCAGTTGCCAGAAGAAAATGTTGGCACTGTATGATTGTGCAAACTACGAGTAAGTTAGATTTACACATTTTTATATGTGTCTAAAGTGTCACTGGGAAGTGGAGGGGATGGTGTGACACCTGGGCAAGACGCCTGCCAAGCTGCAGACCACTGCAGATCACTCCTGAGACCAACAAACAACAAAAGTGATTGTTTTTAAGTAAGTCATCGCTGTTTTTCCAACGACTTTTTAGGGTATATCCACACGAAGACTTGTCTTTTTGAAACCGCCAAATAAACTGATCGGATTGCTATAGTGTTCTGTAAACATGGCGCCGACTTCAAGAATGTAGGCGGCAAAGTGAAGTCAGTTCAAGCCACTGAAGCCGCATAAGAAGGCTGCAGTATATATGCCAGCCAGGAGATGTTGGCCACTAAAAACTGGAGCACACAGCTCTGAACCAGAGAAGAAGACGCGCAGTGTATACAAACGGAAGAAGGAGAAGATCCAGAACAAGCACAACAAGATGATGGGGAAAACAAAGGTGTGTACTCGGGAACCCCGCTTCAAAAAGATGCTGTTTCGTCCTCCGAAAACGCCGGTTTCGTATGGATGAAAGGCCGAATCAGTTAAAAACTTTGGCAAATTCACCCTGACAAGGCTTCATGTGGATGGGCCCTTAGAGTCACCAAATGTGGGTGTTTTTCAATAACTTGTAGCTGTTTTTCCAGCAGGGCCAGTGGCAAGAAAAGCAGCTGTTTTTTACCAAGCTATCACTGCTTTCCATGTGAGGATGGTGCCCCAAAAATCAGGTATTTTAAGCCAAAACATGATCTTTCCCTAAACATAACCAAGTGGCTTTTGTGCCTAAACAAAACTACACACTACCTATAGTGTTGTCTGCCATCCTGCAAGACAGAAAATGTATTTGTATTCTTCACTTAAATTACATGAATAATACAATACAATATAAGATTCTGTTCTGTTAGATTATCCAAGAAGAGTGACAAACATCAAGATTTATGCTGGCATAATTGTGGCAACTGAGGTTCTTCATTTTACTCGCTCGAGGACTGTCACCTATTAAAACACTGGTCAGAAGTGATATCTCTTGTGTCACAGTTTTTCTATGTCAATTTCCCAGTGTGCCCTAAAGTATGTTTGCCGAGCCTGAAGCTGGATAATAATGTTGGAGTAACTGTTGAGCGCCTATGGACACTGGCTTGCCTATCTACTAAGAGACTAATCCATTCAAACTGGAAGGAACATAAAGCAGGCTGCTTTACAAGGGACTCTTGGCTGAAGGAATATCTGGACTTACTAAACATGGAACGGGCAGCCTGCCTGTTTGATAAAGGGCTGGAGGACCACTGGGACACTGTCCTTACACTTTTAAAATAGTAGCCCCCAGTTTATATACACAATGGATGCATGAGATCTGTTGTATGTTACATATGCTACATGAATGTCAGCCTTGCATTATCCTCCTCCTATCCCTGTTTTTTCTCTCTGATTACTGTGTGCTTTGTTTTGTTTTATCTAAAAGAAAGAACAATAAAAATCTTAATAACAAAAAAATTACACAAATACTAAACCAACCTCATGATCACTTGAGTATCAATTACTCATCCCGTGTCATGTTGAATTTATGAAGAGAAATCTGTTTTTTTCACATTCAACACACGATTATCAAAGAATCCAAAAAAACGATGAATGAAAAATCAAAAAATCAACAGTGGAACTAAATCAAAAAATCCTTTTACAAACTCTCACACAACTCGCACTGTATAATCTAAGTTTTATTTATCCAGTCGTATACTCAGTACTTTCTAAACACGTGCATTTACACTAAAACACTTCTACAAAAGCAGTGACGCACAGACGAGTAGCGCGCCTGGGCAAGCGCATGTGTTCAAACTCTGCTCAATGGAATGCACAAGTTGAAACACACATGCTTGCCCAAGCATGCTGCTCCTACGTATAAGTATTTTAAATTCAATTCAGTAAATTTAAAACACTATTTGTACCCGAGGGGCGATCTGCAAAGGCACATATAGTGGGTTACACATATAGTAATAAAAAAAAAAAAACAAAAAAAAAAACAAGGACAGCTGTACATACTACAATTCAAGTATAATATGTAAATGCAAAAAAAAGCTGTGCAAATAATGATAATGAAGATAATATGAGTGCAAAGTAAGCTGCACACATTTTTATGATAATATGAGAATGAAGATAATGAAGATAATACTATGGCAAAAATAAGCTGTACACATTGGTGACATTGGTAATGATAGAAAGTAATAGTGCAAAAAAAATAAGCTGTACACATACATAGTAAAGTAAAGCATAAATGAATGTGTTTTGAAAGTACTGAGCATATCTGGATAAATAAGACCTGCACGAGTCCTGTGAGAGTTTGTAAATTGACGTTTTGACATAGTTTTACTGTTTTTAAATGCGGACCCTGCTTGCTTCAATTCATCAACAATTTTTTGCCTTTTTTGGATTTTTCGTTCACAAGAGGCATGCCAGAAAAACAAAGTTTTCTTCACAAGTTCAACGTAACACGGGGTGAGTAACTGATATACAGATGAACATTTTGTGGGTGAAGTATTCCTTTAAGGACACCTTTGTTGCTCAGCGTCAAATAATCCTTGCTGCATCCAGTGTGATTCAGTGTTAAAAAACAGAAAGTCAAGGAGGTGTGAATCCTTTTTCTTCCCTCTAAATTCAAGCATAAAATGGCTGTGATAACTTCTCATAACATCCCCACACATCTTGTCCTGCCTCAGCTGTCACACGGATCCAGTGCCAGCCTGAAGCTGGTTTCACACAGAATTATAACTGCCACTCCTTCCCTCCGCGCTGTCAGCTCTGCCTGACACAACCAGCCCCTCAGATGATACCCAAATGGGTTGATTTGGCCACTTCAAGGGAAGCACTAAATAACCAACTAGCACAAGCTCCCACTTGCTCTTATTTCATGTCCACGCGCACGTCCCAGTTCAGTTCATTTTCTTAAAATGCTTGACCACACAACACTCAGCCAGAGGCCTGTTGAGGGCTTGTAGTAACTTTGTATCTGTGAGCAGCAGAGCCAGATTGAGTCTTAGACTTCCTTGCCTGGGGCTGTTGTGTATCAAGTGCAGCTGAGTGGTTGATAGGCTTAGCATGGCTTCTAAGTGGAGTAAAGCCACAGGGAGACTCCTGGTTTGGTTTCCTTCATGAATCGGCGAGAGTTACAAAAAGTCCTCATCTGAAATGAACTTAAACAAACTTTAAGTGGCACTAGAGAAGAGACACTGCAGCTGTGTGGGATCATTTCCAACCCTTCAGACAGGCGTTTGCAGCTGAAATAAACTGCAGACCTCAAGTAAAAGCTTCAATTGTAAGCTTCAACTCACATTGCTCCGAGAGGCTAAAAAAAAATGTTTTCTTATATTGCACTGCAGCAAAGCAACTAGTCAATCAGTGAGTTCGACCTGCTGTTAACAGAAGGTTTCAACAACAAATGCACACAAGTAAAATAAGCATAAGTTGGTACAATGAGAGGTGAAGGGACACATAGAGGCAAAGCAAATTTCAGTGGGTCGCTAGGGGCACACATCGGGGAAAAGACCACAGATTAGCTGGGAAAGAATGTCAATACTGCATGATTCTCTCAGAATTAATGTAATCACAATTTTGATGTCCAAAAATTCCTGCTTTCTACATTATCTGACAGCCTGGTTAGGGTAAAACAAAGATCATGGTTATGGCAAAAAAACTATGATTAAGGTAGAGTAGGGTTAGGCAACTAAAATATTTGGATAAAGGGGAAAAATTGTGGTTATAGTTACAAAAAAAGCAAATGTTAATTGCAGTTCTGTTACAGGATTTCTGAGGTTTTTACATGTAGGGTCTTAGCGATTTTTTAATACATTTTTAATGTCGAGATAAATATGATTTAAACTCAGAGATGGAAATAAAATACTTCTACTTCTACTGTGGTAGAAGATATGTGACTTATTAGTTTCAAGAAAAACAAAGTGGCAGCAAGAAAGCAAAGAATGGCAAATGGTTTGTGTATGGATCCTCAACTTCAGCCAACCCAGCAATAAACTCCCTACCAGATCAGCAAACCTTCTGTTGCTGCCGTTACACAGATTAAAGCCAGCCTGCTGTGACCCCCAGCTGCTACCAAGTTCGTCTACGGAGCTTCCACCTGCTCTCCTCCCGTCATAAAGTCTCCTAAAGGCAGGGAGTGAAACAGAGAAGGAACCCCAGGGTACATGAGCTAGCTAATTCGTCTCACTTGTGGTCTGATAAACAGAAAAAAAGAGACAGCTTTACAATGGAATAGGATTTCACAGATTTAAATGCTAAAGAAATAAATAAAATAAAAAATCAAGACTTTCCTATGCAGTATATGATGCTGCTGAAATAAAAGAAAGACTGACTGACATAAAATGTGCATTGTTTTTGGAAGAATGCCTCATAATCTACAGTCTCAAGAAGTATATGATTCAACTCTGTCCCATGGTCTAGTGCAGGGGTCTGCAACCTTCACTACTGAAAGACCTGATTTAACCATAAATAATACACAAAAAAATCTGTCTGACAACACACTTGAGTCTTGTAATAATAATAACACCACCTAGTAAGTCTAAATTAGTCTATTCACATGACAAAATGGTCTAAATGAGCATTCAAGGTGGCTACTCTACATTCCCTATTCAAGTCTACATTTTTTACCTTTTTGAATTTGGAATTTGGCCTAGCCAGGGAAATCCAAGACAAGCCACTACTATTGTGGTTTGGCAAAATTTAGAGGAAAAGGTGAAAGTGTCACACATATTTTAGTTGACAAAATGTTAAAACTTTTTTTTTATTTGGTGTATAGGCTGCACATTTTTACAACTGGAGAATGCAAGAATTTCTTAAGGCCCAAAAGAATGATAAATGAAAATGGAAAAAAAAAACAGCTTTCATTTCCATATGTTTACATTGGATCGTAATATTGAACAGCAAAACTTGTAGGATCGCAGTACTTAAAATTACAACACATATTAAATCGGCATCTACGTATCATGACAGTATTGCGTTGAGAGATAAGCATTTCATCTCAGCCCTACGTACGTGCTGCCTCTTTGTCTTGGTATTAAATTTTCCATTGACGGCTCTGTGAGACAACTGAAGTAGTTGTCTCTAACCGCCAGTCAGGTAAAGGTTACAGAAACATGATGATGAGGGTCACATTTCCTCTCAAAAGAAATCATGTGCTGTTGCTTTCTATTTAAGACATCTACACTGACGTCAAAAAGCCCACAAGGAGTCATAATGAACCCAGCATACGCCAAAGGTAGAGAGTCATCAGACATTCAGAGGGTGGGTACAGTTTCAAAACCGCAGGACTAGAACAGAGCAGATCAATAAGGTGTTCCCATGCATCCAAACAGGTGGAGAGAAGACAGAGAAAGACAGAGAGAGACGGAGGAGCTTAGGTATGTCAAAAGGGTACCGATAATGACATTTGGTGCTGACCAAATGAGATTCTGCACTCAAATGGGACCGCCTGCTCATAAATAAGACAGAAAAACAGGTCCAATTGTCAAAAGTGATTGTTGACAACTGCCTGGCTTCTGTTCATGCCTGGGGAAATAAGTCTGTGAATTTCATGCGCATGGATATAAACGCACTGAAGCCGAGGCCCACTGAACTGAGAGAGGAGATGAATCTGTTTCCTGATAAATTATGCATTGGTTCAGTCCTGTATTACCATGTGCACCACCACCGTGTTCGCTCTGTGAAGAACTTCTTTGTCCACTGCGAATTAGCAGCACCTCTCTAATCTCCTTTCATCTCGTCCACAGGCGGGAGATGTGTATGCCTTTAGGCTGCTAATGACTTAATATACCAGTGAAAAAGAGGCTCTGACAGGTTCCAGGAATGTATTGTTCTGCTGGTTTTTATATAATCAGTCTTGCATGTGGAAAGCAAAAAAAAAGGGATTTCAGTCTATAACCAACTTAAGATTTATCATTACAAATAGGACAGTTTTGTGACATGTATCTCCAGCTTTGGAAATTTCTTTTTTTTTCACCCAGACTCAATTAATTCCAGAGCCAGCGATACAACACCACAAAGAAAAGAGCACATTAGAGTGCCTCACAAGGGCAATGATACCTTCAGGGTTGCTATTTGTGACTATGAATCTGGATCTGAGAAGACGGTATAAAAGGATAGAGGGGAGCGTGGGCGGGGAGGAGAAAACATCTTAAATTACTTGCTCTTCCAGTTCAGCCCACCGCCAGATTGCTGTCAGGCTGGACTGACGTTTGATTGAAAGCGCCGACAGGACCACGGGAAACGGAGACCCAATTAGCGCGTTAGCTGGCCACTGACCTCTGATGGCAACTTGATGACCACCAATAATGTCTGTTAGATTCCAGCCGCCATTGCGCTGTGTGTCAATCAGGTGGCTCGGGCACGGAGTGATGGAGCTGCAGTTTACTCCCACATACAGTAGTGCCACCACGAGCTTGGCTTCCAATAAATTTGGATAAAGAAAGCATGAAGATGATTTTAAGTCTCTCACACAGATGTTGGCAATCATCCATGCTGTTTTCACTTTGTGTATTAATTGAAACATACTTATCGTAAGTCATTTCATTAAGTGACTTTGATTGTTTTCATGTCACATTGCAATTATTTGTCTTGTGTTATTATGAGTAATCCAGAGTGTTCAGTTGATGAGGCTCTGCTGGGAATATTAATAAGCTACACATAGAAAGAAAGGGCACCTTCACTTTGTCTAGTCCTTGTTCTTTTCACTTAAAGGGATAGTTCGGATTTTTTGACGTTGGGTTGTATGACGTACATATCTACAGTCTGTGTATTAAGAATATTTTCACTGCTTTAACTCAGTGTCAGACAGCAATTTCAGATGGGGAACTGAAGCAGTTTTATGATTGATAATTTGATTTAACATCACTGAACACAGAAGTTGTTGGTATATCGCTGCCTCGATTAGTTAGTATGTTTGTATTATTGTGTAACTTTGTTTTTTTAAAGGGTTAGGTCAGATTCAACAAAGTCACATAATAACAAGGGCTAGGTACCAAACCACCTCCCACAGTCCAAAGATATGCAGGTTAATTGGTGACTCTAAATTGTCCCTAGGTGTGAATGCGGGTGTGAATGGTTGTCTCTGTGTGTCAGCCATGTGATAGTCTGCCAGTCTGTCTAGGGCGTACCCCGCCTCTTTCAGACAGCGAATTCTGATGGGTAACTGGAGCTGTTTCATCGCTCTCTCTAAAGCCAGACTCAATCAAGAAAAACAGTGATTTGACATCACTGAACACAGGAGTTGTTGGTATACCGCTGCCTCCATCAGTTAGTTTTTTTGTGTTATTGTGTGACTTTGGTGTTTTGAAGGGTTAGTTCAGATTCAACAACGTCACAGAATAACTTCAGTTGGGTGCCAAATTTGGCACTTTAAGGAACCAACCAAATGACATCCGCATTACAGAGTACCGATTCACATTAAATCATTCTGTGCCAAATTTCAGTACCTGTGAGTGAATCTGTGTAAGAGTACTAGGGCGGAGCTCCACTCTATTCCACTCTGTGGAGCAGAGCCCTGTAGCCAAATCACAATTTCAGCTATAGTTTCGACGTCTGGTCTATTTTCTTATCTATTTTATCTTAAAAATAGTCTAGTACCTCTGCTGTTTGTGATTGATTATTAAACTACGTACTTGTTCCACATATTTCTAAGTAGTGTGTAAACAGAGCAAGAGAGATGAGCAGTAACACATACACACCCACACACACAAGCAGACAGACAGACAGAAATGGGAAATTAGCATCTATGTGCCATTGGGAAAGACCAGAGGAGTAGAATTACTTGTTGATCTGCATGGAGAGTATAGAGAGAAAGAAACAGAGCGAGACTACATCACCTCTGCAGTTTGTTCAAAAATTACATTTTTGTTATTACAGAGAAGAGCCGAAAAAAAGGTACAGTTGGGTACCGATACCCAATTCCAGGTACCAGTTCAAACGTGAACGGTACCCAACACTAACAATAACACAAACAAACTAACCAGTCGAGGCAGCGGTAGACCAGCAGCTCTCATGTTCAATAAGTTTAAATTACTGTGTTTGTCAATGGAGTCTGGTGGCTTTGAGGACAGCATAGATGGAGGGAAGAAGTACCGCATATAACGTCACTTCATAAGATACAAACTACGGGGTTAAAAAAGGTGGTGTATTCTCAACAGGAATACTCCGTTCTCTCCCGAGTGTTGATGAGTGCAGAACAGCAGTCACCCTGCATCTTCAAGAAGACACGTGTCTGTATGTGAGAACATGTGAGCGTCCTCACACATGTGGAGCTGCCGATCAGGCAGGAGATGATTAGGTGGCAAACACAGGCGAGGTCTCTGCCGTGTTGAGTAAAAGAACCCATCAGCCGAGGGTGAGAGATTTAATGTAGACGGGAACATGCAGGGTCACCTCCAGTCCTTCCCCCCTTTTGCTGAAGGTCACACGCCGACAGATAAGTCTGCCTATCGTCAGGCCTCATGTCGTCCACATTAGCAGGCTGAGCCAGGCCTTGCCGGCGTCAGCAAAAGAAAAAGGCTAGGTGCTATTGCCCTCTTGAGATAGAAAGTGTCAGCCTTACACACTCTGAGTGTAAATAGTGCAACAACAGTGAGACCGTGGGGAGGGATTGTGGAGATAGGATGAAATTAGAAAAGAGAAATAGCCAAAAGTACTGATACACAAGCATGAATTTTTAATTAATTACAGCTGATTTTAGATCAAACAGGAGCTAGTTCAGGACATTTTACTTTTACTGTAGTACTGCTACTTTAGCTAAAGTATAACATCTTGGGGTTTTGGTGCACTGGATCAGCAAACTTTCTTCGTGTGTGTGTAAGTCCTCGTGATCATTCTGTGTCCCCTCTCTGATTTCAAAGGTTAATGCAGTCCTGTGGATGCAGTGATGTGTAGCTCTTTGTGTGTTTTAATTTTTTATCAGCAGCGATTTAAGCTGACTCGAAAGATGAGAACGGAGGAACAAAGCGTTTGATCATCACACTCCAGTTTGTGACTGGATCGATGGATTAGAGGAGCAGCTGCTGCAGAGGAAAGTGAAAGCAAACTGTCTTTTACTAGTTAGGCCTAGCACTGAATTGTGGTGTATGCAGTTTCCATGGGAACACAGACGGTTTCATCGAAAGTAGTTATGTAAAAACAATAGACAACACGTTCTCACTCCCAACTTGTCAAATATCGCTGTTTGGTTGATGGACTTTCACGTCTACATGATGCGTTACATATCCTCCTCCATGTGTAGTTGACGTCCCAAGACACTGTGTCAATTTTACGCCTGCTATATGCATTCTGTCTTCTCAAAATACACTTCCCTTTTCACAGGAGCTGTTCAGTTTCTGCTCATTAGATCTACAGTCTACAGTCTTTTTCAAAATTGACTTACAACATCATTAAAACACCTCATATTTATGTCCATTTCCTTATGCAACAGAAGCATGTGGTTAGGTTTAAAGAAAAACATCATAATTTGGCTCAACATTCATACAGGAAGGTAACCCCAGACTCTTGGCTGAAAGTCCAGTGTTTGTTGGACCCATACCACGCCCCCACCTCCCTATCGCCCTCCAGGGACTTTCAAGCTCCCTAAATTACATCGTTATCCAGCTGCATTTCAAACTGCTGCTGCAGTGGCGTAGCATATTGACGCAAAAGGACGCCTTTTTGTGTAGGTGTCTGATGCTGAAATCATCGAGCAAGCAACGGTACTAGACAATTTCAGAATGTGAACAGGCTGCTAAAACTATATGCATCAACGAACTGTTGTGTTTTACTTTCACTGAGTTGGCGCTCTGCTGCTTCGTCTGTGCCCAGACTACGCTCTGCTATGGGAGATAGACGGAGAGTCAGTCCCCATGGACCCCCAAGTTAACTGTCCAACCGTTGATGACAACTGTGTGGGGATACGTTTTTTTTACAAATCACCTTAAAGTTATGCATAATTAAGAGCGGACCACTTTGAGTGTCCTCAACTTCTCAGTCAGATTCACCCCTTGCTCCTCCACAGCACCAGTCCGGATAAGGTCACTTCTGGCTCCAAAAACCAAGATGGCCACAGCCTAAATGGCAAAACTGAGGTTTCAAAATGGGAGTCCACAAGCCAGTGAGTACGTCTCGATAGCTGCGTCCATTATTTTTACAGTCTATGGTTGCGCCAGTCATAAATAATTGTGAGGAAACCCTGGTCTGGTCTCAAACCAAATCAGTCCCTTTTATCAGTATCATCATCATCATCATCATCATCAGGTGATTATCCACACTGGGTTTTGTTATTAATTTGCCTTTATTAAAGAAAAAAAATATTATGGACAGTGAGAACTGACGTGTAATGAACTGAACTGAAAGGTCAATCTGCACCTCGTGAGACTGACTAGAGCTAGAATGATTAGTCAATTACTTAATTAGTCGATCGCCAGAAAATGAGTCTGTTCTGTTTCAATAATCGCTCAAATATCTAAATGCAAAACATTACCAAGTTCCAGCTTCTCAATGTTGAAGATTTGCTGCTTTTCTTTATCTTTAAATTTTCCTGACTAAATATATTTGGGTTTTGGACAACTAATGGTACAACACAAGCAATTTAAATAGGTTACCTCAGGCTGTGGCTAAATATAATTGGCTTTTTTTTCTCCATTTGTTTTTACAAACAAAGCGATTAATCGATTAATTAAGAACATAATTGGCAGCAGCTCTAAACCAGGGACCACCCACAAATTCACTGTGGCTTTACAAAGTAATTATCTCTCCTACAAAGCACGCTTCCAGGCAACTCTTTTTGTTTTTTAATGTATTAGATTCTGGGGGAGGGGGGAGGGGGAGGCAGCTGTTAGCGGGGCCCAGCTGTCAATGACGGCTGGCAGAGATGAGAGGGGAGGAGTTGATTTTGAACAAACCTGTGCATACATGGTCCCAAAGGAGCGTCACTTTAAAGAATTCCCTCAAAAGGCCAGATGATAGCTGGATGTCTCTGTTTACCTCTGCGTCTGCAGCGTACTTGCAATCCCATGCTCACATTAATTATGCTAAATACTGTGATGGAGATGAAGAAACCCTGATTGACTTGGCAGAATGAGGCTCAACAAGAAATATCTTAAGGGTTTGAAGTTTACTGTGGGGGGCTACGAATAATCTTCTTGAGACATTTCCTACTAAACACCTCACCAAGTCCATTTACAAGACACAAGCTGTTGCACTATGAACAACACAACAAACTGAGGTGAAGTTAGTTTAGGGATTGAATACATTTTGATTTATAGGCCGGATCTGCAGTCCTCAACTTTATTTCCTAGGGTTTTCTTTAGCAGAGTGGTGGAATAAAAGTCCCAATTTCGACAGAATGAAAATTAATTCACAACAATTCTGTTGAACCGTATCTTTCTACCCCCACAATTTCTGTGCATGAAAGTGAAACAATAAAAGTATGTGAAAGAAATTGTAGCACAGCTCAGTCTAAACCTGCAATGCTGATTTGCTTTTCACGCTGTTCACACCGTGTTATTTCTCAAACCGTACATTAGCACACACTGATTTCTGTGCCTTTCATTTCCTGTGTTTGGAGCCTGGATGGTACACTGTGGACTTTACAGTCCATTACGGACACCACTGGAAGCCAGGCTGCATTATTGTTAATGACACGGCTTTAAGTTGGACAGTTGAGGCCTGTTGTTAAATTGAAGGGTTTTAGCTATACTAGCCTGGGTTTTCTGAAGAATTACTTTTGATTTCAGCATTAGCAGCAGCAAAGTTATAAGGTACAGCATGTTCGTCTGCAAATTGTAAATATTTCACTTGTGTTTTTGTCATCTGCAAAAGAATGTGCATAACTCGACTCACAAGACAAATACATACGACAGTTCCTCATATGACAAACAGCATATAAAAGCCTCTCGCAGGCCTTTCATGATACTAGTTTCAATATTTCCCCCCGAAAGAGCGACTCTCTGCCTCCCATCTCAAGCCACTGTGCTGGGTCTAGAAGTTTGCTTTCACTTACAAACAGTTGCTCCTCTCATCCTTCGAACCCCCACCAGCAGCTATATAGATTCACACAAACATTATAATTCTTTTGAACACTGTTCTCTGTAGAGACTCTGCCCTCTGTGTGTGTTATCTTATTTTGCTTTGTTATCAGAGTAACTGAGCTGCATCCTTTGAGCAGTGCTGTGTAGCCCCCAGCCAACAACAGCATCAGGTGATTTCAGGACTTAACGACCAAGCGTCAACCTCCTGGACTGAAAAATGAAGCCAAGGTGGAGGTGCCAAAAACTGTAGTTCCTGTAATGGCCACTTGAGGCTGGCTCCAAGAGCGAGTCAATCCCCACTGGACCCCAATGTTAAAATGCCCAACTTTATGGCAGACATAAACATGTCTGGTAGATATAGCTAATTTCTCCTTTCGTGAGAACTGAACCGGGGATGAATTTTTATATAACTCACCCATTTATTGTTATTAAGGTTCAAGGTTAAGCATAATTAAGGATGTGGCTGTTTTGAGTGACAGGTGAGTGTCGTCCGTTGACAGGTCGCTACATGACAATATCATCGGTTGGGCAACGTAACCATGGTGTATGGCCAGATTCACAGAGTATAGGCATAGCCGCAGCTTTTACTATTTCATAGTGTTTCTTCAGTTCATGAAAGTTAATTGTAACGTTTTGGTAACGTTTGTACGTATTGCTTAGCATACGGCTGTACTAAAAGACCCTCTAAGGAGTCTGATATTCCACTTTTACATAAAGTACATTTTGTTTTAATAATTTAAGCTTGTTTTTTTTACTACCATTAGCATTAGGTTTATCACAGTTAACCATAGCTGCTGTAAATGCATCGTGCTAACTAAGTAAGCAGCTAGCGTTAGGGTTATCTCCACCCTCTTTTCTAAATATGGTCACCTTTTGGCTCCAAAAATCAAAGATGGTGATGGCCTAAATGCCAAAATGCCCTTTATTCTGCACAGTCTATGTTAGCGACTGGGTAGTAGCAGCACGCATTCAAGAGGAAGCTATGAAAACCGTGGACACAGCACCTGAAAAACACAAACATAACGAGGCAAAATGCCAAAGTGAATCTAGGGTTGGTTTTCACTTCTTCCAGGTGAGCATTGAAGAAAAGGATGAAGAGTGATGTGAAGTTGGACAGGTAGTTGCCAGCGGTTAGCTTAATTAGCTTGCTAGGTATCAGCTTTTCCATAACGTTCCTACAATAGTACAGTAGCTTGCAGCGCACGTACAACCAGTGTACGTCCAAGTGTTGTGTTAACAGTTAATAACAATTCCTGCATAGTATACCTTTAAACCAGCGGCATGTTTGGCTAGTTGCCCCCCCCCCAGATAAACATACTGTTACCAGTACTTTCAGTGGAGGTTGAGATACTACTCACCCTAGATCCCATCCCTCTGTGTTCAGCCTGGAGTGCAGTGACAAGAGCACAACCCCTCACCAGCTTCCCTCTTAACTCCCAACAGCGTTAGCTGGAATGCATGACTAAACCAGACGTAGCCCTACCGGGAACTGAGCCTAAGGTCCCTGTGGGTGAGAGTTTTCTCCTATGTGTCACACGTGTACCCCGCCAAGCTCTGAGACAAGACTACGTTGCACAACAATCAGAGCAGCTAGAACGGATCTCCAGCATTCCTCAGCCTTTATCACCTACCTGCATCATGTTCTCGTACATTCCAGCTACTTCAAAAAATAAACTCTTGTTTCATCTGCTATAAATCTTCTGCTGATTTTGTAACTACAAGCCCAAACAGAGCCCAAAGAGAAACTAGCCTACCTACCACCACACATGGATGACTAAAAAAACTAAAGCAACCAGATCAAGCCAGGGAGGACAGCTCCCCCACAATTCAAACAGAATTTCTCCTGCCTGTAAATTGGTTTTCGTCACAACTGGCTGTCAGAGTTGGCGTTTGTGGGTTTCAGTGTGTCAGATTTGACACAGCTCCCCTTCACTAGCTGTGGGCTGCAGCTAACCACCCACACACCCCCACTGGGGAGCGGCCGTCTTCTTCAGATCCCCTTCAACAACTTGACAACACTGATCACTCTCATCATCGTCCCCTCCAGCACTCGGCAGGGATTTACAGCCTGAAGCATCTCATTGGTCAAAGCCTGACTAATCGGACCAAAGCTTATAAATGCAGCTGTTTTACTGTAACATGTAGAAAATACAGCTTCTCTGTGTTGGAGAAAATACTGCAAACCATCATCAAAAGTTTCCACATTTGATGACACGCACAATTGGAGGACTAGAATCCGGTGCTTACTGCGCCTGGAGACACTGTCATGTTTCATCTCTGCACCAGTGACCAACACAGGAGCCATGCCCCGTCAATCACAAACTGACACATCCGCGCTTGCATGCCGAAAGGGACAAGGCAGCGAATTACGGGATTTGTGCATCTTTGAATAGATGTCGAAGAACATACTGTATCTGTGAGGCTGCTTAACAAGAGCACGCTCGACGGAGACGCTTGCAGAACAAAATTAATTTGTTTCCCAGGATGTGTAATGTGCAGGAGATGAAAAATGTTCGCGCACATAAACCCAATTAACTGCTCAAACAAAGAAATCCCTTCCTCACCCTCTTAAAATGTGAGTAATGCAGACCTTTGCGCCAGTTTATGGTGTGATTATAATTTATGCCACCTCCTAAGCAGCGCTCGCAAACTGTGTCTCTTTTGTGCAGCGCCGGCTTTACGGCCGTGGAATCTCAGAGGAAGAAAAGAGCCAGTGTCATGCGGTCAGAAGGCATTTTAGTCAGACAAAAATTTGTGTCAGCACTTTCTGCCAGGGAGCGAGAGGCCAGCGTTCAGAGCTGTTAGCCCCCTTCTCAGAGGAGAGCCAGGGTTTAATGGGACTACTCTTCCACTCCATTTGCCGGCCCGCATCTCACAGGCCACAGCTGCATGCATGTGAGCCAGCGACTGTCACTCTGCATACCTCTCTGCAGCCGGCGAGCTCCACACTCCCTTTAACAGCTGACAGAAGTTGTTCATCTTCAGACACACTCTTGACTACAGACATAATGTGTGTGGAGGAGACAATGTTAAAGAGACTGCAGAGGTCACTCTCAGATGTGAGCTCCTTACTTCATTTACTGGTCAAGGAAATAATCTCACCGACTCCTGGTGCGGCTGTGGTCATATTCATTCTGATTTAGGCCTTGCGCTAAAAAAAAAAAAACTTCTTATAAAATGACTTTGGATCTATTTCAGACCCAAACAACAATTTCATGGCTGGCCAGTCACAGAGTAATTACATATGGCCTGAAGCCGGCACATCGATCAGTACTCGCGACTTAAAAATGAGACTATTTTTGACAGACAGCTTCTTGAAGAGATGACAGCACCTCCACCGCACGCATTGTGAAAACTCACAATGAGAATTGAAACGGGTAACATGAATCTATTTTCTAATGATAGAGTTTTTCCTGGACAAACAGCTAGAGTTATTCTGCAGTACCAACTCTCCTCTCTCGGAGAGATGAATCACTATTACGGGTAAAAGGTCAATTCTCCAAGGCTGAGCAGCTAGCAGGTTGTCAAGGTATTAGCGAACCAGTCTGTTACAAGAAGTCTCTTTTAAAATCTTAATTATCTTGAACAATAATAAATAAAGCTTAAGCTTAAAATTTGTTTTACAAAAATTGCAAATGGAAAAGTAAAAGTGATTTCTAGTCAATTACTACCATCACACTAACAGCTGAGTTTGTTAAAACAAGTTCAAGGCCCACAAAAATAGGAGATAAAATGCCAGGATAAAACTGATTTATACTTTAATCTAAAAAGGTTAGAACAATTATTTTAATAAGGTAGACATCCCAGTTATTATTATAGACACACTTCACCTGAAAATCCAAAATACATATTTTCTTGCTTACCTGTAGTACTATTTAACAGTCTAGATTGTTTTGATGTGAGTTGCAGTGTGTTGGCGATATCAGCCGTCGAGATGTCTGCCTTTTCTCCAATATAATGGAACTAGATGGCACTCAGCTTGTGGTGCTCAAAGTGCCAAAATGTACATTTGAAAAACTCCACAGCAGCGTGTCTTTCCAGAAATCATGACCCAGTTACTCAAGATAATCTGCAGACTTTGTTGTGAGCAGTTTCATGTAGGAACTATTTCTTTTCTACTAAACGACACCAACCAACCATATCACCGCGCAGAAAGAAGCGTTCATTTACTGCTAGCTCACTTAGCACCCCTGAGCTAGCTAACATTACAGCTCAGCCGAGAACAGTATTAATGTTTACATCTCGCGCTGTCACAAGCACAAGCCTTTAATCTGTTAACCGCCATGAACATTTTGAACAGGTACAAATTTTGGTTCATAGGTTAAATTTTGCTACTCTCCAGTGTGCTGTACTGCTCACCAGCGGGGTCTGGTGGGAGCTTGCTAGCAGCGCTGCTAATTCAGTGTTTAACCCTAGTAACGCCGTTTCAAACCAATCTAAGTTAATATTGTTCCCACTTATTGGTCTCCCTCAGGTCGCCACGCAACCCCCCTTCAGCACTGTTGACTATGAATCAACTGTTAGCTCTGTTGGCACCATTAGCAGTGTCAACATAGTTAGAGGCGCTAACAAACATTAGTTACCAATGCTCAAGGGGTTTTATAATTAAGCAACTTACTGTACTCATAGAAGCTACCTAGGAGGAAACTGAAGGGTGGCCACCATGTTGCTGTAGCAACACTGTCCTGGTCATGGTAACAGCAGTAATGAATGAGCTGCACTGCTAGCTAGCTCCCATCCGATCCAGGCAATGCACAGTGCTGCAACCTAGGCTAACGTTGCTAACAACTGGAGACTAGACAGTGGGCAGTGGCTATTATGTTTTCACGTGTTAACGTAGCTAGCCGGCTGTCAGTCTTCAAAGCCAACAGAAAATAAAATAAAAGAAAAAACATTTGCATCACAAAACATTAAAATTTCCCCAACTCTAAATGGATACCACTTTAAAATGGGGTGCTAAAGCTCACTGAGGTACTGGAGAATCAGAGTAAATGGAAAGGCCTCTAATTTTTCATGATATGTTGCATTCTTTTCATAAAAATTAATCGATTAACCGATTAGGTTAATGGATGTCGGGCTATTGAAAGCAAAATTAAATTAAACTGACATCCTTACTCTTAATCATGAGTAGGTGAATGCTTCCTTCTGCACTGTGATACGGTTGACTGATGTAGTTCGGTAGAAAGAAAATAGTTCCCACATGAAACTGCTCACAACAAGGTCTGTGGATTATCCTGAGTAACTCAGTCATGATTTCTGAAAAGAGACATTACTGCTGAGTGTTACAAATGTCTTTTTTGGCGCTTTGAGCACCACAAGCCGAGTGCCATCTAGTTCCATTACCTTGGAGAGAAGTCAGACATCTTTACAGCTGATGTCTTCAGCACTCAGCAACTCACACCAAAACAATCTAGATTTATAAATAGCACTGCACGTAAATGGAAATGTATGTATTTTTGATTTGGGGGTGGACTGTCCCTTTACGCTTGAATCGTCTTCAGCTGTTGTGAAAGCATTATCTTCCTGAAATATTGAGAATCATGATTGTTATGATGTATTTTGATTTTGGGGTGGACTGTCTCTGATTGGCGACTGTATAAATTCAGGGGTAAAAAAGAAAAGAGCAATACACACAAAGGGAACAAACAAAAGTTTTGCAAGTTCAGAATCACAGCACAAACACCAACTGTGCTTTCAATGAATGTTTTCCAGAAAACAAATGTTAAAGAATGTAAATGAATTCTTGTCCTTGGCCCACTTGCAAAACACAACGTTGACAATGAGTCTTTTGTTACTTCACACGATGACCTCGGTGTGATGCATCAATAGGTGAAAAGAGGTCCTGGCTATATACGCTGGTTCAAGTGGCATGAAACTTGAGAGGTGACTCACCATGAGTAGACAGCAGGCAGGTCTCCAAATCCGGCTTTGAGGGCAGTGAGGCGCTACATTTCGCTGGGCTGAACCACAGTCCCGATCCCTCTCCAGAGGGGACACCCAACAGTTCTCTACAAAGCCAACCACAGTGACAGGAAAAACTTTAACTCAAGGAGAGCAGTGGACTGAGAGAGTCTTGTATTGACACACAGCAGAGGAGGCAGAAGCAATTTGACATCCGGCTCAGTGGCGTGGAGAGTCAATGCAGTGGACTGTCGCTGCTCGCTCTGTTCACTGTGGATGATCTTTTTCCAACAGAGAACACAAACAGTGGTCGCTGATGCAAACAACGCCGTTTGGGGTGGCTACAAGGGCTGGTTGTCAAAGGGCAGACTGGGACAGTAGACAGTTGTCACCCTCTTCAGGGGGAGGATCTGACATAAAGTGCTGCTTTCAGAGTTGTGATGTCGAGCCGCACAGTCCCTAAACACTCTGCCCAAATGTGTCATTATGTCATTAGGTGGCGCGTTAAGGACCCTGGGGAAGGGGGCTGAAATTTCTGTGTGGGAGTCATGTGATAAACACTAAAATGAGCAGGGAAATGGAGAGATGTAAAACCAAAATATTATGTTTGGGTTGCCTCCTTCTCTCACAAGACCAATTAGCAATGTGAATTAGTCTGGAACCTCAAAGTTCTTTTTTAGGTTTTTGCAACAGTATGATTTTAATACTGTCAAAAATACAGATGCTCATCTTTCCATTAAACTCATATGGAGAGGCTGTACTAAGGATGTACTGTATGTAGTTCACATCACGTGCCACCAGAGGTCAGCCTCTACAGGCCGCTGAGCTGACAAACATGGCGACTGCAAGTGCTGGGAAGAGGTAGCGCTGCACACAAACACCATCCTATGTCATTTATACCGGTGAAATTTTAGGAAGGCATAAAAGTAACAAAAATAGATAGCCTAGCTTACTGTATGCCAATCTGTTCTCATTCCCAGGTTGTCAAATACTGACACTTTGTCACTCCCTTTGGCATCTTAATATGATGTACCGGCTAACCTTTAGCGCAGTGATTCCCAACTGGTCCAGGTACAGGGTCCAGATTTCTCCTCAGTAATTAGGTCTGCACAGTTTAATATATTCGGCATCAAACTTGTCTTTGGCAATGTTGTGGAGCTATTTTCCTGTCTCTGTCACTTTTGGTGCGGGACATGAACTGTGATCTCCTGAATGAAAGTCCAGTTCTGTTTGACCCATCCACCTCTGTTCCCTCCCGCTCTGTAAAGACTTTCTAGCTCTTTCTACCACGTCAGTTGTTCTCAGCGTCAAGCATTGCCATGCATGGGTTTACAGTGGAGTTAGCTGAGAGCCTGGTGCTGCGATGTCACAAGCCAGACGTGACAAAACTGCAGGATTTGACGCCCTGGGAATGGGAACAGGCTGTTTATGCCCACTGCTGTGCCCCCTGCAAGGCCAAAAATGATGTTATCACATATTTTGCGTCAAGTGCGAAGGTTCCACAAGTTGTTAGTCACCATAACAAACTAGTCCCATTTTAGATAAATAGTTGTGATTGTTAAGCTTGGGTGGAAATCAGTCTGAACAGGATGGAGAACAGACGTATCTGCCAGAGCAAATAAAACATGAGCTTAAAAATTTGTCTGGTTCCCACACTATTTTCTCCAAACAAAGTCTATTAAAAGATTTTAGACATTGTGCATCTAATTTGGTATCATACCTGGTACAATCCAATGTTTGAATCCATTCTTTTACGTTTTTCTTTCATATTCTCTTTCATCCTGTTATAAACTGTACAATAAAAACAAACAGTGCCTCAAAAAATCTCTATAAAGATTGATTAGTTAAAGCTGCATTGGCGCACAGAAA
The DNA here is from genome assembly GCA_019142605.1 of Cephalopholis sonnerati. Lineage (NCBI taxonomy): Eukaryota > Metazoa > Chordata > Actinopteri > Perciformes > Serranidae > Cephalopholis > Cephalopholis sonnerati. Next base: position 31,192,564 of record JAGQAX010000020.1, read on the forward strand.
CAAATGTTCAGGTTTTCAGGCAATTACATAAACACAAGAGGCAGTTACGTTGCTCTGGAGAATTAATTAGCCCACACTTTCTGAAAGAGGACATTATTTGGTTTAAAATTAAGTTATCCAGTTTTTGTTAAACAAACAACAACACTAAAAAAAAAAAGTCTCCCAGTGCAATTCAACAAATTCATTCAAGCTTCACAGAGTCATTGCACCGACCCTCAATGCTCCCTCTGAAATATCCTCCAGTGTCAAAGCAGCTGACTCCCTCATATTCATAAAGGACAACAACTAAGACACAGCTCTGAATGTCATTTCTGCACAAAAGAAATCTTCAGACAAAACAGCAACACAATAATCAAGTTTCCTCAAGGGTGTCACACGGACTTGATACTTTTTTTTTCATTTTCTAATTATAGTTTGCACATTGCTCTCTGTGGGGAACACTTTATAAGACTTAATCTGAATTTCACACTGAGTTGCCAACACATTAATTAAGCCGAGACAACCAATGGGAGTCTAAATAAGTTACAGCAATAATAATGAGAAGCAGCGAGGAAGTCATATCTCCATCATTCTCAGTTTGATTCTCAGTCTCAGTTATTTTTTGTTCAGGGCTTTGCAGGCTCGGATGGGGAATTTAAATAGCTTCTGTGAAGCCTTGCTTTGGGTAACATTTAGCTTTTTTAATTTAAAGTGAATAAAATCCCGTACATTGATCTTTTAATGAAATGCCATCTCCTCAATCAAACACACATACACTCTTTTTTTCTTGATTTGCTCAAATAAAACATTTCAAAGGGGACTGCTTAGGTTATGTGTGTGAAAAGCTCTTTAAGGTTCTGTATGTAACTTTTTACCAGTATTAATCATTTTAATTGCCAATGGGTGAACAGGCTGTAACCACAGACTGTATACAAAGATGGACGACATGACAGCTTCCCAAAAGTGAAGCCAAAACATCTGGATCTCCCACTGATAGCTGGTTTTAGTATAGGTCATGAAGCCCACGCTCTCCATGTTAATGGATGGGACATGGGCCAAACTAAAAACTCCAAGTACACATCTAATAAAATTTTCCCAAATATGTTTTTTGTCATTTGAGGTAGTTTTTATCATGCTGCTGTATGTTAAAGTCTTCGTTTTCTCTCAAGTGTGGTTTAATTTAGTTATTTAATGCTAGAAACTGAGGTTTTATGACATGATTGACAACTTTGTGAGCCAATTGGTGGAACTCACATTCAGTGGTGCTGCTCACAACTGGTCGAACAGGTGTATGTACAGGAAACTTGATACCTCGAAGATCGCTAATGCCCAAACTCTGGCTCCAACTGACATCAGCACAGCAAGATTGCAGCAGCCGTATCTGGAATATTTTAGCTTCACCTCTGTACAGTTAGGGGAAGTGGAGACACGTCGTCCATCTTAACATACAGTCTATGGTTGTAACGTAAGCAAAAAACTGAGACTTTCCCTGACTGTCTCAGTTGCCTCTAGCAGCCTGTGGACTACTTCTTTCAAAAAATTCAAAGGACGCGATATTATGCACGTTCCCAAGTGCCTTGCCTCTCCTTATCTTCGCTGCAGCGGTAACAGTGTGCAAAAGTAAATAACATTAGTTAAGAAATGGGGCCTGCCGCCACAACACAGAGTCCACACATGCTATGTTTCCGTTATATACATTTTGCAGTGGTGGCCCAGCGGAGACGGACCTTCACTTAGCACCCTGTAGCAATCAAATTCTATCAGGGCAAGACCAAGCACCTGAGCGCCCTCTGAACCGCCCCAAGTCCCTGCCGGGTCAGCTCACGTTGTTGTTGCCGCTGGGGCTGGTTTGCACCGGCTGAATTCAAGTTGCAACAGTGGCTAAGGTCTGAACTGCTGTTTAGTCTATCATAAATCTATAATAATGACTGTGCCCCCTGGTGCTGAAAAGAAATCCTAACTTAAAGAGAATTGCTGACATGGAAAATATATTTTGATAATGTGGTTTAAGCTGATAATAGCTATTGCTTGCTTGCTGACCTGGACAATTACTAGCCAGCTAACATAGCAAAATACTGTCTTGGGTGATGAACTTCATTCAATTCTTCCAGACTCCAGGGCTGCTATGGCTGGTAAATTAGCCAGCTTGTTGTTTGCAAATAACTTTATCAGCTAACGTTATGAAGGAGCCAGATCAGTGCAGTGTGTCTTAGTCAAGCCTAGAGCTAGCTGGCTAACATAGCTTGCTTTCTCGCTAACGGTATTGTTAGCAAAATACTGTCTGAGTGGATTTATCAGTTGGCTAGCTTGCCAAATTACTTCCCCAGCTAACATGATACATGATACTTTATGTATTATGACAAACAGTGTTAATTAGCCAGGCAATAAAAGATTAAACTTAACAGCACAGAGTGCTATGTATCATCGTTAGCCAAAAGCAATGCAGTAACTGCCAACGAGCTGACCGTTACCTGAGCTAATGTTAGCCAGCTAGCTGTAATTTAGCTATTCTACATGGTTGTTCATAATGTCAGCTGATAACTTGGTATTATATGTGGTGTTATAGAGCCAACAGTCCAAATAAAATGCACATAAAATGCACTGCAGATAGTAACCTTATTTTAAAAATGATTAAAATTTCTTTTACAGTCGTCTATTAACCTAATGATGCTCAATCACCGTCAGTCTTGTGTTTGTCAGTGTTTTGGCCGATGCCCAGGTGCTCATTCATGGCTACCAAATACGAGCCTCAGAGAGCGACTTCATGTAGCAGCCTCAGAGAAAGGTGTCACTAACAACAAGGATTTTCTGAGAGTTACATACAGACCCTTAAATGGAGAAGACAGAGAATTGGTTTGGGGTTTAAAACAGAAAGACGTGCCACATTTTCCAAGGTCAACCCCCCTTGTCACTTGAAGCTAGAAGGGTCACAGAGGCCGGGCAGCTGTCCGCCCAGCAGACGACGATTAGAAGAGAAACAAGGGCAAAGCACCTCCCTGAGCTGTTCATCTGGTTTACAACGATATGGATGGCTGAAACAAAATCTGGCACACAATGTAAAAAAAAAAACATCCATTGAAATCTCAGCCTCGTAGAAAGCTGTTCAAATCTCAATCATGTGGCAGAATGCATAATTCTGCTTTGTCCACTGGGTTTCTGTATTATTAACTGAAAAGGCCAGAAATAAGATCAAAACAAATTGTGCAACTGACACTCTAAGTCCCCATTTCACTGATAAATATGGCATTTAAGCGTCCCCTCTCATCTCCTTCTCAGAGGCCGTGAGGGTTTAAGCTTTCATGTAATACAAATGCCTCTGTGTAAAGTCTAGCAGTTCATGTTTGTCGTTTTTTTACAGTGGCTGAAGTGTGCTGCTTCACATCATGAAGAAACCGCTGCTCTGTCTAAGACTCTTTCTGCCACTTTGAGAAATAGTTTCTCAGACAAATTGGCCTGCTCGGACCAGACTCCCCACTCAGAGCGAGGTGTTGGAGTTCTCCCCTGACCATATTTTCTGTTTGCCAAACGTCTGGGAAATAAAACGCAGGGCACTGCAGACCAATTACTCACATAACAAAAAGAAAAATCACCTACCACTGTCATCACCAATTAATTTAAGTTGCATTGGCCAAGACAGGATATCAAAAGAACAAGCAAAGATACATTTGTGGCTAATAAGGTGACTTATTTAAATGTATACTGAAGACTAATACAGAGTCAAATAAATTTTTATTCCAGGTCTCAGTCTGAGGTCAATCAAAATGAGAGTTAAAAAAAAAAACAACCAGATTTACAAATCTCCTTCATGAAGATCCTTTATGTAATGAACAAGTTAGCCAAAGGATGGGAGATGTCTTATCAATTGTATGTATGTATTATTCCAACCCATTTGTCAGAATAAATGTTGGCAGTGTATGTTTTTGCAAAGTCTTAAGGCTGCTGTGAAACTGTGCCCACATAGAGCGACAAAAAAAGTTAATCTTGGGTGCACCGGCACAATAGACAATCAAGAGAGGATGGCAGAAAAAATATGGCACACCATTCAACCATGTTGGACAGCCACAAGAAAGATTCACACGCTGAGACCAATGCCAAAAAATGTCAATTTAGTGCTCTGAGTGCAAATAATAATAATAAAAAGTGATCAAAACAGCAGCAAATGTTTCAGTCTTTCAGTGCTCTGTATTTTTTCTGCCTCTCTTGAGTGTGTGTTTCTGCAAACCACAGATATGCAACATTTGTATGTTATTTATTTAGCAGATACATAGAAACTTTACATTTCATCTCATTTAAAAAATGCTACAGTTATCACTAGGTTAGGGCACAAAAGCCACATTGTTACGGCTAGAAAAAGATGATGTTTTGGCTTTAAATACCTGCTTTTGGTGGTGCAATCCTGGCTGGAAACGCAGTAATGTCTCTATAAAAACAACCACTTTTCATGGTGCTGTCCCAGCTGGAAACGCAGCCATGTTTTGTTAAAAACAACAGCTTTTTTTGTGGCAATATCCTGGCAGGAAACAGTGACTTCTTGGTAAAAAAAAAACAAGCACATTTAGTGACACTATTCCTGCTATAAACACAGCAATGTCTCAGAAAAAAAACCAAAAGCTTCTCATGGCACTCCTCAGGCAGGAAATGCAACAATGTTCAGTAAAATACGCTGACTTTTCATGGTGCTATACCGGCAGAAAACGTAGCAATGTCTCTATAAAAACAACCGCTTTTCATGGTGCTATCCCAGCTTTTTGAAATTTCACTGTATTTATTACAGTGACAATAAAGCTTCTTCTTCAGCTGTAAACGCAGCACTGTCTTGTTAAAAAACAACAGCTTTTTGTGGCAGTATCCCAGCAGAAAACAGAGACTTCTCGGTAAAAAAAAAAAAAAACAAAACAAAAAAACAACCACATTTAGTGACACTATTCCAGCTGTAAACGCAGCAATGTCTCAAAAAAAAAACAAATCCTGGAAGGAAACTCAACCTTTCGGTAAAAAAAACAAACACTTTTTCATGGCGCTATCTGGCTAGAAATGCAGCTATGTCTCTGTAAAAAGCAACCGCTTTTGCAGCACTATCTCCAGTAGAAACACAGCAATGTATGATAGAAAATATCCATGTTTGGTGGCAAAAAAGCTTACAAAAAACAACCATTTTTGTTGTTTGTTGGTCACAAATAGTGGTCAGCAGTGGTCTGCAGCTTGGCAGGCGCAAACGCCTTTTACCGCACTTTACAGGCAGGAAACAACACTTTTTGTGGCGCTATCTGGCTAGGAGTGTAGTAATGTTTCCATAAAAAGCGAATGCTTTTGTGGCACTCTCCCAGGTGGAATATCAGCTAAAAAAGACACCCACATTTGGTGGCGAAAAAGCATATAAAAAACTAACCATTTTTGTTGTTTGCTGGTCTAGTACAGTGGTCAGCAGGTGTCTCGCCATCCACCATCCCCTCCACCTCCCAATGACAAAGTCAGCTCATATACTACATCACTTCAGAAACACTGATATAATGTGTGATATCTATGCTGTATCATCCAAACATGAAAGGTTTCAAACGCCTTATAAAAAGAGCCAGGAGCTAAGAAAATCAGACTAAGCTGCTGAACAACATAACCGCCTCCAACACCTACTTATGCTTCTTATACAGTGCAAATACTTTATCATGAGAAATAAAAATAGAACATCTGAGCAGCAGCCTGGCAGGTGTCTGAGCTTTAAGTGGCAGGTACGGGTTTGAATGACAGTGTGTTGAGCCGGTATCCAACACACTGCATTAACAAGGGCCGACTTTGAACAATACTAACCTCCTTAACAAACACCTGCCATCTGCCGGTCTACACTCAACAAAGCAATGAAAAAGTCTGCAGTTGCTTTGTAACCACTGCAGCTATTTTCAGCACGAGCTTGATCTTACTCAGTGTTGATCAAGATGAATGAAACATTTAGGCAAATACAGTCTGAAAGCTGTCCTGGCAGAGGGGCTGGAGCCTTCAAAGCGTGGAGAATGGGATATGGGTTAGGGAGCTGGTTTAAAGCATTCCCTAAGATTAGCTCCTTTCTTAAAATCCATCTCATTACAGCAGTTACGTCTCATAAAAAGAGTGGGAATACTACTCAGCCGTTAATGCCGCAGCTAGCATGGTAGTGGAGCCTCAAGTGAAATGTGTTTCTCTTTATGTGTAGATCCCGGAGATACAGCTGGAGGAGGCAGGGAAACTATGACTGACCAAACGAATTAATGAAAGAGCATGGTTAATTTCCCCTCGTTTCACGGAGGGGAGATACTGTGTTGGTATAAATGTGTTGATTATCTGCTACACACTGACAGTTTCACTAACCAACCACTGTGTCATTACCTCCCATTACCTCTCTGACTCTGTGTTAAAAAATGTATGCTTCAGGGCCTCCCATGTCTTCTTGGCTAAATGAAGAGGGAACATAATACAGCTTCCATGGAAGTGGCATTAACACTCTGTGGGATTTTCAGCTGGATATCAATTAGAGGCTCATTAGGCATTTAGAGATGGCAGTCCCTCCAGCTTCCTGTCGCCCACTGTGAAACTGGCTGACCCTGACCTTGAGGGAAGGCTGGCGCTCTCTGTGTCCTTTCAGCTCGGCTATCAAGCAACAGTATCGGGCGAGCTTCCTTTAAATCTAGTGTTTCGGAAAATGCATTGTTTAAAACCAGAGCTGTGGGAGGTAAAGCGGCAGAGCAAAAAAAGTTCATGGATCTTCATCAGAACATAAATCACTGACCAGTGGTGGATGAGAGCTACGTATATTTACTCAAGTACTGCACTTCAGAATATTTTGAGGTACTTGTACTTTACTTAAGCACTTCCATTTTATGCTACTTTACACTTCTACCCCACTACTTTCAGAAGGCAAATATTCCACTACATATAGTTGGCAACATTAGTTATAATAGTTATAATTATAAATCAACTAATAAATTATATTGTATTATTACAGGTGAACCCAGCAGTATATAAAGTAACTGAAATTACTTCCACCTTTACCAGCTGCAACATAAGTTATACATTATCGCATCAATAATTCTAATCTGGTAATATATCTCAGATCATTTCAGACTCAGAACAAAGGAAAACTTTGCACACTGTCTAACTTGCAAAAATAATGACTTAAATGCTGCAACGTTTCAGTGACTAGACCCTCATCAGGCAAACAATGGTACAGTACAACTGTGGTCGAGATGAGGGTCTAGTCACTGAAACGTTGCAGCATTTAAGTCATTACTTTTGCAAGTTAGACAGTGTGCAGGAGTTTTTTCTACAAGGTCATTTCAGACTGAAATGAGCCATTTTACACAGGGATGCACCAATCCATCAGCTGAACATCAGTATCTGCCAATATTTGCCTTGTTGACTGCCATCGGCCTATCCACAGATATTGCGCAGGCTAAGAATCAGGGCTCCAGGCTAACGACATCTTGCCGTCCCAGGGACAATAGCAAACGTGTCTGGGATGAACAGAGAGCTTCCCCAAGACACCTTTGGGACAAAAGGACACCATAAACTAATGGTCGACACATCAATCAATAGTTTTCCTGATAATGCCACACTGTGGACAACAAATCTGTGTTCAAATCCGCAGAGGGAGAGCTGGTTAACCTAATCTCTAACATCTAACAGAGGTTGCATTGGGTTACATTATGACGCATTCAGGCTCTATTCAGTAAAAGTGAGTACTGGGTGAAGGTAATTTATAACGGTAACATTATGTGCTCAAATGTAATCTTGTAAAGTGTAGTTTTTGGCAAGACACTTGAATAAATACAGCTTTTTGAAGGAGAAATGTGTTGATGTTTTTACAGCTATATAAAATAGAGAGGCAATATGATACATACAGTAAAAAGACTTTTTAAGCTGTTCTTTTTAAAGAGGTGTTTTTCATGTGAAAGAAGGTTATATTAAGGTTGTTGCAAATGTATACATTTTATTTGTGCTCATTCAAAGGTAGTTTAATGAAGGACTGACTGACTTTAAAGCAGTTGAGTGATTTTTTTTGTCTTTCTTTCCCTGGCACAAAAGGGGGAATAAATCACAACAAAAACAAAATGAACAAAAAAGTTGTTATTTTTAAACATCAATAACAGTATCGGCCCAGAATTTCATCTGTGCTTTCCTTATTTTACATAAGTGCTTTTACTTTTGTTACTTTAAATGGAAATAGACAAATTTTTGCTTCAACTTACCGTTCTTAAGTATATGTTGATTGTGCGATGTAATGCTATAGAATAATGACATCATCTGTGTTTAGATTGGTTCCCTGTAAGTGTCACTTTTACTACACGTTTCTGTCTGCCACTAGGTACGATGTCCTGGGAAAATGAAGGCTCGTTGTACAGTACAAAGGAAGCGTCTCAACCATCACACAACCAAAACAGGAAGAGGATGGTGCATTTGTTTTCCCTGGTTGCTAACCCCAGTTACTAAAGAGTATCAGTGTAAGTTCTTCGCAGTTACTATCCCCAGTAGCGGAAATGGCGGATGGTAGAGCAACCAAAGGAACTGAAAAACAAAATGCAGCGTGTCCTATGTTGTTGGTAGTTAATAAGCTCTGAGGAAATTGTTAAATGATCTGATTTTCTTTGTGATAGTCACACCAGCAGTCAAACCACTTGAAAACGCTTGCGGTGAAAAAGTTGAGAAGTTGTTTGTGTTCACGTTAAATTGATTTTGATGCCAATACTTGTGTACTTTTACTGTGAATGCAGGACTTTGACTTGTATGTTTATACTCAGGTATTGCTATATTTACTTAAGTAAAACATCTGAGTGCAAAATGCAGTTTTCACCAGTTGGACGGCAGTTTGGGTTCACTTCATTTTGAAACTCAGCATGAGAAAAACTTCCAAGATGAGTCCGATAAAGCTGAGTCAATCAAGAGGGCCAAATATGCTGTGTACCCTCAGGCTACAGGGGGCAGCTATAAAATTTCAGAGTGTATTGCTAAATGTGGGAAACCATTCACAGACGGAGAATACATAAAGGAGGCTTTTGTTTGATGGATTGCCAAATAACGACACCATCATATTCAGGATTCAGAGGAGCTGTTGAGAGGTGCATTACTGAAATACTGACATTACTGAAAACCAGACAGACACATAAATTGAAAATAAATTAGATGCGCGTTAACAAATGCCACCAGCACACCTTCATTTTTGTAAACTGACACACATCATAGAAAAAGCTGCTGATCCATGCTAAGAATACATCTGATAGACCAGTTAAATGTTTTGCATTTTTATTTATAAGATGAGATGGCAATACAAGCTGCCACGTTGACACAGGAGGACTGAACTCTTACCTCCGAGTCTCCAACAGTTGCCTGAATGACTATCTTACTTTCACTCTTGCAGAGCGTACTGCAGAGGGTGATACATTTAGCTCTGCTCAGTGCTGCATGTTTGTATGTTTACTCATCTGGCCTCGTGCAGCTCCTCTTTATTCTTGCCCCTTGGTGTGCAGTTTGGGGCAGAGGTGGTATGGAGTATTTTTAGACAGACTCAGAGGGGACTCTATGTTCTGACTGCTAACACAATGAACTCTCATGCCTGAACAAGGACATATTCTGGTGACTGGAGGCTAAGCTGTAGACCACTCCCCTACCTTAAAAACAAGCCAGTGTTGAAGAAAGCCAGTCACTGAAACTGGCCCTGTGCTGCGTATGGACTCTGTCAACAATCATCTTTTTTATCACAGAAAACTGGCAAATCCTTAAAAAGGGTTTAATGCATTTTCAACAGCATCTCATACAGAATATTCTGCATGTACACAGACATACAGGATCTTTAAAACACTGCGTTAGACTAAGTGCATTATCCTTACATCACACTAAGTGCCACCAAGGGGTACAGCGCTGTAGATCCCACAGTAAAGCTAAAGTAGAGACCTTAAATTTGCAAAGGACAAACCCATGCAGCTGCAAGCACTGCGGTCAGTAATCTGACATTCGGTTGAACTGGGAAAACTGAGTGCATCTTTTCGATCTGCATGCACTTTCCTTTTTAAAATTTACAAGCGTGCTGAGTGAAACCATCTTGGGTTTAGTAAAACACAATAGTTTTGCTAAAGGAGATTTAAAAATAGCCCGCATGCTGTGCCACGTAGCATTACAGGGCTCCAGACTGACAATGTGCAGAGCAAAGGCCACTTCGCTTGATTCATTTAATCAAAATGTACTGCTTGTGGGCGCTGTGTTCAGTGTGTTTGGGAGAGCACGGTCAGTGTGTAATATTGCTTCTCTTGCAATGTTTTAGTTATTGAGTTATCCCCTAATAAAATCTATCAGTACATGCCTGGAAAGTACAAACTTGGAATTATTCTTTTGTGGGCTTGCTAGCTGCAAATGTTAGGCTGCTTGTTTGGTCCATTTAAGAGTAAGCAGAGAAAAATATTTTAATGGATTTAAAAATGGCAAAGAGAAGATCAACAATGTACAATTTTCATCTCATTATTCTATTTGTTAAAAGCTGACAAATGGGTTTCTGTCATTTGTAAACCCTGCATACACTATATTTCCATCTTCAATTCAAATAAAAACACACAAATTAAATAAATATGGCCGCATCTAATTGCAATTTTCCTCATATTGATCCATGTATTGTGTTTTAATTGATTGTTACTCACTGATTTTATTATAAAATGTCACAATATACAGACAAATGTCCATGGCACGGAGGTAAAGCCCAATAACAGTAAACGGGATTCAGTTTATAATGACATGAATCAGAGAAATTGAAAACCCTCTCAATACAAAAATAATGCAGTGGTAAGTGCTCGATCAGTTTAACGCACAGTTCAGGGAACCTTTAAGTGCATATTATAGTTCCACATATTTGTTTAAAACTCCAGTTTGGTCTTCATTAGGGCAAAAATCAACACTGAAAACACTCTAATTTGAAAAAAAAGGTGCAGTTTTACAAATTTTTAGCATGCTAATTTCAAGACAACAATTTTTGATACTGGTCCAGTATTGTGCGAGAGCGCTGCAGCCAGCAGCAGCAAAACAGGCAGCAATGTAAACACACAGGGTATGTTTGACTGAGAGAATAATGGACGTAGCTACCGTGATGTCACATATTGGTTTGCGGAGCTCCCATTTTGAAGCATCAAATTTGGCATTGCATTCGTCGGCATCTTGGTTGTTAGGAGCCAGAGGTGACCAAATTTGGGCGAGAGGGTGGAACGAGGGTCGGATCTAACTGAGAAGCCGAGGACACTATCAGCAGACAGCCTGTCAAAGTAGCCCACCCTTAATTATGCATAACTTTAAGCCTTAATAACACTTGTGAGTTACATAGAAATTGGGGTTGTTTCTGGTTAAACAAAAAGGCTCTTACTCTTTAAAAAAAGGTCTATCTCTGTAGGGATCATTTCCTTAATCTTGTCGAACACAGAATAACAATCTGAGCCTGTTAGTCCACTTTTAGTGGACGTACACTGATGGTGCAAAAATGCTGCAAGTCATGACACTGCAGTCTGTTTCGATGCTGGTGGCTGCAGCAGTCTCGCACAACACTTGACAAATTTAAAAAACTGTTGTTCCCATTAGTCACTTAAACACAAAAATATGGGAAAATAGAGTCCAGGTTAAAAAAAACACCGAACTTAACCTTTAACAGATTTTTTTTTAATTGTTGTCAGTGATAATAACTTTCTACTTCCAGACAAGGCAATATTGGAAATAAAAAACAAACACTGGATTGGCCACACAGTGTTTTGACTGGAGACATACTCATGTTTTCAAAAGCATTACACGAGGAACAGATTCACATTTTTTTCTCTGTTAAAAACATCATAATAGATCAGATTATAATAACATAGGGACATGGGACTGAGCAGACTTAATCAAAATCTGCACTCTTTGGCTGCTATGGTGCTAAATAATAAATCTGATATCACGGACATAATGACAGAACCCAAGATTACCCTCCTGATAACTGATAAGAAACTAATGTCATCAATTCCCAGAATATGCGGACAAAAATGTGAATAATTAAAACAATGGTGGTAAAGCTTCCTCTGCCTGACCACACTGTGAACTGGCCTCTTACTGGCTAGTCCCTCACTCCACAGAGCGATGAGAGGTCATCTCAAACATCTTGAGATTAAAAGTTCATGCTTGATGGAAGTATTGTCCTTAAATCTTGGGAATTATGATTTACAGCCTTTTATGTATTGGAGTTGCTAAAGACAAAGGGTATCATTGAAAACAGAGTTGGCCCCGACTCAAAACAACGCTACTCTTCATAAAATCCTTTTCTCCTACACTCCTACACTCATCGTCACACCCCAGTTTTAGCACACAAAGCCAATGGAGGCAGCTGTATTAACAACAACGTGTCCACTGTGTTCTACAGTCACACAAATGCCTGGCAAATTATAATGGAGTTAACCCATTAATGGCACTTCACATCACAAAGCGGGGGCCCATCTCCCACCGCTTACTGCGCACCACATACGGAGGAACAGTGGAGCTATTTAGATATGACAGAGCACTAGTGTTTCATTGACAACTTCACGCCGGCCCACAGCTCACATTTAAAAAGCCTTGGCAGCAGCAGTGTCAATGCACGAACATTAAGCAGATGACATGGTGGTAACCCTATTTGTCTTGAGCTGAACCTATTATAGCACACAGTTAAAATGCACAGCTTTCAGGATTGAAGGCGAAGTCCCAGCTGGTAATCTGCTAATAGTGACACCAGATGTTGTGAGTGAGGAGAACAGGGAAGATGAGAATAAGGGCGGGATGATGAGTGCACAGAAGGAGACAGATAAGTAAAGTATATGGTGGGTGTAAAACATGCGGCAACCTCCAGGGATGGAAAAATGAAGACAATGCAGAAGTACCAAACTGCAGTTCCTCTAATGGCCACTTGAGGCTGGCTCAAACAGCAAGTCAATTCCAATAGACCCCCATGTTAAAACACCCAACTTCACAACAGAAATAAACATGTCTACAGCCTGGTGCACAAAACGGTTTTGGTCTCTATAGCTAATTTCAACATTCATTCACATTCATTACCTCATACACTAACCAATCAAGGCAGCGACAGTGCGGCAACTCCCATGTTCTGCAAGTTTTGTCAATGGACTCTGGTCGCTTTGAGCTAACAGCTTCAGTTCCCCATTGGAAAGGGCTGTCTGACAGCAATAGTATACACTTACACTGACATTGAGTTTTTAGGTGGGCCTTTTCTAGGTGGCTAAAAACAAACCAATTGAGGCAGTGTTCCTTCAGTACCATTTTATTTCATGTACTTGACGCAGGGATTTTTTTTTTTTACCAGGAAGTTACTGTAAACAACCTTTGTGATTCTGTCTCTGGGCGTAGCTGTAGCTGTCTTTATCTCAGTGTGTCTTCAGTTTGTGAAAGTTAACATTTTGGTTGCCTACAATAATTCTTGTTCATTGTCTGGCTGTACTGAAAGACCCTCTAAGGAGTCAGATGTTCACTTTCTCCAGTAAGTACATTTTGTTTTAATGGTTGTAGCCCTGATTTGTGCCAATGACAATTAGCATTAGCGTTATCATACTTAACCAAATTTACCATAGCGGCTAAGGTTAGGGTTGGCTTCACCCTCTCATCCAAATAGGGTCACTTCTGGCTCCAAAAAAAATCCAAGATGGTGATAGACAAATGCCAAAGAGGCTTCAAAACAAGAGACTACAAACCAATGGGTGATGTCAAAGTGGCTACGTCCATTATTTTATACAGTCTGTGGTTTAAAACTGAGCATGTGAAAACTGAGGGGGGTTAACAGAGGTCACTGGTTACTCCCAACAACGCTGCAAGGTGAAGGTTGTTGATATCATAGCTGTTGCTCCAGCCAAGAGACGCAGCTTCCAAGCTTGATGAATACTCTGCCATTCATCTGCCATCAGCAGCTGGGGTCGGCTCAAGCAGCTGCCTAATAGGCTAACGGGGCTCTTCGGCTCCCAGGAGGAAAGTTTGAGTGGCAGACTGACTGGATACGGCCGCACAGCCAATCTTTGTTATCTAACATCCGAGCCATCTTGGCAGGATCAGGTAATGTCATGTAATTTAAGAGGCAGCACACATAAAAGGAATGCATGTAACACTTCCACTTGTCCGGAGAGAAGTGATTAAGTTGATTTCATTAAAGCTGCAATGCAGCAGTAAGCCCAAAGACTCCAGTCACAGCAGTAACTGCCAATATGAAATATATCAGTGCAAACGAAGGGGAAATGGGTAGAAATGACTTCCCAGGCTCAGCAAGAACAGGCTTCTAGTCTCAAACAAACACATCAGCCTGAGCATGCTGTGACATGTCAGCATCTTTCAGGTCGTATAAGCCTTTTAAAGATAATTTTCTGCATCCAAACAAAAGAACACCACTTAAGTTTCTTCTGCGGGGCATTCACAGGCCACTTGAGCCAGCAGCTGTACTCCATTCCCACCAAGTGGCTTTCCACTGTTTTCAGAGAGAACACACTGTGCCAGTAAGTCAATTCTGATTATGATGTTTGATTAGGATTATTATTAGTAGAAACAGTAGTCTTATTACTTTTCCTGCTAGTGATGCTCCGAATTTATCAGCCGAACATATCAGCTGATATTCGCCTTGTTGACTGCCATCAAGCTATCGGCTTATAAGATGACATTCACAGATGGCTGGTTGCTGATGTTGATTCCCTGATATTTCGACAGGGTATATGATATATGACAGTATTTGTGTCATATAGTTCATACCCCCCTTCACCCCCACCCCTGACCGGTGACTTTGCTAGGTTTGGCAAGGTCACCAAAGATTTGCGATGAGACTAAACCATTTTAAAAGGCTGTAGAGAAAAGTTGCAGCAGTGTGAACTCGTCGTCTGAGCTCGACTCAAGTCGGCTGATGGAGTCACCTGCAACTCAGCTGGTCAAATCACCGGCAGCTGGCTTTAGAACGTAAAGCACGTCACCTGTTTGTTCAGCAAAGTCCGCTGGTCAAGTCAAAATGACCGCAGACGGCATGTTCACTTGTCGCGGCAGGTGCTTCGTCCCCGCAGAGCCCTTTGTTTCCGTCTTCACAATGTGCCGCTGTCGGACAGTAGGTCGCTGCTGTTGCTCGTTGTATGTGCTTATTCCCCTCACACACGCTGGTTATTTATATTACTGTGCCGTATTGACTATGAATACAGTTCATCTGATGGTCGTTTGTTTCTGTTTTTCAACGTTTCATCACTACAAATGCAGCTGTAGCCAGTATCTCACCGTTTTTCCCTGTGGTCTCTCTCTGCTGTTGCTGGCCAGCTGTTTAAAGTCCTGTACTGTTATCCCCACAACTCATAGTCGTTGGTGGTGGTGGCGGCTCAAGCTGTGCACTAATGCATCCTCAATAGAGCATCATCGTATTTGTTGAACAGAAAGATGAGCATCTGTATTTTTGACGGTATTGAAAAGCATACCGTTGGGAAATCTAAATGCCCTGGTATACTGTAATACCATCATACTGCCCAAGCTTAAACAGAAACAAAATAAACAATAATAACAAAACATGGGTATCGGCTATCGACCAAATTTAACCTTCAGTATCGGCCCAGAATGTCACAAAGAGCGTATCCCTATACATTTTCTAAGATTTTTTTTGTATACTTAATAAATAAATCAGAGGTAGTCTTTAATGGAGAAGTGTGGATAAAAATAAGAAGCAGTAAAGAAAACAGTAGGGGAGGGCATGAATATCAACTTATAAATTCTCTACAGCCCTCCTGATTTTAAACAGCAGATCATTTTCATTACACACCTTCTCTTTCGGGACATATGTTCCAACAGTTGCTCCTTTAATGATCTGTAAGCAACGACTCATGGCAACTGAACACATGCTTCTGCCAGATATACAAAACACAATGCTGTGAAAAGCAGGCAGACTAAAATATTAAGCAAAAGAATCCCAAACCTCAAGTTATAATAAATTGATGCAGTGCTCCCATTTATTGTTATGAAACCGTAACTAGGCCTACATATCATAATAGCCTCCCTTGTATGTAGCAAACGAAAACACTGAAGCACTTTGATCCTGCGCTGTATTTTTGGTTGAGCTGCTGGATTCTTTTTTTAAGGTGTATACACAACTCCTTTGAAGAGAAACAGGCAACAACATGTACAAGAAAAACAGTCTCACCAGCACCTTTCCCCAAAATCTATCCTGGCTGGGCTTTTTTTTTCTAAATAACAGACCTTTCCCGTACAAATATTCAAGATACTGTCACAGTGTTGTCGTGGTTTTGCTGAAAGAGCTCTTCAAAGCCACAGAAAGCTATATGAAGTGGTATTTGTGACAAATAATACCCCAGAACAACCTCAATTGTCTGAGGCTGAACTGCAGTGAGAGAGGGCTGATTCCTAACACAAACATCAAAATCTTCATCTAGTCAAAGGCGGTGTGCTACAAGTAAGTGAGAAACAGTCACAATGTACCCATCAGAACTCAATGAATGTCACTGACTCCCAGCAGTACAGGAGACAAAAGGGTAGCAGCGGCTAACCACAGCATTATTCCTCCGACAGCGGAGCCGAGAAGCCAAGATGAAACGGCCCCAGCTTTACCTCCAGTTCCATTCACTAACAAGAAAGAATGAGGCGCTAAGGAGACGCCTTTTTCGCATCATTATTACATAATCAAAGGGCCACACCGAAATGAGGGACATGCCTGGGGAGAATCCGTCCCTCATTAAAGGAGTTCAGCGCACAGTTGTCTCTTCCAAATGAGGCAATTTCAGAGTGTTTTACGGACTATCACGGATATCTTTATCCACAGATTTCTCAACATGTTAAAGCTGCTGCTGGTGTGAATTTCCACTGGTGTGTGACGCTGAGCTGTGGTTCCCTTTGCCTTGCATTTATAACATGACCGCCTTGCCCACTCTTGGGGCTTGGAGCTGAGTTACAGGCCAAGAAAAGGAAATAAATTATGACCAAAATATCAATTTTAATTCCCATTACACTGCATTTTTTTCTAAACTGATGATTACGCCATTCATACTGCGGCACACACACACACACACACACACACATACATGCACATGTACATAAAAAACTAAAAAGCCAAGCATTTTTATTTCCAATAGGCTTTCCTGGTTTCCTTGACTGCTTTTCCTGATTAAAGCAGCATAAAGAGAGCCATTTCCCTCAGTGCTCAGGGAAATGAATCAAAACATCCCCGAGGACGACACCTTTATTCCCCGTACAGGAAACAATCTCACATTTTCAGAGCTGATAAGATTTAGAAAGCGACACCCAGTGCCGCCTGGCTCGGTCATAGGTGCACACTACAAGAGCTGTTATACCTCATTAAACTACAGACTTCTTCATATCTTAAAAAGCAGTCAAACTTGTGTGGTTAGACGTCTCTTAATTAACTCCAGCCACTTTGCAGAATTCAAAGTGCAGTGTCATATGTTTGTTAGTTGTATAGTTATATATAAAGCTGTCTATAAAATCAACTGGTGACACTTCAAAGGAAAACTTCAGAGTTTAAACTTTAACAATACTACGCAATATCAATCTATAATTTTATTATTTTATGCCAAGCGCTGTAATTTGCCTCTCTGATGTATCCACTCTCTCAGGCTGCCTCGGCCACTCCTGATTTAAATCAGCTATTTCTACATTTCCAAGAATGACTTTCAGTGACCCACAGAGTAAAAAGGTACTTGAACATTTCAGCAGTGGGATTAGGTGAGAAGAGCGACAGTCGTACTAAAGTAAGAGCTTTTCTGGTCAAGAAAAAGTGAGTTTCACCTCTTATGTAAAAATGTCCAGTGGCTGCATTACATTATACTTATCAAGCCTACTGTCTGTGTCCTCTACAGCGGCTCTCCCCCATGTTCCAAATTCTCTGTCCTCCAAAACAAAACAAAAAATATGCTGTTGTCAAATAGCACATAGAAGCTTTTTCTGATCTGATCATTTGTCTGTGCGCTCACATTCTCACTCCCAACTCATCAAATACAGACGCCAGGTCAGTTGCCCTCAATGTCAAACTATGACACACTATATATTCATCCAGTCTCGGTTTTGTACATTAAAGGATGATGTGTCAATATACGCTTATTACATACATTGTCTTTTCTTGTTAACTGCACGCAGCCTTAAAGGTTAAAACTTTGTTTTTAGCTTTTCTGCCTTAGCTTTGTGCAACAAAAGCAGGTGGTTAGGTTTATAAAAAGGTTTTAGGTTTTGGCTTTAAATAAGTACAACTGTTACTAACTTAATGCAATGTCACTAGTGTAGCATGCTACAAATACTAGCACACTACGTTGTTACTAAAATAACTCGACTGACTTCTGGTTTTATGCAGGAAATGAAATGAGTGAAAGTCCAGAGTTTGTTGAACCCATCCATCTCCCTTTCCGCATGACCTATGCAGACCTAATCGCTCTTTACACAAAAGTTACTCGAAGCGTCAAAACATGCCGTCACCCAGTGCGTCTCAGCCCACCACTAAAGGGTGCCTCTGTGTGTTAGTATCTGATGCCAAGGGCCACTGACCAAGCATCAGTATTTGAGACCGGGATCAGTGCCTTCAAAAACCACAACAATTCTGTTGAAAAAATAAGTGTTGTGATGAAGCTATGTTTGATTAGGTTTGGGCACAAAAAAAAACTTTTTAGGCTCAGGGAAAGATCGAGGCTTGGGTTCAAATCAGACTGTATATAAAGTAATGGTCGTAGCTACCGTGGCATCACCCCGTGGTCTGTGGACTCTTGTTTTGAAGCCTCAAGTTTGGCATTTTTGCTGTCACCAGCTTGGATTTTTGAAGCCTCACAGACAGCCTGTCACTCAAAGCAGCCCACTCTTAATTATGCGTAAGCCTTAATAAAATTTAAAAGGGTGGGTAATATAAAAATTCACCCCTACAGAGTTGTCATGAATGTTGAAATCAGCTAGAGACCAAAACTGTTTTTTTCTACCAGACTGTAAACATATTTATTTCTAAAGTTGAGCATTTTAACATGGGGGTCTATGGGGACTGACTCGCCTTTGGAACCAGCCTCAAGTGGCCATTAGAGGAACTGCAGTTTTTGGCACTGTCGCATTGGCTTTATTTATTGTCCCTGAAGGCTGCAGCTTGTTTCAAATAAGTATTTAGTTAAGATTAGGGAAACATCTTAGTTTGGGTTAAATGGCTGTTTTGATAACGTCAGGGGAGCTTTGTTGTCATGGTTACAACAATAAACACATGGTTAAAGTTAGGGAACGATCATGGCCATGCTTAAAAAACCCAACACAGAAAGTCGGTGGGAAACAGAAAACAAAAGAAATGCTTTTCTTCACATATCAAAAGTGTTATGTAAAATAAATTGTCTCCATACTTTTGCATTGAAAATGTCTGGATGTTTCTAAATCGACAATATGGACTAAATGCAAAACACCTCAAGGTTAAGGTTTAGTGTTTTAGGGTGGACATTTCTATTCTGGGGTGACCACTGAGACACAAACTGAGATTTCCTGTTCCGTGTAAATTGAATTTCTGACAATTCCACTTAATTAGGTCTGAATAATTGATGATAACGATTTCTCTCTCAACAATAAATTACATTTTATCTGGTGCAATACTGGCACGGTGAGTTTAGAGTGCCTACTTTTAGTATCAGTTTTGATTCAAAGATTTGAGGCATGTTTTATTCATACTGTGCATTTCTTAAGTACAGCGTGAAACCGAAGGCTGTCTTCTGTCAACTTAAGTTGGAGAGAAATCCTTCGCCCATTCACTGCAGCAGAATCTTTTTAGTTTTGACCTTTGGCCTGTCAGTGAGCGTGACGGGAGGGACTGTGCTGGCTCGGACTATGGAAAACAAGGCCTTGTCACTAACCCCCCCGTGAGCAGATAAGCAGCGAAAAGACAAAAGAGTTTAAGGCTGGTCGACTAAAAAAGAAAAACATCATGATCTCATAATGGAAAACCTCCTTGCTGTGAACTCACAGATGTGTGTCAGGAGTAGGGAGAAGCAAAACTAGTGCATGTCATTGATGTGATGAGAGAACGCTTTGAGGATGACTGTCTTTTATCTGCGCCGAGCCGAGCTGACAACCAAGAACTTGAATAAAAAAGTACAGCGAGATAGCAGTCATCTCCAGCCTCATACAAAAACCATGAGTACTGGATCCCAAATCTTACCAGTCTGCAGACCTATTTTTCTGATAAATGCTTTATCACAGCAGTTCTCTGGATGCCATAAAGGCGTAGCTTGCGAATTTAGAGCGCGTGTAAACTAAGCCCTTAAAATGACATTTTTTTGTCTGTGACAGTTTTGCCATTTTACAAATCTGCACCATGTTTAATCCCAACCATATAACTCGGAGACATCTAAGACAACTTCCAAGGTTTTCACATCCTATCACATCCCCCTTCCCAAGCAGACTCCAGCCATATGAAGTGCTGAATGGTGATCATAGGGAAATAAGCGTTTTCCCCTTCCAAACAACAGGCATTACACAGATTAACAGTCTTTGTTGAAACATATTATTACCACATAAGACCCTGTCGAGAAGGACCAGATGTCAGATAATAGGCTGTGCAGAGTGAGGTAGGTGCTGGCCTGAAGCCACTGAGCAAGTAAGAACAGCTTCTTCCATATAAACCTCCACACTTTATGGACAGTTTGTTGTCTGGGTGGGCAACCCCCTTATACCTTCAGACTGTATGTGTTGAATATAGGTTACACATAAAGGCATGGGCGGATCACGAGACAACGGGCCCCTGGGTACAGACATGCAGAGGGCCCCACCACCTCTACTTCACAGGAGCTATAGTTGTTTAGTCTCTTTCTGTTGCTGCTTTTGCATCTCTTTGTAGTCGTTATGCATCTCTCTGTGGTTTTGTGACTGTTATTTGAGTATGTGGTTATTTTGCCCCCGTTTGTCGTCATTTTCAGTCTCTTTGTGGTCATTTTGAATCTCTTTGTAGTTGCTTTGCATCTTTTTGTAGTCATTTTGTGTCTCTTCGTAATCATTTTGAATCTCTTTGTAATCGTTCATCTCATTGTCACCTTGTGGTTGTTTTCCCACTTCTTGTAGTAATTGAGAGTCTCTCTGTAGGTGCTATCCGTCTCTTGAAGTCGTTTCCAGTCTCTTTGCGGTCATTTTGTGTGTCTTTGTAGTCATTTAATGTCTCTTTGCAGCTGTCTCCAGCATCTCCATCTACTTGTTATTTTGGGTCTCTTTGTAGTTTATTTGTATCTATGGTTGTTTTGCCCCTTATCTGTAGTCAGTTTGAGTCTCTCTGTAGTTGCTTTGCATCTCTTTGTAGTCTTTTTCAGTCTCATTGTGGTCATTTTGTATCTCTTTGTTGTTATTCTGTTTCTCTTTGTAGTTGCTTTGTGTCTCTTTGTAGCCATCTAGTATCTCTTTGTGTTTGTTGTGCTCCTTTTTGTAGTTGTTGAGAGTTTCTCTTTAGTTGCTATGCGTATCTTTGTAGTCATTTTGCATCTCTTTGTGGTCATTTTTTGTCTCTTTGCAGCTGTGTTACTTCTCCTTGTAGTTATTTTGTGTCTCTTTGTAGATTATAGGTCTATGTTTTGGCCCTTCTTGTAGTCATGTCGAGTCTCTGTCGTTGCTTTGCATCTCTGTGTAGTCATTTTCAGTCTCTTCGTGGTCATCTTGTGCCTCATTGTTGTCATTTTGTGTCTCTTTGTAGTCATTTGTTATCTCCTTGTAGTCATTTGTTATCCCTTTGTAGTCATTTGTTATTTCTTTGTAGTTGCTTTGCATCTCTTCGTATTCATTTTGTGTCTCTGTAGTCTTACTGAATCTCTTGGTAGTCTCTCTGTAGTCATTTTAAGTATCTTTGTAGTCATCTTTAATCTCTTTGTAGTTGCTATGCATCTCCTTGTAGTCATTTCATTACTCTTGTGGTTGTTTTGCCCCTTTCTGTGGCCGTTATGAGTCTCTTTGTAGTTACATTGCATCTCTTTTCTGTCATTTTCAGTCTCCTTGTGGTAATTTTTCCATTTTCTGTAGTCGTTTTGAGATCCTCTGTGGCTGTTATACACCCACTTTGTGGTCATTTTTAGTCTCTTTGTGGTTGTGCTGCTCCTTTTTGTGGTCATTCTGAGATCCTTTGTAGATTTTATGTGCCCCTATATTGTCATTTTGTGTCTCTTTGCAGCTGCTTTGCATCTCCTTTTAGCAGTTTTGTGTCTCCTTGTAGTCATTTCAGTCTCTTAGTGCTCATTTTGTTTCTCTTTGCAGCAGTTTTTTTTATCTTCTTGTAGTCGTCCTGTGTCTCTTTGTGGTCATTTTGAGTCTCTTCCTGGTTGGCACGTATTAAATTGAGTGACATTTTGCAGGTGAAGGCCAGGGGGGGGCCCTGACACTTTGAGCCCCTGGACGTATGCCCGGTAGGCCTGTCCATTAATCCATCCATGCATACAGCATAAGTATCCTCTATGTGTAACCTACAGTACATCCACCATCACAAGGTAAGTCTATATATGTACAAATGAACACACAAAACCGTAACATCTATTCACAGTGTTAGATACAGCAAGACATCTGTTTTATCTGCCCATTCTGTGACAGCCTCCCTCTTTAAATGATATGTATGAATGACCATCACCAATTATAATGTTAGAGAAAACACAAAACAATGTGTTGCACAGTTATAAAATGAAAGTCATGCACATGTTGCTGTCTGCTGACAAAAGAAATGCTTGTTATTGTGTACAAAGGAGCAGCTAAGTCTATCTCATTAAACACTACTGGGGGTGTTTATTGGCTTAGCTGGCTGGCTGGGCTTTGCCTATGAACAGCAGCAAGACACAGGCATTATAGGTTATAGATTGGCTGCTGCAGGAGCCTGACACCTATAACACACACATTAAATGTAAAAACCTAATAAACTTTAAATTGCAAATAGGCGCAGCTGAGACAGAGCAGAAGTTGCTGAAAAAAGAAGGGCTGATTACCTTTCCTAGACTTGAACCTTTGTTTTTCTGGCCAGTTTTTGGCATCACACCCGTGCCTCCTCTGCTGCTGCTGCTGCTGCTGCGGCTCCGGTGCTGTACCGTGTCTACTGCAGCGCTCCGTGCGGCTCCTCAATCCAAATCACCCGAGCAGTCTGCACGTTTCCAATCGCTCCGAAATAGCTTGACTCTGAAAATAACTGCACCGATCAAAGCGGCTGCTACGTTCAGTCCTAACGCAGGAGACGGTCACAGTAGCGACACCCATGGGTGTACGCGGCGCAAGCACGGTCTGCAGCAGGTAGCTCTGCCCGGACTCACGGCTGCTTCTTCCCGCCCGCCAAACGTGCCGAGTGTCGGGGCCATTCACAACTAAAGTCATGTGTGTGTGGTGCAGTCAGAGCCAGTCGGTGCCCAGTGCCACGCAGCGCCGCAACATGGAGCGCTGACCTGCCTATCACTGTGTCAAGTCACTTAAACCTTTCAAACACCACACTTCCGGTGCTACCCTTCAAAATAAAACCATTAACAGCTGCAACAGTTTGCATTGCGTTGCGTAAAGCGCGCAAAAAAACTCTAAATATACTTCATAAATACACGTGAGCACAGCAAATATAAACGTCTTCTTTTTTTTATTGCGTTTTTATGATTATCACTAACGTATTTCCGGTATCAATCGGTTTTTCTCTGACCGGCTTGACGCAGCTGAATCCCCCAGCGAGCAGCCGGCGCACAGGAGCAAACATAGTGGGGGTGGAAAGGCAGGACTAATGAATTATTTATGATGAAATAAGGCACTAATACCTAAATCATTCATAATTATTCAAGGGAAACAAGGTCGATGCCAATCAAACTTCAATTCATCTCCCCTGCAGATCATGGCACCTGACATTTTGAGATGATAGATGGAGAACAGGTTGGCCGGTGTCAGACATTATCCTGACCTCTTCCTCAATCAGTCAATAAAATTACCTATCAGCCAGAATTACAATCAGGGATGTTGCATAGGGTAAAATTAACTATACACCGTGCTTGATTGTGGCATTAATGGCCCTCAGACCTAAATCTATAAGGCATCAGTTTAATGCATCATAATTTAATCTAATATGCAATAATACAGTTTAAAAAATGAGAACAATATCTATTGATTATAATGCAGTCTTTGTTACAATAATGACTGGTGGCTGTAGTTTAAATGCACCTTTTATAATTCACCTCCACATTAGGGCTGATTCTTACTGATTACCAAGTGAATTAAAAGCTGGCATTTGCTGTAATCCACTTATTCTCTTATCTTGTGATTAACACGCAACCAGTGTTCAGATCTAAACTTAGGTAGAGGTAGAGCCCTTTATTGCCTCCATAAAGTGACTTGGGGTTAACTTTATGAGGCTTCTGCACAGGTACAGATATTTTTTAAGTTACTTCTGAGTATATTTACCTCTGATTTGTAAACCTTCTCCTACACCCTCTCAAGACAGTGAATAGAAAAGCTGCTGCACCTACTGTTTTTGTGACCTTTGTCCTCTTGAAGCTTGGTCGGGCAGAAATCTGGAAGAGGCACAAAAAAGGCAGATTTTGAAAACACATCCTCCTCCTGCAGCTCTCGCCTCTCTGTCTTAAGCCCCTCCCACCGCATAACCACAGGCATATGCACGCATTTCATATAGTAACCCAGTGTTTCCCATACACTGATTGATTTAATCTTATTTACTGTAATTGCACAGTTGCATGCAACTCATTCGCTCAGCCACACAAATGAGACTAGAATTACCCACCCATCATCCCTCCCCTGAGCACTGCTTCACCGTGAGGAGAGCAGGCAGCAGCTTGAGAGACAGACCTTTGATCGGCATGTGTAGCAGCCCGAATTCAGCCAGTGCAACCCCCCAGCGCCAGGTGTCACAGCAGGTTTGTAGCCAGGTCTAATCTGTGTAATGGCAGCAACAGAAAGTTTGCTCACCTAGCAGGGAGTCAGGACTGTCCGGCTCCCAAGGGCTGGGGTTTGCGCTGGCTGGACTGAGGTTGCTGCGGCCGCTGACTTCCGTCCGTCTCTGAAGCTGCTACTCGCTTTCCTACTGGCAGTGTGATCTGTAGCGGTGGGGAGTGAGGTGGAGGACACACTGTGATTTGAGGCTCTAGCTCATTAGCTACATAAACATGAACATGAAGCCGCAGCCATGAGCCTTTAGCCTCAGTTTAAAGAAGGCTAAAGTATTAGCAACATTTTCTCTCTATCTCTGAAACACTTCGCTGATACTGACAAGTTTAACTCATCTTTTAGATAAGTTCGTCTCCCTTTTTTGGGTTACTTTGCAGTGTAGGCAGTTGTTACCAATGCTGGAATAACAAATGTCTCTGCAGGATTCTCCGCCATTGAATCATGATTTCACCAAGGGGACGTTCACACACATCTGTATTTGTAGAGCAGCCAGTGGGAGTGCCCTCTCTCTGAAACAACCTGCGACTGGCCAAAGCCTCCCATCACAAGCTAGATTTTCTAAAGCCTAAACAGGGCCAAGAGAAGGAGCATAAGTCTAGACTTCTCTCAGTCCACTTGATTACAATATGTTCAAAGCTGATTATAGGAATTGTTGCCCAATGAGGCCAAAATCAAACTGCCTACCCCTGCTTTAAATGTTAAGGGTTGGTAGATTTGTACAGTGGCAGCAAGAACCAATCAGCTATATTTTCTTTTTTCCTGACCAATCAACAACCCCCTTTTCAGACTTATTGTGTGTTATGGATGCGTATTTTTATCTCACTTACCATTTCATTAAGGTCAGGCTTTTCAATTATTAATTTGCTGGTGGGAGGAAGATGTTCTCTATTATGTCTAAAGAAGGCTGCCATGCCAGAGTAAACCCCTGATTAATCAGTCTTTAAGAAATAAATTAATCCTTTGCTACCGCATTTGACACTTGCCAGGATTAAGACATGCCAGCATCATACATCTCAACTTGTAAGCGATACATCTCCTTCGGTTGGCAGACATAAAAAAGACACCAAAGGACATATTTGTACTTAAAAGGTTCCCTCTCTGCAAAGGCTAATGAGAAATACCTGAGGGAGGCCATGGAAACTGGCTTTGGTGCAGGGTGCATGTGTGTGTCAGGGAGTGTGATGGACGAGGTGGTCACAGATAGCCAAGTGGCTGAGCCCCCCCCCCGCTCCCTTCTGGAAATGCTCCTAGTGGCATTGAATCAAATCCTGCCAGAGCTTTCTCTACCTCTGCCGTCGCGTATACTTTCCCTCTGTCTGTATATAAAGAATGAAAACAGTAAAGGTGAGTGCGCAGCCCACGCTGCCTTTAACAGACTGCGAGGGGAGGTGAGATTAATGGGGCCTAACACAAGATTGCGGGGAGATCAGCGGAGTCGTGGGGAGCCAGAGAGTGACTCAATGAAGCCTGGCCCCGGATCTTCTGCTAATCTACTGGAGCTCCGGCTCCTCTGGCACAGCTATATGTGTGATGTTAGTATCTTTAAACCACTCTCAGATGTTATGCTAATGGCAGACTGAGAGATCAGAGGGTCTCTGCTTTTATCAGTTATATGTGGTCATGAGTGGGCAGAGATCCAGACACAAGTTTGTGTTCAGAAATAAAAGTATTAAAATGTGTGCCTCATGGGACAATAACCCAACATGTACAATACCTCAATAGAACATTATTTCTAGTCTTTTGTGAGTTTGTTGAAGATACCAAAAGGCAGAGGTAAGACCAAGTCATTGTTTGACAAGTCACAAGAAAGTCACAAGTCTTTGCAGCAAATCCCAAGTCATAAACTTCGAGTTTCAAGTCCTAAACAAGTCATAATGCTCATGTTGCCAAACTTAATGCCATTTTACAACAGAGTAATAATATATTAAAAGTCCAGTATGTAGCATCGCTGGGCATTTATTGATAGAAATGCAATTTAACACTCATAGCTATGTTTTTATCAGTGTGTAATCACCTGAAACTAAGAATCACTGTACTTTTGTTACCTTATAATGAGCTGTTAATGTCTACATAGGGAGTGGGTCCTTGTGTACGAGGGTCGCCTTCATGTTCTACACTTGCCCAGAACGGACAAACCAAACACCAGCTCTAGATAGGGCCATTCGCACTTTCGTGTCAGCCACCTTATTTCGGGCGCACTTAATTTTTTTAAGCACTAATTTTGGTTGTACTTTGTATGTATTTTACCACCATCTAAATCACAAACATTATACAATTTAATTTACTGAAACAACACTTATCATTTGATTTTCAAATTTCAGAAGGTCCTTGAACACATCATGTGCTATAAAAGCTTCCCTTCAGAAAAAACTCATAACCAGAACAGAGCCTTAAATACTGATATTTCATCAAATCACTTTATCCTGTGTCTCATTTAAAATTTGCCCAAAATAAACCCTTTACACTAACTAACCATCATGCACTACAAGAGTGAGAGCCCAAGTCCTTTTTATAACTGCAGAATTTCATCTTCCACTTTTAACTTTTGATTTTCAAACACTAAAGATTGCGTTTTTAAAATCTAATAACAACTGTATGTTTGAGGGAGGGCCATGTATTTCCCACCAGTCACTCAAGGAGGTTCAAGGAAAAGTACTAAATTTCTAAATAAGAATAAGAATAACAAAATATACAAAAGTCACATCCCAGCCACTTCTCCCTTCTCTGATAGTAAAAAACGAACTAACTTTAAAATAAGTAGCAAACCGTCACATTCACGTTTGTCATACATCTCTATGTACGTGAACGCAACGCGCATCTCCATGGAAACGAATCATTAGGACAAAAAAAAAAAACAAGTTGTGTTTACAGCTACAACGGTCAGGTTCATCTTGTAACTGCCATCATCCTAGACATCGATCCGTCTACAAAGTAAGTTAAATTTGTGACACTGGTGTTAAATATTGTTGTAAATTAATATAATTATCATCATTATTATCATGTTCATCTGAAACTGGTACAGAAACGTACGTCTGTAGTTTTTGTTGAAGTTAACTGTTTAGAATAACACTGCTATGTTGTGTACAAATATAATTTTAGCACAAACAGGTCAGATTGTTTATGTTATTTTCAACTTATGTTATATAAATGCACAATTTAAAGCAGAAGGCGGTCATCTGCAATCGTCGTTCAAAAATGGAGCCCGGAAGACGGTCTTGAGGCTAGTTAGCCAGTTAGCATAGTACCAACAGAAGCTGGTGGTGAACGAGGGGAGAATATTTACCGTGTGTCAGTAAACAATAACACAAACCGTCAAGAAACGTTTCTGATAAAGAGCTCAGTGGCTAAAAAAATAATTTACCTTCTGTGACAAGTTTGTTTCGACCTCACCCTGTTGACTTTAGCTCTTCGTTTGCGTTTCTAACTTCCGTTATCCTCTCGTGCGCTGAGCTGAACTGTCAATCAGTGTGGTTACATTCACCGACGGGCTCCACATGCTTAACGGCGGAAAAAAGGCCAACTGCCGCCGACAAAGGCCAACGGCTGGAGACACACCGCACCGACGAGGGCGGCAGAGGCTCACTAACGGCCCAACTTTGACCGACGGTCAACCGTCAGCTTGGTGTGTCAGGGACTAGACTCATGTCTGAAACAAGCGGGGGGCCGTTATGTAGCTGGCGCATTAATTTAGAACGGTGAACAGACAGTGTCACCGGAACTACTTAGTAGTTGTACAGTATCAGCTTTTAACTGACACACTTCAGCCAATCAGAAT
Source organism: Cephalopholis sonnerati (assembly GCA_019142605.1). Taxonomy (NCBI): domain Eukaryota; kingdom Metazoa; phylum Chordata; class Actinopteri; order Perciformes; family Serranidae; genus Cephalopholis; species Cephalopholis sonnerati. The sequence goes on from JAGQAX010000020.1 coordinate 31,221,203, forward strand.
CGAGTATTCCCCCGATCACTCACTGTGCTCTATTTGTCTGTCCCTCTTTTGTTGCCGTAGAGCAGAGAATGTTTTGGGGCGCTCATTCATGTGAGAGTTTTGAGATGATGAAAATGTTGGAGCTGTTACACTGTTTGCTATCCCGTTTATTATTTATTATTATTTATTTATTTATTATTCAGTTAGGCAAACCCAGGAGCTCCGCTACAGTATAATTATAGCTAAATCACATGAATAACTTTCAATTTAAGAAATTTAAAAGTGTCAATTCTCCAAATCACACAGGTTTACTTGGCTATTTTCCTTTTACATTTATGATTTAAGA